>CM032345.1:986253-1632567 GCA_019022885.1 Schlechtendalia chinensis | reverse complement strand
AAATAGAAATATTTTTACTCAAATAACACAAATTAAAATACTTTTATTTATCTTTTCATATAACTTAATTTACAAACCTAAAAATTATATTTGAAATATTTGCAAAATATATTCACTATCATAATCGAAGTTGAAACATTTCTGAAGTTGTGTTTCATTAAATTCGATAAATTGCTATTATGTACGTGGTCAAAATGTGTAATCGTTACGTCAATGGTTCTTTGTGGAACCTGCTGTTCTTTTCCACAATAATAAAGAGTACTCACTTGTAACTGTGGAATATGTGTTATTTGAATTTGAAATAAAAAAATTGAAATTAAATTTGTATTATTTTAGTATTTTGGTATCGTACACATACGCACAGAAAATATATTCTTCATTGGATCAAGTCCCGACTTTAATATGTAATAAATAAATTTCTCATTAATTTGTAATTCAATTACATCATACAAATAATAATATAAAAATTGATTAAATAATTTGCGGACACTGTCCTAAATATGAATATAATAAACAATACAAGTATAATGTAAAAAGAATGTAACAAAAGTATAATATAAACTTGGCACTTACTGATAAATTTTCAACGGCAACCCGCAAGAATAGGTAACATACAATACATAAAACAATTACTATTAGAGCCTAAACATTTGCAATCTTAACTATTCGAGCCAAAATGCAATTTAAATAAATCTCGCTTAGGTTAGGTTAGGACGAAGTGGACGAAACATTTTGTACGTATACGAAAAACGGCGGTTTTGCACGACAGTGCAACGAACGAACTTAAAACAAACTTGCAAGGAAAACGAAAACGGTTTAATTATATTGCGCACACGATGACGACTATATGAAAAAAGAGACAATAATTAAACGCGATAGTGATTCGCACACGGCGACGAGTAAGAAATATATAGCAATACACGAAATTCGAACGACGACGATTTGCGTACATCGACGACACATACGACCCAACACACGGCGAACTCGCGGCTTTCTCGAACATTCGCGAAAGAGTCCAAATATACAAACACGGCCTTTGCTTTCTTACGTGATATTATAATTATATGTATATCTAATAATAATAATAATAATATTAATATATAACGATATAGCGTGCATCACACACCCAATCGACCTCTGCGACGTATCGCCCTAATTGGCGTCACCACCTATCATGTACAGGCACGACCTGCAAATTTGACTTTATGTTATCAATTATTGCAGCTCCTATTATTAGTTAAATGTTAATATTAATAGTTATTTTTCAACCTTTTCATCACTATATTTCATACAATTTTATCAGAGAACAATTAGTTGTAATATATAATATATAACAATTTATAATTAATTGTTTTGTACTTTCAACATCTTGACTCTTATCTATGCTAATTGATAATACGAGTTCTATCATATTATCCCAAGGTACTAATTTTAAGTGTAGTAGGAGTTATGAATATTATATAAAATTAGTTTTTTACAATATAATGACAAACAACAGATTGTTCATCATTGATAATAAGATAGCTCATGAAAATTGATAAATAACGAAACATGTGCGAATAAACCTGAAAGATATTACGATATCTTAGATCGATTTCATGTTATTATTCTGTATTTGTACGTGTTTAATAATTTTAAAATTGGTTTTTTATTAAACGAAAAAAATGATTAATAAAAAAAAACAATTCATTTTAAAGAAATCTTTAAGTTCTAATTCCAATGATGGTAAGCCAATTAGATTAGAGTTATAATATGAATTAGCAAAATTTGTAATTGTAAAAATAATTATTAGTAAAAATTAATATTTAATAAGTATTTCAAATAACCTTTGTAATAATATAATTAATATCTATTCAATTTGTTTAACTCATAAAAACTCTAGCACTTTTCTGTTTATCTCAATAAAATTAATATTGTTTTTATTCTAGTAAAAAAGGAAAATGTTAATTACTATTTATGTTATGATTAATAAAGTAATAATACTTTTTCAAAATTTGAGGTTCGTATTTTATTTCCCTTTTGGTTATCTAATGTCACATTTATATATTTATTTTGTGCACGATAGGCTAAAAACGTCTGGACATGCCTATGGTTAACCACCATGTGCTTTAATCGTATTTCATTATTTGAATGTACTAAATAATACATGGACATTATTATTTAACTTAAAATGGTTTTAAGTTCTATACATAAACTAAGACTCAACCGTTATTTTGTATACTAACTAGTAAAATAGTATAATATAGATCTTATTGTACAAATTTATGTAATACATGTAATAAGCTATAAAAAGTTATATTAATATTATAAGCAGTTATTATATACGAATAATACCATTACATGTTATATGTTATAATTCAAACGTAAATATTAAAATGTAAACATTTTATTTAACTATCAATAAATAATATATTCGTGAAAAACCAAAATAATAAATAATTGCCGGTAATATTTATTTAATGTAAACTAATATCAGTGAAATATAAACATACTAATATAGTTTTATTCTTCTACTTTTTACTCGCTACTATCCCAGCTATTTGGAATCAGCCACTTGTGTCCTAAACCTCCACTTGACATGACTCCCACATCTATCATCGGTCTTTGTTTACCTCTCCTTCCTTCAAACATAGTAAAAAATAATAAACAATTAATATGAAATAAGACATATTGTCATTTTAGCAACTAATGCTACACAATAGGACATAGACGATGAACCAACAAAAAAAAAAAAAAATAACTGCAAGATACAATCATGCTCTTTTCTTAGTAAAAAAATGTTTGAGAAATTAAAAAAAAAACAAATAGAATTATAACTTAAGTTCCTATTCAAAAAAAAATATATATATAACAAAATTTAAAACTTGAGATTTTAAAGCAATAATAAAATGATAATTAATCTATGATTTTTCGTTTTGCGTTTTTGTTCTGTACTTTATCAAACGTAAAAATTGTACAATATGAATAAACAAAACAACTGAATCAATAAGGGTACACAATACGTTAAATGACAAAATCTTATTTACTGTTATACAACTCGTAAAAAAGATGCGAAGTAGTCACTTTTTTTAATTGTTCAAGGTTACATAGAAATTCATAAATTTGTATTCCATAAGCTACTAGTTAAATAATTATTTATTATTTATTTATTATTATAATCAATATGAATACATGTATTATTTTAGTTCTTGGAGTAATAGTTATATTCGTAGATTCAAATGAGGGTAAGTATAATTCATGAATAAAATATAATTATTTTCAGAAAATAAAATACAAATTGTATTATAATATTAATCAGTGGTGGTGGCTCGTGGTTGCCGATGGAGGGAGTGCAACATTAAATATCAAATAATCCTTTTTACGAGTTTTTTTTTAAAAATCCGAAATAACTAATAATTTAGCAGCAATCGCCCGATCTTCCTATTGCACGACCGGAAATAATTTTTATGTGCCTATAAATCGTACAAACTAAGGGGAAAAATTATCGTTTATATGAACTGGTTGATTACCACATGTACGTGTTTTTATTATTACTTCTAATGCCCATACTTGTACATGAACAATTTTATTCTATTCAAAAATAATTTAGTGCTATAATAAGCAAAAACTTAATTTCTATACATGTCACTTATCAGGTAAAATATCGCTTGTACAATAAAATATACACCAAAACAAAAATGGTAAGTAAAGTTATGTGCAAAATCTGTACATACAACAACTGGTCAAAAGTTCCCAAAAATACCGTGTCAGTAAACCTTGATAATAAGATTATATTGAGATTTTATTGATTGGACTACGTGTCGTGTCATCTAAAGGTTTGCATAAGACAGCTGTTTAAATTACCGCTCGAGCGTCTACAATGCACATCTCACATGTGTACATCTTGGACGACACGATTGATTTTATGTCTCTAACCGTACACATACATACATTTTATGCGTATTCGGCCATGTTACTCGCAAGAATCAATACAAAGTAAAAAAAAAAAGAATGTATGTTATTATTTTACTTGATCCAGTTGTAATAATGATTATATGAAGATCCTAATTAATTAAAAAATAAGATTATAATTTTTGGTCTGGTCGTCCAAGCCAGGAGCCGCCACTGACGATAATATATATCTAATCAATTGATTTTTCAATTTGAATTCAATGTGCATTATCGTTTGATTTTTACGGTGTCTCATATAAAGTTAATTAAATAACAATTTTCTTTTTATATTTATAATAAAAATTAACACTTCTTATTTATTATTGAGTTTTTCTTAATACAAGTTTATATAATATAAATATATATATCAAAGAGTATTTCTACTATTAAGTATATGAAATATTGTCTTTTTTAATTTTAATTATATAACGATTGATTAAAATATTGTTGGAATTAATTTCAATAAAATCAAACGAACTTGAGTTATAAAATCGTACTTTAAATATTTGTATCCATTTGGGTTAAGTATTTTTCGTAAATACACACTGATTTTATATCAATAAATAGGAATGAAGTACATCAAAAACTTTGAATATTAACTTTATATAAAATTTAAAAAGGATCTTAAAATAAATTTAATACGGATTATTATTATTACTTTATAAATATATTTACATAATACAAGATAAAATGTACAAAGAAAAAGAAATGCGTTTAAATAAAAGTGAATATTTACATAAATAATTATTTTATTTTCTAAAAATCATAAAATTTCATTAACATTAGAATGTATAAGTAAGTAAATAATGAATATTTCATTTTTTAAATATTATTAATTTCAAATCATAATTGAATTTTTGTATAAGCTTTACGGAGTATATGTAGGTTTATCATTATTTCCATATTCAAAATAATAATTTATCTCTAAAATCTCTAAGTTGATAATTTAAAACAACATACCTAATATCAATTGTTCAATACTGTTTTGATATGTATTCAATGGTTGAATGAAAATCACATTTTGAATAATCAATATTTGTTTGGGCATAAAATTACACAAATTAAAAATTTCATTGATTTATTGAAGCAGTATACAGTATTCATATGTATATCAATGACATTTTTATTAAAATAATATGAAAACACGAATAAAATAATAAATATAATGTAGGCATTAATTAAATGAAAAACAATTGAAAAAGTTATATATATAAATACGTAGGTTGTCATTTAAGTTTTATGACAAAAACAAATATACAAAAAAATGCTTATCATTAAAAAAGGCTTTATTGTTTTTTAAATAAACTCCATGAGATCAATACACTTTTGCATGCATTTAAACTAATCTTCGAAGCACTTTTTCCACTCCCATTTAAGCACCTTCAAAACTTGCATTTTGAATGCACAAAACTGCTTCATCAGGCGTTGGAAAAAGTTGCCTGTACAATTTATTTTCGATGTGTGGGAAAAAAAAGTTGTGGGCCAAATTTAGGCAAAATATGTCAAATATCCCGTTCTAATATTAGATTTGCCGTAGTAACACAAGTGTAATTACATTGCAAAACTTAAAAGACAAATTACTTTTATTATATATATATATATATAATTACGACATATTATTCATATATTTTTAATAATGTTTTGTAAAAGTATTTAATATGCTTTGTAGTTAATAAATTTCACTACTTTAATTGTATAAAAAAAGCAGTTGTCAGAAATTAATTATAGAGAAATTGGGAATATATATTTGGTTGATGTCCAATTCATATGGTACATTAACCGCTTTATGAATGTTATTATATATCTATATATTATTAGTTTTATTTTGTTAGTAAGTTGTGTATAACAATAAATGTAGATTTTAGTTTTAATTAATTATTTATTTGATTATCAAAAAATCGTTTAGAAGAACTTGCGAGTGGGGGGTTTCAAAGTATGTATTATGTTATATTATATAGTGCATTTCGTTGGTATATTTATTATATTGAATGAATTTAATAAAATTAGTGACGGGTGGCACCAGAATCAAGAGCATGGGAATGAGTGGTTACTAGATAGCACGATGGTCATATAAGATAAAACATCGACGCATGCAGGTACCTGCCAGTGAATCCTAAGATATGAACGGCTGACCAATTACAAAAGTCTATTGATATTACAATTAAGATAAATATGAGAGTATATTCATCGATCCGACATATCATTTTTTTTATGTAAAACTTCCACATCATCGATTTGAGCGAACCATGAGATATGACAATATGAACGACAAATATGAACATTCTCGTTGTACCCTTCTTAGGAAAAAATTAATATTCTATAGTGCCCTCAGTTGAGAAAAAACTCTGTACAATGAACCAATATTTTGTAGGTGATAGAAAATAATAAATTAAATACTTGAAACGTTGAAATGGGAATGGCAGCATTCCTGAAATAATACATCACAGTAGACCTAGGCGATAGTATTGCTGGCATTGTAAAAAAAAAATTGTAATGGGTGGGTCGCTGTTGAAATCCACTGTGAGCTCGCAACAGAATTCGAAACCCCCCTCCTCCCCTACTTGGACAAATCATGTTCGCGATAGCCTAGGACAACAATTACGAGCGATCACACCAATTCAGAAATTACTTGGACCAAGCCAATCAAGGTCAAACTAAAGGGGGATATTTAGGGTTAAATCCCTCTCGTCCTCCGAGAATTTAAGAAGATATTTAAAATATGTACATAATTTTGAATTACTTTACATGAAAGTATAACGACGAATGAGTATTTATTATTGTTTACGTATTAACTATTAACGTTGGAAATTTGGAATATTCGGAAATATTTGTTATTGTATTAATTAGTATTATTCACTTTATGTACAATACGTTTATTCCATTATTAATATAATATTTAATTGTTGTTAAATCATTTCGAATTATGACATAATTTACGTGTGAAATATTGAACTGTGTAATAATATTATTACAATCATTACATCTTTAATTATTGTGGATTGTACACATTTGGTATGTTTTATTAAGATGCATTCTGGATCGATTTTAAAGTTCTTCAAACCAAATAAAACAATCACTGCCCAACGAATTCCATTTCTTTATTATTGAACTTGTGTGACATTGAGGTTATATTCGAAGAAGTTATTGACGTAATGGCTAAATTATCTCGAGAATGAGAATAAGAATGTAGATTTTAACATAATAATCATTAATAAAACTTTCTAATTTAGATAAGTATTATTTACTCGTATTGATATATTTTTCAAAACCACACCAAATTTTTTACCTGCATTCATTGGTGAAGCACACAGATAACCGATCAGCCATACGTGTGTTAACACGATCCTTACTTCGCCTTCTAGTTGAATGCGTGGTTCTCAAATCCAATCTCTGACTTAATGGATTTAAGCCCAATATTCGTGTACAATTAAATTTAATGAAGCGGTATATTCAAATATCATTGTTTCAAATTCTAAATGATACTAAAGCATTTGAAATTTCTAAATTGATGGATTAACTACTAATAAATGTGTAAATATTAATGACTAAGTATTAATGATAAGCAATATGTTTCGAAATCAATATTCATTATTTCTCTGGTATTATGAACAAATGTCACGTAATATCTTTTTATTATAGAAACTTTTTTCTCGTGTAGACAATTTTAGTGGTATTAGTGCTTTTCATTGGGCATATTATAGTATAAGTGAGTTATTTAAATTTATCTATTTTCAGATTTCTTAGGTACATTAAATAATTAATAGAAAGTGACAAAAATAAAAGTCAAATTAAAAGATTTGAATATTGCTTTAGACAATTTTGACATAGCCTACTTATTATTGATTACCTCCGGCGGTATGATACACATACGTAAATATATTTCAGATATATCCGGTAAAAATATTGATTCCTGTTTTGTGCACAATTTGTTTTTGCCCGCTTACTTTTCTTTATGAATGAACGTGTCCATCAAATTTTTTTTGTGAATGTTTTACTTCGCCCAAATTGTAGAACAAATGAAAGTCATACCACAAAATATTTGAACAAAAATAACATAAATGATAATGTAATAAAATCAAAAAATTCTCATTGTTATAGGGTAGATTAAAATCTAAGAATTAAGTGGAGTACGATGTCTTTAAATTGAATTTAAACTCTCTAATTAAATTTAATGTTTAATAAATATACAAAGCATTATTGAGTGAAGCATTTCATTTTTAATGAGACACAAATTCAATAGAATACTCGTATTAATAACTGCTGACAATTAATTACGTCAAGTAAATATTAATAACTGTATACTATAAGACTGTAGACAATTAAATAATATAATATCAAATTATTAATTTTATAAAATACGAATTATTTTTAATTACCAGCAAAACATTCTTTAACTCACCTAAATTGTAGTAAGTTACATTTTGACTAACATTAAAAGATTGAAAGATGAATATTTATATTTTTTTCACATGCATTTAAAATTTGGTTGTTTTGTTTAAACAATGTGGCTTATGGTTTAATGATTACTTTAATGATAATGTATCTCAGTCAATAAATATATTTTTTCTAGATACATTAAATAACTATATTGATGAACTCTTCACATCAGTTACTGAAAGTATGTACTTTTATAAGAAATTCATAATAGTTAAAAAACAAATATAATTGTAAAGCCGATTTTCATATTTTGAATATAAATAGTTTCGGTTCAACAATAAAAAAAAAGCTCTATTTGAAATTTTATAAAATCTTTTCATTTTAAGGATTTCAGGAATCAGACATATTATCACCAGCTAAATGGTGTACTGAAATACATACAATCGGTATATGAATCAATGAATAATTTATGTGTATTAATGTTTGAAAAATAAATATTTATAAGAAACTTAATTATTATCTACAAAATGCGATAACAATAATGAATATGATGACAAATTACAGTTAGTGGCATAAAATTAATGTTAATGTTAACGTTTTAATTTTTGTATTCAAACATGAGTAGATCCAAATTGCAGAAGTAAGAATACATGGACCAATTTCTTATCTTCATAAAAAATGGTTAAAAATAATATTTATTTTTATTGCATATTTAAAAATAGATATCCATACTTATAGTTATCATTAAATTATTACTAAAGAAAATGATTTTAAAAAAACAATGTCTTAGGAAATTTGATGGATGGAGGTTACAAAAGTAAGTTATACGAATTAAAATAAAATGAATATCTATAATGTTGTTGTGGACTAATATATTCAAAAATAATTAAAACTTATATATATTATATATAATTAGAAATACTAGTGAATTTTATGTACTTTTGATAACTGTATGTAAAATATGTATATAAAATTTTACATATTTTTAATTTACAACTGTGAAATAAATTAATTGCACTTGAAGTCAGCATTATGAATCGAAACACAGAATTGTCGAGTCTTGAAGCTTTCAATCATTCATATCGTAATACAAGTGAGTAAGATATGAAATAAGACTGTTCTATAACTAAGTAAAGTAACAGGTGGGCGGACTAATGTTAGGACTCCAAGCTAAAACTCTTTAGTACTTGCACAAACGTGGACATTGTCAAGTGTATTCAAATGAATCCCCTTTAAGAATTGTGCTGTATGGATTGCGATTTTATTATGGCAAGCCAAGCTTTAATTATAAATTAACTCGAAATATAAATTATTTTTATTTTTTCAATCGTTTTTTTACATTCTCTTGTAAAGGATTTCATAATTTTAGTATTGTTTTCATCAATATTTGCTTGATATAAATATATATACTTTTGGTCCATAGAGAGTAACCTAGTATATTATTTATGAATAATTTATGAATGTCTTGCATTGGAATGTACACGTTAATTTTTAAAATTCTGTGTAATCAAGACAATTTGATTATTTTGTTTTCATTTTCAACTGATTTTATATAAAATATGCCTTTTTATGTTTCTGTTTATATCGAGTTATGTGATTGAACATATAAAAGGACACTACTTAGAATTTTAATTTTTACTTATGTTTAAAGTAAATGGTATGTAGCTAAAATTTTGAAAATTGTCTATAAATATTTGTTAAATTATTAAATATTGAATAATCAACGTTAAATGAAAATTTAATCAAAATCCTACAGAAAAATCGTTGAAAATTATAAGCTAATTTGTTTGTATACAATATCTCTCATATTTTAAAATAAACTTATTTTACCTGATACGTATGTATTTTTTTTAGGTTTCGAAGCTATTAAAAAAAAGAATTGTAAGTCTCATGATCTAGTAAATTTAGGTGAATAATAAATATTTTGATGAAGAACTATTACAATTCACTATTATTTGTGAATTATTATGTTTACTGTAAATACTAATAGAAATAATAAAAAAAATTACTATATATATTTAATAATGTTAAATATCAATTATCAATTATGTATAATGAGCACAAATATTAATGAACATAAAATTAATTATGTTATAACATTCAAAAAATAATATTTTGATTGATAATTGGTATTTATATAGAGATACATGTATTATTTATTATAGAAGTTTGATTACTATTTCATTAAATTCTGAAACTATACATACATTATAAATTTACTATTCACTTTTACATATTGGTTTAGATACGACACAAGTATACTACTTTTATATCATTAAATCGTATATGCGTATAATGGGTATGTTATAATAACTATGATTTATTATGTAATCATAATTATTATAGTTAAAGTCACCTAAATTATAAATACAATTTAATGATCATGTCCCTTTATTCTAATATGAAAATTACACGTAAATCAAATTTAAGGTTAATAATAATTAATGTAAATTAATATATTGATCAGTGACATCTCTAAAAAGGTATTCAATTAATCATGTTACCGACACCATCACACAACAGTCATATCACAGTCCATAGAACAATCGACTCTCGTATAGTTGGCCAATATCTCAATTGAAATTTGTATACAGAAATTTGCTCAATAGACATCTTTGTCTAGTTACTATGTAAAAAAATATCGTTTTCATTACAAAAGAATTTAAATTATCAACAATAATGGTGTAGAAGTAAAACTGTAGACAGATATTTTACAAGAATTATCATAAAAGTTATAAATCGGATGGCGTTGAGATAACTTATATAACTTCATCAGCTTAAGTATTACATTGGAACTTTTAAAGATTTCCGGGATTCCAAAAGGTCTGAAATTAATTTCAATCTTGACAGATGTCAGATGATTTATTTTCAAGATACACTTACATGATTATACATGTGATATTATATTTTAATAAAGAAAATCGAAAATATAACTTGAAGGTTTCTATATACTATACAAATATTTTTAATCAGTGACATATTCTTTAACCTAGTTTTTATGGTGATAATAATCACGTTATAATCATTTTGCAGTATTTCCAAAGGAAAAATGTATAATTAAATAATTTTGTAGTTTTTCCTGTAATAAATTGTTATTCTTTATATATTAAGAAAAAAATCTAACATTCAATTTCCTTTTAGTAACGAAACGATTGAGAAATCCAATAGAATATTGTACGGGTCAGCCCGCCAACGGATTACCTTCAAATTATGCTGGACATTACGTAGGCCGTAACATTTCAAATGAACAAAATAATGTTCAAGATCAAGGTCGAAACCAAACTGCAGAAGAAGGATCTAGTCGATTATACAATGTAGTTATGGATAATGAAGGTCAAGAAATAGACCTGAACGTGCCATATAATTATGATGATGGTATCGTTGAAAATCAAAGTCAAGATCAAAATACTGGAAACAAGTGACATACGAAATTTTAACTTTTTCCCCAATATTCATTCATTAAAACTCTAATCAAATCCTACAATTTCGGGGTAAAATTATAATATGTTTATCATTATTTATACGTTTATGCATCTATTTGCACTTCTTCTACGGTTAAAAAAAAATATATATAAACATATTTATATTCAAACATATTTATGTGTTTGTGTGGGATTTGAATGGAAATTAAATTATATACATTTCTTTAAATCAATACTTTTCATTCATTATTTATGTATTAGTAAAAATACAGATTAATTGTAATATTTTTATCGTTCTTACTATACTAACTTTATTGTGTATTATATTATTATATTATTATCATCAATATTGATGTTGTTAATGACATAACATGACGTCCAGATCCTGAATTTTCAACCACTAATTTAAATTCTGTGTTACCTTAAGATCTACCAGCAATAGACTTATATAATACAAAAGAATCCAAAAATTCCCGTAATTCTACGAGACATCCAACAACCCAATATAAATACACCAGTATCGGTAAAAATCATTAAAATATCGCTTGTTTCCACAATAATAAACAGTATTTACTTGTCACTGTAGAATATGTGTTATTTGAATTTGAAATTGAAAAAATGAAATGAAATTTATATTGTTTTAGTATTTTAGTAACGTATGCAAACGCACAGAAGATATATTCTTCATTAGACAAAGTCCCGACTACAATGTGTGATGAATGAGTTATTAATTACTGTACACTTCAATCACATCATACCGTTTCACTTAACAATAATCACGTGTTGATTATTTTTCAACGGTTAAATTCATTTTATTTAAATTATTATAACACATACATATCTTATGTATCTCGTATAACAAAATTTGAGTTTTTCAGGAATTTTTTTAATTATATCAAATTTCATTTTCATTCTACATTTCATATTTATATGCATACCTATTCGATATAACTCGTGATAGAAATCTAGCTTAACTACACGTATATACGAAAAACAACACACAACACAATATCACGGTCGTATAAAATATTAAATTGTATAATCCATTGTTTAACGAACTAATTTATACAATATATATATATATATATATAATAAATTATAATAATTTATTATATTATTATAATTAATAACTAGTTATAATATACAAATAAATCCAATACATCTTATATGTCATATTTTAAACGTCAATATTACAATTTAGACCCTTTATTTAATTATCAACAAATAATGTATTCGTAACAAAACAAATTAAGAAGATAATTGCAAAACTCTTTTATTTCACGGCAATTCATGCCAGTGAAATATAAACACATTATTATAATAAAAAGGAATAAACAAATAATAGTAAATAGGACATATTGTCATTTAAGCAACTTATACTTCACACTATGATATAGAAGATGACACAATCAAAATAAAACAAAACAAAATTATTGTATGATACAATTACTCTTTTTTCACACTGAGAAAATATTTGAAAAATTAAAAAACACAAACAAATAGAATTAAAGTTTAAGTTCTTATTAACAAAAAACAAAAAACAAATTTATAACCTGAGGTTTTAAACCAATAAGAAAATGATAATTATTGTATGATTTTCGTCATACTTGTTTGTTCTGTACTTAGTCAAATGTAAACTCTGTACAGTTGGAGTAAACAAAAAAACTGAATCAATATGGTATACACAATAACATGACAAAAACTTTTTCACTGTTAAACAACCCGTAAAAAAGACGCAGAATAATTACTTTTTGTATCCGTTCAAAGTTTCATTGAAATTCATATATAACAATTCCTTAAACTATTAGTCAAATAAACAGCATGAATAAATGTATTGTTTTAATTCTTGGAGTTATGGTTATGTTCGTAGATTCGGATAAAGGTAAGCATACTTCATGCATAAAATATGATAGTTATTTCAGAATATCCAAATGTTTAATATTATTAATCAGTAACGGTTCGTAATTGTTGATAAAGGGAATGCGAATTTGATTATGAAATAGGCCTCTTGTCGAATTAAAAAAAAAACCTAAATACTCGTATTCAATCATATGGCAGCAATCGCTCGATTATTCTATTACATGACAGCAAATAATTTTTTACGTGCACATGAAAATAAATTTCATTTATATTCACGGGTTGACTGCTACCTATATATATATTTTTTTTGTAATAACTTCTAATGTCCAAAC
This sequence comes from Schlechtendalia chinensis, assembly GCA_019022885.1. Lineage (NCBI taxonomy): Eukaryota > Metazoa > Arthropoda > Insecta > Hemiptera > Aphididae > Schlechtendalia > Schlechtendalia chinensis. The sequence continues at coordinate 1,618,646 of CM032345.1, read as the reverse complement.
CTTAAGATGAAAACTTTTTATGCTACCTAAAAAATGTTTAGAACTATAATTGTAAAAACTTCATTTTTATACACGACACTATTTTAATAAAACAGCACATGTACAATAACATTTATACCAGTATTATTGTTTGAATTATTTTCACAAAAAAAAAAAAAAGGAAAATAAACTTGAGCTATAAAATTGTCCACAATTTTCCAATGTATCCATTTGTGTTTAGTGTTTTTCGCAAATACACTGTAACGTTTCGGCCGTTCTGACTATCTGCCTACTTCGTACCCACTGCCCAGGGGGACACTGAACAGTAAAACCTACCGGCCGATATTAGACGTAGGTAGCCTATTCAAACGAGCCGGTAGGATTTTGTTTATTTTTTAAATCGACCAAGTCGGTAAACGAAAGAACGACCCGGTGGTGTATGGTAGTCGTCGTGCGGTTGATACGGCTGTGTCAGGTCCAGGGCGGCGCAGATCGTGACGGCGGCGGTCCCGGTATTGACGTCGTCCACACGAGCTGGCTGGGCTTGATCGGCGGTGGCCGGTGTCGACGACGACGTTGCGTGAACGGGAATATGGCTGCGTACGGGAGCAAAACGACGGGAACGAAAATAAAAAACGACCGACGGTGTTTTTGTGTGTGTGAAAAATAAAAAATACAAATACAAAAAATCTCCAAACGTTTTTGCTTTCAGAACACTCGTTTTATTTTGAAATAATTGTTATAATTATAATAATTTGTTATAATAATTGAAGTTTTTCGTACGACAGAAGACCTTGCTTTTGCACACGTAACAATTTTCGGGCCATGCGGTCGACGATAAGATGTATATATATATATAATTATACATTAGTGGGGAATTTGAACTGCGTATAACCGATTGATCCGTACAGACCTAGCGACAGCAACGGGCCCATAGACAATATCTTTCGTTCTATTAATAGTCCGACCGACCGACCGACCGTCTAAATTTCGGAACGTTACAACACATTGATTTTATATCTTATTGATCATTAGGAACAATGTAAACAAAAACTATAAATACTAATCATAAAAAAAATAAAAAGTTAAATACGTTAAAAAAAGAAATACATATCAATAAAATTGAATGTTTAAATAAATAATTATCCTATTTTTTAAAATTGTATGATTTCATTCACATTAGAATGTATAAGTAAGTAAATAATGAATATTTCATTTTAAAATTATTATTAAATTTAAATCATAATTGAATTTTCGTTTAAGATTTACGGAGTGTATTTACGTGTATTATAACATTCTATTTATAAGATCAAATCCAAGATGCTAAAATTTCTCATGCATTAGCATGTTTTTTTTTAAAAATATCTTCTATAGCAAAAGATCTTCTATTATTATGTTTGACGTTATTTAATATTAACTTTATTTTATATATTTATCCAAATTACTTTCCTAATAATCTGAAAGCACTTCTCGGAAATCGCAACAAACAATCTGGTGGAGATTTTTGTGCTATGGACTCACCACACTCATACTGTATAAGGCTATAGATATTCTAATTGCAAGAATTGTTATTCTGATTGCTCATTCTTATTGGGACCGTTTAGAATGTTAATTGAAATATAGTGGTTTATCATTGCTTCATATTCAAAATAATAATTTATCTCAAAAATCTCTGACTAAGAGGATAAATTGAAACAACATACATGATATCAACTGTTCAACACTCTTTTGATATGTATTCAATGATTATATGAAAATCACTTTTAAAGTCGTCATTATTTGTTTGGGGTTTCGATTACACGAATTAAAAATGTCATTGATTTATTGAAGCCGTATAAAGTATTCATATGTATAACAACGATATTTTATTCAAACAAATATAAAAACATGAATAAAATAATAAATATAATGTAGGCATTAATTCAATGAAAAACAATTGGAAAAGTTATTTATATACGTAGGTTGTCTTTTAAGTATTACGACAAAATAATACAATATAATATTAATCATTTAAATTAGTTTTATTGTTTTTTAAAATATACTCCATGAAGTGATACACTTTTGCATGCGTTTGAACCAATCTTCGATGCACTGTTTCCACTCCAATTGAAATACCTCCAAAACTTGCATTTTGAATGCATAAACTGCTTCATTAGGCGTCAGAAAAAGTTACCCACGCAATTTATTTTTCATGTGTAGGAATTATGTTCATTATGTGAAGTCGTTGTTGGTCAAATCTAGGCTGTATAGTGGATAACTTATAAATTCGATGTTTAACCGGTAAGAGAGGTAGTTTTTTGAGCCAATGTTTGAGAGCTCGCATTGTCGTGGGGAGGATGATCCGTCTTTGACGGCTTTTTGTCCTTATTTCTCCGAAGACTTCTGGCAAGCAAATAGTTGTGTACCCTTCAGAATTGACCATCCTATATTATTATAATATTACAGTGTCCAGTTATGCCTACGAAACAGGCGACCATTTGCTTCGAAAAACATCGTATGCGAAAAACTTTTGTTGGATTTGACTCACCTTGAAAGACCTACACAGTTGACTGCTGTTTATTATTCGGATCATATACATTAATACATGATTCGTCTCCTATCACAATCTTGTAAACATAGTTTGTAGTGCTATGACTGTATATTATCAACATTTCTGTATATCAATATACAGGAGTCATCTTTTGAACGGTTGTAAAATTATGTGGGATTCAACGCGAACAATTTTTTTTAACGACCTAGTGTTCATACTATATTAAATCCACACTGATGGAACTCATACTCAAAGGACGTCTCAATCTTACGTTTATTTACATGACTGTCTAGTTTTATGATCTCCGCGTACAGCATCAATGTTTTCCGGTAAAACCACCGATTTTTAATGACCTTCATGAAATTCATCCTTGAGCGAACGACGACCAAGTTTAAATTCAGAAAACCTGCGAAACATCATGGCTTAGTGCTTAGATGCTTCACCATCAAAAGTCGAAACAAGTTGATCGACATATTGTTGTTGAATTAATCCACGTCGAAAGTCATAGTAAATCTTCACAAGGAAATTTTCACGATTTAAATCCATTTTTCGGCCGATATGTATATTTCAAGTCACTGTAAACCACACTAATAGCACTTGTATTAAAAAACATTCTTTTAACATATGCTAACAAATACGTCAAATATCGTATTTTAATATTAGATTTGACGTAGTAACACAAGTGTAATTATATATCAAAACTTAAAAGGCAACCTACGTATATATATATAAATACACACACACATATATATATATATATAAAGGCATATATATTAATCATATACTTTTAATAATGTTTTGTAAAAGTAATTAATATGCTTTGTAGTTAATAAATTTCACTATTTTAATTGTATAAAAAAGCAGTTGTCAGAAATTAATTATAGAGAAATTGGGAATATATATTTGGTTGATATCCAATTCATGTGGTACATTAACCGCTTTATGAATGTTATTATATATCTATATATTATTAGTTTTATTTTGCTAATAAGTTGTGTATAATAATAAATGTAGATTTTAGTTTTAATTAATTATTTATTTGATTATCAAAAAATCGTTTAGAAGAACTTGCGAGTGGGGGGTTTCAAAGTATGTATTATGTTATATTATATAGTGCATTTCGTTGGTATATTTATTATATTGAATGAATTTAATAAAATTAGTGACGGGTGGCACCAGAATTAAGAGCATGGGAATGAGTGGTTACTAAATAGCACGATGGTCATGTAAGATAAAACATCGACGCATACAGGTATCTGCCAGTGAATCCTAAGATATGAACGGCTGACCAATTACAAAAGTCTATTGATATTACAATTAAAATAAATATGAGAGCATATTCATCGATCCGACATATTATTTTCTTTATGTAAAACTTCCACATCATCGGTTTGAGCGAACCATGAGATATGACAATGTGAACGACAAATATGAACATTCTCGTTGTACCCTTCTTAGGAAAAAATTAATATTCTATAGTGCCCTCAGCTGAGAAAAAACTCTGTACAATGAACCAATATTTTGTATGTGATAGAAAATAATAAATTAAATACTTGAAACGTTAAAATGGGAATGGCAGCATTCCTGAAGTAATACATCACAGTAGGCCTAGGAAAAAGTATTGCTGGTATTGTAAAAAAAAAAAAAATTGTAATGGGTGGGTCGCTGTTGAAATCCACTGTGAGTTCGCAACAGAATCGAGACCCCCGCCCCTTGGACAAGCCATGTTCGCGTTAGCGTAGGACAATAACCACGACCGTCCACATCATTATAGAAATTACTTGGATCAAACACACGGATATCCGAAAACCTATACGTGTGTTAACACGATCCTTCAACACCGTCTATTTGGATACGTGGTTCTCAAATCTTAACTCTGACTTAATGGATTGAAGTTCAATATTCATATACAATTAATTTTAACGAAGTGGTGTAGTATTCAAACAATATCGTTTCAAATCTTAATTGAAACTTATGCATTTGAAATTTTTAGACTGATCGATTAATTATTGTTAAATGTGTAAATATTAATGACTAATAAAAAGTTAGTTTCAAAATTGATGTTCAATATTCTTCTTGTATTATGAATAAATGTTTCGTAGTGTCTATTTGTCTTTGAAACATTTTTCTTCTGCAGAATATTTTAGCGGTATTGTTGCTTTTGTTTGGGCATATAGAAATATAAGTGAGTTATGTAAATTTATCTATTTTTACATTTCATAAGTGCATTGAATATTCATTTGAAAGCAAAACAAATAAGAGTCAAATTGCACAGTTTTTAATCTGACATGTTGCAATATGTTAAATGAAAGAATAAATATCAAAATTATTATCGAATTAAATAAAGTTATTTATATATGATTAGGGTAATGATGAATATTAGGGGAATTTTACATTTCGTAGGAAATATCTGTAATTACGAAAGTTTTTTGTCTATGTCAAAAAAACAAATTTTACTGTTGTTTATAAGTAAATATAAATAAAACATTAAAATATATAATATTTCATAGACGTTGTATAGATTGCCTATACCTTCGTAAACAAATGCCAGTTCTTTAATTGAATGTGTCTTTGTAAATTTTATATATATGCATTATTATAAAAACGTTGAATAAATGATATATTTCAGTACTTACGATTGTATTTTAATTTTTTAATTTTTTTTTTCTTCGTTTTGATACCAAATATGCAAAAGATATATTTCCCATTGCTTGATCATTACATTTACATTATACATTACATATGTTAAACAACTAGTTTAAATAAGGGATTTCGATATTGTTTAGACTATTCTGACAGACTATTTATTTTCCATTGTTCCATTGTTTTATGAAGAACTCGTTTTTGCTCGTTTTTACTATAAATACATTTTGTGAATAATTTCAATGTTATTGAGTAGATTTAAATCTAAGAATTAAGTGAAGCACGATTCCTGTACATTGATTTAAAACTATCTAGTTAAATTTAATGTTTCATTATTACATAGAAAATTATTGAGAGGACATTTCATTTTTAAAGAGACATACATTCAATATAATATTAATAACTGTTAACAATTAATTACGTAATGCATATAATAATAATTATATGTTGACCATTTATGAACTTTATATTTATAAAACTTTATATTTACTTTAATTATATAAAATACGATTTTAATTCCTAGCAACAAGATTTTTAGCTCGCTTAAGTAATAGTAAGTTACTTTTAGATAAACATTTTATGTTTAATATGAATATTTATAATCTACTTTACGTATACTACAGGAGATAAATTAAAAAATTAGTTAATTTTGTATAAACTTTGTAGCCTATTTAATGGTTATTGTTATGAAAATGTACCTCAATCTAAAAATATATTTTTTCTAGATACTATTAATAACTATGTTGATGAAATCTTTATAATGGCTACTCAAAGTATGTACTTTAAGGAATTCATAATTGTTCAAATATAATAATGATAACGATGATAATTTTATCCGAAATATAAATCTCCTTTGGATTACCAAAAAAAATAAAATAAAAATAATAACAATACTTTGAATTTTTATAAAATCATTTCACTTCAAGATTATCAGGATACAGATATTTTATCGCCAGAAAAATGGTGTATTGAAAAGCATGCAAATGGTATATAACTAATTAATAACTTATGAGTATTAATGTTTTAAAAATAATTATTCATAAATTACTCATTTATTATCTACAAAACGTGATATCAACAATGAATATGATGTCTAATTTCCATTAGTCAGATAAAATTAATATTTGCAACTATTATAATTACATTGTGTTTTAATCGTTGTATTCAAATACGAGTAGATCCAAATTGCGGAAGTAAGAATACATGGACCACTTTTCTGTCTCTATAAAAATTGTTTAAAAATAATAATTATTTTTGTCGCACATTTCAAAATAGTTATTCTTACTCATAGTTATCATTAAAATTATTTTAAAAAACAATGATTTCAATTAAAACAATTTTTTAGGAAATTTGATAGATGATGGTTACAAAAGTAAGTTATATGAATTAAAATTTATGGAATGTCTATAATGCTGTTGTGAACTAATATATTTAAAAACAATTAAAACCTATATAATATAAATATTAGTGAGTATTGCATACTTTTAATGACTTACATATAACTTTGAAATTAATTATATGTGCTTGAAGTCAGCATTATGAGTCAGGACACAAAATTATCGAGCTTTGAGGCTTTGAACTATTCATATCGCAAAATAGGTGAGTGAATTATGAAATATAATTTTTCTTATAAGTGTTATAAGCATGATGGGAATAAATAAAAATATATGAAGATAAGACTTATCACCTTCCAAATTCTTAAAAATGAATATATACAAGAGGAAATATAAGATTTTTATAAATATTACGAAGAGATGAATTTGATGATTACTTGAAAATAATACGTTAATAGTACACTGTCAGAGTGTGACGTGGTGAAATATGTTGACCAGTCAACATGCTTAACCGGTCATGAAAAGTTTGGACTTATGATTGAAAAAACTTGAATTACTTAGGTGATCGAAATTATATATGGAAACGAAAAAAATCCGTGTGACTACAGTTCGTCGTATTAACAATCACCTACGACAAAACTTAAGTATTCTTTTAACAGTTCACAATCGCAGGTTGAAAATAGATAAGTCGGCCGTCATAGACTTCTGATAAAAGAATATACGTTTTCAATTTTCATATTATCCATATTATATGTGATTACAATTATTTCACCTTGTACGCTTAATTTTTTTTAAGGTTTCAATTGTCTTAAAAGAAAGAATAGTAAGTCTTATTCTTTAATGATTAAAGCTGAAAAATAAATATTTTTATGACGATATCATATTACAGTTCTCTATTATATATTAATTATGTTTATACAATATAATTAATATAATTAATATCTACATCCAAATATAAATATATTATAAAAGGAATTCTTTAATATATATTTAAAACGGATTTATATCAAATCTCAATTATGTATAATGAACGCGAATATTTTTACTACAATAATCTAACTTTTAATTTCTAATTTATTAATTTCATTGATATTTTGTATTTATATGAATATACATATTCTATATGGTGATAGAAAATTGCTTACTATTCGTTTAAATTCTAAAACTTTACACTGAATATAAATCGTTCATCATTGTTTTAATATTTTGTTAGTAAAAACACAAGAATACTTCAAGTATATCATTACCACGTATTTACCAATATTATGTATGTATCAAAAACTAAAATTCATTAAATAATAATAATTATAATAATAAAATTTACCAAAATATAAATACAACTCAATGATTATGTCCCTTTATTCTAATATGAAAATAACACGTGAATCAAATTGAATGTTTCTCATAATAATTTATGCGAAAAATGAATTAGTTAATACTCCGTATAAAATATTCATTAAACTCTACATCATCGAAACAATAACTCAACAGATTTATCAATTTACTTGTGATAATTTCAAGAGTAACATTCAACTTCATTAAACTTTGTCAATCTTTCAAATGAAATTTGAATTTCTAAGTTTGTTAAATTGACATCATCGATTTGATACTGCCGTAAAAATTAGTCTCTTTGTTTTTATAAGAATTGAATTAAACCCCAAAAATTATATGGAATTGAAATCGTCATCAGGTGTTTATGCAATAATAATCACACAAATTATACAAAATTAATTTTAACTCTAACAGATGTCTTTAATAGGTTATTTATATAATAAGAGATATAATATAATAATATTATATTCTTATAATAAGAGACGTGACTTGCAAGATTATCCATGTGAAATTACTTTTTATCTTCCTGCTTTTTCTAGGATATTTTCCAATTAAAATCTTCGTAATTTATGAAATTTTATTAACAAAAATCACTGTTTTTTAAGATGACACTAAGGTTCCACTATGGATTTTTTTTAAATCAGTGACCTATTCTTAAACCTAATTTTTCTTGTGTAGTTTATGTAGTTAATGTAGTTTATAATATTATCAAAAGAAAGCTGTGATATTAATTTCGTTGTACATTTTTCATTTAAGAGACAGTTATTCTTCATATATCATATACGAAATCTAACACTCAATTTCCTATAGATAAGAAACCAATTAGAAATCCAATAGAATATTGTACAAATCGACCTGCAACCCGACTACCTTCAGATTATGCTGGCCATTATGTGGTCTTCAATATTCCAAATGAACACATAAATGTTCAAGATCAAAGTCGAAATCAAAATGCAGGAGAAGGATCTAGTCAAATATACTCGCATAATGTAGTTAATGATAATGAAGGTCATGAAATTGACCTGAACAAACCATATTGTTATTTTGAAGATTATGATGAAAATCAATGTTAAGTTCAAAATGCTGGAAAATCTAGTCACATATTGGACATTAACTTATCACCTAAAATGAATTGTGAAAATTGTATTTATCACTATTTTCAAATGTTTGTATTTATTTGCACTATTTTCGAGATTAACAAATGTTTATATATATTTGAGTGATTATATTTATGTATATGTACATACTATATGTGTATTTAAATGGGAATTAAATTTCAAACTATTTTTTCAACTATTACTTTTCATGAATTTTTAATATATAGATTGAAATAAAAAAATTATCGTGATATTTTTATCATGCATGCTATTATTACTTTTATTGTATATTATATTATTAAATTATTATCATCATTATTATAGTTTTTAACGGCGAAACTTTATGTTTTGAATAGTAACAGAACATCCATCTACCCAGTCTAATTGGTAAAAATATTATAACACAGTTCGAAATTATAAAAAAATATCGCAGACTAACTGAAAAGTGACAGGAGCGGCCATTATTGTGAAAGTTATAAATCACAATAAATATATGATAAGACTAAGACTATCATACATACCGTCCACCTTAATGCATAGTGCAAATAGAAAATAAAAAATATTTTTCTGGCAAGAAATTTGATTTAAAATATCAACTTCTTCATGAGTATTTTAGCTTTTACACGTTTTAGTTCACGGATAATATTTTACAAATTTTTAGGAGATTTTGATAAATCGAATAGTCATCTATTTATTTCCTTTTATAAAATTGTAATTGATACGGATAAAAATCAAATATATTTCTGCATACGTAATATAAACGATATATTTTTTACTTACGACCTTATAGAATAATTAATTGATTCAGAAAGGTCATCTAATAATGTGTGCTCAAAGAGTCCAGTTAAAATGTATAATAAATATATCAATATACGTAAGAGATATCTTGGATATTATTTTCTATTCAAAAGATACTACGTAATCTATACACGAAAAAATTATAATTCAATAGGACCTATTTACAAAATTTATCTATTTTTATATTATTATTGTTACGTAGGAAGACTAGACGCCAAACAAGATACATAAGCATAAAATATTATTATTTATATTTTCAAATAATTCAGATAACAAATTTAAAAAGTATATCAGAAATCTCAAAAATACTATGCTACTGTACTAAAAGAAGTCAAAACACCACTGAAGTTGTGCTTCATTAAAACAAATAAATGGTTAGCAAATGAACACTACGTGGTTAGCAAAGTCCCAAACATTGTTTTATATAATGGCTATTTAAATTGAGTAATCTATAGCCTAATGAGCTTCTTTGAATAATTCATATTATAACTAGTTCTATAGGATCACATATAGTATACAATAACACTAACATATCCAGAAGCACAAAACTATATAAAAAAAATAAAAATAATAAAATAAAATTACCGTATCTAAAAATTAGACAGAATAAATAGTCATATAATATTTTAATTCTACTTTACTCACATTGATTTCCACTAGTAATATAGACAAGAACATATTGTATATGCTTGGCATTGGATATCCACCGTTAGGGTAAATTTCGTTTACTTCTCCATACTAAAGAGATCCATTGGAAGATATAAGGACACATATAAAAAAAATCCCCATAAATTTGGTGTTCACATAGATAATGAAGTTGTTACAGAAAAATAAAACTGATAAACAAAGAAAAAATATCAATAGGACCGTAGGATTGTACGGTAAAAAGAATATCGAATAAGAAAACGAAAAAAAAAAAAAAATTAGATAGAAGAAAATGACGGCACGTAGTTAAACTTCACATCTACGACTGCTAATAAATTCTGTAAGATTGTTTTTTTTAATGTTACTTTAGTTTAAGAAGAACATTTCCCTCTCGTAAAATTTTGTTTAATCAGATTTCTAAATAATTATTCGAAGACTGATAATAGGTTTAATTTAAGTAATTTGTCAACAAACAAATATACATTTTTAAATTTATCACAGAAAAAATGTCTGTAATACTTAAGTAATCAAGAGTTGGTATTCTGGTCATTTAACTTATAAATTATAAATTATGTTATATGTATAATTATAAGCAAAATAATTTTAATTCAAATATAATAAATAATAATTTTCGAAATCGGGTAGTTTTATTTTTTTATAAAACCTTTAAAACCCCTAGATAATATTCTTCTTAAGTAAACAATATTCAAACCGTTTATGTTAATGTTTGTTCTGACTAATACATTTTGCAATATATTAAATATAATATAGTCACGAAAATCGATTAACACCCATATATTTTTTAGTATTTCATAAAAAAAATTATCGGTGTATTATACGCAAAAATATATTCAAGTATTATTATAAAAAATTAATTATTGCTATTTGACAAATAACTCCATTACGTTTTATATGTTGTAATTCAAATCTTTAAGTTAAAGTTTAGATGTTTTATTTAACTATCACTAAATAATATATTCGTATAAATAAATAGTTAAAATAATTGAAGAAAATTGTTATTTAATTGTAGCTTATGCCAGCGAATTATTAATATAATTATTTAATATATATATATATATATATAATACATAAAAATTGATAAACCATATTGTAATTTTAGCTCTTACACAATAGGATATAGATTATGACATAATCAAAAATACTGGTATAATAAAAATTTGGTTTTTCCAAACTACGATAAAATTTAATAAATGAAAAACACTTAAAGTAATATTTTAAAGTTTCTAATCCTACAAATATAAAACATTATACAAGTAAATTATTTTTATAAAGAAGAAACAAGCCCCAAAGTTATAATTAATTGTTAGTGTTTTTATTGCAATTAAGATAAAAAATAGAAATATAATACAATCTATTAATTATTATAATAATTACTATTAAATAAATAAAGCTCTTCTTCATTAGAACATGTTTTCAATCTCAAAAATAACTTTTAAATACTTATCAAAATCCTTAGATTTATATTTTCATTTTATTATTTTATTGTATATTTTATTTCGTCTTACAAAAATTAATAATTATTATTTTATATATTTGTATTCAGTATATTTGATATTAATTAGAATATTTAAACGTTACAGGAATTTATGAATGTATATTTTATTTTTAAAAAAAATTTTTAAAAATATGTTTCATCTTGAACTATTGTCAACTCCTTAACATTGAATAATTTGGCATTGTCACATACGTATACTCGTACCAATATATTTATAATTTTCTAAGAATAATTTGTTTTATATTTTTTATTCATATGACCACACATCATTATTAGTAAAAATATTTTTTTTTTGTGTATTCGTGTTTAATATCATATGAAATTATTTCGTACGTTTCTATATAAATAAAAATATACTGTCATTTGCTCATTTCGGAACACCGATTAAATTGGCGAGTAAAAAAATATGTAAGTCACAATTCGAATATCGAATAACTTTCCTATGGAATATTCGAATATAAAAACGAAATAATAAGCAACCAGCACACACGAGCGATATTGTTCGTCGAGGTAAAAAAAAAAATATAAATTTGCCACATAGATATAACACATTGCATTAAAATTGAACAAAACAAAATATGCGTGAGAACGAACCAAAGACGAATAGTCATAACGTTGAGTATCGACATTAATACAAAGGATAAGTACGGAGAATTTAATAACAGTTTGGCCACTTAGTAATCGGACCTCCCAAAATTGTCTGATATAGCAGAAAACCATTACAAAAAAATACGAATAATTACCCCATAGACCTTTCAAATGATTACGACGTCTCTTATCAGTATGTATGCTCACTCCACACCGTGTGTGTGCACACTCCAACTACGAGACACTATTCGCTACAAAATCGGTTTTCCGTAGGATGACTTCGGTTTTGTGCCTCTACAATACGTAACAAGCCAATACGGCTTGTTTAATTTGTCGGTGACTTCAACTTTGAAGTGAAGGCACTGACCCAACCTATTTTCTCAATCCATTTTTCATGGTCAATTTTAACAGACATTATACAAAAATCAAGTACGATCAGCAAGGTAAGAAAAAAATGTTTTATTTATTAGGCCTTTTTTTTTATTTCAATTTTTTCCCGCCTTTATTTTATTATTTATTTTATGAATGTATTTATTATTTCAAATAAATTTTAATTGTATCAGATGTCAGATTAATTATATCAGGAGATATCACATACAAGACTATCCATGAGAAATTACATTTTATTTTTCCGCTCTTCCTAGAATATTTGCCAGTAGTGTTTTTTTTCATTTATGAAATTGCAATATTGCAAATCACTAATTTTTGACGATAAATAGAAGGTCTCTACTACTCAATGTTTTTTATTGAGTGACCCATTCATTAAACTTTTTTTACAGTGCATTTATTTTAATTTATAGCATTGTCAAAAGGAAACCTGTACTTTTAACTAATTTTCGCGTAACAGATCGTGTCAAGTGGAGGTTTAGGATACAAATGACAAACCCCAAATAGCTAAGATAAAGGCATGGAAAAAGAAGAAGAAGAAGAAAATCATTTTAAATATAATCATTTTTAATATGTATTATATAAATGAATTATTATCTTCATTATTTTTGTTGATCACGGTGAATCCACTAGTTGGCATTATGTTATAAAATATCCAACTACCTTACCTAACCATTTCTCTTATAGTAATTCCTTTTTTTCTATTATTATTAATAAGAATTATCGAAACTATCATTTATTTTTGTATTATTATTATTATTTGTTTTTATATTATTATATATTATTTATATATTATTAATATTATTAATTACATACGAATAACTTCATTTCATATTATATGTTATAAGCCAATACATTAAGTTACAATTTGAACGTTATATGTAACTATCACGAAAATATTTTCATAAAATAAACAAATAAAATAATTGAAGGAATCTTTTATATATGGCAAACTATGTCGGTAAAATATTTACGTAATTATACTATGTATATTAATTAACGATTAATATTAAATTAGACATATTGTTAATATAGTTATTACACAATTAGATATAGATGATGGTACAAGCAAAAATACTTGCATGATAAACTGTTGCTGTTTTTATAAGACAACATTAAAAATTTGATTTATACTTCAGTTCTTATTCCCATAAGAAGTAGAACTATTTTCAAGCAAATGTGAAATTATAATCAGCATCAGTCGAATATGTCCCATACTATGTCGGCTAGGAACATTGTACAGCTGGTGTAAATAAAACATCTGAATCAATAAAATGGACGTAATACTTATTGTGATGAAAAAACATATTCGCTGTTCTTCAAGCCCTGAAAAACTAGAGTTCTCACTTTTTGTGTTCGTTCAACCCTACATTGGAGATAATAAATACATATTTCATAAACCACTAGTTAATAATCAAAATGAATAATTGTATTGTTTTAAACCTTATAGTTATGGTTATATTAGTCGATTCCAATGAAGGTAAGTTTACTTCATCCATAAAATATATTGGATATTAAAAATTATAAACCTAAAAAATTTATTATAATATTAAATGCAACCACTTAAGCAAACGTTGTTATTTAATTATTCGATTATTACTTTGCTTCATTTGAAAACTCTTATTTTTTTACGCAAACAAATACATTTCATATATAACTGTATTACGACTATGCATAGTTATTCAATATATAAAATTATCGATGAATATTTCTGTTATTAATAATGTATGTATAGTATTGTTCAATTTTAAATTAATTATATTTTCATTAAAGTAATGAAAAAGTAATGAAAAAAATAAAGTAAATCAATCTCAATAAAGCTAAACGAACTTGATTGATAAAATCGTACTATAATTATTTATATCCATATGGATTATGTAATTTTAGTAAACATACATTAATTATATATTACTGACTAGGAATGAAATAAGTCATAAAATATTAAATATTTACCATTTAAATAATTTAAAATGATTATTTGATGATTAATGATATAAATATTGGGTATTTATTGTTAATATTTATGTATAATTTTAAATAACACGTTTTACGTAAGAAAGAAATAATGAATATACTTAAATTCATATTGTTAATATAATATATTTTCTTTCATTTTAGATTGCTTACGTAAGTATAATGATTACATTGTAGCAAATAATGCGTGGATAAATTTCAAAAAAACTATGTTTATGTTTTACAGAGTATATTTAATATGATGTCTTGTAACATTATGTTTATAAAATTAAAATGATAGAAATTTCACATGACATTGTATTTTTTTTTTATCGAATACCGAATATCAACATTAATTTACAAATTTATCCAACTAACTTTCACAATACTTTGAAAACACTAATCAATAAGAGCAACATACCCTATCTGGTGGATCGTGGATAGTGAGACACATCCATAATCAGGCTTTGGATATCGTAATTGTTTGAACTGATATTTTGATTATTTATTCCTACTGATATTGTTCAAAATGTTTTTTTGAATATATTAACTTATTATTGCTTTCATATTTAAAATAATAATTAAACTCTAAAATCCCCATTATCCCCAATAAGTGACGAAATTGAACCATTATCTAAAGTAAATATATTTGCTGCTTATCACTGTTTTCTTATTTCCTTTGTGGTTCTATAAAAATCAAATTTCAAATCTTATTTAATTGTCTGGGATTTTTATATTTTTCCTTTAATATATATATACATAACATAAATTGAATTATTTATTGGGGACATATTACAGCGATATTTTATTTTCAAAAATATAAAAACAAGAATGAAATAATAAATATAGTATTAGCATTTATCAAATAAACTAAGAATAGTGAATATTATAAATTAATAAAAATAAAAAATCACACGTACATGTTATATATTTTTTAATATTATTTTGAATAAGTGTTTATTATTTTTTGTGATTAATGAATTCAAAACAGTTTTGTAATACGTTTTTGAATGTATATACAAAATCAAAGGTTTGAAATTAATTGTGAAATTGTATGGTACACATTATTATGTGGGTGCCTACATAATTGATATGTATTACTCACACTTTCCAATTAATATTATTGTATATCATTATTATATGTTATACTTCGAAAATAAGTTGTATATAATAATAACAATAATATAATATTTAATTCAGATTTTAGTTAAAGTTACTTTTTATATATTTATCTAAAAATCATTTAGAAAAACTTAATGCTCAAGGTTTTAAAAGTATGTATTACGTTATACTGTGAAGTATTTTTCGTTTGGATATTTATTATATTGGAAGAACTTAATAAAATTGGTGAAAGACGGGCACCAGGATAAAGAGCAAGGGAATGAGTGTTTACTAAGTGGTACGGTGGACATAAAAGGAAAAACAATGACACATACGGCATCAACCAGTGAACCTCACGATATGAGCGACTGCTTAATCACAAAAGACAATTAAAATAATAATTATTTAGATAAATATGAACGCATAGCCACCGGCCCGACACTTAGTTTTCTCCTCTAAAAACATTCAATATCCCCGATCGAGTGAACCATCGAGTACGATGAGACGACGAATAGAATCGCAATGAGCCCTCCCTTTAGATTGATATTTAATAGTGTCCAGTTGTGTACTCATACACAATTCTGTACAATCGTTATGTTGCAAACAATAATACAATTTTTGATACGTGGTAGAAGATTTAATAATTAAAAACTTCTTAAGTTGAAATGGGAATGGTAGCATTCCTCAAGCAATACTTCACGGCAGTTCCAGTAGGTATTATTACTGGTATTGTAATAAAAATGTTAGAATGGGAGGATCGTCATTCAAATCTTTGCATTTGAATTGCATCTCTTCACCTTTGAACAAATTATTGATCCACATCTCTGCGAGAAAGACGTCGACCAAGTCCATGGATTTCTAAACGGCCGTACGTTGTTTAAGACATCCTGATCCTTTGTCACCAACTTGGATGAGCAGTCATTAAATCCTAACTCTGAGTGAATGAATTTAAGTTCAATATTCGTGTACAATTCATTTTAAGGAAGCGATGTATTCAAAAAACAACGTTTTAAACTCTAATTAAAATTACTCATTCTAAATGTCAAAAATGAACGATTAATTGCTGTTAAATGTATAAATATTGTTATATTGGTGAGCAATGTGATTCGAAATCAATGTACATTATTATTATGGTATAATGAATAAATCTAACGTATTGCATATACATTATATATCATTCAAAAATTTTCCTCATACAGATAACTATAGTGGTATTGATTCTTTTGGATGGGCATATTACAATATAAGTGAGTATTTTGATTTCCACATGTCAAGAGAACAAAAAATTATCATGAAAAAAATGAAATAAAATTTAAATGACAAAATTCAACTATCCCAGATGAAACAAAATAAATATTAAAATTATAATCGAACTTAAATAAGCTATTTATTTATGGTTACAACAACGATAAAAATTAAGAAAATTATTACATTCCTTAGGAAATATCTACTTTTCCAAGAGTTTTTTGGCAGTGTTAAAAATAACAACATTACAGTTATTTATAAATAAAATATGTTACATCCAATTTATTGGCAAGACATTTTTCTATAGCCCACACTATCATAAAGAAATATAAGTAATATTATGGATCTGTCTTTGTTAATTTGGTACATGTATAATATTATATAAAAGTTAAATATAACGAATGGTTTGAGTAATTTGTACTATAATTTAATTGTATAATGTTAATATTTACATTTCAATACCCAAAATACACATTAATACACAATACATAGTTTCTATTGTCTGTCATTATTGATGTTCATTTTTTTGAAATAATATTATCATTTCTTACATGAATACATAATATTTGGGCATTGCTAAACTGACTAGTTAATATTATATGTAAAATAAAGACTATTGTTATTGCTTTAGACAATTCCAACAACGTTAGCTTAACATCATTGGTAGTATGATACATATAAATATATTTCATAAATATCTGACCACAGTATTGTTCTCTGTTTTATACATAAACCGTTATCGCTTAAAATATATTTTTGTAAAAGAACATTTTCGCCAATACATTTTGGGAATTTCGGATTTGCACAATTTATACATATAGGTATAACATTTTAAAAAAGTGTTTTAACATTTTACATTTTAGCATTTTACAAATAACATTATTGAATATTATCAGAATAATCTCGATACTGTAGACTAAATTTAAGTCTACAAATAAAGCTGAGTAGGATACCTATACATTGATTAGAAATTATCGAAGTAAACTCAATATTCGATAAATGTGAATAGCGTTATTGAGTGAGCCTTTTCATTTTTAGATAGACATATCCTTTTATCAAGTTCCATCGCTGAAGAGATTCTTTATTCTCTTAAGCATGCCATTTTAAAAACATACTATCACACTCCCTCATTGTTCAAATTAATGTAACATATAGTGAAATAATAAAATATAAAAACAAAAAAAAAGAGACAAATGTCAAAGAGAATATTAATAACTGTTAATAATTAATTAAATAAAGCAAGAAATAAATACGATATGTAGATAATTTAATAATTATATATTATAATATCTTTGATTTTATAAAAGACTATTTGTTTTTAATTACTAGCGTCAAAATTTGTTAATCAGATACAATGCGGTAATTTACTTTCAAACTAACATTAAAAGTTCAATATAAAAATTTATAATTTATTTCACGTGCACTTTTAATTTAGTAGTTTGGTATAAACTTAATGGCTTTTACTATAAATGGTTATTGCTATGGAAATTTATCTTAATCTATAAATATGTATTTTCTAGTGACTTTAGCTAAATATGTTGATGAAGTCTTTAAAAAAGCTACTAAAGGTATATACTACTAGTAAAAGCTTACTAGTATACTAAATGCATAATAGTCTAAATACAAGATAAATAATGACAAATATAATAAAATTCTAAATATAAATCATCTTCTAACAACACTTTTTGAATTTTTTTTAAATCATTCAATCTAAGATTTTCAGGATACTGACCTTTTATTACCAGAAGATTGGTGTAGCAAAATCTATGAAAATGGTTTGTATTCATTTATAAATCATTTATGTGTATTAATGTTTCTATAATAAATATTTTTCTACAAAACGCAATATCAACAAAATATATTAAATCTAATAAAATTTATATTTGCAATAATTGTAAATATAATGTTTATTAATTGTCGTATTAAAATAGATCCGAATTGCCTAAGTAAGAATACACTTTCATGTCTGTATTATAATTAGTTAAAATATACATTTATTTCTGTCGGATACTTAAAAAATGTTATAAGCATTTTTGAATCTCATTTAATTAAATCAAAGCACAATGATGTCAATGAAATAATTTTATAGGCGAATTGGTAGAGGGAGGTTTCAAATGTAAGCTATAAGTATAAATATCGAGATATTGTCTACGACTAATATATTTATGAATATGTAAAATCTATATTACACAATTTAATGTGAATTTGTTATACTTGTAATTCATTACAAAAAAAATGTCAAGTGTATTAATTGTACTTAAAGCCAGTATAATGAGTCTTCTCACAGATTTGCAGAGCTATGAGACTTTAAAATATGCATTTTACAAAACTAGTGAGTATTTTATGAATTATTAATGTTCTTATAAACATTATAACCATGATGGAAATAAATCATAATTTATGAAATCGTATCATACCTTGCGGTTACAATAATAATAGTGTGTAAAATAAAATACAGAACTTTTTTTAAATTATAATTTAAATAGAGTAATTTTGTTATTACTAAGGAACTAATATATATAGTTATATATATATTTACAATTTTAAAAATTATAACTCCTTTCTATTTATTTTAGAAAAGGGTAAAATTGTAAATAATAATGAATAAAAAACACCAAATTAAAATGCAATAAAATTCATAGCGGAAAATCCCCCGCTTATGATTATAGAATATGTTTTCTTTTATTACAACAAATATCTTATGTGTTAAACAAATTTATTTTGCCTAGTACGAATGCATATTTTTTAGGTATCAAATCTTCTAAGAGGAAGAATAGTAATTCTTATTTTTTAATGAATTGTGCTGTAAAATAAATATTATTTTAACAATTTCATATAATTTACTTATTGTGATTTAAATTATATACTGATTATAATATGTCGTATGTGCCTAATAGTACTTAATGGAATCATTGTGGGGTTATTTGAAAATAGATCGATCATAATATTGTTTAATAGTAACTAGTGCTCAACAAGTCTGCTAAAATTTACCTTAACAAAATATAAATATTTAAAGAGGAACTCGTACAAACTTTTAAATTAGTTTTTTATAAAATGTTAATTATTTATAATTAAAACGAATATAATTATTACAAAAATCTATATTTATAAAAATAATTATTTTATTGATATTTGGTATAAATATGAATACATATTACGTTTTTGGAGAATGTTGCTTGCTAATCTAAATATTAAATTCTAAAACCATACAATACGTTTACATTTGTTACTCAGTTTCAATATATTTTTTAGAAAAATCACAAGAATACTATCAATACATTATCATCACGTATAAATCAATATTGAGTATGTATCAAGAATGTATTAAGTATGATCCATTATGTAATAAAAGTAATAATGAAGTTCACAAAAATATTTTTACAACTTAATAATTATATCCTTCAATTATAATATGTAAAATAAATACACGACGTCAAATTGAATGTTAATAATAATTTAGACGAAAAAAAATATTGGTTAGTCACACCTCTACAAATAATACTCGTATTCAATAAACCGTACGTCATTAGTACAAGAATTTAACAGACTTGTCACTTTTCGTAAACATTCAACTCTTATATGGTAGTTAATATCTCAGTTTAAATTTGTATACCTAAGTTAGTTCAATGGACGTCTTCGGTTAGATAATTTTGTAAATCTTATGCTCTTCTTTCCAAAAGGTATCAAACTGTGCTATGAACACCTATATTTAATTATACATAATATTTCAGTTGTTAAAAATGTATGATAAATTAGCATTTATTCTTTTTTGGCATAATGGAAGAGTGTATTGAATTCAAATGGATTATTTAGTTCCCTAAAAAAACGATATTTTTTTATATAATCTTTACACCAAAATTTCAACTTTTCATATTCTTTAGTAAGATTAAAGTATATAGAAATGAAACTGTCGATAGATATCCTGCAGAAATAGTGACAAAAAATATAAATTGGATGGCGTTGAATTCTTTGTATCTGCTTAAAATATATCTTTGGAACCTAGAAAGATTGTCAGAATTTCAAAATTTCTGAAATTAATTTCAACGTTTACAGCTATCAGATAATTAAAATTGAAACCCACTTGCATAGTTATTCTTGTAAAATGACTTCCCAAATCTTCCCGTTTATTCAAGGATATTTGTCAGTAGAAGTCTTTCGTATTTATCACACCTCAATAATAAAAATCACTGCTTTTTGAAAATAACTGGAGGGTCTCTACTACTCAATGTTTTTTTACTGAATGACATATTTAATAAATTAATTTTTATTGTGTATTTATTGTTTTGTAATATCACCAAAAAAAAATACTGTACTTTTAATTAATTTCGTCATAAATGTATTCGTTATTAGACGGTCATTCTTCATATATTATGAACAAAATTTAACATTCAATTTTCCTTAGTTACCAAACGAATAAGAAATCCAGTAGAATATTGTGAGGATCAATCCCCCCATGACATACCATCAGTTTATAGTGGTCATAATGTAGTGTTCACTATTTCAAATGAAGACACGAATGATCAAGACCAAGCTCAAAAGCACAATATAGAAATAAGAGCTAGTCAACAAAACACAGTAGTTACTGATAATGAAGGTCGAGAAATTAACCTCAACATGCCATATTATAATAATGAAGATATTAATTAACATCAAGATTAACTTCAAACTACTATAAAAACGAGTCACATATTGCACACTAACTTTTACCCAAAATGAATAATTAAAACTCGAAATAAATCCTACAATATTAGATAAAAAATTTATTTTCACTATTTGTATATAATTGTATCTCTTAGTATTACATCCAAATTTTTTAACATTTATATACATGTGAGTGTATGTGCATATTTAAATTGTTTATATTTATAATTGAATTTTATTAATTTTTTTATAAATATATAAGTTGAAATACAATAAAATTTGAAATACAAATTAATCGTGTACTTTTATTATTATAATATGCACTATTATCATGCATACTATTATTACTTTTATTGTTTATTAAATTATTAAGTTCTTATCATCATCATTATTATTGTTTTTAACGGCAATACTGTATGTTTTGAATTGTAACTAACATCCATCTAACAAATTTGATTGATAAAAATATTATTACAGAGTTACAAATAAATATCATAAATCAGAAAAACACAAAACGAGACTATCGTACATGCATTAAAATTAGTATATAACAGATTGAAAACACAGATAGAAAAAAAAACATTTGTACGATTAGAAATTTGATTTAAAAGGTCGTCGTGGTCCAACTTATTCACGAGTACTTTACCTTTTGCACATTTTATTTCATAGATTAAATTTGTAATTTTTCGTCAGATTTTGGTGAATCGAATGGTTAATGTTTTCTTAAATTTTTATAAAATGTAATTGAACGGGTAAAACCAAATATTTTTCTTAATTCGTGTTGATAGACACGAAATATTTTTCACTTAATACTTTTTACCGTATTTAATTGATGTTGAATTATCTTTTAATAATGTGTGCGCAACATATTATAGAATGTATAATATTTATTATAAAATGTTACAATAAATATATCAATCTTTGTTTCTATTCAAATATTACTAATCTATATAAGAAACAATTCTTATTCGATAGGCTTGACCTGCTCTCAGAATTTACCTACTTTTACATTATTAAAATTACGAAGGAAGACTGAAAACGGACACAATATAAACAAGCATTATATATTATTATTTATCTTTTCAAATAATTCGAAATAAGAATTCAAAAGTATATCTGAAATTTCAAAAAAACTATGCCACTTTCCTAAAAGGATCGAACCTTTAAGATACCTTAGGATAGGATACCTTGAAAGGTGTACTTCATTAAATTCAATAAATTGATATTTACACGTGGACACTACGTGGTTAACTTAGGTCCATCCGTTATTCCGTTTATTAATTAATTAACTCGTGTAATCCATAGCCTTGCACGCGGATATACATAATTAATTCTTAACATAATTAGTCCTATAGGATCACGTATAATATACAATAACACTAACATATATAAAAGTACAAAACTATAAAAAAGAAAAATAATAAAAGTCAATTACTGTACCTAATAAAACAGACAAAGTATGGTTATATAATATTTTAACTTAAATTACATTGTTGTCTACTAGTATTTAAGACATGAACATATTTTATCTGCCCAGCAATGGATGTCCAACGTCAGGATGGATTTCTTTTACTTCTCCTTACTATAAACATCAATTTTAGAGGATACAAGGGCATATATGAAAAACCCACGATGGTTTTGTATTCACATAAATAACGAGTTTGTTACTTAAAAATAAAAACCTATAAGCAAAAAAAAAAAATGGCAATAGGACTATTGTACGGTAGTACGGTAGTACGAGTATTGAAAAATAAATCGGGAATAAAAAATAATTTTAAATTAGATAGGATGTTACGATAACAAGTAGTTAAACTATAGTTCTACGATTGCTAATAAATTCTATAAATTTGTTCTTGTTAATGTTATTTTAGTTTAAGAAGAACATTTTTCTCATAAACTTTTGTCATCCCACAATTATGATTAATTATCATTTGAAGACTGCATATATGTTTAATTTAAATAGTTTGTTGCAAGCGAAATAGTTTATTTTTTTTAAATTTATCATTGAAAAAATATCTCTTATACTCAAGTAATTAAGAGTTAGTATTCTGGTAAAAAAATAAATATAATATTCTATATATTCTAAATTATCTAAAAATAATATTCTCGCATAACACATATTTTATAATAATTTTAAATGTAATAAAACATATTATCATTATATCTATCACGTATAATATAACATAAATAATATAAAATAATTTTAATTCAAAAAAATTATATGATTTTTGGAATCTAGCAGTTTCATTTGTGTACAAAACCTTGGGAAATCTCTATAGCACAATAGTCTTAAGTAAATAATATACAAATCGTATATGTTAATGTTTATTTTGAATGACGCACATCGTTAAAATATTAGATTCTTTATAATCATGAAAATCGACGAACATCAAAATATTTTTTTGGGTTTTCATAAAAACAATTATCAGAGTATTATATTCAAAAATATATTCAAGTATTATACGAAATAAATGAATGCTATGTCTGAAGACCTCTATTACATTTTATATGTTGTAATGTAAAATTTAAAGTTATATTTCAGGCGTTTTATTTAACTGTCACTACTTTTTTCTTTTTTTTAATAATATCAAAAAATAAAATAAAAAAATTGAATAACTTTTATTTGATTATACTAAGCCAGTGAATTGTTAATAAAATGATATAACATATATTAAATTACAATTTATATTAAATTAAATATATTGTCGTATACTACACAATAGAATATAGGTGATGAGACAATCAAAAAGACTTGCAAGATAAAATTTTACCCTTTTCAAACTAAGACCAACTTTTAAAAAATATTAAACAAATAAAATAAATTATACTTCATAATGAATAGAAACATTTTAATAATCTAGAACTACGATACAATAATAACATTTTAATTATTATATACTTTTTATATTTTGTGTAGTATTAACCGTGAACATTGAACAGTTGGAGCAAATGGAACATCTGGATCAAAAAAATAAACATAATATCCTCTGTGGCAAAAAAGATATTCACTAAGATATAACCAGTAAAAAAAGATGCAAAGTTGTCACATTTTATATTTGATCGACGTTACATTACAATTATTACATATATTTTCCATCAACTACTAATCGAATAATCAGTGTGAATAAATGTATTGTTTTAATTCTTGCATTTATGGTTATATTCGTAGATTCTAATGATGGTAAGTATACTTTATGCATAAAATATGATAATTTAAAAATTAAAATAAAATAAAATAACAATTTTATTATAATATTATATGTAACTAATTGATTTCCTGGCATAAATCAATATTTTTCGGCGTATGGTATTTACGTTTAGCTTCATCCGAATAAAGTTAATTAATCAACAATTAATCTTATAATCTTTTTATAAAAACAAAAACGTTTGTGTTTAATTTTATTGTAAAAATATTTATTTATTTAATATACATAACTATCGAAGAATATTTCTAGTAAAATAATATATATAATATTGTTTTTTTAAATATTAGTTTTGTTTAAGTATCGATTAAGTTATGATCGAATTAATCTAAATAAAGCTAAACGAACTTTAATGGTAAAATTGTACTCTAATCATTTGGGTTTACTAGTTTTATTAAATACACGTTAGTTATTTATTAATTTCTCGAAATGAAATAAGTTATTAAGTTATTAAGTATAAAGTATAAGTATAAGTTATTAAATATAAAGTTATTAATTATTTAAAAATTTAAAATATCATTAAAATATATGTGATCATTATTATAATATATATATTACAGATTACATCATTGATATGTATTTTTAATAATTTTTCATCATACCTAAAAACATGTATACAGAAATTTCAAAAGAATATATTTAATAATTATTCTTTTATCTAATAAAATATTTTCATATTTTAGTGTGTAATTATGATATTTAACCGAAAAATGCATAAATAAATTTTCAAGAGTTCAACCATTTCGTTAAAATTTTACTGAGTATATTTAATGTTTTATAACAGATAAATTTATAAAATGTATCAAAATTATAAAATCAATCATACTTAGGTTTCGCATAACAAAAATTCTTCTATTATTATACGTAAAACCATTTTAAGATTCCGAATATATTCTTATTTGACTAGATTATTTAAATAACTTTCCTAATAATTTGAAAACACTTCTCAAAGAACGCAACAAATCATTTTGTGGAGACTTTGATGCAGTGAACTCGGATCTGTCTTAAATCAAGCTTTGGATATCCTTATCGGAATAATTGTTAGTCTGATTAATCTACTAATATCGTTCAGACAATTTTCTAGAACACATTAATTTATCATTTTTTTCATATTTAAAATAATAATTCAACTCTAAAAACTCTATCTACATGACCAAATTTAACAATCATCCAAAATATCAGTTATTCAATAATGTTTTATATTTTATTTATGATTACATGAAAATCAACATTTAGATCTTTTTTTTTTTGTTTGGGCATTTCATATTTATATATACATATATATATATATTATATATTTTTATTTATTTATTACATATATTATGAGTTTAGGGGATTTATTAAACATGATTTACGTAATATGATTTTAAATGTGTATAAAACATCAATAGTCTGAAAATAGTTGTAAAGTATTCGGAACACATTATTGTGTAAATACCCCCACATATATAACTAAGGCTGTCCTTATAAATAATAGTGTAAAATAATATGATATGAATATGTTATTAAAAAGTAGTATATAATAAATTATTCCGGTTATAATTATAATTATAATTATTTATTTATTTGACTGTTAAAAATCCATTTAGAAAATCTGATATTCGGGGGATTTTTTCGTAAATATTAATTTATGTTGTGAAGTACGAGTCGGGTATATAATTGTTTTATTGGAAGAACGGTAATACAATTTCTAACGGATGGGTACCAAGTTAAAAAGCAAGGAAATGAGTATTTACTAGGTGGTACCTATGACTTAGAAAAAGTCATTAAACACTTAATAAAACACGAATTAATGTTGATATTTTTTTAACCTTTTATACAATTATAACATTTAAATGGTGTTTCAGGGAAAACCCTATTATAAATAACGTTATAAAACTTAAAAATATTGTGATTAAGACGCTCACAAGTAAACTAACGAACATAGACTGACTAAACTTATATTATTTATTGCAGTGACATTCATAGTTTATAAATATATCAATTCTATTCCCTTATCTGTAACCGTCGTATCACTAGTTTAATAGTTTCATTATTTAATAGCTATAACTCGTTATTTATACAACGCTCCAGGACTATGGACTAACTTCTTTAAATGAAACATCTGGATTAAATATTTTGAAATTATTAACTTTATTGATTTTGTCATGGAAATATCGTTTAATAAAATTTAATAGTTCATTATGTAAATTTATTATACGAAAAAAATATTAATAAAATTCAAGTTGAATGTAGGCTACACTAACGTATCGATCAGTTGTATTATATTACGTTATTTAAAATATATAGAAAATAAATGAATTCACAAAAAAGCAAAACTAATAAAAAAGTAATGAAAAAAAAAATACATTTTCTACACATTTTTGAGTCGAATTTAATATAACAAATCATTAGTTAGATTTCCTTGCACAATTTTTCTACTGAAGATCCTAGAAATTTGGTAAAACGTATAAGTGGTTTTGGTGATCACCAATACCACTAAAACTGAAAAAATATACAAAGTTTACATAATCTACAATTATAAAGAATTTATAAAATAATTATTGAATAATTTTTGTCCTACGTGTTTTTTGTGTACGTGTCCGCCGAGAAATATTAAAAAATATAGATGGAATAAATGAACATTTGAGTCAATAAAGTGAACATTATAATTTCGGAGACAACAACAATATTCAATGTTCTATGACACATAAAAAACCACTTGAAGTTATTACTATTCGTTCAATTAAATTGAAAATTAAATTCAATTAAATTCGTTACATTAAAATTGATAGATTTCATAAACATTTATTTAATAATCAACATGTATAAATGTGTTGTTTTAATTCTTTCGGTTACAGTATTATTCGTAGATTCTAACTATGGTAAATATTTAGTAATTTAGGCATAACATGTAATAATTACTATTGATAATATCAAACTAAAATTCTTTATAATATTATATGTAACCACTTGATTTTGTCTACATAAATAATATTTTATCGGTTGAATTTTATGTTCATTAATATGAATTTAGTTAATCGTACATTAATTATTTGTATCTATGAATAGAAATAAAATAAATCATAAAGGCTACAATATTTACCATTTAAAAAATTTAAAAATATTATTGATAGATGAGTGATATAAATTTTTAATGTTTATTTTTAATAATTTTTTGTACATAATACGTATATAAAAAAAGTACAAATTGATATATAAAAATAATCATGCAATTTTCTAGTAAAAACGTGTTTAGGTAAGTAAAATTTGACGCGTGTGTTATCAATGCATATACAAATTATTCAATAGTTGTTCATAAGTTTATTGTATAATTTATCATTCTGCTTAATAAATCAGATGTACAGAGTGCGACTGATCCTTAATTTTCGCATGATAATGTACGGTTATCGAAATTCGTAGAAAAGTGGAAATCGTGTCTATTTATGTAGGACGGGACTTTTATGTTCACGATAAGTTTCAATCGTAACCATCTCACGGATAGACCAGCAACGTACTTTTGCCGTGGATAACTATTTTCGTAAAAATGAGTCCATAACCACTGTCTATCGTGCGTTCCGCACTTAGCTCAAAATGCCTCCTCTCCAAGCAGTACTGGACCGCAAATCAATTTTATTGTGTGTAAAAATTTTTAGAAAAATAGGATCAGAAATGGAGGAGGATAACCTCAAATTGCTCGAAAAGCCGAGAATATGTACACACAGTATGAGCGTCAATGCAGGTATAGAGAGAAATGTTTCTCGGGTACTTGATTTCCAAAAGAGACAATATTCCGTGACCCACGCGCTCTCCGAATTTCACACCATGCAATTTTTTCTATAAGGTTATGTAAAATTTAAAGTTTATAAACATCATCCAAGAAACTTGAATGTATTAATAAAATACTTTAAAAAAAGTATAAATAAAATTATACAGATATTCAGCGCATACCTCAAAAAATGCTTAAAAAAGTTATACAAAAATTATCATTTCGCTTGGAACAATGCATAGACAATAACAGGCACCACTTGACAAAAATTGTATTTAAAACTAAACTAAATAAACCAAATATTTTCTTATAACACAATATATGTATATATATATATAAAAAGCTTATTACTAAAACTGTTCCTTTTTTAATCACCTTCAAAATTACAGAGGGTATTTTGCACATTTTATATTAAAATTACTCACAATTGAGTATTTTATTTTTTATTCCTATTTCATATATCATTAAAATTTAAACATCTTACATCATTTTAAAGTACCTTATTTATATCATTGTGTAATGTTTGTCCTAGCTTGTTAGTAAATGACCATCCCATGGGACCCTAAGGCTGTTTAGGCGTTGGACATGCCCTAAGTCGGCTATGGATATCCTAATCTCTTTAATTGTTATTCTTATCGGTTTCAGTTATAAGCTATGACTATTGTTCTATACTCACACTGTTACAGAATATTGTCATGGAGTTATCAAATACCATCATGATAAGAAAATATATATATGATTATTTTTATTATTCTGTATTTGTGTGTAGTTGAACGAGATATCGACCATGATCTGTGTATATTTACATAAACAAATACGTTATAAACATAATGAATAGTATCATACAATTTTATGAAGGAACCTAGACTAAAAGATCGAAACACCACTACCACTACCACCATCATCACTCTCAAAAACGTTCTTGGAATACACTGATTCATCTTTCATATTGAAAATAATGATTTAACTCAAAAAAGTTTGTCAATGTAATCAATTTGATCTAACATTCATATAACCCGCAGTTCATTATTATTTATTTATTTTTATTTTTTATTTTTTATTTTTAGGCTTTTTCTTTTTAACATACATTAAATGAATTATTAATTTATTTCTTTTATTGAAAATGTATACATAGTTCTTAAGCATACAAGCCATAAATACATAATCAAAAATTTTAAGAAATTAATAAAATAGTAATATATCATATTTTTAATTATTAACTAATATAAATTAATAAATATTCAAAACAATTTTTAATTAAATGAACCAAGAATAAGAAGTATAATATATAAAAATGTAAAATTCTATGATTATATTGTATACATTTACCAATATTCTGTATAAATATATCATTTTTTTTCTTTTGTGATTAATGTGCTTTAATGCAGTTGAGTAATACTATATAAGATTGAATAAAAAACATCAATTTTTTTAAATTAATGGTATAAGTATCAATGGTACAAGTATCCTATATAGTGCACATTATTTTCTGAGTTCACACACAATTACAATTCTCACCAATTTGTAAATAATATTATACTATATATTATAAAGTTTTTAGTAGGCGGTATGTAATAATGAATATAGTTTATAAGTATAATTATTTGGATGTCAAAAACCCAATTAGAAAATCTTAAATATCATCGGATTTTCGGTAAGTATTAAGTTACATCAAAAAGTACGTTCCCTATGTATATTTGTTATATTAGTTGAACGTAATAAAATTATAACTCAAAATTTGTATGTGAAATGTCTATACCAAAAGATTAATTTCTGTTAAATTTATAAATATGAATGATTGATAAACAACACTTGTATGTATTGAAATCGATGTACAATATTATTTTGGTATTGTGAATAAATGTAATGTAGTGAATATGCATTATAAATCATTGAAACTTCTTCCTCAATCAGACAATTATAGTGGTATTCATTCTTTTATATGGGCATATAACAATATAAGTGAGTAATTTGAATTTATCAATTTTCACATTTCATAAGTGTAAATAAATTACCATTGGAAAGGCAATAAAAAAAATGAAAATGTTCAATCTTACAAATTACAATATATTAATTAAAATATAACAAATATATATTAATAATACATATGAAATCACATGAATTATTTGTGTATGATGAAAAAAATGATTATGTTCTATAAGAAATATCGACATATCCAGAAGTAGTTTGCTTTAAATTGTCTACACTATCATAAATATATATATATATATATATATATATATCAGTATTTTAATAAATGTGTCTTTGTAAATTTGATACACGTGTAATAATATACAAAAGTTAAATATATCGAATAATTTTAGCAATTAATATTGAAATTAAATATCTTGGAATTTCACGTTTCGATAACTAAAATGCAATGCACACAGTACGCCCTGGTCAATATTGATAATTTTTTTGGTATTGTATTATCATTTCCTGCAATGATCAGGTATTGTTAATATTGACTATTAAATATTATAAGTGAAATGAGGGTTTTCGATATTCCAATTTCGAAAGTGTCTATTTATAATCAATACTGGAGTTATATACACATAAATGAATTAGCTAAATAACCACCAAATATATTTTTTCCTATTTTATGCATATACAGTTCCCACGCTCAAAATATATTTTTGAGAATGCTTAAATTGCATGGCGTATAAATTAAATTAAAATAATCGCAACGAATATTTGGATTCAACTAACACTATTGAAAGAACAATTATTTAATTGTGAACGACAATTTACCGATTTTAGAAACGCTGATCAAAATTCGTCTCCTAAGTAAAATTCATACAATCTTCCGACGAATAAGATAGGCGTAAATCCATTAAAAAATTAATTATTTAAATTTATATATATATAATATTATCATAACATACTCGAAACATACAAACTTCACTGTATTATAGAGTGGACCATTTAGTTTTTAAATAGACATATGTTTGAAAGAATGTAATTGACTGATTAAAATTAAAAAACCAATAAAAAAAAATAAGAAAGAATAGTATCCCATTTAGTAATCTAAATGAGTATCTACACTGCATGCGGATACATGAAACATGGATATGTCGTATGGTTATTAAACACGTTATACGCATTCCGTCGACATGGTAATGTCGACTTAGATCGAATCTATATATATATATGATATTATATTAATATTATAGTATTAAATATGTATAAATATAAATAATATACCAATAACAAAAACCGAGTTCGTCAGTATAGTCTTTTTGTAGCAGATTGGGAATCGAATCGACGCGAATTTCTTCATCAGCCGCTTTGCGTTTACGTTTTCCTATCACAAATTTCTCTTTCAAACAAACGTTACACTTTTGTAATTTGTCAGTTTTGGGGTACGATTCGTCATCAACTCGCCGTTTGTGAGATTATCGTTTACGTACGGCGTCGATGATGGAATCGGATCGATCAAACATTCAACTTTGGCACGTTTCTTTGATTTGCGAAATTGTTTATACTTTTCAGCTTTATTCACTGGCGTCGGCGCATTCAAAGCGCGTAATTGTAAAAACGCTTTTTGTTTATACATTTTTGAGTAAATAGACTTTGAGCTGAATAGAGTATCACAAGAAACTTGAAATAATTCATCGCTAGCACGCAGAACTGGGGGCCATAATTAACACACTACACTATTTAAATCCCATAGGCACAAGAAATGAATCTGCAATGAACGAAATCGCATTGACAACTGAGAAACGACAGCACTTATTGCGGTATATGTAGTAGCAAAAGTATACTAGTAGGTAGTACCCATCACTTTGCGCGACGTGAAAGCTTAAATAGAAGTGTTGTAATTGAAAAATAATTAGAAATGTAACCGTATCTAGAGAAATATAATTCCGTTAGTTTTTATCCATCGAAAATCGTTCATCACTCGATGGAAAGCTCTCAAATTATATAATACATCTACATCGTTAAATTCAACAAATAAGTACTGATAATGACGTCATCACCGTGATATCTGAGGTGGCGATTTAACGTGATAGGCACAATTTCAAAATTACTCAAGGTCTTAAGACATATCCATATAAAAATAAACCAAATCATAAATGCAATATGTACATAATTTGATAAATATAGTGTATGGATTTTGTATTTTATGTAATAATATTTATTAATAAATACTAGCATCAAAATATACTGGACGCGTAAAATGCGGTAATCTATTTTAAATATAAAATAATACGTAATATATAATTTTTATAATTTTTTATTTATCACTCCATTCTTCGACTACAACGATATGACACCCCATACCTTGCTCTATCTTACACTTCTGACGTTACTATTTCTCCAAATTTTCTTGGTTATGCTCCAACAGATCTGCCTCGTCTTCCACAAACATTGGTTGAATCCTTGTTTAACAATTTTCTTCAATCCAATTTCCCTAATTCTCTTCCCGTCTTTACTGATGGCTCACTTTCCTCTAATTCAGCCGGGTTTTCGTTTTTTTCCCCTACACTCAATGTCTCTTTTGCTGACAAACTTCACGCTTTTTCCTCGTCTTTCACTGCTGAATGTTACGCCATCATAAGTGCCTTAGAATTCATCTCCTCGTTAGAACATAATAATATTTTAATTGTAACTGACTCCCAATCCTGCCTCCTTGCTATTTCTTCAAATCCATTCAATTCTTCTTTATCCCCCTTGTCCTTCTCATTAAATCTCTAATATACCGTCTCAGTTTAGCAAACAAACATGTACAATTTTTATGGGTACCTAGCCATGTAGGTATCTCAGGAAATGAACGAGCCGACTCCCTAGCATTTTCCACTAAAGATCTTACTCATTATTCTCCTCATAAAATTCCCGCTTCAGATCTTCTTTCAATTTATCACAAACTCCTTCACAAAGCATGGGAAGCCAAATGGTCCTCCCTCCCATCCAATTTTGCCTCTTGGCATAGATCAATCTGTCCCACCATCCCTCTCAAGCCATGGTTCCTAGGCTTGGATATTCCTAAGCAATTTATTCATTCCTTTTCCCGCCTTCGCATCGGACACAGCTTACTCCCCCACCACGCATTCCATCTTTCTTTAAATTCATCCCCCTTATGCCCACTACACCAAGAGGAGGCATTCTGTAACTTCAGCCATATCGTTTTTAATTGTCCTCCTCTCTCCTCGGACAGACTCCAACTTTTCTTACGCCTGTCTTCTCTAGGTTTCCCCTCTCCTAATCCATACCATATTCTCAACTCCCGTTCCCCTATCGTCATTTTTCTTATCATTAATTTTATCCTTAATGCTGGCTTCCTAATTTAGTTCATTGTATATATTTCCTAATAACTGCATTGCTGTAATGTTTTTTTTAAACAAAAGCAAATAAAAAAAAAAAAAAAAAAAAAAATAATTTGTTTCCAGTGCACTAACATTTTTTTAGATTTATATCAAATTTGCTGCATATGGCATAGATATTGCTATGAATATGCCACTTCATCTATACATATGTATTCTTTTAGCATTTCTAAATAGATATATCGATGAACTATTCAAATCAGCTATTAAGGGTATGCACTAGTATACTGAATATATATATAATCGTATACACATAACAGTCCAAATACAAGCATCGTAATATAGACGATAATCGTCTTCTGAATATTAGTCGTATTTTGATTACAAAAAACAAAACAATACTATTCAATTTTTATTTAATCAATTTGTAAATAATCATTACATTTTCAGACTATCAGGGAGACGATCATTTATCTCCAACAGATTGGTGCAAAGAAAAACACCCAAATGGTTTGTATTAATAAATGAATCGTTTGTGTGTATAAATGTTTAAAAAATAATTATTTATAATGTAATTAATACTTTTCAACATAACGGCAATATTATTGATATTATAAATATGTTGTTTACTAACTTTTGTATTAAAATTGATCCAAATATGTTGTTTATTAACTGTTTTATAAAAATAGATCCAAATTGCCAAAGTAAAAATATATGAAATATATACATAATTAATTATAACTAATTATTATATCAATTTTATTTTTTAATAGAATCGGTTAAATTATATCCTTAAAGTTGTCGTTTTTTTAAAAAATGGAATATAAATCTAATTTATTTTATACAAAGTTCATTTTGGTCAATAAAAACAATTTTATAGACGATTTAATAGCAGGAGGTTATAAAAGTAAGATATAAGATTTAAAATCGAGGTATTGTCCTCGACTATTAAATTTTAAAAATATAACATCTTTAAATACAAATTAAAGTGATTATTCAATGTTTGTAATTATCTATATATAATTGTCAAATTATCCTTTAGTCAGAATTAATTTTGAGAAGAAAGAATTTTTGACAAGCATTGAGGCTATTACACATTCATATTACAATGCAAGTGAGTATATCAAAAAATATCACTGTTTCTATAAGTATTATATACATGTAACAAACAATTTAAAGAATAATATGACGTTATATTTTAATTATGAAATTTCAGCGATTAATTGGAAATACTTTTGATTATTGTCAAAGTGTGTGAAACTGAATTCGCTAAACGAATTGTAATATACAGGGTGATATAATTATATCGATTCAGGCTTTATATAAAAAATTATAAATAATTTTATCAATTCTATCAATATTTTTAGGAACCGATTATAAATAGTTTGTACTTTTTATATCGCTATCGCCAACTCTTGTTTTCTATAAATATTCTGACTTTTAGAGTATTAATGATAACCTATGAATTTAGTTATTATTTACTTTAGAAAATATATTTACAAGAAAACACATGCTATTTTTTAATAATTAATTGCTTTCAGTCATTTATCCGTTTTCACATTTATATACATTTATACAATTGCTGTTTAAATCTGCAATGGCATACGCATACGTTTAGAGTACGGCTTAAAATATCTCCCATTGAGATCTATACGTTCGACGATCACGGTTATTTTCACTATAACTGTTCGTGATTCGCACTTATCTTTAAAATGTCCCTGCGCGTAATCGGATAGCGATCGGTTTACGATCGATCAAATTTTGTATGTCTAAATATAATCTTTGGTCATTACCAAATTGTATTATTTCCATAACATCATCAATCGAGTTTTTCTTTTCGTTTTCGTGCTCCGAAATAACAATCGCAAACAATGACCAAATTCATTAGATTTTTTTTTCATCTCTATAGCCTCTTCTATGTGTGTTCCATCAGGACTATAATAAGGAATTTGGTTTGGGGAAGGGGGGTCTGGAAAATAGTTGATTCAGAGGAGAGAGAGGAGTGTCACATGGATATTACTGTTATCAAAGTAGGAATAATTGAAATCAAATGTGTTATTACATACACTGTTTGTGTGTGCATTTTTCGTCTTATGTATGTATATATATATATGTATATTCATCTATAAGAAAATTTCCGAATTCGTAGAAAATATGCGGGTATCTCAGAATTTCGAGGGGAGAAAGGCGGGCCCTACAGACTTCATTGCTGGCTATGGTCATATTTTCCATGTTTTTTTTCTTCAATATAAAAAAAATAAATCGTATTCCATCGACCTACCCGACGAACTGATAAACGATTTTACTGCATGTAGAAAAACTGCCGCTCTTTTTGGCGTCAAAAAACATTTGGAGAGAACTCACGTCGGTCGGAGGTAAACAGTCAGTGGCACTAGAATTTATAAATATATATCGTGCACACATACATTAATACCATACCCAGCCTCATGAAAATAAATAAGATGGAATTCTTTGAAGGCAAAATATAATATTTGTTTATTTTTTTGGTCACATTTTATATATTGTAATATATACGATTACATATTATGTATTACATTATAATATAATATATTTTTTAATTTATCTTCTTCTTTTTCTCTCTCGCCTATATCCCAGCCATTTTGAGTCGTCACCTGTATTCTAAATCTCCACATGACATGATCTCCCACATCCTCTACGCACAAACCAGCACTCCTCAAATCATACTCAATCACATCTAACCACTTCTTCTTTCACTTTCTCTACTTCCTTCAACGTTCATTTCCATAACCGTCCTTACAACTTCCGAATTTTCCCTTCTCACAACATGACCAAACCATCTAAGTCTGCTCTCTCTCATCTTATCCACGATTGACGCTACTCCTATTCTACCTCTTACATATTCATTCTTTATCCTATCATCCCTTGTCACTCCACTCACTCATCAAGCATTCTCATCTCTTACCATCTCATATCTACACTCATTTTCTGCTTTATTTTCTTGTCAACCACCCAATATTCTGAGCTATACAACATAGTTGGTCTCACTACATTCTTATAGAACTTCCATTTCAGCCTCATTGGAATTCTCATATCGTGATCGTAAAATTCATATCCTCATCAAAATCACTTTTCACTTTTACAAAGGATCCTAAATACTTAAAACTTTTAACCTCACTTACCTTGTATTTACTTTTTGTCATTACACTCCTCGTTTCATCAGCTTATTTTTTCTTCAATTTCATACTATATATACTCTGTCTTACTTTTAATGATCCTTAATCCTTTTCCTTCAGGAGCTAATCTCCTCACAACAATTCTTTGATCAACTATTTTCTCCTACCAAAATTATATCATGAGCAAATATCAAGCATCATGGGACCTCCCCTTGTATCTCATTTGTAACTTTATCCACTACTACAGAAAGCAAGTAAGGGCTTTACGCATTATATATTATTGTATTATAATATATAATAATGAGTAATATATTATATTTCATATTTGTATTATGTATAATCAACAACAAAATAATATAATATAATTCATAATTCTACCTTACGTCGTTACTTCTGGCTATACATCAATTAAAGTTTCTGTGCTATCGAAAACCATTTTAAAATGTAAATGACACTTGTACATACTTGGCAATTAAATTTTCCTCCTGGTCTATCTATTTTTTTATATCATAGCACATTTTTGATAACAAGTGTGAAAATGTAATTTTCATTTCTATAATAGGTGCAACCTATTCACAAATTATTTTAATAGATCCTTACAATGTTTATTTTTAGTTATTAAACAACTATATTCAACGAACTACTGTTTTTTTTATCCATCATACAGTTATTTCGTTAAAATCAATTTGTGTTTATTTATTGATGGCTAATATAACTGTGTTACTCTATTTTCTCTTTTCATTATTTTGTATATTTGTCAAAAACAATGTAAGCACTCTTAGAATAAACATTTCAATATAATACACAATGAAAGATCTTGGTTAAATCGTACGTATTTAACAACTTTAACTTAATTCGATCCTTCACCAGATATTTTAATACCGGTAAATCATATATTCGTAATAATCTAGACAATTATAACCACTAGTTAAAACGAATCAAGCAACACATAATTGTTCTAATACGGGATTTAGCGTTTCCACTTAAGTATTAAAAACACAACTCACTTTACCTAAAATTATCAATTATTGATAACCGAATTATTATAAATAAACAATGAAAAACAGTTAAATTTATTTATTACAAATGTATGGAATAGTATAGATAAAGCTTAAAGTTCATATTTTGTCAAGATAAAAGATGTGTAGTTATAATATGGAAAATTAATTATAAATATTCAAAAAAAGATTTATAATAAATAATGACTTAAAATTTAACTTAAAAAATCGATAGCTCATGATACAAGAATACCCAAGAATAAACGTTTTCTTTTTTCTTTTTTTTTAAATATAAATTTTATATGTAATTAAAAATGTCTATCTCATACGTATAAATTTTTTTTAGGCATCGAATCTATGACTAAGAAGAATGGTAAGCCTAGTTTTCTAATTATTTTTGCTGAAATATGTATATAAATTGATAACGAACACATATTATTATCATATTGAAATTTTAATTTAAAAAGTCTAATTTTTTACTTGTTTACTAATTTGCTTGAATGTAGTAAATGAATGCTCCACAAGTAGAATTTGAATAAAAAGACAAAAAGAGTTTTGGTGAAAGATGAATGAGGTAATACAGCCTGATATGAATAAAGAGGATGAGGTGATTGAAGGCAATATGAATAGACATATCGATAGTGAGAGGAGAAAATATGAGAATATACATGGAGGGTGTGGTTTTGGGAATAGGAAGAAAATGAGGTTGGTGAAAAAATTCTAAATTTTGCATTATCGTAAAATCTTGTAGTAATCATTACCTATTTTAGGAAGTGGAAAAAGCATTATACAATGTTTAAGAGTGGCAGTAATAGATCACAGATTAATTACCGTATGTGGAAGAAAGAGAGTATAAAAAAAAATAAAAGAATTGTAAAGTAAAGCCTGATGAGAATGTAATTACACAACATTGATGGTAATGGACTTATGATGTAAAGAGGGTGTACAAAAATAAAAAGAACACAAGAAGGGAATCGAGGATTCGATGGTGAAAAGTAATAAAGAACAAAGACAAGTAGTTTTCAAAAAAGGTGAAAGAAAAGGTAGTATGGAATGTTGAGGGGAATAAAAATGATGTGTGGAATAGGATTGTAACTTGTGTAAAGAATAACGTAAAGGCGATTGTCGGTAAGAGTAGGCCAAAAACAAAGAAACGTGGTGGTAGGATGAGAAAGTTTGGAGAACTATAGTGAGCAAAGAAAGTAATTTAAGGTAAGGCAGGACAGAAGAAGGAGAGAATATTGGGTAGAATACACAAATATGTATAAGGAAGCAAAGAAAACAGTAAGCAAAGCGATGTATAAGATGTATGATGTGTTGTATGATAAGTTGGGAATAAAGGAAGGTGAAAAGGAATTTAAGGATTAGCTAAAGTTAGAAAAAACCGATCCAAGGATTTTAAAAAAGTATGGTGTATAAAAAGTGATGAAAAGAGTGTGCTAACGAATGATGAACATGTGAAAAATGAATGGAAAGATGATTTTGAAAAATTTCTGAATGAAGATTATCCAAGAGAAATTGTAGAAGATATTTCGTGAAATGAAGGTCTAATATATTTAATTAGCGAGGAAGAGATACAGGAAGCTGTGAAAGCGATGAAAAAAAAGAGGTAGGATCAGATGAAGTACCAGTAGATATGTGGAAGATGATAAAGGATGTAAGCATAAGGTGGTTGAAAGATCATTTTAATAAAGTACTAGCAGAGGAAAAAATGCAAAAAGAATGGAGAAAGAGTTTTGTAGTACAAATATATAAAGACAGAAGGAGTCATACAAGATAATGGAAGTTATAAAGACATAAAGATTATGAATCATTATAAAATAATGATTATTATATAGAAGTGGATGGATGCAACTGAGTGTAACATGAGGACTGCTGGTTTGTACGTAGATGATGTGGGAGATCGTGTCAAGTGGAGGTTTAGAACACAAGTAGCCGTCGATAAATAGCTAGGATAGAGACGAAGGAGAAGAAAAAGAAGAAAATTTATATTTTAATTATATAAGTATAAAATACTTAATGTCAGGTTTTCCAAGTTTTTTTTTAGTTATGTCAATAGGAAATTAATTTAAATCAGATAATTTATGATTTTGTTGAACTGTAAATATGTTACAAAAAAACAATTAGTGTTCAATAAGTCTGCTAAAATTTACCTGTTTACAAACCATGCGATTCGAGATAGAACGTACATGCAGCTTACTTTAATTTACTAAAGTTCATGTTTATAAAACATAACAATATAAACATTTTTATAAAAATATAAATACATATATTTTAAATGGTTTTATTTTAAATCGCAATTGTGTATGATAAACACGAGTATTAATCTTAAAATATTCTAGCATCTAAAATTTAATCATATTGTTGATATCATGTATAAATATAGATATAAATATTTTATAGTGGCATAGAATGTTATTATTAATATCTAAAGTTCTAAAAAAGACATAAAGTGAATTTGTTATTCATTTTTATTAATTTTTTAGATAATACAAAACAATACTACAAATACATCCTCAAAACGCACGAGCCAATACTACGTGTGTATAAACAACTATAATACGAGTACATAATACAATTTTAATAATAATGTTATTCACAAAAACATAAATTCAATTTGAAAAATATGATATGTAACTCTAATATGTAAATTATACGTAATTATCGAATTTCCTGTTATTACAAGTTTATTTGTGAAAAAATACTGTTCAAACACTACTCTACGAATAATATTCAATTTATCATTCGTCATTGACACGAAAATTCAACAGACTTGTTACTTTCCATAAAATATTCAACTCTCGTAATTTGGTCAATATCTCAATCGAAATTTACATACTGAAGTTAGTTTAATGAAGACGTCTTCGGTTAGATGAATTTGTAACTGTTATGCAATTCATTCCAAAAAATATCATATTGTACCATAATAATCTACATTTAAATGTTTAAACAATTTCAGTTGTTAGAAATTTATGATATATTGTATGGGACAGAATC
Source organism: Schlechtendalia chinensis (assembly GCA_019022885.1). Taxonomy (NCBI): domain Eukaryota; kingdom Metazoa; phylum Arthropoda; class Insecta; order Hemiptera; family Aphididae; genus Schlechtendalia; species Schlechtendalia chinensis. The sequence continues at coordinate 1,577,492 of CM032345.1, read as the reverse complement.
TTTCATCAGTTGTCCTGCAGCAAAAATCACACGAATTGTAAATTTGAAAAACGTTCAATGTTTTTGTAATATCTAAAATTTGATTTTGTAACCCACAAAAATTGCCAATGTATGGGTTACGTAATTTCCGAAACAAAATTTAACCTTATCAGTTGTCAAATTATTAATATTGAGAGACGTCACGTACAAGATCAATGAGAAATTACTTTTGTCAGCAGAGATCTTTCTCATCTATGAAATCGCAATTTGAAATGCGCTTTTCTTGAAGATAACTCGCGGTTTCTAACATGCAATTTTTTTACAGGGTGACCCATTCATTAACCTAATATTCGTTTTAAAATAATTTCGTCGTAGGTTATTAGTTTAATAGACAGTTATTCAGCATATATTTTGAACTAAATCTTATACTCAATTTCTTTTAGTTAAGAAACGAATACCGAATCCAGTAGAATTTTGTAATGGTCAATCCGGTAAAGTTTTACCTTCAGATTACAGTGGTCTCTACGTAGACCATACCGATTCAAATGAAAACATGGGTTTTCAAGATCAAGGTCGAAACAAAAATGCAGGAGAAGGACCTAGTCATATATTTAATGTAGTTTTGGATAATGAAGGTCAAGAAATTGACCTCAACAAACAATATCATTATGATTAAGATTAAAATTAGGTTTAAAATACTGGAATATCTACTCTTATATTAATAATCATAACTTTTTTTCGAAAAATGACTATTTAGAACTGTAAAAGATTCATACAATTTTAGAGTGAACATTATATTTATCACTATAACATTTGTGTATTAATCTAAATTCACACACACACACACCAAAAGATATGTGAGTATCTGTGTATTATAATTCTAGTTAAATTATAAAAATTTTTCCAATAATGACTTACAATGTATTAATTATGTATTAGTTAAAATATAAATTATTATTATACCATTATCATTTTTAGTATCATGACTTTTATTTTACATTATATTAATAAATTATTATAACTATTATCATTGTCCTTAACAATAGACCTGTATATTTTAAATTGTAACAGAACATCCATCTACCCAATCTCCTTGGTAAAAACATAAGGTTAGCTCCTATGGTATTACATTTTTTTGTCATTTGGTTTTGTAAAACACGAATTAATGTAGATATTATTTTACATAATACCTTTTAAATAATTATAATATTTAATTAATCTTTGTTGAATTACAAAAATTAAATTGACTTTTTAATTCTGTACCAAAATACGCTAGCCACTCTTTACTAGGAACACTTAAGGTCCATTGATTAAAATTTCGAAACGAATATCATATTTGACGTAATAATGTTTCGTAAAATATATGTTCTTTAACTCGTAATTAAAATTACAATTAAATATATATGTTTATCGAATATAATTCTCCATTCATTATTAAAATAATAATTATATCTCAGCTCTACTAACATCTACACGTGATACTAGAATTACAGAGACCTACATAAGTTTCCAGGAGGCACTTTCCATTTTAGGCACTGCGAATCTATGCGGCCACATAGAACGACAAATTTTGGTGAGCGTCAAATTTTGGGATGCAGCAAAATTGTATTGAATATTTTTTTTTGTTTTTATATAATAAATTATACTTCACTTCTTAATACTTTATAATGTATAATTAATAATTCAATAAAATATAAATCATTACAGTGATTCATAGTGTTAAAATATATAATATCAAAAGGTTTTGACGACAGTATTTCTGAGTTAAATTTAGTATAAAAAATATTATTCTGTAAAATTATTTTTCTTTATTAGTAATTTATATAATTTTATCAAACTTCTAATTAAAAGTAAATTGTTTACATAAATAAATAAAAAAAGAATGTTTAACATTACTTAGATAAATTATATCACTTTTATTTTATTTTTTATTCTCTCTAGTATTAGATTAATTAATTCAAATTTTACCTAAAAAATCTAAGTATTAAAACAATTCAACGTCCTTCGCTATATAGGAAATAAAAAATAAATAAATAAAGGGGTTCTAATAATAATTTTAATAATAATAATTATTATTATTATCATAACTATAATTATAAACAAATAATAAATTCTACGCTTCGAAAATTATTTTAAGCAAGATTCTGAGAATAAAATATATTTAATGTTCTTATAATATACAGACCAATTGTTATATTAAATCATAAACATTAAGCCAAAGTGACCAATACATCACTACAAATATTAAGTCCCTACAAATAAAAATTTTCATCAAACTTAAACAAATCACATTTATAAAACTAATAAAATATATATATATATATCCAAAGAACACATGTCGGATACCGAAAATAATCTATCTGTATTTAATGACATAGACTTTTCCGATACATAGACAACTTGGGTACATCGATTAAATAAACAATGCTTGATAACCTATCTTCTAAAAGGAAGTTAAAACCATAGGAATAATAGTTGAATTATAAACCAGATTACTGAAATATTTAATAACTAAGTGTACTAAAGACGAATTTGGAACCCCAGTAATAAATACGCTATTCATACCGGATCCAATTATATCCATCAAGCAATGACTAGAAAAAAATAATATGGCAGATAGCAGAAAATCTTATTTTAAACCAAGTAAATTTGGAGGTACTTTATGAGAAAACATCGATCAATCCTTCAAACGTTTTGAAAGGACCGCAATAATAAATGGGTGGACTAATAACAAAAAATCTTAGCATATTGCTATTTACTTGGAAGGAGCAGCATTTACTTTTTTATGAGAATATACATTACTCGATCGATTTTATCGAATGGGAAGAACTAGAGGCTCGGTTTAGACAACAATTTTAACCTTTTGCACAAACCGATATGATACGTGTTATGCTTGGAAAACGGAAAAAATTACCAGATGAACAGAAAATTTCGTATATTAATAAGACAGAATCTCTATGCAGACGCATGGATAAAACTATGTATCAGAGGGAATCAGTACATAATATTATAAAGGGATTAAAACTTTCGATAGCACGAAATATTCGAATAATGGAAAATAAAACTTTAGATGAACTAAAAACCAATATCATGAAATATGACTGAATATGATGAATACTCAATTTTTCAAAATAAAATTTAGCATATAAACGATAACGAGAATGGCATCAACTTGAAATATGTCAAATTACGAGACGAATTAAATAACTTGAAAAAACAGCTCAAAAATGTAAAATTTGGTAACAATAACCGCAATTTAAGAAACGATTACCGACATAAAAAATATAACGACATTAATAATGCTAACAGATTAAATAATAAATATAACACAAATAATTATAATAAACCAAACTGGAATAATCAAATTCAAAATAAAAATACTAGTGAATTTGGAGCATATTGGAATGGAAGCTCATTTCCATATAACAAAGCGACCTAGCCAATTAATAATAAACAACATACAAATAATTTAGATTATCGAAACACGTGTAAACTACACAATAAAAATAACAATAGTGGACGACAAAACAACTTTTAAAATCCATGTAATTATTGTTTTAAAAAAAATCGCACAGAAAAGAATTGCTATTAAAAAAAAAAAAAAATGTTTTTTGGTAGATTTGTAATAAAACAGAACATTCAGCAATAAATTGTAGGTTGTTTATCAATAATCAAAAGAACTAAGTTCAAGATTAAACCCAGCTTATAATTGTTTAATTACAGCACAAAATTCACAAACTATAAAAAAAATACAAAACTCTTCCGATGCATTGTATATTAATGTTAAATTTAATAACAAAATGATGCCCTTAACAGTCGACACAAGTACCAATACGTTGAATTAAACAGCAACTGCTAAATCATATTCAAACAATATTTACAACATCAATTAAACTTTCAGAACCTGATAATAAACCATTATATTCAATAGCAACCACTAACATTTTCACAAAAAGAAATAACCACGAATTTATATTAAAAACCCGTGTAGTATATAATTTATCTAGTAATATAATACTTAGATATGACTTTCATAAAAGAAACAACGCTATTATGAATTTCAACAAAATAATGTATTGACATAGAGAAATGTAGGAATATATTACATTATGATATAATAAATAACATTAAACATTTAAAATATAATAGTCCAGACGAAATTATAGATACACAATTATTAGGAATAAACAATAGCAATAAACAAATCCTGTTAACACAATATTTATGAACAATTTTCAAGCTCCAATAAAACCAAAAATATTGATAACTTTAAAAATTGTAAATATAAAATAAATAAATTATACATTAATAATATTCGTCTTACGTGTTTGTTGAAAACTAGGTCAAACTTGAAATTTGTACAGTTGGAATAAATGAAACAATTGAAACAATAAAATTAACATCATATACTCTACAACTAAATCAATATTCAATGTTAAATAGTACATAAAGAACAACGAGAAGTTATCACTATTCCTCAAACTTAAGATTCCATATAATAATACTATTCAATTATCAACATGAATATATGTGTTGTTTTAATTCTTACAGTTATAATTATATTCGTAGATAGTAATGATGGTAAGTATAATTCAGGCATAAAATTTAATAACTTATATTAATTATACACAATTTAATATTTAAATATTTTATATAAACACTTGATTTTACATACATAAATCAAAGTATGCTATCATTTGATTCTTACGCTCATTTACACAAAATTATTCATTTACAATTTTGTTCGTATCTTTTTATAAAAATAAACACTTTTTATATTAATTTGAATTACACAATTTTATATTTAATTAAAATAAGTTATTATCGAAGAATAATTTTTTTAACAAAAAAATATGGATGATTTAAATTTCGATTATAATAAATACGTACAAAAATTAAAACTTTTAACTTTTAATTTATAATTTAATGATTAAATCGTACACGCAAAAAACATATGAAAAATGATGTTGAAAATAATTATTCAAATTTTCAGTAGAAACGTGTTTACGTAAGTATAATTTTGACTTGCACATTTCTCTATCCAGTAATCTTTCTCTTCTGCCTTTTCATACACAGCAGAATATTTCGCCATTTCAGAAATTCTTAAAAATATATTAATCTTAAATTCTAACAAATTGCTCATTATATCTAAAAAGAGTTAGCTCTTAATCTAGTCTGCAAGGTCTCTCTTTCAATATATTCAATTTTCACCCAAAATATTACCGATTCTATCTGTGATATACCACACATTCTTTTTTACACCCATTTTTCATCACTCATCGCAAAATCTTTTCAAATTTAATAACCTTTTATAACGTTCCATTTAATTTCCAGTCCATTCTTGCTTCACAATTATCTCTTATCATCCTTTCGACATTCATTTACAAGGCAGACTGGATATATAATTTAATGTAAATATCTGTATATAAATAATTGTCGTGACTTACTGTTTAATTACAAAGTTAATAATAAAAAAAATATCCATTTTGTATATTGTTAATACGTATACTATTATCATATATTTCATAAGTGTATTGAAACATTATGCTTATCTTATATTAAATATTAAATTTTAACATAAATGTGTATTTCATTTTTTTTAAATATTTCGTATTGCTTTAAAATTGGAACATGTTAATTCATGAACATGTCATTTCAAAGTATTTAATTTGTATCACTGTGTACTGTTCGTCCTGGCTTGATTAGTAAATGAAAGTATAGACATATAATAAAGAAAAATAAGGACTAGGCGTGTACATTAGTATTTAATTAGCGAGTATTAAATCCAAAATAAATTTTCGGTCAAACACAGTTTTTAATGTTATTCGGTATTTGAATTCGAACATTGTAAAAGAATTTTCCATTAAGTATTTAATTTTATTGAATCAGTGGGCTGGGGAATGGAGGTGTCAGCCCACAATCCCATAAGCCCGTGGAAGTGTTTAACGCGTTTTCTACCAGTCTATAGATATTTTAATCCCTTGAATTTTGATACTTATAGTATTAAATTACTAGTCATTATTATTGATCTACATCTACTGTTATTGAAAAATGTCATGAAATTATCAAATTACATAATGATGGGAAAATATATATTATTTTTTTATTATTCTGTATTCGTGTGTAAAATTGTAAAATATTTTTAATCTAATTACATAATATGAATTAATATTTTATATATTATATATATAAAAATAGATAGTCAAAATATTTATATATAAATTATTTAAGTAAAAGAAACACAATATATATATATATATATATATATATATGTAAAATTCTATGATTATATTTTATAAATTTACCAGTATTCTGTATAAATTTTTCTACATTTTTTTGTGATGACAATAATTTAATACAATTTATTATTAACATACTTGAATGAGCATAAAACATCAAAGTTCTAAAACTAGTTGTATTAGTAACCTAAACAGTTCTTACACAACAGTAGTTCCCAATGTTTCAAAAATAATAAGAATTATAAAAATAAAAATATTATATTTTTTTAATAGGTGTCATTCAATAATTAGTAGAGTTAATACATATAATATATATAATTATTCAATTGTCAAAAATTAATTAGAAAAACTAGAAAAACCTTATTTTCAAAGTAAGTATTAACTTAGATAATAAAGCACGTTTCATGCGTTTATTATATCTATAGAAGGAACATTATAAAATTATAATTCAAATGTTGCATTTAAAACGTCTAAACTAAACGATTAATTGCAGCTAAATGTGTAAATATTATCAACTAAAAAATAATATGTTTCGAAATTGATGTACATTAGTGGTCTAGTACTATGAATAAATGTAACGTAATATTTATGCATTAAAAATCATTTAAAATTTTTCTTCTTGCAGGGAATATAAGTGGCATTGAAGCCTTCCTAATTGCATATAATAATGTCAGTGAGTGATTTAAATTTATCAATTTTCACATGTCATAAGTGTAAATAAATTACCACAGAAATGCAATATAATATTAATGAACCCATAAGGTTCAACCAGTGACGCCGTTTAGGGGGGGCATAGGGGCCATGCCCCCCTTAGATATTTTTCATTTTAATTTTTGACAGTAGGCGTTGTCGTTTTTCGGTTAGTTTGAAGTTAAATAAGTTAAATCATAAATTCAACTGTAGTAGAAATTAATGTTTTTTTTTTGCAAAAATAAAAATCGGTAAAATAACCAAAATAATGTTTACTATAATTATTTGGTTATATATTATTTAAAGTAATAAATAGTAAATGTTCATATTTTACGTACGTATTCATATATATTTAAGAGACGTCTCACCCGTATTTGTTGTCTCCGTCTATCGTATAGGAAATATAGACAAAATTACAGTACGTGAAACAGTAAATGTGGGGTCTACGTCAAAATTAGAGTTTTAGAAACACCTATTACCAATTTTTAAAAGAACAATATTTTTTGGGGAATGTCATATCCTTTTTGTAAAAAATTGTTTAAAAAAAAATGACCAGCTTTCTAAAAGAATGAAAAATGTAAAACGTTATAACTTCTTTGTTAAACTTTTTATTTTATAAAAAGGTTATGCAATTCCCTAGAAAATGGCATCGGATCGTGAAAACTTAAATAAGTACATATATATATATATATATGTATATTAAAAAACATTCGCCCCACCTAGGCAAAGAACCAAAGCCGCCACTGGGTTCAACCCAACAGATTACAAATTAAAAAATAAAAACCACAATAAAGAATTTTAAATATAAGTATAATCTTACATTAGTAATCTGTGTATGAACAAGAAACTAATTATAATTAATGATCTATTACATTCCGTAACAAATATCGATATATCCTGTAGATCTTTTATGTAAATTGTCTTTACTATCATAAACAAATAATGTTTATTTAATGAATGTTTTTATTTTTATTTTTATATTATCTGGTACAAATGTAGTATTATATATAGTTTAAGTAACACGAATTATAATTTCAATTAATAATGTAATTTCCTATTATGAATATTTAAAATTTATTATTTTATGTAATAAGATTTATGTAATATTACAAGCAAAAAAATTGACTGGCACCATAAAATGTGGTAATTTTATTATAAACTTACTGAATAAATATATATATGTAATATGATTTTTAATAATTTATTTTACATTTTTTAGAATAGCTTAAACTTTTTGCATATTAATTTTTTGTTTATATTTAAATGCCTTTTCATTTATACGTATATAATATTTCAGGATATTTAAGAAAATATTTTAGTGAGATCTTCGAGTCAGTCTCTAAGGGTATGCAATAGAATACTGAAAACATAATAATCCAAATACAAACATTGTAATAAGTACAGCAATTATTCTGAATATTAATCGATTTTCGGATACGAAAAACATAATAACACGTATAAAATTAGACTTCTTATAAAATCATTACATTTTCAGATTCTCGAGATGACATGTTTCTATCTCCGGAAAAATGGTGTAAAGAATATCACGCAAATGGTTTGTATCAATTAGTTAATATTTGTGTATTAATGTTAAAAAATAAATATTTGTAACGCAATAAATATTATTCTACATAACGTAAATTTAACAAAAGGTATAAGATTTTATTTTCATCAATAAAAATTGGCACCTATTATAAATATGTTGGTTATTAATTATTGTATTATATAGACCCAAATTGTAGAAGTAAGGATACATAATAATTATTATATCACATTCATTCTCTATTAGAATTGATTAAATTATATCTTTATTATTGTTCTATATTAAAAAAATATAACTCACATACATAAATCTCATTAAATGTGTACAAATTACAATTATGTCAATTAAATTAATTTTTTAGGCGATTTGATAGAAGGAGGTTATAGATGTAAGATATAAGATTTAATATTGAGATATTATCCTCGACAAATAAATATTAAAATGTATTAAATCCATATAATACAAATTAAAATGTCCTTTTTGTGTTTATAATTATTTATATACATTTGTCAAATGTATTAACTGTCCTTTAGTTAAACATAATCATATGTTTACTGAATTGTCGGAGGGAATTCAAGCTTTTTCACATTCTTATTTAAATACATGTAAGTTAAATACAAATTATCACTGTTTCGTTAAGCACTTTTTAATACTGTTACGCTATATATATATATCGTGAACAAATTAAAGTATACTAAGTCGTTATAAGTTAATTTCGACAATCTGGGGAATTATCAGAATTTAACAAATGGAAATATAATACGTTGTTGTCTAAGTGTGCGAAACTGAAATCATTAAATGAATTTTCATACACAGTGTGACATTTTACTACAGAAAATATTATTACGAGAGCACACAAAATGCATACATAATGTTTAAGTAGGATCGATTATATTGTGTATGTATAAATATCTTTTTCTCTCATTACCAGAATCCATCATCTCAATAAACATAATCCATCTATTTTTTTTTTCGTTCTCTTATCCCGAAATAACATTCGCAGACACCGCCGAAATTCGTCAGAATATTTTTCTTACTTTTATTCTCCGTAGCCTCTTCTTTGCGTGTTACATGTTATTCTTCCTCAATATAAAAATAAAACACCGTGTTCTTTTACTGATACCAATATCTGATCCACCGAACTGATGAACGATTCCACTCCATGTAGAACGACAACCGCTATTGCGGGTGTTAAAAAACGATTGGATAAAGACAGAATTTACGTCGGTCGTGGTAATACAATCAGTGGCACCAGAATCTATGAGTATATGTGAGACCCATATACTTATAAACCAGCTTCCAGTTTAATGGAAAAAAATTAATTTCGAATACTTTACACTCAATACATTATATTTGTTTATTCGTTATGTCATATTTTATATTTACGTAATATAGATTACATAATGCGAATTAAATATTCATATAGTCTTTATTAAAATATATCTTATTGTAATATATATAATATATAGCATTTAATCCAAGAAAAATAATTAAATACCAACCATAATTTTTCCTTGCACCATTACATCTAATATTATCAACACAGGTTTCGACATTTCATTTTAAAATGAAATCAACTTTTGTACTTAGCTGCTACAATTCCTCCAGGCTTATCTTACCTTTTATTACATAAAATTGTTCTGACAATTAATGTGAAAATGTAATTGTCTTTTTTATAAGAACCGCAATCCATCCACTAGTTGTTTTAGTCGATCCCAACAGAGTGTACATGATGATTATTAACGCTACTATATTTTTATGAACTACTGTTCTTTGGTCCAACTGTAGGATATTTCGTTAGAACCGATTTGTGTATATCTGATAATGACTAATTCAAATATGTAATCTTTGTATGTATTCGATGTAAGCCGATGAATATGATTCTGGGAATAAACATTTCAATTTAATACAAAATAAAGTGTATTGGTTTCACCGATGATATTCAACAATTATCACTCTATTTAATACTTTATCAATTAGACATTTTAAAACCTAGTAATCATATATCTTTACTAATCTAGATACTTATAATCACTAGCTAAAACGAATCAAATAAAAAATAGTTGTTCTAATATGGGATATATCATTTCCATTGAAACAATGAAAACCTAACTAACATATTCAAAAGGGAGCAATTATTGATAACCGAATTACTGTAAATCAAGGATGAAAAACTGTTTCATTTATTTATTACAATTGCATGACATAGTGTAGAAAAAAAATATAATTTTTATAAATAAATAAAAGTTCACGTTTTGTCGAGATAAAAAGAGAGCAGTTGTAATATTGATAATTGATAATAAATATTTATTAAAAGATTTATAAAAAATAAAAAATTCTGAAGTTGAATTTCAATAAAAATTGTGATAAAGATAAAAATGGGTGTCTGATAGAAAAATAACATAGAATAAACACTTCTTTTTTTTAATATCTATTTTATATGTATAATAAAAATGTTATACATATGCATTTTTTTTAAGGCTTTGATGCTATTAGAAAAAAGAATAGTAAGTTTTATTTTCAAGTAATTTGTACTGGAAAATATATATTATCAAGATGAACTCTTATTACTTACTTATTTTGGTTTATTTATTACAAACTGTTTATAATATGTCATGTTTGCTAAGTTATACTTAATGGAATCATTGCGAGGTTAATTAATGTTAGATCAATCGCAATTTTTTCAAACTGTAATTAATGTTCAACAAGACTGAGAAGATTTACATGTTAACAATTCTTGCAATTTGCTTTCAAAAGGATATTCAGCTCACTAAAATTTAATAATTGTTATGATTATAATACATAATAATACAAATATTTTTAAATGAACACATACATACATTTAAACATTATATTTTAAATTATGTATAGTTTACATAATAATATTAACATTACATGTTAATATTATAATATTTTAACCATTAAAAAGTAGTAGATTCATAGATATTTTGTATGAATATGGATGTAAATATTTTATTTTGTCATAAAAGGTTACTTGCTAATTGATGAAATTCTAAAAGAATAAATAAAATACAAATTTTTAATTTTAATTATTTGTAACTTTTACAAATATTATTTAGCTAATAGTCAAGAATACTACATTGATATTCTCAATATGTTTATGCCAGTAATACGTATGTATAAACAAATATGATACAATATGTAATATTAATAATAATAAAAACCGTTAATTAAATTTGAGAAATATATTCTTAAATATTTTAATATGTAAATTGATCATAATTTTAATTCCTTGTTACTAAAAATGTAATCTATGTAAAATATGTATCTAATGTAAAATATTATCCACACCTTTATGAACAGTATTTAATAGATCTTGAAGTCATAGAAATAAACATTCAACAGATTTGTTACTTTTCATAAAATATTCGACTATCTTATGTTGATCCATATTTGACCAAATTTGCACACTCAAGTTAGATCAATTGAGACGTCTTCGCTTAGATAATTTTGTAACTGTTATGCACTTCTTTACAAAATATATCAAATTGAACTATGCTCATCTGTATTTAAATATTTAAACAAATTCAGTTTAAACAAAATTGATATTTATTTATTTATTTATTATTTTTTTTTTTTTTTTGGCTAATGGAAAAATGTATTGTATTCAAAATGATTATTTATTTTCTGAGGTAAACAATACCTTTTTACCATAGCATTCACACCAAATGTTCAATTTGTTTTATTCTTTATTAAAAAAATATATAGTATAGGACTGAAAATATCATCAGTTGTTCTGCAACAATAATCACACATATTCAAAATTTGAAATGGCATTCAATTTTTTATATCAGATAATGTATGCTTTTAAACCCGGAAAAATTGCCAATGTATAAGTCAAAACATTTCTGAAATAAAATTTAACCTTATGAGTGGCCAAATTATTAATATTGAGAGACGTCACGTACAAGATCAATGAGAAATTACTTTTGTCAGCAGAGATCTTTCTCATTTGATATGCGTTTTTCTCGAAGATAACGCGCGATTTCCAGTATGCAATTTTTTTACAGGGTTACCGATTCATTAACCTAATAATCATCGTACAATAATTTCTTCGTAAATTATTCTTTAATAGACAATTTTTCTTCATATATTTTGCACTAAATCTTATTCTAAATTTCTTTTAGATATGAAACGAATACCGAATCCAGTAGAATTTTGTAATGGTCAATCCGGTAAAGTTCTACCTTCAAATTATAGTGGTCTCTACGTAGACTATACCGATTCAAATAAAAACATGGAATGTTCAAGATCAAAATCGAAAAAAAAATGCAGGAGAAATATCTAGTCACTTATTTAATGTAGTGTTGGATAATGAAGGTCAAGAAATTGACCTCAACATGTCAATTTATAATAATGATGGTATTGTTAAACATTAAAGCTAATATCAAAATGCATGAATATCTACTCGTTTATTGGTAATAGACTTTATAAACAAAATGACTATTTAACATTGAGCATGAATCATACAATTTCAGAGTGAACATCATATTTATCACTATAATATGTATATGCTGATCTGAATACACACAACACCAATAAATGTATGAGTTTATCTATGTATTATAATTCTAGTTAAATTTTAAACCGTTTTTCCAATAATGACTTATCATGTATTAATTATGTATTAGTTAAAATATAAATTATTATTATACCATTATCGTTTTTAATATCATGACATTTATTTTACATTATATTAATAAATTATTATAACTATTATCATTGTTCTAAACAATAAATCTGTATATTTTGAATTGTAACAGAACATCCATCTACCCAATCTTCTTGGTAAAAACATAATGTTAGCTTCTATGGTATTACATTTTTTTGTCATTTGGTTTTGTAAAACACGAATTAATGTAGATATTTTTTACACAATACCTTTTAAATAATTATAATATTTAATTAACCTCTGTTGAATTACAAAAATTAAATTGTCTTTTTAATTCTATACCAAAATACGCTAGTAACCTTTCACTAGGAACACTTAAGATCCATTGATTAGAACTTCAAAACTAATATCATATTTGACGTAATAATGTTTCGTGAAATATATGTTATTTAAATCGTAGTCAAAATTACAAGTAAGTACATATGTTTATCGAATATTATTCTCAATTCATAGTTAAATATTTCGAGAAAAATGTAATATCATTGTTTTAGTTCAATTAGTTTTAATTCAATAAGAATTAAAAAGATAATTATATCTCAGCTCTACTACCACCTACTTGCGATACTTCAATTACAGAAACCTAAATAGGTTCCCAGGACGTATTTAAGGCACTGCGAACTATGCGGCCGCATAGGGCCACCAATTTTGGTAGCGTCAAATTTTGGGATGCAGGAAAATTGTATTAAATTTTTTTTTTTTTTTATAATAAAAATATATAATTTGTTAATACTTCATAAATTATAACGAATAATTCAATAATATATAATTTATTATTGGGGATATAGTGTTAAAATATAGTAAGGTTAAAAAGCAAAACGTTAAGTAAAAAAGACAAAATCATCAAGTTGATCGTAGGCTACACTAATGTAACAACCAATTGTATTCATAGTACATTATTTAATATGTATGAACAGGCCGGGAGCATAAAACAATATAACGTGCGCGCCGAACACTAAATAATAATTCATGTAAAATAATATGGGACAGCCATTACGAAATATTGCCTGTATAATTAATAATTAAACAAATATAAAACAAAATAAAATACACAGCAACACAAAATGAATATAAATAATAACAAAGATTGCGGTGATTAGCACACGCTTAACAATAATTACAAAATTTGGTGATTTGCACCCACAAAAATGATAATAATAATTGAAGACCACAGGGGAAAAACGTGTTAACTCGATTTTTTTCAAATTTTTCAGGAGAGCAATTTTTGTGTTTATAGACTCGCTGCATCGTTATTATTGATCAGAAAATTACTATCCTTAAATTTTCAAATTCCCTGATAGACAGATGATTCATAAAAATTACTAGGTTAGGAAACCCGTTTATTAGAACACTACATTTAGTTAATACTTACATTTCGGAAAAAATCCTAGTTTACACGTTTTTCCCCTGTGGTCTTCAATTGTTTTGGATTGTTAATAAAACATTATTATTTAAGCGCATCGCTTTTCGAATAAATGATTTATTATTTTTGATAAGCTTTTACATTTAATTCACACTGTCAAGATGCATAGTACGTTGAACGACAATCGACACCTTCAACCTAACGACAGCTACAGTGATTGACCCTCGTACCGATCTAATATCAGCATAGTTTTATCGATTTATATAATGTTTATCAATAAATTTAACGTCGTGCTATCATAATTATTACGTTAATAATGACTAGGTTGACGCTCACTGCACCTAACAATAATAATAATATATACAAATGTAACAAATATAATGTGTGACAACAGTGACGGCTCACATAACTTTAAACAAAACATACGAGACGCGACGATGTTTCTACGACATCAACGGCGTTGGCCTCCCTTTTAATTATATAATAATATAAAATTCACATAAGCAGATGGACTAATGACAATAATAATAAAATTCATATAAACAAATAATAATTACAATATTAACAAAAATGATTGAGGTACTTCCACCTCAATATATGTACAGCCGCACGTCGACATAGACGTTAATATATATATATATATGTGTTGACGCCCGTGGTGTCACTGAATAGGAAGGGGCAATCCTCCTCACCAACATCATGTGGTTACAATTAATATATATTTATTTATATAGTGAACTGTATTATTACAAAAAAAAAAAGATTGGAAATACAAATTATAAAATTTAATAAAAACTAGAAAAGAATAAAAATAAAATAAGTGTAACCACAGGCCAATACCTAACTTAATAAGATGGTGCATGACTCACTTAGTACTGTTATAGTGACACGTGGAGCCAGTGTCCGTAATTATAAGATTTTACAACAATAAAAAGAACAGGTGTGAACCCACACACTCACAATGGCACCGCTAACCGTACGGGATGAAAAAAAACACACGATCGATTCACTCTCTGCTACGGTCAGCAACACAATACAGGAACCACGTTTTCCACACACACACAACTGGTAAATTTGACCACTCAACTGGGAAATTACAAGTTTTGTGAAGAGCAAACAATATGCGCGAACCATATTTACCAGTATGTTGATTCACATAATCCACAAGAAAACAATAACGTGGCATTCACAATATGACTGCAATAATACACTAGCCTCGCATAACACTCTACTCGGACTGACGATAAAAGACAAACGGGATACAAATTTCAACGGCCATTACTACACTTAACAGAAGATTGAAACAAAACCTCAGTGCCGACGATAACACAGCGACACAATGTTACACTTAATAATAGATGAAACTGAAAGTTAACATAAACAAGTCTACGGCTTGGTGGTGTATTTGAAAACATTAACGACTGACCATTCATATGTTAACAATACCGAAATAACGTGAGGTAAACTGGTCCACGATAGCGCAATCGGTACTCACCACTGAACAACAGCCAGATGACGTTGCCAGGGCTAGCACTAATGCACTACCACAATACATGGTATTGGTGTAAAACATAAATACAAAAAGACAAACTTTAATGACGCGTGAACAATATATATATACTGGCCATAGAAGTTTTTTCGTTACCGGTAAGTTTTGTTTTGCTCTCTATTCTAAATGTAAAGAGGTGGCCACGCGTTGATGCAACGACATCAATGCTGGTAATTGTATGTATACGTATCGATGAACTTTTGTAAATATATTATAACTTGGCAGAGACAATTCCTCTTTTTTTTTTTTGTAAATTCTTTATGTATCACTATCACCCAAAACTAAGCACCGAAATACTCGTGGCTCTGGTCTACGAGTCTCAACGTGAGGTTGATAATCCTTGATCATGTATTGATGATCGACCACGTGATATTCGTCTGACAACCAAAAATAGACCAATCGTAACAAAATCATTAATTAGATCGCCTTGCACAATGTTTCTACTGGAATTCATAGAAACTTGGAACAACATATAAGTGGATTTGGTGGTTTTCAACACCTATAATATATAATTTATGACAAACGATTCATAACCTAAAAATTTAAAGTGAAAATAAAATGATGGTTATCAAATAATTTTCGTCTTACGTATTTTGTTGAGTACAGTATCCGACGTGAAATTTGTACAGTTGCAAAATAAATGAAACATTTGAAACAATAAAATTAATATAATATATTCTGCGACGAAATCAATATTCAATGTTAAATAATAGATAAAAAATACCTAAAGTTATCACTATTTTTCCAACGTTATGATGAAGTTATTAGATTCCATGTAATACTAATCAATTATCAACATGAATATATGTGTTGTTTTAATTCTTACAGTTATAATTATATTCGTAGATACTAATGATGGTAGGTATATTTCAGGCATAAAACTTAATAATTAATATTAATTATACACAATTTAATATTTAAATATTTTAAATAAACACTTAATTTTTCATACATAAATCAAAGTATGCTATAATTTGATTCTTAAGTTCATTTATACATAATTATTCATTTACAATTTTGATCGTATCTTTGTATAAAAATAAGCACTTTTTATATTTACATGAATCCCACAATCTTATATTTATTTAAAATAAATTATTATCGAAGAATAATTTTTCTAACAAAAAAATATGCATGATATCATTTTCCTTTTTACTAATTACAATTTCAAAACTAAAACTTTTAACTTTCAATTTATAAGTTAATGATAAAATCGTAAACTTATTAATTGTATCTATAACAAAATGTACTAAATAGTTTTAATACTTTCACATTGATTATAAATTATATTGTAAGAATAAAATAAAACATATCGAAATATATAAAGCTATATAAAAAATGTAGAAATTAAACTAAAAGGTAAGTGATAAATATTTTTAATAATTTTTCATACTATTATATAACACGCAAAAAAATGAAAATTAATGTTTAAAAATATTTATTCTAATTTCCAGTAGAAACGTGTTTACGTAAGTATTATTTTGACTTACACATTTCTCTATCCAGCAATCTACTTCTTCTGCACCTTCATACACTGCAGGATATTTCGCTATTTCAAAAAATTCTAAAAAATATATTAATCTTAAATACTAACAAATTGCTCATTATATCTAAAAAAAGTTAGCTCTTCATCTAGTCTGCAAGGTCTCTCTTTCAATATATTCAATTTTCACCCAAAATATTACCGATTCTATCTGTGATATACCACACATTCTTTTTTACACCCATTTTTCATCACTCGTCGCAAAATCTTTTCAAATTTAATAACCTTTTATAACGTTCCATTTAATTTCCAGTCCATTCTTGCTTCACAATTACCTCTTATCATCCTTTTGACATCCATTTACAAGGCCGACTGGATATATAATTTAATGTAAATGTCTGTATATAAATAATTGTCGTGACTTATTGTTTAATAAAGTTTACAAAGTTAATAATAAAAAAATATCCATCGTGTATATTGTTAATACGTATTCTATTATCATATATTTCAGAAAGTGTATTGAAACATTAGGCTTATTTAATCTTAAATATTACATTTTCACATAAATGTGTAATTCACTTTTTTAAATTATTTCGTATTGCATTAAAATTGAGACACGTTATGTCATTTCAAAGTATCTAATTTGTATCACAGTTCGTCTTGGTTTGATTAGTAAATGACAGTCAGGAAAAATAATATATTTGGAAGTCTTCATTGTGTTCCGGAAACACTTATAAACATATAATAAAGAAAAATAAGGACTAGACGTGTACATTAGTATTTAATTAGCGAGTATTAAATACACAACAAATTTTCGGTCAAAAACAGTTTTTATTGTTATTCAGTTTTTGAATTCGAACATTGTAAGAGAACTTTCCATTAAGTATTTAATTTTATTGAATCAGAGGGCTGGGGAATGGAGGTTTCAGCCCACAATCCCATAAGCCTGTGGAAGTGTTTAACGCGTTTTCAACCAGTCTATAGATATTTTAATCCCTTGAATTTTGATACTTATAGTATTAAATTACTAGTCATTATTATTGATCTACATCTACTGTTATTGAAAAATGTCATGAAATTATCAAATTACATAATGATGGGAAAATATATATTATTTTTTTATTATTCTGTATTCGTGTGTAAAATTGTAAAATATTTTTAATATAATTACATAATATGAATTAATATTTTATATATTATATATATAAAAATAGATAGTCAAAATATTTATATTTAAATTATTTAAGTAAAAGAAACGTAATATATATATATATATATATGTAAAATTCTATGATTATATTTTATAAATTTACCAGTATTATGTATAAATTTGTCTACTTTTTTTGTGATGACAATACTTTAATACAATTTATTATTATTACATTCGAATAAGTATAAAACATCAAAGTTCTCAAATTAGTTGTATTAGTAACCTAAACATTTCATACACAGTAATAGTTCCCAATGTTTCAAAAATAATAAGATTTATAAAAAGTATAAATATAATTCTTTCTAGAAGGTGTCATTCAATAATTAGTAAAGTTAATAAGTATAATATATATAATTATTCAATTGTCAAAAATCATTTAGAAAAACTAGAAAAAAATTATTTTCCAAGTAAATATTAACTTAATTCATAAAGTACGTTAAATATACTTATTATACATATAAAAGGAACATTATAAAATTATAATTCAAATTTTGCATTTGAAATGTCTAAACTAAACGATTAATTGCAGCTAAATGTGTAAATATTATCAACTAAAAAATAATATGTTTCGAAATTGATGTACATTAGTGGTCTAGTACTATGAATAAATGTAACGTAATATTTATGCTTTATAAATCATTGAAAACTATTCTTCTTGCAGGGACTAAAAGTGGCATTCAAGCTTTCCAAATTGCATATAATAATGTCAGTGAGTGATTTAAATTTATCAGTTTCCATATGTCATACGTGTAAAAAAATTACCACAGAAATGCAATAAAATAATAATAAACCTATAAAGTTCAACCTAACAGATTACAACATAAAAAATAAATAACAACAATAAATAATATTAAATATACGTATAATCTTACATTGGTTATTTGTGTATGAAACAGAAAATAATTAAAATTAATGATTTTATACATTCCGTAATAAATATTGATATTTCCTGAAGATGTTTGTTAATGATGTAAAGATGTAAATTGTCTACACTATCATAAACAAATGACAGTTATTTAATGAAAGATTTATTTTTTCATTTTTTTATTATCTGGTATAAATGTAGTATTATATATAGTTTAAATAACACGAATTACAATTTCAATTAATATTGTAATGTCATATTATGAATATTATAAATCTATTATTTTATGTAATGAGATTTATGTATTATTACAAGCAAAAAAATTGACTGGCCGCTTAAAATGTGGTAAATTTATTATAATTTTCCTCAATATATATATATGTACTATGATTTTCAATAATTTATTTTACATTTTTTAGAATAGCTTAAACTTTGTGCATATTAATTTTTTGTTTATATATTAAAATGTCTTTTCATTTATACGTATATAATATTTCAGGATATTTAAGAAAATATTTTGATGAGATCTTCGCGTCAGTCTCTGAGGGTATGCAATAGAATACTGCATAAAGCATAATGATCCAAATACAAACATTGTAATAAATACAGAAATCATATTCTGAGTATTAATCTATTTTCGGTTACAAAAAACATAACAACACGTATAAAATTAGACTTCCTATAAAATCAATAAATTTTCAGATTTTCGAGATGACATGCTTTTATCTCCGGAAAAATGGTGTAAAAAATATCACGAAAATGGTTTGTATCAATTAGTTAATATTTGTGTATTAATGTTAAAAAATAAATATTTGTAATGCAATAAATATTATTCTACACAACGTAAATTTAACAAAAGGTATAAGATTTTATTTTCATCAATTAAAATTGGCACCTATCATAAATATGTTGGTTATTAATTATTGTATTATATAGATCCAAATTGTAGAAGTAAAGATACATAATAATTATTATATCACATTCATGCTCTATTAGAATTGATTAAAGTATATCTTGTATTATTGTTCTATGTTTAAAAAATGTAATACACATACATAAATCTCATTTAATGTGTACAAATTACAATTATGTCAATTAAATTAATTTTTTAGGCGATTTGATAAAAGGAGGTTATAATGGTAAGATATAAGATTTAACATGGAGATATTATCCTCGACAAATAAATATTAAAATGTATTAAATTTATATATACATATTAAATTGAACATTTTGTGTTTATAATTATGTATATACATTTGTCAAATGTATGAACTGTACTTTAGTCAGAGGTAATCATGTGGATACTGAATTATCCACGAGCTTTCAAGGTTTTTCACATTCATATTTCAATACATGTGAGTTAAATACATTATATCATTGTTTCTTTAAGCATTATGTATATGCTGTGAATAAATCAAAGTATACTAGGTCGTTATAATTTGATTACGATAATTTGGTAAATTTATACAAAATTATATTTATTGGAATTGCATTAGAATTTTGTCTAAGTGTGCGAAACTGAAATCACTTAATGAATTTTCATACACAGGCGGACACTTTTATAAAAGCTTCTTTTTTGAAGTTATTAATACTTACTTTTTGAAGTTATAAAACTTTTCTATTTAAATCGTTTTTCGATCCTATTATAAATTGTTTTATATTTTTCATATTCCTATCTCCACACCGGTTTTTTTATAAATATATTGACTTTTTGAGTATAAAGCGATAACCTATGAATTTAGTCATTATTTACTGCAGAAAATATAATTACAAGAACACACATAATTCATACATAATTTTTAAGTACCTATAATGTTTAAGGTAATAAGATTAATTGCTTTCAGTCATTTATCCGTTTTTATATTATGTGTATACATTTATATGAGCATTGTTTAAATCTGTGATAAAGTACGCGAACGTATGCAGTAATTGTTTGACGATCGCACTTATTTTCGCTTTACCCGTGGGTGATTTGCACGAATCGTCTGAAATATCTACACACATAATCGGATAACATGATTAGAATCGATCATTTTGTGTATATATAAATATCCTTTTCTGTCATTACCAGATTTCATCATCTCAATAAACATAATCCATCGATTTTTTTTTTCGTTCTCTTATTCCGAAATAATAATCGCAGACACGGCCAAAATTCGTCAGAATTTGTTTCTTAGTTTTATTCCCATAACTACTTTTTTGTGTGTTACATGCTTTTCTTCTTCAATATTGAAAAAAAATCCGTATACTATTACTGATACCAATATCTGATCCGCCAGACTGATGTACGATTCTACGTGGTGTGTCCAAAAGTTAAATGCTTAGGACACGAAGAATTTTTTTTTTTTTTGGTATCTTGACCATATTGCTTTTTGAGATTACTGCTGCTCTTCAAAACGAGACTAAAACGAGAAAGTGGAGAAACGAAGAAAGTGTTTCACTGATTATATTTAACATTTACCACTCCATTTGATACTTTGTCAGTAAGATATTTTAATGTCCAGTAATCATATACCTCTACTAATCTTGATTCGTATAACTACTAACTAAAACGGATCAAGTAACAATTAATTGTTCTAATATGGTATAAACCATTTCTATTGAAGTACTAAAAACCCAACTACCATGTCCAAAAATCGTATTTGTTTATTTGCAGTCGAATAACTTTAAATAAAGAATGAAAAACTGTTTCATTTATTTATTACAATTGTATAACATAGTTTAAAAAAAAATAGTTGTATTCTATAAAACTAAAGTTCACGTTTTGGCAAGATAAAAATAGAGCAGTTACAATATTGCAAATTGTTTATAAATATTCATTAAAATATTTATAAAAAATAATAATTCATTAGTTAGAATTCAATAAAAATTCAAGTAAAAAGTCGCTGGCTAATGATAAAGGAATAATTTAGAATAAACTTACCTTTTTTATAATATCTATTTTAATTTTAATAAACAATTTCATTATATGCATATCTTTATTTAGCCTTCAATGCTATTTATAGAAAAAATAGTAAGTATTATTTTCTAGTAAATTTTGCTGAAAAATAAATATTATTTTATTATATTCTTATTATTATTTCAATTTATGCTGTTTAAAATATGTCATATTTTCCGAGTTATATTCAATGAAATCATCGCGAGATTCATTTAAGTTAAATCGATCATAATTTTGTCAAACTATAATGAGTATTCAACAAGTCAAAGAAGATTTACATGTTTACAATCCATACGATTTGAATTCAAAAGAACTTGCAGCTCACTAAAATGTACTAATTATTATGTTTATAACACATAACAATACAAATATTTTTAAATAACCACATATACACATTTAAACCATTATATTTTAAATGGCATTTATGTATGGTGAACACAAGTATAAATATTGTAATATTTTAACATTTGAAAAGTAATAGTTTCATTGATGTTTGTATAAATATGAATGTAAATATTTTATTTTGTCACAAAATATTATTTACTAATAGATAAAATTAAAAAACAATACATGAAGTACATATTTATAATTGACTTTTACCAAAAATTGTTAGCTAATACTCGACAATACTACAGTTACATCATCAATACGTATAGACCAATATTGAGTATGTATTAACAAATATTATACAATATGATATGTTGATAATAATAAAATTCACAAAAACGTTAATTAAATTTGAGGAATATGACTTTTAATACTCTAAATATGTAAATTATACGTAATTTGAAATCCATGTACATAAAAATTTATTTGGGAAAAAATATTGTCCACTCACACCTCTACGAAGTTTTGAGTCCCTGACACGAACATTCAAAAGACTTGTTACTTTCCATAAAACATTAAACTCTCATATGTTGATCCACATCTCAATCCAAATATGCACATTTAAGTTAGTCCAATGGAAACTTATTCGTTTAAATAATTTTGTTATATATTGCACTTCTTTCCAAAAAATATCATATTGTACCACAATAATCTATATTTAAATGTTTAAACAATTTCAATTGTTAGAAATTTATGCAAAATTGGTATCTATTCTCTTTTGGTATAATGGAAGAATGTATTCAATTCAAATTGATTATTTAGTTTCCGAGATAAACAATAACTTTTTTATATGACATTCACAACAAATGTTACATTTGTTTTATCCTTTACTAAAATAATATATTGTATGGGACTGAATCTGTCATCAGTTGTAACCTAACCTGCAACAAAAATCACACGAATTCTAAATTTGGAAAACGTTCACTTTTTTTGTAATATCTAAAGTTTGATTTTGTAACCCACATAAATTGCCAATGTATGGATTACGAAATTTCTGAAATAAAATTTAACCTTATCAGTTGTCAGATTATTAATATTGAGAGACGTCACGTACAAGATCAATAAGAAATTACTTTTGTCAGCAGAGATCTTTCTCATTTATGAAATCACAATTTGAAATGCGCTTTTCTTGAAGATAACTCGCGGTTTCCAACATGCAATTATTTTACAGGGTGACCCATTCATTAACCTAATATTCATCGTACAATAATTTCGTCGAAAATTATTCCTTTAATAGACAATTTTTCTTCATATATTTTGCACTAAATCTTATACTCAATTTCTTTTAGATAAGACACGAATACCGAATCCAGTAGAATTTTGTAATGGTCAATCCGGTAAAGTTCTACCTTCAGATTATAGTGGTCTCTACGTAGACCATACCGATTCAAATGAAAACATGGATGTTCAAGATCAAAATCGAAAAAAAAATACAGGAGAAGGATCTAGTCACATATTTAATGTAGTTTTGGATAATGAAGGTCAAGAAATTGACCTCAACATGCCATTTAATAATAATGAAGGTTAGTGTTAAACATTAAAGCTAATATCAATATGCGTGAATATCTACTCGTTTATTGGTAATAGACTTTATAAACAAAATGACTAGTTAACATTGAGCATGGATCATACAATTTCAGAGTGAACATTATATTTATCACTATAAGTATTTATGTGTGGATCTCTGAATACACACAACACCAATAAATGTATGTGTTTGTCTGTGTATTATAATTTTAGTTAAATTTTAAACCGTTTTTCCAATAATGACTTATCATGTATTAATTATGTATTAGTTAAAATATAAATTATTATTATACCATTATCGTTTTTAATATCATGACATTTATTTTACATTATATTAATAAATTATTATAACTATTATCATTGTTCTAAACAATAAATCTGTATATTTTGAATTGTAACAGAACATCCATCTACCCAATCAACTTGGTAAAAATATAACGTTAGTTCCTATGGTATTTTATTTTCTTGTGATTTGGTTTTGTAAAACACAAATTAGTGTAGATATTTTTTACACAATACCTTTTAAATAATTATAATACTTAATTAACCTTTGTTGAATTACAAAAATTAAATTATCTTTACCAAACTGTACCAAAATACGCTTTCAGTAACCTTTCAGTAGGAACACTTAAGATCCATTGATTAGAACTTCGAAACGAATATCATATTTGACGTAATAATATTTCGTAAAATATATGTTATTTAACTATGTAATATATGTTTATCGAATAGTATTCTCCATTCATAGTTAAATTTCTCGAGAAAAATTTAATATCATTGTTTTGCAATAGGAATTAAAAGAATAATTATATATTTAATTTTTGTTTAAAATCATTATTATAATTTTAATTTTTGGAAAATTGTGATTTCTTTTAATATCAATAAACGATAGCGAACCACCTCTCACGAAATTGTTGACTAATGGTTTACCAGTGGGTGGGTGTAACGCCGATTTAATATTTTTAAAAAAATGGCTCCTAAGGCTGTGTACATGTTGAACGAGTCGTAACCCGAGATTTGGATATTCTAATTCCTTAAATGTTTTATTCTTATTTTATTCAATTATCAGTCATTATTACTGTTCGATGCCTACCCTGTTGCGATAGATTATCGTTAATTTATCAAATCATATCATATCATAATCAGAAAATATATATTATTATTTTTATTTATTTTATGTATTGGTGTATTATGTATAATACCATATGAAATTATTTTGCTCATTTTTATGTAAATTATAATATAATGATGTTTGCTCCATTCTAATCATCGATTAAATTTACGAATAAAAAAAAATACATACATCAAAATACGAATATCGAATAACTTTCCCATGGACTATTCGAATAAAAACGGTATAATAAGCAACCAGCACAAACGAGAGATATTGATCTTCGGTGTAGCAAAAAATATAAACTTGCCACATAAACATAACACAGTATATATAACTTGAACAAAACAAAATATGCATGAAAACAAACCAAAGACGAATAGTATGAATACCGCTGAGTATCACCATTACTACAAAAGCAAAGTGCGGAAAATTCAAAAACGAATTGACCACTCGGTAATCGGATCACCAACATTGTCTAATATAGCAGAAAACTGTCACAAAAAATACAACTAATAGACCATAGACCTTTCAGTTATCACGTATCCTCGTCAGTGTATGCACACTTCAACTACGAACCACTACTCGCAACAAAATCGATTATCCGTAAGACGACTTCAGTTTTCTTCATCTACGTATTGGCTTGTTTAATTTGTTGGTGATTTCAACTTTGAAGTGAAGGCACCGACTCAACCTGTTTTTTCAATCCTATTTGCATGGTCAATTATATTCACAGACACAATAAAAATCAAGTACGAGCAGCAAGGTTAAGAAAAAAATATTTAATTTCTTTGCTTAATTTTTTTTTAATTTTCCCTTTGTTTTATATTTTGTATGAATATTCTTTCCTAAACAATTCTCGGACATACACCTTGAATATTCTTATTTTCATTTAATCACAATTAACCTACCACCTCATATTTTTTGTATTATTACAAAGTGGTGCAAAACATCGGTTCATTTTTAATTATGAATAAAAACAAAAAAATCTGGGAATTGTTTACAATATTTTTTTAATTAATTACATTTCTTTTAGGCAAAAAATAGAATATGATAAAATAATTTTTTTTTTATAAAATTAATAATCTTTAAGAAATATACAATTTTTATTATTAATCTCAGAGTACTAATACAATTTAATTCTAATAGGATTCTCAACACTTAATTCGGTTTTAGGACTAAACATTCCACCATTCAACAAATACATAGGATTATAGACAAAATATCTTCCTCGTTCGAAAAAAAAAAATACTGCCCCGGCGTGTTTCTAGACATATCACAAGTGTTTGATCGAGTTTGGCATCATCGCTTACTTTTTAAACTGAAAAAAATTTTTCCTGCTCCTCTGTACTTATTAATTAAATCCTACCTCTCAAACCACACATTTATCGTCAAACAAGGCAACTCTTTTTCTACCTATTTTAAAATACAAGCAGGAGTATCCCAAGGTAGCGATCTGTCACCCGACCTATATAACTTATACACCTCGGACATACCAAATGCCAAAAATATTCTAGTCGCCACATACGTTGACGACACAGCTTTATTAAGCGAACACAATGACATTACGATAGCTTCCTCCATTCTCTACTAGAGAAACTAGAGGCTCGGTTTAGACAATAATTTTAACCTTTTGCGCAAATCGATATGATACGTATTATGCTTGGAAAACGGAAAAAATTACCAGATGAACAGAAAATTTCGTATATTAATAAGACAGAATCTCTATGCAGACGCATGGATAAAACTATGTATCAGAGGGAATCAGTACATAATATTATAAAGGGATTAAAACTTTCGATAGCACGAAATATTCAAATTATGGAAAATAAAACTTTAGATGAACTAAAAACCAATATCATGAAATATGACTGAATATGATGAATACTCAATTTTTCAAAATAAAATTCAGCATATAAACGATAACGATAATGACATCAACTTGAAATATGTCAAATTACGAAACGAATTAAATAACTTGAAAAAACAGCTCAAAAATTTAAAATTTGGTAACAATAACCGCAATTTAAGAAACAATTACCAACATAAAAAATTTAACGTTCCTCATAAAGTATCACCACAACAAAGACAGGAATTATAAAGACAAATTGACAAAATTTAAAAGGCGGAATAGTGATACCTACGGTTTTAAAATTCGCAGCCTCCCCCTTTTTGGTAAAAAAGAAGGACATAGGATCATATCACCTAGTTGTATCATATAAAGAACTTATGACAAAGTACAATGTGATCAATACCTAATTCTACGAACTAATGACTTATTAAGAGCTTTAAAAGGATCTAAGTATATTACATCTTTAGACTTAATTAGTGGTTACTTTCAAATTCCAATAGACAGAAATAACCAATATAAGTTGGCGTATTCTGTATCTTGTACCTGTATCTGCACTTAGATTAATAACATTTATTAAATTACCTCAAGGCTTCAAAAATAGTAGTGCCATTTTTCAAAGGGAAATAAATAAATCATTTTCACCATAACTATACAAATCTTTAATAATTTATATCGATAACTTAGCCTTATATGGTAAGAATTTTGAACAAGCACTAACCAACATACGTAATGAATTCGAAATTAAAGATACTATTAAAATTTCCCTCAAAATTAAGAAATGGCATTTCTTCTATGAAAAGATGGAACTATTAGGACATGAAACCTCAACAGATGGTATATTATCCCTGAATAGAAACACCTAAGTAATAACGGAATTCAAGACTTCAAAAACAATAAATAGCGTAAGATTATTTATGGACATGTGTTCATATTATAGGAAACATGTAAAAACTACTTTGCTGAAATAGCACACCTACTTACAGAAATTATAAAAAAAAGGGCTAAACAAAATTATTTGGCATGATGAACACGAAAATTTGTTCAACAATTTAAAAAAATGTCTCACTTTAAAATCCTTACTCAAACATTTTAATGATGTTATAAAATCGTTTTCTTAATAATTGACGCACCCTTGCTAGGTTTAGGAGCTTGCATCAAACAACCTTATAACAATATACTATACCCCATCGATTATGCTTCTAGAAAACTTTTTAATTTGGAAATAACATACTCTTCTATCGCTTTATAACTGTTAGGTCATTGTTATGGTATCACTTATTTTCGAGAATTTCTTTGGAAACGTAAATTCACAGTTTTCTGTGATATTATTTGTCTCCAATACTATAAAAATCTAAACATTCTATCAGTAAGAATCGCAAGACTAACATTGAAATTAACAGATTTTTACTTTAATACAATTGAGTTATACGAGTACTATATTTAAATGATTATAAAACATCACCTACACATAGCACATTATTGTCCGAGTTTCCACACAATTGCAGTTCACATCAATTTATAAATGGTATTGTACTATATACATCTTTTCTAAGGCTTATAACGGTCCATTAAGATTTCCTTCAGATCTTTTTGGATTGTATCATACATATCTCTGTTGAAGCCTGCATCTTGGTCTTTTTCCCGTTAACTTATTTGCTGTGATTTTCTTAATTAAAAAAAAAGGGAGTAAACCCTCTGCTTACCAAACGTATTCCGCACATTTCAACCTCTTTCTGAATAAAAAATTTCGTAAACACGGCTTATTGTATAGTTGCCGCAGGTTTTCATTAATTCTTTTTTGAAAAAAATTAAGTTATTATTGATCCATTTATTTTCCTCAGTATTTTTCATTCAAAACTCTGTAGTCTTTCTTCATCTACCCGGATGCTAGACCACGTCTCATATGCGTACGTCATTATGGGTCTAATGTATGTACAGTATAAGCGCTCCTTTTTACATCTGGATAGTAAATTAGATGAAAACATTTCTTTCATTGTGAAGTAACATCTATCTATTTTCCGCATTTAATCTCATCCTAATTTTATTATGCATATTGTTTTTTTCGTTTATGTTGACTCCCATGTACTTGAAATTCTCTACCTGCCCGAAAGTAAGCCCTTCGATGCAGATTACCCTTTGCCGTTGCGTTCCTAGTCATCACCATATATTTTGTCTTGTTTTCGTTTATTACTAGTCCCATATTGCAGCTGAGCTTTATATGCTTTCTTGCACTCTCTACAACATCGTATTTGGATTCTCCTAGTAGGATAATGATATCTGCATAGGCGAGCAGGGTATAGGGTCCAATTATTTCCATTTCATTGAGGTCCGGTATATCTCTCACCACCGTTTCCAAGGCTACACTGGTAAATCAGTTTTCCAGTGAGTATTTAGTTTGAAATGGGTGCAATGACGCGCGCCGTTTCTTTAAATTATTCCCACATAATAGAGTTTTTACTCATCGTTGTTTATTAAAAAGTACATAGTAACAAAATTACAAATAACATCATCATAAAAAATTACAAGATGTATAATTAAACAAATCAATAAAGATAATATATACAAAACTACATCATTAAACAAAATAATAAATATTATATATATATATAATTACAAATATTGCTGGATAAAGTATATTTCCAGCTGGGTCAAAATATAACACCATTAATCACCTAGATCTGTCCAGAAAAACACATTAATAATAATAATCTAATCCCGAAAAGTTTTAATAAATTCATAATGAATTAAATTTTCTCACAGAATGTTTCTATTGAGAAAAAAAAATTTGGTGTAACATTTATTTGATTTTGGAGATCCTCAATGCAAATAATTCATAAGGTAATCTATATTAATTATAATTTATAATTACAAATGATTCATATTCCAAAATTTGAATGTAATAATAAAATTATAGTTATCGAATAATTTTACGTGTTTGTTGAAAACTAGATGGAACGTGATATTTGTACAGTTGGAATAAATGAAACATTTGAAACAATAAATAAATAATTAACATAATATACTCTACGACTAAATCAATATTCAATGTTAAATAATACATAAAAAATACCTGACGTTATCACTATTCCACGAACTTTAGATTCCATATAATAATACTATTCAATTATCAACATGAATATATGTGTTGTTTTAATTCTTACAGTCATAATTATATTCGTAGATACTAATGATGGTAGGTATAATTCAAGCATAAAATTTAATAATTAGTATTAATTATACACAATTTAATATTTAAATATTATAAATAAACACTTGATTTTTCACACACGAATCAAAGTATGCTATCATTTGATTCTTAAGTTCATTTATACAAAATTATTCATTTACAATTTTGTTCGTATCTTCTTATAAAAATAAACATGTTTTATATTTATTTTTATTACACAATTTTATATTTATTTAAAATAAATTATTATCAAAGAATAATTTTTTTAACAAAAAAATATGTATGATGTCATTTTCGATTTTACTAATTACGCTTTAAAATTAAAACTTTTAACTTTTAATTTATAATTTTTAAATAAAATCGTAAGCTTTTAATTGTATTTACACCAAAATGTATTAAATAGTTGTAATACTTACACATTGATTATATATTATATTGAAAGAATAAAATAAAACATATCGAAATATATAAAACTCTTTAAAAAACTTCAAAATTATACTAAAAGATAAATGATAAATCTTTTTAATAATTTTTCATACTAATATAAAAAAGTGAAAATTGATGTTTAAAAATAATTATTCTAATTTCCAGTAGAAACGTGTTTAGGTAAGTATAATTTTGACTTGCACATTTCTCTATCCAGCAATCTTCCTCATCTACCTCTTCATACACGGCAGAATATTTCGCTATTTCAGAAATTCTTAAAACTATATAAATCTTAAATCCTAACGATATTATATATTATATATAATAATAGATAACCAAAATATTTATATTTGAATGATTTAAGAAAAAGAAACCTAACATATATAAATGTAAAATTCTATGATTATATTTTATAAATTTACCAGTATTCTGTATACATTTTTCTTCTTTTTTTTTGTGATGACAATACTTTAATACAATTTGTTATTACTATATTCGAATGAGTATAAAACATCAAAGTTCTCAAATAAGTTGTATTAGTAACCTCAACAGTTCCTACACAATAACAGTTACAAATGTTTCAAAAATAATAAGATTTATAAAAAATATAAATATTATAATTTTCTAGTAGGTGTCTTTCAATAATTAGTAGAGTTAATAAGTATAATATATATAATTATTCAATTGTCAAAAATCATTTAGAAAAACTAGACAAAAATTATTTTCCAAGTAAGTATTAACTTAATTCATAAAGTACGTTAAATATACTTATTATACCTATAAAAGGAACATTATAAAATTATAATTCAAATTTTGCACTTGAAATGTCTAAACTAAACGATTAATTGCAGCTAAATGTGTAAATACTATCAACTAACAAACAATATGTTTTAAAATTGATGTACATTAGTGGTCTAGTACTTTGAATAAATGTAACGTAATATTTATGCAATATTAATCATTTAAAATTTTTCTTCTTGCAGGGACTAAAACTGGCATTGAAGCCTTCATAATTGCGTATACTAATGTCAGTGAGTGATTTAAATTTATCAATTTCCATGTCATTAGTGTAAATAAATTACCACAGAAAGGCAATAAAATAATAATGGACCTATAAAGTTCAACCCAACAAATTACAATATAAAAGATAAAAAACAACGATAAATAATATTAAATATATGTATAATCATACACTAGTTATTTGTGTATGAAACAGAAAATAATTAAAATTAATGATTTTATACATTCCGTAATAAATATCAATAATTCCTGAAGATGTTTGATGTAAATTGTTTACACTATCATAAACAAATAACAGTTATTTAATAAATGTTTTTATTTTTTATTTTTTTATTATCTGGTATAAATGTAGTATTATATATAGTTTAAATTACATGAATTATAGTTTCAATTAATATTGTAATGTCATATTATGAATATTATAAATCTATTATTTTATGTAATGAGTTTTATATATTATTACAAGCAAAAGTATTTACTGCCCGCATAAAATGTGGTAATTATATTATAAAGTTCCTGAATATATATATATATGTAATATGATTTTCAAATATTTATTTAAAATTGTTTAGAATTATTTAAACTTTTTGCATATAAATTTTTTGTTTGTATTAAATTGGTTTTTAATTTATACGAATATATTATTTCAGACTTTGTAAGAATATATTTTAATGAAATATTCAAGTCAGTCTCTAAAGGTATACAATAGAATACTGAAAGCATAATAATCCAAGTACAAACATTGTAATAAGTACAGCAATTATTCTGAATATTAATCGATTTTCGGATACGAAAAACATAACAACATATATAAAACTAGACTTCTTATAAAATCATTAAATTCTCAGATTTTCAAGATGACATGTTTTTAACTCCGAAAAAATGGTGTAAAGAATACCATGCAAATGGTTTGTATTAATTAGTTAACTTTTGTGTATTAATGTTTAAAAAATAAATATTTATATAATGTAATAAATATTATTATACATAACGTAAATTTAACAAAAAGCATAAGATTTTATTTTCATCAATCAAAATTGGCACCTATCATAAATATGTTGGTTATTAATTATTGTATTATTATATAGATCCAAATTGTAGAAGTAAGTATACATAATAATTATTATATCACTTTCATTCTCTATTAGAATTGATTAAAGTATATCTTTATTATTGTTCTATATTAAAAAAAATGTAATACACATACATAAATCTCATTTAATGTGTACAAATTACAATTATGTCAATTAAATTAATTTTTTAGACGATTTGATGGAAGGAGGTTATAGAAGTAAGATATAAGATTTAACATGGAGATATTATCCTCGACAAATAAATATTAAAATGAATTAAATCCATATAATAAAAATGAAAATGAATTTTTGTGTTTATAATTATTCATATACATTTGTCAAATGTATTAATTGTCCTTTAGTTAAACATAATCATGTGGATACTGAATTGTCGGAGGGAATTCAGGTTTTTTCATATTCATATTTAAATACATGTAAGTTAAATACAAAATATCACTGTTTCGTTAAGCATTATATATTGTCGTGACCAAATTAAAGTGTACAAAGTCGTTATAATTTGATTACGATAATTTGGTGAATTTTTAAAAATTATATTTTTTGGAAGTGCATTAGATTGTTGTCCAAGTGTGTGAAACTGAAATCACTTGATGAATTTTCATACACAGGCGGACACTTTTATAAAAGCTTTTTTTTTGAAGTTATTAATAACGTTAGCAACTTTTCTATATAAATCGTTTTTCGATCCTATTATAAAGTGTTTTATATTTTTCATATTCCTATCTCCACATCTGTTTTTTATAAATATATTGACTTTTAGAGTTTAAACGATAATCTATGAATTTAGTTATTATT
Organism: Schlechtendalia chinensis; assembly: GCA_019022885.1. Taxonomy (NCBI): domain Eukaryota; kingdom Metazoa; phylum Arthropoda; class Insecta; order Hemiptera; family Aphididae; genus Schlechtendalia; species Schlechtendalia chinensis. The sequence goes on along the minus strand of CM032345.1, from coordinate 1,543,547 downwards.
TACTACAGAAAATATAATTACAAGAACACACATAATGCATACATAATTTTTAAGTACCTATAATTTAGGTAATAAGAATAATTACTTTCAGTCATTTATCTGTTTTTATATTATGTGTATACATTTATATGAGCATTGTTTAAATCTGGGAAAAGTACCCGAACGTATGCAGTACAGTCTGAATTAGTCGACGATCGCACTTATTTTTGCTTAACCCGTGGGTAATTTATACGAATCATCTGAAATATCCCCACACATAATCGGATAACATGATTAGAATCGATCATTATGTGTATATATAAATATCCTTTTCTGTCATTACCAGATTTCATCATCTCACGTCATTTCATCATTCGTTCACTTATCCCGAAATAACAATCGCAGACACCGCTGAAATTCGTCAGAATATTTTTCTTACTTTGATTCTCCGTAGCCTCTTCTTTGCGTGTTACATGTTTTTCTTCTTCAATATAAAAAAAACCGTGTTCTTTTACTGATACCAATATCTGATCCGCCGAATTGATGTACGATTCCACTCCATGTAGACGAACACCGCTATTGTTGGTGTTAAAAAACGTTTGGATAAAGACAGAATTTACTTCGGTCGTAGCAATACAATCAATGGTATCAGAATCTATAAGTATATGTAAGTCTCATATACTTATAAACCAGCCTCCAGTTTCATGGAAAAAAATTAATTTCGAATACTTTACATTTAATACGTAATATTTGTTTGTTATTTATGTCATACTTTATATTTATGTAATATAGATTACGTAATGCGAATTAAATATTCATATAGTATTTATTAAAATTTATCTTATATTAATATTTATAATATATAGCTTTTAACCCACAGCAAAATAATTAAATACCAACCATAATTTTTCCTTGCGCCATTACATCTAACATTATAAACACAGGTTTCGACATTTCATTTTAAAATGAAATCAACTTTTGTACTTAGCTGCTACAATTCCTCCAGGCTTATCTTACCTTTTATTACATAAAATTGTTCTGACAATTAATGTGAAAATGTAATTGTTTTTTTATAAGAACCGCAATCCATCCACTAGTTGTTTTAGTCGATCCCAACAGAGTGTACATAATGATTATTAACGCTACTATATTTTTATGAACTACTGTTCTTTGGTCCAACTGTAGGATATTTCGTTAGAACCGATTAGTGTATATCTGTTGATGATTGATACAAATATTTAATCTTTGTATGTATTCGACGTAAGCCGATGAATATGATTCTGGGAATATATATTTCAATTTAATACAAAGTGAAGTATTTTGGTTTCACTGATAATATTCAACCATTTTTATTCTATTTAATACTTTATCAATTAGACATTTTAAAGCCCAATAATCATATATCGTTACTTATCTAGATACTTATAATCACTAGCTAAAACGAATCAAACAAAAATGTGTTGTTTTAATATGGGATATATCATTTCCATTGAAACAATAAAAACCTAATTAACATATCAAAAAGGGAGCAATTATTGATAACCGAATTACTGTAAATAAAAAATGAAAAACTGTTTCTTAGTAGATTACATAGTGTAGAAAAAAAATATAATTTTTCTGGTAAACTAAAAGTTCACGTTTTGTCGAGATAAAATGAGAGCACTTGTAATATTGAGAATTGTTTATAAATATTTATTAAAAGATTTATAAAAAATAATAAATTCTGAGTTAGAATTCGATAAAAATTGAGATAAAGATAAAAATGAGTTGGCTGATAGAAGAATAACCTAGAATTTACTATAACTAATTTACTATAACTTTACTGATAACCTAGTTTTTACTCCTTTTGTTAAAAAATTTCTATTTTGTATGTAATAAAATTTTTTTTAAGGCTTTGATGCTATTAAAAGAAGGAATAGTAAGTCTAATTTTTTATTAATTTGTATTGGAAAATATATATTATAAAGACGAACTCATATAAATTACTTATTGTGGTTTATTTTTTACAAAATGAATATAATATGTCGTGTTTGCTAAGTAATACTTAATGGAATCATTGCGAGGTTAATTAATGTTAGATCAATCACGATTTTTTCAAACTGTAGTTAATGTTCAACAAGACTGAGAAGATTTGCATGTTTACAATCCATGCGATTTGCGTTTAAAAGGACATTCAGCTCACTAAAATTTAATAATTATTGTGATTATAATACATAATAATACAATTAATTTTAAATGAACACATACATACATTTATAATCATCATATTTTAAATTATGTATGGTCAACATAATAATATTAACATTACATGTTAATATTACAAGATTTTAACCATTAAAAAGTAGTAGATTCATAGATATTTTGTATGAATATGGATGTAAATATTTTATTTTGTCATAAAATGTTACTTGCTAATTGATAAAATTCAAAAACAATAAATAAAATACAAATTTTTAATTTTAATTATTTGTAACTTTTACAAATATTATTTAGCTAATAGTCAAGAATACTACATTTATATTCTCAATATGTTTATGCCAGTAATACGTATGTATAAACAAATATGATACAATATGTAATATTAATAATAATAAAAACCGTTAATTAAATTTGAGAAATATATCCTTAAATATTTTAATATGTAAATTGATCATAATTTAAATTCCTTGTTACTAAAAATTTATTTGGGAAAATATACAGTTCACTCACACCTCTATGAACAGTATTTAATAGATCATGAGTCATAGACATAAATATTCAACAGACTTGTTTCTTTTCATAAAATATCGGCTCTCTTATGTTGATCCATATCGGTCCAAATTTGCACACTTAAGTTAGTTCAGTGGAGACGTCATCGGTTAGATAATTTTGTAACTGTTATGCACTTCTGTACAAAAGATATAAAATTGGACTATGCTAATCTATATTTAAATATTTAAATAAATTCAGTTTAAACAAAATTGGTATCTATTTATTTATTTATTTATTTTTTTTTTTTTTTTGGCATAATGGAAAAGTGTATTGTATTCAAAATGATTATTTAGTTTCTGAGGAAAACAATACCTTTTTTACATAGCATTCAGACCAAATGTTCAATTTGTTTTATTCTTTATTAAAATAATATATTATAAAGGACTGAATCTATCATCAGTTGTTCTGCTACAATTATCACACATATTCTAAATTTGGAAGGCGTTCAATTTTTTATATCAGATAAACTATGCTTTTGGAACCCGGAAAAATTGCCAATGTATGAGTCAAAACATTTCTGAAATAAAATTTAACCTTATCAGTTGTCAAATTATTAATATTGAGAGACGTCACGTACAAGATCAATGAGAAATTACTTTTGTCAGCAGATATCTTTCTCATCTATGAAATCGTAAATTGAAAATCGTTTTTCTTGAAGATAACTCGCGGTTTCCAGTATGCAATTTTTTTACACTGTGACACATTCGTTAACCTAATAATCATCGTACAATAATTTCGTCGAAAACTATTCCTTTAATTCACAATTATTCTTCATATATTTTGCACTAAATATTATACTCAATTTCTTTTAGATATGAAACGAATACCGAATCCAGTAGAATTTTGTAATGGTCAATCCGGTAAAGTTCTACCTTCAGATTATAGTGGTCTCTACGTAGACCATACCGATTCAAATGAAAACATGGGTTTTCAAGATCAAGGTCGAAACAAAAATGCAGGAGAAGGACCTAGTCATATATTTAATGTAGTTTTGGATAATGAAGGTCAAGAAATTGACCTCAACATGCCATTTAATAATAATGAAGGTATTTTTAAACATTAAACCTAATATCAATATGCATAAATATCTACTCGTTTATTAGTTATAGACTTTATAAACTAAAAGACTAGTTAACATTGAGCTTGAATCATACAATTTCAGAGTGAACATTATATTTATCTCTATAATATTTATGTGTTAATCTGAATACACACAACACCAATAAATGTATGTGTTTGTCTATGTATTATAATTTTAGTTAAATTTTAAACTGTTTTTCTAATAATGACTTAGCATGTATTAATTATATATCAGTTAAAATATAAATTATTATTATACCATTATCGTTTTTTTAATATTATGACTTTTATTTTAAACTATATTAATAAATTATTATGACTATTATCATTTTCCTTAACGATAAATCTTTATGTTTGAATTTTAACAGAATCCATGGTATTATATTTTTTTGCAATTTGCTTTTATAAAACTCTTATTAATTTAGATGTTTTTTACGTTATACCTTTGAATAATTATAATATTTAATTTAATTATGTTTAATTACAATGATTAAATTGTCTTTTGAATTTTTTATTTTTTTATTTTTATTCGAGTATCATAATTGCCGCTAAAACACGTCATAAAATATATGTTTTTGAACTCGTAGATAAAATAACAGGTAAGTATATATATTAATCAAATATTATTCTCCATTCATAGTTAAGTATCTCGAGAAAAACTTAATATCACCGTTTTACAATATTAATAAATAAGATTATTATATCTCAGCTCTACTACAACTTACGTATGATACTAGGGTTACACAGAATATTATAGGTATTATAATTTTACAGAAGCTTTACAAAGTTATTTTTAAGATAAAATCTATATTATTATACTGTGATTATATTTCAAAAAATGCTATGAATAACAAATGCATGTGTTTTCGTTTGGTATTTCAAGATAAATACTTTTTATAAGAAGCGTATTATATTTAAAAATAGTGGAACTTAAATAACACTATTTAACATAAAAACTTATTTATAGGCATTTTAAATGTAATAGGTTAAATAATTTCAACATCACATAAAAGGCTCTATTGAATTTCAATAGAATAAAATGGTATACAATACTTCACTCCAGGATTATGGGATTAAATAGTAGAATTCAATAGATTTGTCACTTTTCATAAAACATTCAACTCACGTATGTTAGTTGATATCTCCGTTGAAATTTGTATACATACCCTTGTTTTCAATGGACGTTTTCGGTTAGATACATTCCAGAAAACGCTTTCTATTCCAGAATATATATAAAAAAAATGTACTTTTATCTTATTTCTTTGGAACTTGTTATTAATGATTTTTTATTATTATTATTATTATTATTATTATTTAATATATTTATAGTTATAAGAAAAAAATATTTATAATATCAGAAAATTAATAACTTGCTGTTAATCAATTAATGGACAGTTATGATTTATATATCTTAAACAAAATTTAACATAATTTCTTTTAGTTAGGAAACAACTCATAAATCCAAGAATTTTTTGTAATGGCGAAAACTTGGACCATCGTTTCGCCAGCCCATCAAATAATGCTGATTATCATGTTCAAGATCAAAATCAAAATACAGAAATAGGATCTAGTGGATTATCTAAGATAGTTATGAATAACGAAGGTCAAGAAATTAACCTCAACAACCGTATCATGAAGATTGGGTTATTGACCACGATTAATGTTCAAATGAAAATGTTGGTAGGATCTAGTCATATATTGGACCTCTACTTTTCACCTAAATATGACTAGCTGAAATTATAAACAAATCCTCCAATTTCAGAGTGAACATTATATTTATTATTTTTTTTTATAAATGTATTAACCATCACGTGTGTGTGTGTTTGTGTGCATATTCAAACCAGTTTAAACCATTCTTACTACATAATTACTTGTCGTGCATTGTTTATGTATTAATTAAAATACTAATTATTATTTTATTATTATCATTTTTACTTTCATCGTGGTTATTGAATATTGTATTATTAAATTATTTTCATCATTATCATTATTTTCACGCTGACGGTCCTCGAACTTGTACATTCTCAGTAAATTCTAATGATCGATAATTAGTCTTTTTTCTGTATTGTAGTGAATTCTATCCAGACAGACTTACGCAGTACAGAATGTTACATCACATCCTTCTATTCAGTCATGATCAATGAAAATAATTTCAAAAAAATTATAAATCTCAACAATTAAGTTTTATCACCAAAACCTGAAAATTTAGTACAAGGTCTATCGCTTGCTTTTAAATAAACATAACATGACAAGTATAACTTTACATGGGATTCCGGTATTCAATATTTTTTTTATGAAACATTAAAACCACGCGTAATTTCGGTTTTTGCTTTCCTAATTATATCGTGGGCGTATTATTTAAAATAAGTAATAAAACGAATAAACGTGGAAGTCGAAATTCTTCCAGATATTGTGAGAATGATAACACCCATAGATGGGAATTACGTACACAGACGATGTGTACTTATGGGGATGTATGCAGTTGCATGCATATCGAAAGAATTATAAAAAGTAGTACGTGAAAACGCCGAAATAATATCGTCACTTCGGATAGCCGAATTAACCATGGAAAATGACAAGTATACTGTATGTAATAATTAATTGGAAAAAATGTAGATTATTATTATTTTTTACTAAAACGAGTTTTCAAATTAAAAATTAAAAAGGTAAAATTATAAAGCATATGCGCACATTCCAATACTGCAACCTATCCTGAATATTAGGACTATTCTATCTACCTATTCAATTTTTATGACTGTTGAATATATAATTTGAATAATACCCCTTAATATTATACAATCTTATGAATTTTATTTTTATACAAAATAATAATCCCTTCAGACGTAAGAGGCCGGATGTTTGCACCGCATAAAATTCTACAGGAACATGATATTTCTACGTCTTAAATTATTAATTAAAACTTAATAAATATGAATTTATAGTAATAATTATATACAACCTAATAGGCATGCAGTATAATAAAAAATAATATTGAATGCCGTCATAAAACTCAAATATGTTTCCATACAATTATTTAATTTACTACTCAAACATGTTAAGAAAGTAATTGGAATAATTTTTAAATAATATTTATTTTCTGTGTGATTATTATTCTGTATAAAAAGATTTGCATGAATATAGGTGAATAAACTAGGTATTGTTTATTGAAAGAAAGCATTCTAATATGAACAAAATATTTTGTGTTGACGATTAATTGTTATTTATGGTAAAAGATAATAATTACAATTTTAATTCGCAAGCCAAATATCTTTCATCTTTAGCGACGGATTTTTTTTTTTTAATGTTTTTAAATGAAACCTGCCCCGGAAAACAAAGAACACGTATGTAAAATTTAGTGTCGATCAATTGAACGATGCGAATTTCTATTAGAAAAACAAACTTTCGCAATCATATATAAGGGTTTTTTTTATATTTCTGATCGGAAAGTGAAATATGTGATTCCCGTATACATATATATTTATAAAAAAAATTACTGCATAATTGTACAAGCGCCTGATGATTACCTTACGACGTTATTCGTTGAATACATTATAATACGAGTTATTAAAAAAAAAATACATAAATACGAATATTGTTACATGTATATTATTCGGTGAGACTAATAGTCTCAAGGTAAAATGAATAACTAATAATGATTATTTATTTATGATTTTATACACATATATAGTGTGTGTATTTTTTTATATCTCTTAAACACTATTTTAGGATAGTTTTTAATGGCTGCCTTTAGTCGAGATTATTCTTTCAACAAATTAACATTTTATATTTCTATCAACGAATATGGCGTTTAAAATATTATTCAAATGTTACTTATCGCAAATAAAGGGAAAGGCTGAGCAAATAATCAGAAACTACCAATGTGATTTCAGGATGATAAAGTCAATAGTCGACCATAATATGGTACAGTACTATGGCAGATATTTCCAAAGGCGTGGGAATTTGATAAGGAGTTGCATGTTCTTTTCGTAGATTTTAAAAACGCCTATTATTGCATTCATAGAGAAAGTATAATAAATATTCTGAGATAATTACAATCTCCTAGGAAACTAATAAACATAATTATAAAAGTGTAATGGAAACAATGATCAAAGTTAAGATTGATAGTCTAATATTAGACCCTATAAGAGTGAAATCGAGTTTAAGGCAAGATGACTCCTTATCGTTTTGTTTAATCTGGTATTGGAAAAAGTAATACGGAAGATGGATATCAATCAATATATCTTTAAACTACAAAAATCATTCATAGGGATATTAGCATATGCTATTGATGTAATATTACTGGAAAGATCGCAACAAAAACTGAAATACATATTCCTTAAATTAGAGAAAGCTGCAGCGAAAGTAGGGCTACAGTGTAATGAAGATAAAACAGCATACATAATGGTCAAAAGAAGAGAATCTTTCCCACCCGTGACTACCTTGAATAATGATAAATATATTTTAAACAGAGTTGAACATTTCAAATATCTCGGAACAATAATAACAGAACATAACGAAATAGCCAAAGAGGTGGCGGTAAAATACAGACAGGTAATAAATGCTACTATAGTCTAGCAAAGATATTGGGATCATAATCACTATCTAGAGAACTAACAAAGCAATTGTATGTTACTCTGATTCGTCCAGTAATCATGTACGGTGCGGAAAAATGGCAACGAAGAAAACTGGACGAAAAAAATGTTTAATATTGGAAAGAAAAATGTTGAGGAAAATCTTTAGTCCAGTTCTTAACTGTCCTTAAAAATGCTAGTGAAGAATAGAGAAGGAGAAAAAATGCAAAGCTAGAATCTTTATTCCAGAGTACCAGTAAAATTGATGAAATAAAAAAGCGAAGACTTCAGAGGTCTGGGCATGCTTGGAGGAGCCACAACGAAATAATAAAAGCAGTGATGTAATAAAATCCATACGGAAAAAGACCACTGGAAAGACCCAAAAATAGGTTGAAAGATTTAATAAAAAAGGATGTAGAATCATTAGGTGGAAGTCCAAAATGGAAAAAAAATAATGGTTAAAGAAGGATGGAAGATTAGGTGCGAAATGGGATGGTTCTGAGAGGCCTTAGAACCAGAAGAAGAAAAAGATCAACAAATATATTTTTTTACTATCTGCAATTAAATCATAATTGCTAAATTTCTTCAATTGTTTATCTTTTATTTCGAATCATCATAAATATTAAAGTATACATAAACTAGCTGAATTATCCAACTTCACCTGTGGTCGGTTTTAATGTTTAATTTATAATTATATTAATATATATATATAAGTAATAAACGAAATAAATGAATACCAACCAATACACTATAAATGATACATGTAAAATTATTTAAAATTTAACTACAAATTTATATTTCTAAAACAATTATCGATTAGAATTCGACGCAATGAATATTATATAGAATATTTTGGTCAATTAAAATACTGAAGACTGAACATAGATATTTGATAAAACTACTGTCATCATTACCTCTAATATAGATGATAAATAAAAATGGTTCTGAAACATTTAAATCAATAATAAAATGATAATTACAGTATTATTTTCAACATACGTGTATGTTTTGTACGGTGTCGTCTGTGAACCTTAAACAGTTGGAGTTACTGAAACATTTAAATCAATAAAGCGAACATAATATTTTCTGCGACGAGAGTAATATTCATTGTTATTCAAGTTATAAAGATCGACACGAGTTGCAAAACGATATATTGAAGATAATAAATAATTTTTTTTAAAACTACTAGTTAATAATCAACATGAATAATTGCATTTTCTTAAGTTTTGCGATTATGGTTGTATTTGTAAGTTCACATAACAGTAAGTTTACTTCATTAAAAAATATGTAAAATATTTGTAACTTTAAACCTAAAATAACAAATATAATACTATATGAAACCATTTTATTTTCTTCTTTTTAAACCAACATTGTTTTTGTTGTTTAATTGTTAGGTTTTTACTCTGTTTCATTTGAAGGTAATTTTTTTATTATTTTCTTCTTATTTTTTTACAAAAACAAATACTTTTTAAGTATAATTGTCTTTTAACGATTTATATATATATTTATCCAATTTATAAATTTATCGACAAATGTTTCTATTATTCACAATTTATTTAAAATAATGTTTATGTTTAAATTTCGGTTAAAGTAATGCTTAAATTAATCCCAATAAATTAAAACAAAATTTAATGTTAAAATCGTATCCTAATTTTGATGGTCATGTGTATTAGTTTTAGTAAATTCTAATTGATTATGTATTAATTTGTGAAAATGAAATAAATCGTAATATTTAAACATTTACCATTTAAAATTCGTTTAAATATAATTTGATGATATGTGATTTAAATTTGTATTATTTTTTTTTATAATTTTTATATCATTTGATAACACGTATAAAGAAAATAATACACATATAATACACAATAATACACATTATATTTTATAATTTGTATATCTTACATTTTAGATTGTTTAGGTACGTAATAATGACGCATAAGTAAATAATGCATAAATAATTTTGCAACATAGATTTTTATGCAAATTATACTAAGCATATTTAAGTATACTGTAATATTCTGTTTCGTTAAATCAAAAATATTAAAATTTCTCATAAATGTGATTTAAAATTTTTTCTCTGCCGTATAACATTACCTAACGTAACGTCATTTTAAGAACCTATTTTTTTTTTTTTTAACAATTTTCTATATCATCTGGAGAAACTTTTCGAAAATTACAAAATTCAGGAAAATTGACATAACTGATTTTCAATGTATTAAATGTTAATTTCGAAATAATAATGTAAATCCTAATTTTTTTTTTAACTTAAATGATGTTACAAATATAAATATATACATAAAGCATATTAACTATAAATATGAGTATATACTTACAACAAACTATAAATATTGAAATTAAATTAAATATGCATTTATATATATATATATAAATGTATATGTATAAATATATTACCGGCAATATGTGTAATTCAGTCATTGCATATAATATCTAGGTATTTTATATTGAAATGACTAGGCGATATATATAATATACATATTCCCTAGTTATTACATATAATGCCTAATCAAAGTTATATAATAATATATTATCACTTAAATTGAAAATATCTATTGATATTAATAATGTAAGACAATAAGAAACTAATTTTTCCTGTAAATGAAAATGAAAATATCCTGTATTATATTCATGAAAGTGAGTTGTATGATGTTATAAAAAATACTTATTCTTCAATTGGTTACGCTGAACGTGATCTTATGACTGAAGAACTTTCCAACAAGTATAAAAATATAGGCTCGAAGTGTAAACGGATTATTTTTGAGCTTATGTGAAGCTTTGAGCTTGTCGATAGAAGGAAAAAGAAATTTAAAAAGGTGTAGTTGTTAAGCTGTTGGTTTTTAATAAATTTAGTTCACATTGCCAAGTTGATCTTATTGAATTCCAATTGTACCCTGACGGTAAATATCGATTTACATTGTCAATATTGTTACGAAATTTGTCATATTGAAACCTTTAGAATTCAAACGAGTTGAGCTAGTTGCTTATAATATTATAGATATTTTTACACTAATTGTTTTACAAACCGATAATGATAGAGAATTTGCTAGTCAAATTGTTTCAAGCCTGAAAGATCTTTGGCCTGAACTTAAAATAATACATGGCAAGCCCAGGCATAATCAGAGTGAAACGTACCAATCATGACATAGAAAATATGCTGACTACATGGATGCAAGAACAAAATACTTCACAATGAAGTCAAGGTCTACGTTTCATTCAACTAATGAAGAATAAAACTTATCACCCAGGTATCAAAACTACTCCATATGAAGCATTATTTGATTGCAAAATTAAAATCTGATTAAGTACGTCAAATTTACCTAAAAAAGTCGTAGAAAATATTAAAACAGAAGAAGATTTAACAGCAATCACAGAAAGTGAAACAACTACAAATGTTGCAACTACAAATATTGTTAAATTATAAAATCCTAGTTCAAAAATTAAAACCAACGAAAATGCTCTTAACGTATGAAAAAAAGTAACAAAAGTTTAAAAATTCAGTCTAATAAAATGAAAAAACTGTCAGATAAAAAACTTCTTCCAGTTGAAATTGGTTCAACAGTTCGGATTCCAGTACCCGATTTTGACAAAGGCCGTTTAGATGCTCGCAATATACTAGCAGTTATAACCGAGGTACATCTTAAAAATATTTTAAACCCGTTTTTGTATTATTATTAATTTTGTATTTTTAAAAGATTACAGATGATGATTTCTATCAACTGGGTACCAAAAATGGAACTTTAGCACAAGTATATGCTAGATCACAGTTCACTGTTTGTCAAAAAAAACTATTGTATTTAGATGAAATATCAACTGAAGAGCTATTAGCATTGTGATCTGTCACTAGTCAACAATTAACAGGCAGTGGGCAAGGTTTTACAAAATGCACATGTAAAACAAGGTGCCAATGTAAAATAATGTTTGTGTGTTAAAAACAAAGTATTGTGTTACTCTCGTTATCATTCTAGCTTAACATTTTATAACAAGTAGTATATATCATAATTTAAAATGTTTGTACATTAAAAAGTCTTATATATACAATATTTTGCCGGTAACATATATACATTTATTTACACGAGCTACTGCAAATGTCTGTCTCGTCTTTACTTGCTGATAAAAAACAGATATTATCAAATAATATATTATGTATTGAGGCACTTACAGATGTATAATAAAATATATGTATTACTAGAGTAAAAACTATAATTTTTTACAAATAATAACTTGGCGCGTACGTCAGCAGCTAGTTAGCGAGTATTAAATCAATACCAATAACATATAACTGTTTTTTACTTTATTCGGTTTTTGAATTTGAATATTACAAAAGAAAAAAAATTATTACACATTTAATTTTATCGAATCAGGACATGTCCTAGAAACCGGGATATGGATATCCTAATTCCTTGAAATGTTATTCTTATCATAATCAGTTATTAGTTATTAGTCATTACTACGATTCTCTGTTTACACTATTACAGACTATTGTCTGAAATTTATCAAATACCATCATGATAAAAAACAACATATATATTATTATTTTTATTATTCTGTATTCTTGTGTAGTTGTTGCAACTATACTCTGTTTACTTTTAAATATATTAATAAATCGTAAACATAATTAATAGTATCCTAAATCTTTTTTGAGAATAGCTAGACCAAAATATGATAAAACAATTACTAACATCGCACTCATAATCGTCTTAGAATACACTGCTTGATGTTATGCCCAAACTTATGATTCAACTCTAAAATCTCTGTTCAACTAATCGACTTGAACCGACATTCATAATATCCGCTGTTATATACTACTTTTATATTTTATTTGTTATTATATGAAAATCAACTTTTAAATCTCTTTTATTTATTTATGCTTTTCTCTTTTTTCTTTAATATGTATTTATTACATAAATTATAAATGTAATTGGCTTGTTGAAAGCGTATATAGTTGTCATAGGTATAAAAGCGATATTTTATTTTCAAAAATTTTAAAACCGTTAATAGAATAATATATATATATATATATATATATAGAGAGAGAGAGAGAGAGTACGCATTGATTAAATATACTATGAATACGGAATGTCATACAAATAAATATAAAATTAAATATCATATACTTTTATTAATCTTTGTTATAAGTTTAATAAAAGTAAATAGTCTGATAGTAATTGTTAACGTATTCATATTCAGTATACATTACGTTCCACATAATTACAGTTCTCATAACCTTATGAATAATATTGTATATCAATTATAAATTTTCTTAGTACACAATATATAATAATGAACTTAGATTATATTTAAAATTATTTAACTATCAAAAACCCATTTAGAAAAACTTGCAGTTGGGTATTTTAATAGTGAGTATTAAGTTATATCGTGAAGTACGGCTCGTGTGTATATTCATTATATTCAGCGAACGATATTACATCGTTCGGTTTATGCATTTCAATTAGAATTCCATTAAGTTCATTCAATATAACGAGTATACACACGAGCTGTGCTTTTAAATGTACAAATATGAATGACTAATGAACAATGTATGTGCCGAAATTGACGTACAAAATTAATTTGTTATTGCGACGTTAATTTACATTATGAAACATGGTTCCCTTCACTCATTAGATAATTTTACCGCTGTGGAAGCTTTCAAGAATGCGTATTACATGTTAAGTGAGTGATATAAATTTATCAGTGTACACATTTCGTAAGTGTAAAAACAACGTTTGGAATGCTGAAAAAATTAAAGTATCCTTGTACATTTCAGACCAACTTGTCACGATATATCAGATAAAACAAAATAACAATAAATATTTAAAAAATATACGATAATACGTCAGTTATTTATGTCGATGATAATAATGATAATTCAGGTTTACAAAAATTTAAACACTGTCTAAAAGTCGCTATGAAGTTTGTAAATGTTTTACAGCCATTAAAATACGTACAAATATTTATTCATTTTAATAGACATACAAAAAAATACTTATAGTTTTTGAGCTCATCAGTTTTAATACGAGAGACTATATCTCGTATACTAGAGACTAATATCTGCATAGAATTAGTGAAAAAATATTGTCCGATCATACACGTCCATTTAATGCAAGTTTATTTAACGTGAAACATCAAATTTCAGAGATATTTATGGAGGTTTAATATTTCCGGGATATATCCCCGTTCCAGTGAAAAGTATGCCCTGCAATCTATCAAGCAAAACGATTTAAAAAAAATTGCGAATTCCATAAACTTTAAAACGAATATGAGCATATTAATTGAAAACATTTTATAAAGATGTCCCCTAAAAATATTCCCGTTGTTAGTAAAATATAATTTTAAAAAAAACACATCAACTCTGATATGTTTAAAAGATTGGCAAATATATACAGTTGGATTAGAACGACCGGACGGTTAGGTGCTCTTTGGAATATTCTCAGAGTAATTGGTATTATGGCTGAAGAAGTAATCGACAAATTCGCTGACAATAGGCAATTGTATTTGTAATATTTTTTATGTTTCAGTTTCGAAATAAATATAATATAAACAAACCAAATTTCGCCGAAGTTTGTTGAATCTTATCCCCGTTACATTTTAACATAAAATGATTAAAATTTTAAAAAATAATTCAAAAAGTTATTAATTTTATTTTTAAAAATGTGACAACAGAAAACAATTTTCTTTTTTTATACATAACATAATGTTACGGGAAAATAGTCAATATATCTATTATATTGTAAAGCGGTAACCGTTTTTTTCCTTTTAGATAATGTTTTCCTCGGAACACACGTATTTCTATGTATTTATTGTAAATCATCTTATGACAGCGTGATGCAGACCACTGCTGACACGCGTCACCAACATTTATTGTTCGTACGTGCTAAACTCGACATGAACATTTACTGCACACGAGTTTATTTTATATGATTTTTCATAACACGATTCGTCCAATGAAATCTGGTTGAAATAATAAAAAATTATAGTCGCTTTTCCCTGGAAACAAATACAATTTTTTTTTATAATTAAATTATTATTGTTGGTTATAATTAAAATTGATTAATCTAAATTAAAGACGCACTTGGAAAGAATCTGCAAAATGCCCATGACATTTTCACTATCTAAGGTTTTATCTAATAAATGTTTAGTCCTGCACTGCGAGGGACAGTATTAAATGATAATTTTATCGTCATCATAAGTACGTTACAGTGATCTCCACTTTTTTTTTACTATTTTAATCCCTCGTTTGCGTACATATAAAATACGTAGGTGATTTTATAAATATAAACAATATCTTGAATTTGATACAATGGAATAAATTTATTTGTATTAGGTAAACGTTTTGTTGTTTTTAGAGGAAGAGGTAATATATATTTAACCTTATAGAATATATATTATATGATATTTATTTAATGATGATAATTTAAGTCACGTTTATTTAAGTTTAGTACAATCTTCGCGACATAGAATATACGGTTGTCTTTAGTAAAATGTATCTAAATATATAAATATATATGTACATTATTTTAGAATTATTGAAGGTATATTTTAACCAGCTATATAAAGATGCTACAAAGGGTATGTATAAATTACGGTGAAAATATAAGAGTGGTAGCACATGAAATATTACGATGAACATGATAATCATAACACAGAAATAAATTAGAAAATATAACGTCTTTTAATCACAAGAAATAACAATACTAATTGAATTCAAGAAAAATCATCTAATTTTCAGATTACACTGATGACATGATTCCTAATCCAAAGGATTGGTGTCAACAAAAGTATGGGTCAGGTTTGTATTAATTTATTAATAATCTATCCATTTTAATGTTTTACAAAAAATAATTTAGAATGCATTACTGTAAATCTACAAAACGCATTAGCATCTAATACACTTATGTTCACCGGTCAAATAAATTAGATATTTGCGCCCATTGTAAATATATTTTTTATTTAAATTGTATGTAATTTAACATTTTTTTTATTAAAATAGATTATGATGGTTGCTTGGGTAAGGTTACTGACAATGTATTAACCTAAAAGTTCAAATTTATATTACATCGATTGATAATTTTTTTTTAATAAAATTTTTTACATGTATATAATAATAATTATATGTTAGGTGTTAATATTGAAATTCTATTCATGTAGCAAATTTATTAACACAATAAAAATGTGATAATGGTATTTTATCCAGATCATACTTTAAATCACAGATTTAATAATTACAAATAAAATGCAATAAAATTTATCATTTCTTCAATAAAATGTCATACACATACATATTATTTTATTCATACCAAGTATTAAGATTCGAACGAAATAATTTTCCAGAAGATTTAAGAATAGGTGGTTTCCTAAGTAAGCAGTTAAATTCAACATTAATGAAATCTCAACAATTTAGTTTCGGACATTTTATAGTAAATAAAATCTAAACATATATAAGTAAATTATTTATACCTCGTGTATATATAGAAACTAATTATTATTTATTTAATGACGTTAAAATGTCAATTGTATTATTTATACTTTTAATCATTATAGAAAAAGAACACAACACACCTTTCTATCATGCTTATCACAATTTATGTAAGTAAATTACTAATTATTGACAACATGACAATAAAATAAACAAAATGTAAAAATGTAATTCATATAAATGGAAACAAAACGAAAATAAATAAATATTATATACTATCGCAAAACATTATGGGATTGTTTTCAACGTGTACAAAACATAGAAACATAGAAAAATAATCATTTTATGTAAATGATTTATTAGTTATAATATAATATAATTTAAGTTATTAGTTTAACTAATTTTCTTTTGTATAGCACATAAGAATATTTCATCTAAGAATAGTAAGTCGTATATTTTAGTTTTTTGTGCTAAAAATAACTGATATATTAACTAAAGTTGTGTTACTATCTAATAAACAAATATAATATGATATAAAATGAAAATTCATTATACATGAACATATTTTTTATGAGATGACATAAACATAAAATATAAAAAAGGATGAGCAGAAAAGCGAGAAATATACACTATATATCATTTTATTAAACAATTAATGTATTTTTAAATGTATAATATGTTAAATGTGTACAGTTATATTTTATAGGATCATCGTGAAGTTAGGTGTAGATAGGTCAATCACGATTTTATCAAATACTCGTATTATTTCGAGTTCACCAGACCTGTCCAAACGTTCTAGACTCATTGGTATTTTTTAAGCTTAAAAGTAAACAGATTTACATATTTCAGTTTAAAACAGAAATATATATGTAATTAAGAACAATCTCGTACATAGATTCAGATAATATAGAGCTCGCACATCAATTGATATACATTCAACTTCAATTTGACATTCCGAATATTATCTAAGCAATCATTATTATTAATCATTTTAACAAATTATCATTTTTCCCCGTTACATGGAATAACCACAGTCGTAAATATCATATATTGTAATAAAAGCTAGTTCAAATTAATAATCTAAATTTATATATAAGTTATTTTATAAAATTTTAAATACATTTAATTATTTTCTTAGTTCGAACACATGAATACTTCAACTCCATTTTGGACAAATATTTAGTTGTATTAAGTAAGTCAAGTGTTACAACAAAAATGATAAATAATGAATATAAACAAAAACTAACGATACAAATATAATTTAATTGCAATATGTTCACACACATGTGACTCAAATTGAACGTTTGTAAGAAAAATAACTTCTTTTTTCGTGTTGGTAAGACACTATAAAAAATTCCAACTATTACAACTATTCCAAAAAATCATACGACATCGAGGGTTTACGTGACTTCTCTATTTCTATTGAATTTTCAATCAATCTCTCTGTTGAGCATACCTGAGAATCGCCGAAGGCGGTCTTTAATTAGTTATTTTCGAAAAAGGAATGTTTGGCATTCTTGACGTGTTAGGTATCGCTAGATCGTCTGTACATACACAACTACAGATATAGGCTACATAGTTTTCCGCGTCATATGCTGAACTCGTATTCACACACACGTCAAACACTAATAAACATACGTGTACACTGTAATCTATTTTGTGGATACAATATGAAACAATTTTTCACGTGTTCTGTAAAATGTCGATAATACGCCATTTACAAATACACAACGCTTAACGTTCTAATGAGTTTCCCATTAGTCACAGGTTTTACGCGGTTTTAAATCGACTTTTCGTCAACGTAATAATGCATTTGGCCTACTATTTTTTGTTGGATTTTTGGCCATCTAAAACTAGTTAGTCCAATTCGTTTGAGATATAAAATAAAAGTGTTTTGTATCAATTTAATTTCTTTTGTGTACGCTTCGTGTTTTTTATTACTATTGTCTGTCCGTTCATACAATTCCGATTAATTGTTGATAATCCCTTTACGACCAACGTTTTAATCGCATCATTGTGGTTAAAAAAACACTGCCGTGGGGCATACTACATTTTGCATTCTATTGTCGGCGTTGTGTTTTGCCACTTTTTTAGAACAGAAAATGCTAAACAATTTTGATTTCCCTATTTTTTTTTTTTTTTAACTAATTCCATATTTTCTAGAAGTCAACCTATTTGTTTTAGCGATCGGCACCGTTCACACAGTTAGCACTGAAAAATTACTTTCTATACAGCCGTTTTTAGGTGATTGATGAGCGGTTATATAATGAAACCGATTTTAATCCGCAATAATGACTTTCGCTATTTCTAGAGATAACAAAAAATGTCTAACCTACTTATATTTTACTATGTGACCCATTTATAAAACTAACTTCTATATTGTAGTTCTTTATACATTTTTAAAGGATTGTTAAAAGAACACTACACTGTTTTCTTATCTCGTTCTTACTATACTCGTTTATGAACTGTCCATGTATAGTCAATTGTATTTGGCAATACGCTAAGTTCGGTTACTTTTTTTTTAGCTAGTAAAAATATAATGAGTCCAAACGAGTTTTGTAATAAAGAAAATCCAAATGATGATAATAGCGGCAAATTACCCTGTACCAACAATCAAAGTCAAGACGCAGAGTCTAGCAGTAAAAGACAAAAAAGGAATGTGGATGACTAAATGGACCTCTAATCGTAATTTAATATTTTGTAGTGACTTCGTACTATTAGACATGTTTTTTAATTGATTACTTTTCGTGTGTTTCCATCAAAACATTACTTATTGTAAATTTAAAATTATTATATAAAACGGTTTTTATACCTTACGTTCCAAAATAATAATAAATCAATTGCGTTTGCTTGTTACACGCCCGAAGCCGAAATTAAAGCCGTAACCATTTTCATTCACTGTCCATTTTCCTGTAGTTTCATTTTCTTCCAAAATAACGTCTAATGCATTTTCCACCGCAAACAAATTGACAAAAAATTAAACTGTATACCACAGTAGACAAGAATTATGAATAAAGTTTAGTAAATCACACTTAAATAATCAAATAGGAAATACTTGTAAACTTCACAGCGACATCATGAAATTTCTTGTAACAGATGAGCGAAATAATAAGTAAAGTGTATTACATAATATTTTACTTGAATATAATAAATATTGGTGAAAAAAATGTTTGGAGGAAAATAGCTCAGTCGGAAATTATTCATGTCACCCAGGTTTTGAAAAATAAAGAACAAATAACATTCGGCGGCGTTAAAACGGCCGCGAAAAAGGTTAAGTAAAAAATAAACAAAAACTTCGTAATGAGAGAGAGAGAGAGAGAGAGAGAGAATCAGGTTGAGAGAGCAATTTACAATCAACGCGAAACAGCTCGTAAATACCTGAGGCCAAATATTTTCGTCAAAGACGCTGCAACGAACCCTTGTGAAACGTGATTCCATTTCACGTTCTGTAGCTCTTCTGCGCTTCAACAGTCATCTTTTGTAACGTCCAAAAACCGATTGAGTGAACGAAAGCGTAAAAATTTTGACTATCAGTGGCATATTAACGAGTGGAAGAACAAAACCCCCCGACATATTCACGTGTTCAGAAGAAATGAAGTTTTCAAAAAAATATATCGACTTTGAAACGTTTGAAGAATTGACAAAGAAATGCAGTCGAAACGACGGTTAGGTGCTCTTTAATAAATCCGCAAGGTAATTGATATTACAACTAAAGAAGTAATTGACAATTTGCTGAAAGCGTAGAAAATTTTATTTGTAATTTTTATTAAGTTACAAACGGTTTTTCGTAAATATAATATCATAAATAAACCAAATTTCGCCGTAACATTTTATTGAATCTTATCCTCGTTTCATTTTAACATACTCGTAAAATGATTGAAATTTCGAAAAATAATTCAAATAGGTTATTCATTTTTCTTTTTTTTAACACCCCCTCTCTCTTCGAAAATTTTTTCTATTATGCTGCTACACACGACTATAGCGACACAATCAGTCTCCAACTTCAACACGTCTTTTTCTGATCTTTTAAACAATAATTGTATAATTATATATATGATATCTTTGATCGTGATTAAAAATGTAAAACTTACTCAATAAGTAAGTAGTAGAATTGAAATTCGTCTGAATATGTAATGTATATCCCAGACTGATTATTGTACAGTGGCCCTGAAATTAAAAAAAAATAGCACAATATTTTTAAAAAAAAGTTTAATTAAGTTTGGAATTTGATAGTCCACTTACCTATAAATTGATTATTGCTATCTAACGTGTAATAACGTTATTATTATATAACTAACGACAGTTATCGTCATTGCGCGCCTAATTGAATGCGTAAATATTAAAGTCCACGGCCGGTTGGTACGTGTTCTTAGTTTTCGTCCTAATATTTGGTAAATCTGGAAATTCCATCAGGTAAACTTTATGAAAACAATATTTTTACGCATTTTAACTATACTATTTACTATAAATAAATCGCTTTTAATATGCTCGTGTAATTTCGATTAAGAATTATGTTTATAATGTAAAATGAGCTTAAAAAAAAATGTACAAAATCACGTAACCAATTTTATTAGACATTATCATAAAAGTAGTCGTCAATATTATTTTGTGATTTACATTAGGGATCCGAGATGTCTCGTATTTCGATTAAGTGTACAGGTGTCCCGTACTTATACTTTTTAATATATTTAATATTTATCATGTCCTTCTTATTTGTGCATTATGTTTGTTGTTTTACTTTAACTAATAATCTATTTTGTTATGTGTAGCTTATAATCATTTAAATCATATTATTTTTGTTTACTGTATACTGTAATTTGTACCACATGTCATTGTGTAATAGGATTTTTGTATTGAAATGTATGAAAGCAAATTTACATAGGGTTGCACAAAAAATCATTCAACAATTGTAAATGTTTTATTTCCTTATGCAATTAATTTAATAAAAAAACAATTGTATATAGGCAGTTTTGTCACAGCTATGATGAATTCCTCTAATCATAAATATTTAAAAGTCATTCCTTTATTGGTATGTTCACCTAAACCTTAAGTCTAAATCCAGTTTTAATTTTAAATAATAATTATAAAGTACAAGGAAAGCCACCTTAAAATAATATCAAGTTTTATTTTGTTTTTTATGTGTTACTAATATTTATATTGCAATTTTATAAATGCTATGAAGTAGCTAAAAAAAAAATATATATATATATAAATATTATGTACTGTTAAAGTTAAATATTTCAAAAAGTATACGATAAGGGAAATCACTTTAAAATAATATCAAGTTCTACATTGTTCATTATGTTTTATGTTATTAATTATAACATATGAATATTATATGCGTTTTATGTACATTGTATTTATTAAAAGTGTACAAAAAAAATGTCTCGTATTTTTAAAAACTAAATCTAGGATCCCTAATCTGCATAGATGGCTGTTTAATGATTAGTTAAAAATGCTGTACGCACGTGTATTACAAACCTGGATATGTGTCAATGTGATTAATGATATAACCAACAAGCCGACGGCCAGTTCTGCGTAAAAAACTTTTCTATGCGAAATCGATTTCTCGGTTAAATCGTTGAATCGCCAAGTATATACACGTGTATTATACTTGTAGAAACACCATCACGAGTGTACGGATATTATAGAGTTTATTACAACTATGGAAATATAGTACACTACATAAATTACAAAAAAAAAAAAATTAATTGCCAACACCGTTCTAAAAACTCGAACATCACTAGGATTGGTTTTCGTCGAATTGCGAATTGCACAACTTCTTTAACCCTCGTAGAAAACAGACTACAAAACAAAACAAAAATTTATTCATATATATTGTATATATTGCAGTGGCGGCTTTGGTTCTTTGCCTAGGGGGGGGGGCAATATTTTTTGATATACATATATATATATGTACTTATAAAAGTTTTCACGTTCCGATGCCATATCCTTTTAATAAAATATTGTTTAAGAAAGAAGTTATAACGTTTTTACATTCTTTTATAAAGCTGATAATTTTTTTTTAAACAATATTTTACAAAAAGGATATGACATTCTCTAAAAAATATTGTCCTTTTCAAAATTGGTAATAGGCGTTTCTAAAACTCTAATTCTGACGTAGACCCCACATTTACTGTTTCACGTACTGTAATTTTTTCTATATTTCCTATAAGATAGACGGAAACAACAAATACGGGTGAGACGCCTCTTAAATATATATGAATACGTACGTAAAATATGAACATTTACTATTTATTACTTTAAATAATATATAACCAAATAATTACAGTGAACATTATTTTGGTTATCTTACCGATTTTTATTTTTGCAAAAAAAAAAAAAAAAAAACATTAATTTCTACTACAGTTGGAATTTATTATTTAACTCATTTAACTTCAAACTAACCGAAAAACGACAACGCGTACTGTCAAAAGTTAAAATGTAAAATGTCTAGAGGGGGCCATGGCCCCTATGCCCCCCACCCCCACCTAAACGGTGATATATTGTGTATAATATTGTAGCCGTGCGCAACGATAAACGTGTTCAATGTATTTTATGCACAATACGTGCGAACGTTATTTACCCGTAACAGTAATGTGAATGGCATCACCGACGATCAGTGCTCTACGCCGAACCGAACTGATTTTATTCGTGCGTTTCTGGAACGTCTGGAAATATCGTTGTCAAGTCTGCACACAAGTCACACACACACGCACGCACACACATATACGCATCACGGAACAATCCTCGTTTCTTTTGTTTTACCGCAGTTAGCAGACCGTCAGGAAACTGTTTTCAAATAATAAACGACAAACAGGATTTGGGTATTTGTTCGTCTTCGTACTTCCGACGTGCTCGTCGACCTAACGACCACGATAACGATTCGGAAAACCGATTTGAATTCGTCGTGAATTTCACTATTACCGGTCGACTTTCACACTTCTTTCGTTCAAGGTCTTCGAACGTCCGAATATCGACGGTCCGATTTTACAGGGTTTCGAGGTGGGAAAATTAAAAACGTGCGAAAAGTCGATCTCGGCAGATCGTCCGCCAGGTCGGTGCGAAACGTTTGTTTTTACTGTGGTTCGCAAAAACGAGGACGGAGTACACACCCAAGCGCGTCGAGCGAGATGAACGACGTAAGTATACGTTGGTGTTCGCGACGTAACTACGATTTCTCCATTTGTCGTTTTTTTTGGCGGCTGGCTGTTGTTCAAAAACGAACGGGGACCAGACGGTCGAGTTGGGTCGGCCTGGTCGAGTATACAGTACTGTACGGTAAACAATACGACGTCCGTCGCGGGACGCGATGATCCTCCAACGTCGTCCGATATGCATAACGCACGGCACAACAAAACGAGAAAACCGAACCTGATTGTACTCGCGATACGCACTCCGACAGTTCACGTTCCCGAGACGCCCCAATGACAACGGACAACCGTCCGGGTTCCCCGTCTGCGCGAACCACGTGTTTTATAAGTCCTGTCGTCGCATCGAATACTCAAATACGTTAATGACATACGTTATTTCATGCATATTTAACTGCAGAGTCGTGCATTTATCAGCACTAAATTTATATTCGTATAATTTTATAATTTTGTGCGGTGGCGTGTAACCTCGGAAAAAAAAAAAATTGAAATTATTTCTTCTATCAAAAGTATGGACCCTATCCCGTGTGGGGGGACCCCGGCTTCGTGTTCCCACGCCGCGAGTCCCGTCCGTGTTTACCGTTCGCCGGGGCGGTACGTATTCCCCCGACGTCGCGCGTAAACCCGTTTTCCCGCACGATCGCGGTTACGTCACCGCCGGCCGGTTGAACGAAAACAGCTCGTTAAAATTACAACATTTTTGTCGGATACGGTCGCGTAACGCACGTTAGATACGACGGCGCGCGCCGTGCACAATTACGGCGCGATTTATGTTCGTATAATTCTATAATTTTGAGCATGTAACCTCGAAAAAAAATTATTTCTTTTATCAAAAAAGTATGGGAGAACCGGACCCTATCCCGTCACGAGCGTCCCGGCTGCGACGGGACGTGATTCCGGCTTCGCGGCCAGAGGTCGCGCCGTCCGACAATGGGAACCGGTCTTGGAAGAATAACGTTCGATCAGCTCGCCCCGTGGAACGCGTCGGTTTCGTCCGCCGGACATTTGTCTCGTCGACGTGCGTCGCGCGCCTCCTGCCGTGCCACGTTTTCGCCGCCGCCGCCGCCGCCGTCCGTCCGTGTTCAGAGAGCCATGAGCGACGCCGTGTTGTGCTACCGGTGCAACCGTGCCGGACATTTGTCGAGAGACTGCCGCAACGCCGGCGGCCGCGCGTTCGCCGGCCACGGGAACGTGGCCCGCGGCGGCAAAAAGGGCAGCCACGACGCCGACGCCAGCAGGTGTTTCAAGTGCTACCGCGTCGGCCACGTGTACCGCGATTGCAAGGAGAACAAGGACAAGTGTTACCGGTGCGACGCCCACGGTCACGTGGCCCGCGATTGCGTCCAGCTCATCGGCCAGCCGTCGTGCTTCAACTGCCTGAAGCCGGGCCACGGCATCCGCGACTGTACGGTGGAACGTCCGCCGGCGCACGCCAACCACGGCTTTGTCAGCACGTCCGTGTGCTACAACTGCAACCAGGTCGGGCACTTCTCCAGGGACTGCAAGCAGGACAAGCACGTCGCCAAAACCGAGCTGTGCAAGTGCTACAAGTGCGGCCAGAAGGGACACTTGGCGCGGGACTGCACGCACGTCCCCGTGGCCGTTTGTTACTACTGCCGCAAACAAGGCCATGTGATCAACGAATGCAGCAAGCTCAAAAAATCGAAAATAACGGCACTCAAATGAAGACACGAAAACGATCCGCGTCCGGAAACGACAACGACGGGTATTGAAATCCGTAAACACACAACAATTATCGTTCAAACGTTCGTCCGTCGGTACCGTCTATACCTCGTCCAAATTTTTCAAACGCGCCTTATTCACATCGGTCCTATGTAATACAAATATTTTCATAATCCGTGTTGCGTTTAATCTGTCCGTCATTTATAGTCGTGTGATATAAATGTTTTTGTTTAATCTGTCCGTTAATTTTGTCCGTCTTTTATACGCATGTAACATTTCCGTACCTGTTGTTGTACGTTAAGGATTCGTAATTGTATATTGTTTTTAATAAAGTTTGGCCTAACCCTATGTGACTTCTGTGACATTTCTTATGTACCCTAATATTGTCATTTCTTTAGAACGTCCAAACTTGTCATCGACCAAACAGTGTCGATGCATTTTATATTCTTGCACAAAGCCAGTGAATATGACATTCACCCTACGGTATGCACAAGACGATTCCTACAGATGAAGAACATCGAGTATAACAATTTTTTTTTTTTTTTTTTTATTACTATTTTTATGTAATTTTATTGACAAAATTAAGTAAAACTATGTATATCAGAGTGCAATCAATTTCATATTTACCGTGTTAAAACAGAATAAATATTTTTAAAATGTGGCAACTGTACATATAATATATAGACCACCATAAAACTTTGTACTAGTATAAATATAGTATAAGATATTACTAAACTTATATTATACACGATAAAAATGTTCGATATAATCGGATTTTTGACAGAAACATTTGAACTGAAAGCATAACCTAACAGGGTATTTAAGAGTTTTTAAATACGCTTCTCAAAATAATTATACTTAAACACTAAATATAATTGGCACCATTTAAACAAATTATTCTAATTAATTTTTTCCTAACCAATGCAAACTCAAATTTTTTGTAAGTCGATTGTACTTATTGAGATTTCGGAATGTAACGTGATGTTGATATTTTTATTTTTATTACTACCTAGTCAACCTTCAAAAAACGTAAAATAACAAATTAATTAATATCAATAACTTTTTAATATACAGTAATTGTATTGTATTGTACGGTAAAATTGTTTTTAAAATAACTTATGAAGTACTTGAACATAAATGCTTACACAACATTATTCGCCTGCATCACTGCAGCAACGAATCTTGAAACTTTTAAGTACATACAGAAATTTAAATAAAATTGAAATTAAAAATACATTCCAAAACCGTTTTTTTATCATTATCAGTTATTTTGATAGTATTTTTATTTCTCATTTTTTTTCAATCTAGCAAATCATAATAATTTGAAATACAAATATTGAATTCATAACCTTTTAATACATACAATTATGCTATCCAATAAATAAATACTTTCATCATTATTACTAATCATATCCCTTTATGATTTATTACATTTATATATATATAAACATAAACATGATTCAAATCGAAAAAAGGCAATAATTTAAATTTTTAACATTACTCATAAAATTATTGATAATTACAGTTCATTAAAAAAAAAAACATTGCAAAAATATATAATACAATTTAACAATAAATATGATTACATGATTACTTGATAAAAAAACCCTGGGATTTAAATTTTTTTCCCTGATATGTAGTGAAATGAGGTTGTTAACATAGCATATAAAAATGTTTAAAAATTAACTACAAATACAGAATACAAACATATTTGTGGCATACTCCTTGCAGACATCATATAAGTAAACTTAGCACAAATTTAAAATATAACTAACCATTTTAACAATTTTCAAAGTATGTTATAAGTTACAAAATAATAATTTTAGTTTGAAAATTTCATTTTTTTTTTTTAATTACATTTTATGAATTCTACAAGAATATTAGCTCATTAGCTTGCAAGTATATTTCTATGTATATTTCTATATTTTATTGAAAAAAAAAACACTTTAATTCCAAGTAAATGCCAGGAATGTTAAGTAACAGGAAGCTTATAGTGATTTTCTAGTATAGAAGATGTTCTCACAAAAAATTGTTATTTATAATATATACATGTTAATACCTTATTTGCTAAGATTATATTGAAATCTCTAGGACCTTTTTTGGATGGTTTTCAGTGAAAGTTTATTATTTAGGTATTTGTGAAAAACTCTCAGCAGCACCTTCTGGGTCAGTGATGGGTAATTTTCACATTCAATGTCATTCACAATTCTTTTGTGGCCATGCGAACACTATGTATTAAATCTTTGACTGCACATTTAAAAATGGTTCTACTGACCTAAAATTAAATTGATTTTTCATTTAAATAATAAATTATATAACTTAGTAAGCTTTTTAAATACATTATAAGGAACTCACATCAATTAATGTCTGGGTGGGTAGTTCATTGGTTTCTTCTTCATTATTATCTATTAACATATATATGTATGTAGGTATATACATGTAAATTTATATTTTAAAAATGTTATAATATTTACCTAATGACAAGTTATATTTGTCAATAATTTGTATAAGGACATTGAGATTGTTATTAAGCGATTCTTTTTCTTTAATTTCTGATGTTAACAAAAGTGTACTAAAAATAAACAACTTTTAATTTTAACAATTTCCTAAACAATTTTTAATTGCAATTATATCTCACCTAATTTCTTTGAAAGATGTTTGTAGTTCACTTATTTTGTCCACATATTTTGTGGTCTCTACAATCGATTTAATACTTGTATACGCTTGTTTTAGAAGGCTTAGTATGTATGTTTTAGGAAGTATCGGGTATAGCTGTCTTGTATTAAATCCATAAATAACATCGACGTTATCATTATACTCTCTGGCATCATAATCATATTCAACAATAGTATAACCAAATCCATCATAATTGTCAGTGAATTCCCACCTATCCTCATGGAAGTAGTTGCCGACTTTAAGATGGTATTTAAGAGCACATAAATTTTGTGGCCAACACTCAGTTTTCTTACCGTCACCCCACATCACTAAGACCTAATTAAAATAAATAAAATATACAAATAACAAAGTAAATGAATATGTATACAAATTACCCTGCCATCAAATCCAACATTTATTTGTTGTCCAATATTAGAGCATCCTGGGTTTGGAACAATACGATTCGAAACAAGCCCACCAAATGTAAATTTGAAATAAAAATGAGGTTTCAAATTATTTATATTTGTAGTAACCACATTAAAATGAATTGGCCTATAAATATAATTTTGTTATAATTAATAATTTAATTTCATCAATATTTGTTTAATAAATTCATACTTAGTATATGTATCAGGAATAATCTTGTACCATTGTACATCAGCAGTGCCTTTTATTACGTCAACAGATTTTATAAAACCATAATTGTTAGGTAGATCATTTTTTTTAGTAACAAATGTACGAAGGCAAATGTCCAAATCGTTTCTATGTATCTTGTTAAGAAAAATGGTTGGTAGAGTTATTCTTTCACCACTCTATAAACAAAAGGAACATACAAGAATAATACTATACTCTACTCGGAAAAATAATTATTAATTTAGAAGCAATAAAACTAAATCGATGAAAAATACAAACATTCCAAATAACATCAGCAAACCGCTTAGTATGACAAATCGTAACAACATTATTAGAACCTGTTTTTAAGGAAACGTTTGAAATATTGAATCCCTCTTTCTTTTTATCAAATGATATACGATTGCTCTGTATTTTGTACAATTTTAGTTTGTATATTGAATATCTCTCTGAAAATATTTTTTAATAAATAAGCATTTGTATTTTTTTTTTTTAACATAATATTATAAAATGTACACTAGACACTAATCATTATATGCTATAAAAATGAATTTACTAACTAATTAATAGTTCTAAGGTTTATTAAAAAACTAAAACAAAAGATATTAATTATAATACTTGTTTTCCTTGTAGAATTTCTTAGTTGAGATTCCATTAGTTCTATTGGATACCTTTTTTTCTTTTTTGCTAATTTTTTAATTATGTGTAAATTGGTTGCCGGAGAACTTTTGCTATTCCGTGAATCTATGAAAACATTTTTTATAATGATAAATTAATATAAAATAAAAATATATACATTAAAATAAATAAATATATTATAAATCAAAAATAAATTTTAAATGTCATCATCAGGTTTAATCATCTTCAGTTTTTGTCAAAACCGGTGGTAATAAACACACATACAACAACTTTTATATTTTCTTTTTTCTTTAATCAACGTAATACTCATTGACTTATTTAAATATTTAAGTATACGTATACATATATGTATATATATTTTTTTTTATTATTTTTTTTTTTTCATAGCTTTATGACTTTTTATTTATTTTCACTACTTTATTATTGAATATAAAATATTATTATACAAATATGAGTAAATAAAAAATAATCAGGAAATATAGTATTAAATTTATCATAGATACGACTGGTTTCATTCGGGTAGTAAAAAAGTATAAATTAAAATAAACTAGACTGTCACGAAATGACTGTGCTTGGTGAACTTAGACTTGGAAATAATTAAAACAATAGCAAATATAAAATTACGGGCCTTTCAAACTTGTAATTTTCTCTACCAGTCCATTTTTTTTCAATTAGGTAATAACAAATAAATCAAACTAATTTAAATAAAAGTAGTGCTCACTGCAAACTAAAAATTAGTGCAGAGCCTCTGACTGAAGATTTCTATTAAAATTTTTGTTATCCATTTTCGATTCATATCTGAAGTAATTTTATTCAACTATTTTCTCTCGAAAGAACTTAGACATGTTTCAAAATATGTATTTACTAAAACAAATATAAAAACATTTATAAACAATTTGGTTTTTAACATAAAGAAATGCGCACTCAAAATTGATTTTCAAAAATATTCATATTGATTTAATGTTATGTGACCATTGATCTCAAATATCTCTGGTCATATTTAGTTAGGTTAGGTTAGGTTTAAATATCAATAAAACAATACATGGAAAACAACATATATCAACATTAAATAGGTAGGTTGAAGAATAGGGTTTTTATGTGTATTGTATTAAGTACTACATGATTATTATTATTTAAGTTTGTTTTTATTTCATTAGAAATATATTATATATATATATATATATATATATATATATATCACCAAATGAATTGATATGTTTTTTTTTAATAAAATTATTAGTATGACTATTTATAGAAATGTGCCTAAGTAAAAATAAAAATTGAATTAAAATCTTTAATTTTATTTTAAAAATTTTCCCTATATTTGTTACCTACTATAGAATGGTACACATTTGAAAAATTTGTATTGTTCTGTATTGATTTTTGGTACAGTAGGTTGTTGAAACATTATAGTTAACAAATTATTGCTAACCTTTTGAAGCTGTATCGTACAATGAACTAGTTGATTCTTGGGAAGTTGTAGGCTTTGTATTTATAATGTTTCTTAAAGAAGTATTTGATTTAGTTTCTATAAATTTCATATGCCACTCTTCCACTGTTAACAAATTATCAGTATCCTTAATCGTGTAAAAATATTGATCACCAATATTTGGTGTACGAAACTTATTTGTATTCAACGGTTTTATTCTGAAAAAGAAATAAAAAAAAAATCATTATTATTCTAGAATAACAATATTTTAGAAACATAAAATATACCACAATCTGTATTAATTCAAAAGTTAATTATTTATGTTATACAAAATATTCACTTTTTCAAATCTTTTCCTTTAATTATTGTTTTTGGACAAGAAATTTCCTTTTGACTTATAGAACGTGATACATTCCAATGCCAATCCACATAGACCGATGATATAGAAATGTCTTGCACATACACTAGGATCCACTTAACATAGAACATAGAACATAGAACATAGAACATAGAACATAGAACTCTCCTAGACCCAATCATAAACAATTCTACCTTGGAGCCAAACAAAGAGCTATATTTGTTTGTACAGTTACGTTTTAGACACAACTTTATTTTCATGTAATTACTGATCCTTATAAATTTTGCATCATCTAAAGACTCTGGACACATTTTAAAGATTTCCCCAAGATAACATCGGCTGTTTTTAACAAAAAACTAAAAATATAACAAACGAAATAGATTACATTACATATGTACTGAGCATTATTATTTTTTCAATAATAAAATAAACAAGAATAATCAATTATTTAAAAACGTAAATTTTTATCCATGTACCATAAATGTATGCAAACATCAATTTACAATAGAACCTTTTTCTTTTTTAAAACTGTTCACTCTATTAATTTATTTAGTAGACACATTACCAGGATGTAATGTAATTACAGGAAGTAATTACTATACATTTCTATAATAAAATTACCAAAATATGAATTTAAGTATATGCTCAACAAATTTTTTAAGTTTCTACAGATAAATAATATCAATAATTTAGAAAATGGTTTCATCACTCTGCATTAGAAATTAATGAAATATAAAATATTTTTTTTAATAATAAATCTTGTTTTGATATTTACCTAAAAATTAAACAACATACACGAACACAAACCAAAAAAATCTAAGAACCTACAAACATTAATATTTCAGTGTATTCAAATAAAATATTTTGAATATTTTTTTTTATAAGTATTTCTTCCAACATTAATGTATTTAAACATATCAATGTTATATCTAAAAACGCATAAAACTTTTCAAAAAAACGTTCTTTTAATTAATTGCAATATTATTTTACTAATAATCATAATGTAAAACAAACTTAAGAAAAACTGAAATAAATTGTATTCATCTACACTTTTATCGAAAGTTGGTTTGTTATACAGAAATATAAAACATTCTTATTTTACATATTTAATAGATTTTTAATAATACTTACACAACAGTTAGAATAGTTGCATACAGTAATTTACAATTAGATTTGAAAAAGTAACATTACTAATGAACACAACAATGTTTGTACCCTAATATTTGCTAACAATAAATACATTTTTATTTTTACTTAAAAATAAATAATAAATGCTGATTGCTGCTTCCCTTTAGTTCTAACAAATATATTTTTAAATAATTTTCCAGTTAAACCTAGAAACCTAATCGTACCTGCATGCACACACTTATGGTAAATAAGAAAGACTAATACTGATAAGTTTCTTTAAAAAAAATGTTGACTTACGTTGTTTGTTCGTTTATGTATGAAATGATTTGTGTTAGGATCATCGATTATAAAAATTGATCCATCAGTGGACTGAAATGTAACTTTATACCTGATATCATAAATTTTACCAACACACGAAGAATCACTAACTACATAGGAGTTGACGTGGAATTCCTGTAACGATTATATACATAATCACATAAAATCATATAATTGATTATAACAATCAGACTGGTATACATCTTTACAACTCATCAGAATCATTGTACTTATAATATAAAAAGAGTGGAAATATGACAAATATTATAGGATGGGTTTATTTAAATTTTTTTTGAATCTCATAAGTTTTCAGCAAGTACCTATAATGTAATCAAGAATCTTTCGATTTGTGTAAAGCTACGTATATAAGCCAATAATAACACTCACTTGGGTGTTAGTCAAATGTTGAAAGTTGACATTCTCTATTATTTTGTTGGTGTTTGTTATATGTATTGTGACATAACTTTCGACGTTTTCGCAGTACCCTAACACACCCGATTTGATTGTTGAATTGTTCATCATAACGTTATCGTGGGGCTTTATGTACCGGTCCATCAACAGAATCTAAAGAATACAAAGCGATCGGTTGTCAGTATTGGAATCGTTTGATTTTGCGGACAGACGACGTACCTCTTTGGCGACAAATGTTCCTTGGCTACTGGTCGGACACACATGCACCGGGACATAAGAATAGGGCTTGGACTTCACGTATATCCAATGTTCTTTTGGACATTTGACAAACGCATATTCGACCGCGAACGACTTCGGGAGCACCCTAGCCACTAAATCGTTGTTGTACAAACGTTGTACTTTTTTTCTCATCGTGCTTAAATCGTCACTCGGAAGAATCGAAATGGACCAAGTGATTTTCAACGAACAACCCCGCGTACGAGACCAATGTCAAAACGAAAGAAACGAAAACATAAAACGATTCTCACGATTACACGGCGAGCGCACGTTGTCTATAAGGACGCGTATCACATACGTTCCGCGCACGGATCCTACATGTGTGTGTGCGTGTACGCGTGTGTGTACGTGTACGCGTGTGTGTGCGTGCGCGTGCGTGTACGTATGTTTGCGCGGTTTGCGCGTAAAAAAAGAACGAGAGCGAGAGCGAACGAGTGAGAGACTTTGAAGTTACTATTACAAAGACTATTCGAACGCGTCTATAGTACTCCTTGACCTTGTTGTCATCGTGTTGTTGACCGGGGACATCGGAATCTACAAGTAATACGTTTTAACAGCTGTGCCGTGTCCATCGTACGACGATGGCCCTTGGGTGCACGGACACCGGCGACGCGTAGTAGGTTGTTTTAGTGGACGCGGAAGGTGGAAGGTTTTGGTGGTGGTGGGGAGGGAGAGAGACACAAAAATATCCGTCGGCGAGCGACCGGCGTGCGCCATCTAGCGTTGCGACGACGCACGTCGACATGTTTTCGAACACGCGTAACGGCGCCAAAAACCGAACCGCTATTCACGCGCTGCACAATAGTGGTAGGTGCGTTCAATTGTCTCGGCCGTTCTCGAAACGAGCGTGTTGAACATTTCTTTAAAGGAACATTTGATCGTAACTTTTAAACGATGTGATCACTTGGACGTAAGGTTATACAAACCACCCCCCCCGACTTTTAGATAAATAAATGTACTGGAATCATTCGAATCGTTATCATGCCGTGTATAATTCAATTTAACGGGTCAACGGACATTCGATCGGGCCGTTACATTTCGTAACTGATGTACGAAGTCTCATCGCGGTATGCCAGGTAAATATACACTTGAAATCACCACTTATCCCGATATTATCGACTTATCCGGATGACTTCGTTTTTAGACTGTCCAGTGCTGTTAAACGGAAAACCATTCACCAAGCACTGTGATAATATCCTTCGAATAAGTGTCCGTAGCAATTTCCCGTGTACCGAACAGGTGGACTGAGTACACTTTGTGTTTTTTCAGACATTTGAACGTATCTCGACTATTTTTATAAAAAAAGGAACGCGGGGGACGGAAACATAAAATCACATTGTTATGTTTTAATATTACCGCCAGTCACCATAATTAATGTGCCAGCAGATGCCGAATATGGAATTACCTATACTTGTATTTCATACTATTCGTTGGGTTAAGGTACACTCCGCGTTATTAGTTATTAGTTATTATTAGGCCTAGGGACTTTGGATATTATTTTTGGATTGTTGAATAACTAGCAGAGTAAAATTAAAATCCCATGCAAGGTATAGTGAATCGATTTGTAAAATTTTATTTTGCATATTTTAAGATTTTCGGTTATTTAAGCATATTTAGTCATTATTGACCTTTTTAGTGCTTTTATTTAATTTTTCTGTAAAAAGAAAAGAAAAATTTAATAAATACCTTTGTAATTATAAAAATTATGAATTAAAATTTTAAATGCCTTTATATGTTTAATGTTACACAAACTAATTATTTGAAAAATATAATTATTATTTGTAATGTATATGTACTCGTATTTATGTCTGTTTTTATAAAATTGCCTGTTTGGGCGTGTGATAAATAAATAAATTATTACTTAAATAATAAGAATTTATATTAAACATATTTACTATTTCGTTATATTGTTAAAATTTCAAATTTTTTTTTCTTCGATATAAAAAAAAAAACACTATTTCGTTATTGCTCAAATTAGTGTGGCTGCAACACAAACATTACTGACATCGCGTATTTTCCAAATGTTCTGTCGTTATCGGCGCGAATATTAATTCGAGGAAGCATACGTTTGGAATTATTCTTAAATAATCGTATATACAATTGTATAATTATCTAATATAGGTACTTAACAATAATATTGAATTTTATATCAAATATAAATCAATTTATATTGTTCTAAAATGCGACTTTTCCAGTTAATAAAATAAAATTAGTAAATAGTTAATAAATTAATAAAAATTAAGTTACAAAGTTATATAAATAAATATAATAAATATATACAGTCATATAAATGAGTTAAAAATGACGTTTTAACTAAAAATCCTGGTTACAATGCTTTATTGAAGAATTCAAAATTTCTAAGTGGTGAACTTGAAGATATGAAAGGACTGCCTGAAGATTTAACAAACAATGATATTTAGTATATTTTAATTATGCTCCAATTTCGTCCGTAGATGTTGAACGAAGTTTTTCGGTATACGAGAATTTATCATCGGGTAATCGCCGTAGATTTACATTTGAAAACATTAGAAAATATCTCATTGTGGAGTGCAATTTTAGAGGTAAAAATATGATTGAGATTAAGTAAATCGCTCTAATTATTATACATTGATTATATTCTTTTGTTTCAATTTTAGGATCTGATGACATTGATATGGATGAAATATAATACAAAAAGATAAAAATCAAGTTACCTTCTACAACTAATCAAAATTAAAACAATATCATATTATAATTAAAATGAAATATTAAAATAATTCAAGTATAATAGAGCAAAATCATTCAGTGAACAATTTCATTTTCAAATTTTAGTGCATATTTTAATGCGTGTTTGTATGTTTTTCTTTTTTTTTTTAGAGCTATAAGTCCCTTAGAATACCTACACTGTGTGTAAAAAATGCACCGAGGACAAGACCATTTTGTGAACCTTCAGAGTGCCCCTACTATTATTTTCCCAGTCGATCGTTTGTTTGAAATACGACCGTCGTAATCGCGTTATGAAACAAACAAACAGTTTGGGACCGAACGAAATTCCTGTCGGCCAAACTGGATACGGCCGTCTAGACGAACGCTACGGCGCCAGTGTGGCACAGTGACGCGTTTAAATTGGGGGAGCGTGTGATGGCGACGACACCCTCCGGGGAATTCGTCCAAGATTACGGAATCACGTGTACAATATAATGGTTTTCATCGGAATCTAACGATCTGTTCGGGTTGGCTTCAATTCCATTGCGCATATATATATATATATATATATATATTGGTCCACCGCGCGCCACTCCGAATAAGAACAAGAAAATGGACGCAAAACGGGATTATTATTGTCTCTGGGAAGGAATTCGGTGCGCCTTGCCCGCCGTCGTATTCCACGTTCGGTTCGCAGCAGCCACCGGCGTCGCGTTTTTTTCCCCGCCGACGTTTGCGCGTCACGTACGCGGCGCACGGCGGAAACCGGTTTCGTTCTCCGTCGGGGTCACGGAATGCATACATGCATGCGTACGCGCGCACAATGCGTTTGGGTGGTGTGTGGGGGGGGGTAGGAGGAGGGAGGTCCGTTTTTTTTTTTAAGAACCCGATGTTTTTAAACGAAAACGTGTTTTTTCAGTGGTAATCTTGTTGTATAACGTTTTTCGAGAGTTGAATATCGCGACGAACTCCGGGATAAGAGCGTGACCGTATTATTATAACATTCAAATCGTTTTCCGGCCGAAAACAATATCCTTCACACATTTCCAAGCGGATCCGACGGAAACGACGCCAAACCAACCAGGGGGGTGTTTGTTGAAAAGTCGAGAAAACATATCATTGATTTTCAAATACGGAAAGTCAAAAACACAAACGTTCGTTTCGTAATGCATTCGCCAATAACAACAATAATTCGGTTTTCGAATACAAATGAAAATCAATAGCTCAGGCTGCGTTCGTCGTACGCACGTCTACACCGTAATGAGGATATTCTTTTGCCTCCCCGAGGACCCTTTTTAGACGTAGACCCCTATCCGACGCAATCGGTATGGAATACACGCTCGGAAATTCAACTTTCGATCGATCTGCGCGGCAGCTACGTACGTGGTGTTAGCAGCACCACACTCAAACATCTCCAACAAACACATAGTTAAGACTTGTTGGACGTTGTTAGAAAGTCGTCAGAATTTGTTAGATATTACTTACCGGGTTATAGAGGTGTGGTGCCAACTTCACAGTAACACCACACTGTATCTCAAAGTTTCTGAAAACGATCTTCATGTGTCAATGTAGATACTCGTTAGACATTATTTACCGAGTTATGGGTAATATTCGTAGGTTCACACGTAATGGGTTGTTTTATATTTTAAGGAAATACAAGATTCGCTGATTATTTGACAAGCAGAATATCCAGAAGAAACTTTTGGTGTTCCCAGACCCGTCGTTGGAACAGGCGTTTCGAAATGAAAAAAAAAAAATTATAAACGTATGTGTATAGACGGTTTGACCAAAGTTAATCAAATCAAATCAAGTCTAGCCGTTTAGGTTCCGATTCAGACCGGCTTGTCCTATACGTTTATAACGGTTACTACACCGATTCTCGTGTGAAACGTGGCGCAGCGAAGCCCGAATATCGAAATGTTATCTCCTCGAGAGTGGAAACACGATGATGTAATGGACAGTGCGGTAGACACGTCCGTTTATTATCGGAAACGCTGTATTCCTGACCGAACTTGGAAATACTAAATAAATACGAAACAACGTACGGAGCAAATAATATAATAGTCTACTCGCGGATGACAATGATCAATGATCGATCAATCACTCGCAGACTGTGGCATAGGCGTGCGCTGGCCAGCCGCTTACGAAATCACGTAAAACATGAACACTAAAGATGTTAAGTCCATGAACGGTCGCCGACGAACGACGTTTTGAAGAGATTCCGTCAATTTGGCTACAACAGTATAAAACATTTTACACGAAGTATTCAAAAGGGGGAAATGCACAGTAAACCAGATTGAAAAAAAAAAATTCCCAAAGTATTATGTTTGGTTAAACTACGTGAACTTTACGGCATTACTTTTTACTGTATACCGCGTAGGATAATCACGTATAATATACGCCGTTCGTTATTCCATTCGAAATACTTCACTAATGTGATCGGTTCAAATGAAAACTGTTCGTTGACATCGCAAACAAATACCTACGGTCACAAGAACTAATTATAAGTACTAATGAGTTTTTCCCGTAAACCGACCGTGGACTTTTCATTTCCAACGAACGCCGGAACAGACGGTCACGCGAATACGGTCTAAAGCTAGGCTAAAAATAAAACTATCCGAAATCCCGCTACGTCGATTTCAAATAATAATCCGGGCAAAATACACTGCAACACAATTAGTTTTTGGCGATAACGCAGACACGGTTATGGTTTATTGACGTGTTTGCCCGGGATTCTTATTATGAATATTGTTTTCGATTTGTCTGCATTTGTCCGTGTGAAGATATGTATTTATCGATCGCCCGGTGCGGCCATTAGAACCGCCGGTCTAAAAGCTACTCGCGTCGAAAAAAAAAGACGAAATTCGCGCGATTAGGGGGCCGTCGCCCACTCCGTCAATGATAATTCACGAAAACGTACGGGAGACTAAAAAAATATCAATCGTACGGGACCAGGCGCGGATCCAAAACTTATTTACGGGGGGGGGGGGGGAGCCATCTTAATCAAAACAACTTTAATCCTCGTTTTGTCGCATCGAGTAATGAAATAGTTTCCAAAACGTTTACTCGGAAATCGTTTGCGATACACGGAAATAAAACGATAAAATCTGTCTTTGTATCTTTATCAAATGTCGAATCGCGTGGCGGTCGCGGCTGCTATCGGAACAATTTATTGTCCTCTACGGAGATGGTCGAGATATTTAAGAGACGTGTAACCCGTCAATTTTTAACATTCACGTTGTCGTTCAATATTTGAACTGCAATACGTATATGAAAACAATTATATGTACTTTGATAAAAAGAGGTATTTATTGGTTATCAAAAACGTCAAGACCGAAAAATCCCATAGCTACAACTTCGTTTTAAATTGTCTTTCCATAGTATCATAGATAAGAGTTGGAATTATAAGACGTTACTAATAAAAAAAATCGTCCCTTGCCCGCCCCCCCCTTGGATCCGCGCCTGTGCGGAACGATAGTTTAAACGCGCGCGCGAATGGTCGGCCGGCGACGGCGGCAAGAACTTACAAACACGGGCACCGTTGCCATTAACCGCGGTTCTAGCGAAACTTCAAACTCACGGGCGTGCTGTTGGGGGGGGGGGCAGAGGGGGGGATCGGGGGGGGCCGACGACACGGCAGCTTGCGGATCATCTCGTTTTCCTGTTCGCCGACGACTAAAGAAAATAAAACGCGAAGGGCCGACGCAATCGTTTCGTCGAGCGCCGCGAGGTGTCCGCATTCGATGAAATGTCGCTAGAAAGAGGTCCGTCACCCTGGCCCTGCCACTTTCCATTTTGGAAAAAAAAAATATTCAAAATTATGTAATATCGTT
Organism: Schlechtendalia chinensis; assembly: GCA_019022885.1. NCBI lineage: Eukaryota > Metazoa > Arthropoda > Insecta > Hemiptera > Aphididae > Schlechtendalia > Schlechtendalia chinensis. Next base: position 1,503,539 of record CM032345.1, on the reverse strand, counting down.
TGTAATCATTTGTAACCACCATAACTTTTTTTGTGACCAACCCTAGGACCCGTTGAAAATGGATTTCCAAATGGCATAGAATTATGTAATATCGTTTGTAATCATTTGTAATCACAAAAAAAAAATCGAAAAGCCCACTTGAAACCCTTCAAAACGGGTTTTTTGATACCGCAGGCCCTCTATAGCGTCACACCGGCCCTGCCATTTGGAAATCCATTTTCAAGGGGTTTAGGGTTGGTTACAAAAAAAGTTATGGTGGTTACAAATGATAACATACGATATTACATAATTTTGAATATTTTTTTTTTCCAAAATGGAAACTGGCCGGGGGTTAGGGTGACGGACCTGCCGGAAAGTCAATCGAAAATTGGGTGAGGGGGGGGTTTGTTTTTTCGCCGCGGAAAACGTCACCGGAAAATGTTTACCGGACACGTTAGCAAACGATACGCCGTGCGACTTATCATTTTGTTATCGACGAAAATGGTACGTATGATTGGTATGTACGTTCGATCGCTTTTTACGGTTCGGTACGATTGTTTTTTTTTTTAATAAGAAACGGCTTCCGCACACGATATCGCCGAATAACGTGCAAAGTCACGGTGACTATCAACGCGACGTAGCTGTTAAACTATCGACGGGCGGCACGTTATTCACACGAAATCTCGATAAACAATTATAATAGATTGGTTTTTTTTTTTTTTTTTAATTTCTTGTTTTGCCGAAATCGACGAAAAAATACGGTCACCTGTAAATATTGTCCGTTCGTACGGTAGGTGGTGATTTCGTTCGTGACGTTCGTGTATTGGTTTTAACAGTATGCCGTTTATTATCCATTCAATAATTATAAAACAAATAATAATCATACCGATGTAGATAATTTTTGTTTACAATAATCTGATATAACTCTATTCACGAATTTTGTACCGCGTTCGTCCCCGCCGCAGATGAAGTGTTGTATGAATCGGCAAAAAAAAATAATTAGATTTAATAATAATAAGACTATTCTAATAGAGTGATGAAAAATCAGCCTCGTCACCACCCTCCACCATCTCCTTCCACCATTACTAAATTATTTGACCGCCGCTGCACAGTGTTTACGTCGAATGGATAACTACGACGAAACGGGGACGAGACGGATATATCGCGTTTGTGCGCTTTAACCCTGTCGGCCTGGTACCCTTTGAACTCCGGCAATCGATAATAAATAATAATGCGGTCGCGTCCGTTCGAAATGAAGATACATAACGTTCGCGTCATTTAAATACGGATTGATAATTTATGCAAACGAAATTCGTCACGTCGACAGTACCGGATCCAGTAACGTGACTTGGAGTCGATTCTAAAAGGGGCCGTGGAAATAATCACAGAAAACATATTCCCGCCGAATATATATATATATATATATGAACAGGTATGTTACGGGAAATATGCGTAGTTCGGCTGGTCTTAGGCAATTTGAATAAAACACGATAGTCGATTTAATTTTCGACGTTGCCTAAACAGTATTCCAAAATTTCTAGGCGTTAAAAATTCGATTTTACGCTAAGGCAGTCACGAATAATTAATTAAAATTAACAAATACTTACAGACGAAATATCGTAGAATAAATTATCGCTTGAAACCGATTATTTCACCGACACGAACTTCACTCGCCGCAGGAAATCACGTCGTTCGTGAAGTTTTTTGATAACTTGTTCCGATTAAAAATTTAAAAATCTCGTTCGAAAACCCGAAACCGCGAAATGAACGTATGCACATCGTCGCCAATGAAGCAGCTGACCCGGCGACCAAAACAATTTTTAACTGTGCCGATGATACATATTCTATCTGACTGTACGAAACTCGGATAAAACTTTTGAAATTCGGTACCATTAATTTTGTAAAAAAAAAAAAAAACCAAAAAAACAAAAAATAGTAGTAGGCGATATTTAAAATTGCACGAACATTGTGTTTTATACATTTTAAAACATCGGATTAGGTTATATATAATAATGGATACGTGAAACGGCACGTACAGATGGGATATTGTTATTGACCGGGGCGAGGTTAGGTGCTGTGCGTTTCACTCGAAATTTGGAGTCGTACACAATTCGATCGGTTTAAAAAACTAAAAAAAATAAAAAGGCGCGTGCGTAAAAACGGGTTCTCATTGGAAACGAGTCAGCCGGTCTTTGAACTTGTTCATCGAGTGCGGTACCCACCGTCCGCCGCTGTCGTGTCGGCCCAGTCCCAGCCGTTCCAACTCCGCGTACTCGGACGTCTTGCCCGCGCCCGCCGGGCCCAGCCACGGTCCGGCGTCCGCTCTATGTCGCGCCAACAGCGGTTCGTCACGACCGCTTTCGCCTGTTCGGCGATCGCTTTCGCCTTGGCCTTGGCCTTGGCCTCGCCGTCCACGGCCGACCGACGCCGTCGACGGGCGCACTCGAGTTCAAACCGCTTGGCCGTCCGTTTCAACCGTTCCACCGGATCCAGGTCGTCCTGCGACGGTCGCGGGAATGACGCAGAAGCGACCGACGGCGGCGGCGGCGGCGGCGGCGGCGGCGACGGCGGTGGCGGCGGCGGCGGCGGCGGCGACGACGGCGACGGGACGACTAGCGAAAGACGTCGGTGGTGCTCGTTGTGGACGGCGGTCGCGGCGGCGGGAATGCCGACGGATACGTGGACGGCGGCCGGCGGGGGATGACGCGAGTGATGTCGATCCGCGTCCACCGTTGTGGCAGTAACGAGGAGAGCGGGACTGGAACGGCTCAGACGGCGTTGTCTCCTTTGGCCGGTCTTCGGCGGCGGCACGGACGCGGTCGCGTCGTCCGCGGCGGGCGGCACCGCGACGGACGGCACCGTGGCGGCGACCGTCTGCAATCGGTGCCGTCGTTTGCGCGCCGTTTTGCGTTTCGCCTTCGTCGCGCCCACGTCGTCCGCCGGATCGACGCGTTTTCCCGGGCGCTTCGCCGTCGCCGTTTTCCGCACGCCGAACTGTTTGGGCTGCAACATGTCCAGCACGTCGACCGTCGACGTCGTCGGCGGCGGCACCACGCGTCTCAGGTACGCGGGGTACCGTATCCGATAGTCGGCCGACCGGTAGTAAGGAGCCCCGAAGCTCCCGTTGTGATGATTGCCGGCGTCCATGGCGAACGAAGGCTACGCACTGAAGATATCCGCCGGCCGGCGGAGTGGGCGGGGTAGAGGAGAGGGCCGAGATATAGCAAAAAAAAAAAAAAAATAGATAAATTAAAATCGATCCCCCTACTCTCGGCGGAACTGATTATCGATTTCGGTTTCCATGACGAACACAATTCTGTCGGATCCAATCGGACTGTCAACGTGCACGCGCGTTACGGCGTTACGCCATGCCGCAGCTGACGGGGAATCGGCAGAACACCTTCAAGGTATCCGGTCGTTCGTCCTACCATACGCATACCATTTTTTTGGTTCGGTCTCCTTCATTCAGGCCATCGGTTTTCGTCCACCGTTCTGCATCCGTCCGTCACATGTTTTCACTGTCGTTAGGACACCGCGGATTTCGGTGCTCCAATGCTTCGCATATAATGATTTTTTTCTCTCTATTTCTCAGACTTCGAACGACTTTCGAGTCACGTGTGCTTTCAGAGTTAGTGTCAGACTGTACGGTCCTTGAAACGATCTATGATTTAATATGAACATTAATTTTTCCGTGTGAGAAAATCTTTTTTTCTTCAAAAACCGGATAGTTGCCGCGAACGGTTCGTGAAAAATCAAATCGTCACAAATTTCGAATCCGAACCGTTAACCGGCCGGATGGTTGAAATGTTTTGAAACCGATTTAAACGTCGTCCAGTGGCGTTGTACTTATTCAGAAGTCGAAACGTATCACGGTGAAATAGATCGCAAAACAATCGATAATCATTATTATCGATTTTTTTTTTTTTTTGTGAAATATATTTAAACGAAATAAATGTGTTCGAAAACGTTTCGTGTCGTCGTGTGTGAATTCAACAGGCCCGTGCAAGTCGTCGACTGTCGGTTTCGATGTGAACGAGTCATCGCGAGTTCACGCGAATTTCACTCGTGCCGGCCCGAGCGCACGACACTTCGCGCGTGGCCGAATGGTGGGCTGCCTACCACGTGGCCCCGCGTTTCGCACAATCCGATAATTAATAAATACTCGCCAATTTCTTTTCTCTCTCGCGCTGGTACCGTCTTCACGAGCAAACACATTCGCCAGTTCTTCCCAACATTGCCGGTCGATCTTCTAGAAAATAAACTTTTCAGCGTCCGAGTTGCTGTCCATATTGAAAACATTGACAAACGTCAAGTGCAACGTACACGACACGCGCCACTGGCAGCGGAGTCGAGCGAATAGATCGCGCGTTTTTACGTTACAACAATAGAAATTTAAACGGTGGCGCTACTAGTTTGGTCGCAAAAGCTGAAGCTTGACCGAAACCTCAATTTAGTCGTTTAACCGTCTTATGGCTTCGTGCGAAACGCGCTTTACGGACGGGCACGACGAGATGATGCTTTTCGCGCGCGAACATCACATGACGCCCAGACCATCCGGGAATCTCGTACTTGTGCCTCAAGCTATATATTTTGTTGTGGCCTGTACCTAATATGTTTAAATGAAAGCTATACCATACAATTGAATCAAACCGTCACGACCAAAAACACTCGTAAATAAAAAAAAGAATAAAGAAAAACCGAAAAAGTACACTGAAGTGTGAAAACTGTTCGCGAAAATCTCGTCGGGGTCGGCGTTGGTTTTAAGCAACGCGCAATTGAAAATCACATATGACGTATCGTCAATATTCGGTCCGGTATAAATCGAGATACCGTGTGTCGATTCCGAACGAAATCCCGTAGATCGCCGGAACACGGCGGTCGAAAGATCAGTCCCCGTCCGTGATATCTAATGACGCGCAGCACGACGAACGACCGAAACATTCGTGTTTATAAATAACGCGAATAACGGTTATCGCGTAATTAATAGGCCTTCCCGCCGTCTAATCACGTCCGCCCGGGACCGCTTTTGATCGTCTGTACGGGGATACGAATGCTTCCAAACGACATACGGGGACGGCCGACCGATTTGCGTGTTCGGCCAGAAGACCGCTCGCGACCGTACCGTACGTACGCGTTTTGTGAAATTTACTCTTCGTCTTTTTTTAGTGTTTCGTTTTGTTTCGATCCCGCACGCAATTGATAATCGATCGCAGGCGAAAATACTTTCCGTCGTGATTTCCCAACCGCGACGTCAACGGCCGAAATATTCGTGTTTACGATAAATAACGCGGACGACGGCGATTGTCGTCGAGTTTCCGTTCGGTGATCGCGCCCGCCGGTACCACTCGATCGCCGACGCCACCGCGAATATTTCGAATCGCGGTCAAAATTTACTTACGACCGACCCGACACCGTTGAATCGTATCCGTGTGAAGTCGATCGTTCCGTTTTTTATTTATTATCGTTCATAATCTCTCGCTCTCTCTCGTTTTTGGACCGATAAAGCAATCCAAACGTTTATTTCGTCGGCGTCCGGTCCGCGTCACGGACAATATCGATGTCGACGTTGCTGAAACTCACCGTTATCCGCGTAATATGATCATCACGTATAACGGGCCGGTTTCGTTGAATTTGTTCAAACCGCCCGGTCCGATCGACACGGGTTTTTCGGCGGGAACTCGGGTTCTTTTATTTTTGTCGATAGCCACGGGACTTCAAGAGTTTTACCGAGTTCCGATACGGTCGGATAGAATTACGGTTCAACCATTGTTTTGGTCGCTGGGTCAGCTACTTTTACATTGGCGGCGGCGGCGGTTTATTCGGCTTCGGTTTTTCGAACGATCTTCGAGCTGTCTAAACGATATGGTAAAATTGCTTTGGTAGAATTTTTACATTTTAAACGATAATTGTATGCGTAACGAAACACTAATGGCGCTTTCAGTAATTTTTCGTGTTTCGCGTCATCGTTCTTTTTTTTTTGTTGACACGAAAACCCAGACGGGCCGTTTTGGCCGCGGGTCTGCCGGAAACGCGCGAAAATGCACTTCGGACCGTAAACACGTATGCCCGGTGCGCGAACTTCGCGTTTCTTCCCCTCGCCACATATCACTATATTTCAAATGCATTGGTTTAGAACAAAAAACTATTACAGACTATAGGTTCGAAAATAAATTTTTGTTAAAAAAAACGCGAGCCTGTAATTTCGAGGACAACCGTTCGGATAGTGTGAACGTATGGATATTATTTAAATTGATTACATTTATTATTAAATATATTATTTAGATTTATTCGGAGGGCATACATTTTTGTAGGCAAGATCATGCAAACAAAACGTTCTACTAAAAGCTTGCGTTTTTTTTTTTTTTGTTAAATTTTTTCGAAATTAAAATTGTATATCGATTTTGATCTGTAAGTGATAACTTCAACATTTCCCAAGAACATTAATTATCTACCTGTTAATTTGGTCTCGTCAAGGGAAATAAAATGTATTGTTACTAATTTTGAAACGTTCTAAAACGTATAAATTGTATGTTAATTGCCGATTTACCGTGTTATGTGCACAGAGACAATATAAACCGTTCCATTGGATAGTGTCGATGTGAAATTAAATGATAATTGAAATAATATCCGCTCGTGTGCAGTTCGTTACGACTCATGGAATACGTTTTGCTCTACGTCAAAACCCTGGTCTTATTATTATTATTATTCCGTGAAAATCAGTTGTGCCGACAATTTTTTTCTAAGTTTTTCTAATCGTCATTTCGATGAAATCGATACGCGCTCGTGCTTCGAGTCGTTCGACAGCGCGAACGATTGAATATCGTATCGTAACGTATCGTATCGTGAAACGCATCGTAACGCGAGACTATTCCGGAATAATATTCGTATTCAACAATCGTGATAACGTGCCGGCGGATCGATGAAAACGTCCGGTTCGACGACGTTTATCGGAACAACAACGGAACGATTTGGAACGTTTCGCTCGCGTACCGTAAATATCCGTTCGCCCGAACGCGTAACGCACGCGCGCGCGCGCTGCGCGTCGCACCGATCGCGTCTACGCAGTCGAGTAACGTCGTGAGTCGTCGGACGCGGTGAATCGCGCGGGCTGCCGATCGATGCGACGGTAAGAGGCGGCGGCACCGCCGCCGCCGCCGCCGCGACCGGAGCGCGGTGCGCGCGCACACACGGCCCACGCGAGATAAACGTCGCGCGGGCCGGATCGCCGTGATAACGTAGAAGGTCCGGCAGGCCTCGCGCGGGCCCGTCGCGTCGGTTGGATGCACTGGGCGTCGCGCGTCCTACCGCCGCCGTCGCCGTCCGCGGACGTACACCGCACCGTGTGCGCGCGCACCTTCCACCCGCCCGCTCGCCCGTTGCTTACGAGCGGCGGCGGTGTGTGTGTGCGTGTTTTTTTTTTTTTTTTTTTTTTTTATCTACCCGTCCGAACGTACGACGGTCACGACGTTACACTGCACCGCGCGCGAGTTCCGAACACAACAAGCGACACCCGGCTCCGAACACACGGCCCGTACAGCGTACAGTTGCAACTTGTTTACCCGTTACCGTGGTAGGATCGAGTCCGTCGTTGTTTTTATCATCGTCGCCGTCATTATTTTTCGCGCGTCCGTCCGACATCGGCTTTTTTAACGTTTTCCCGCACGACCGCCACCGCCGCCGCCGCCACCGCCGTTGTCGCCGCCGCCGCTGTCGTCGTTGTCGTTGACGCCGCCGTCACCACCGCTGCCGCGAATACACGATACGCCGAGAGGGTACCATTGTTCATCGACGTCCGGGAATCATTCGATCGTAAGTATTCTATCCCCAATTATTCCGTTTTCTCTGTGCCGTGAGCGTTACCCCGTCGTTGTTCTTTGTCTGTTACGCGCGCGCGTGCACGACGCGCGGGACGGGTGTCGGTGGTGTATGGGTGGGGGGGGTGGTGGTGGCGTGGTATGATGGACGCTGCGCGTCCGTCTCGGTTTTGTCCGGCCGCCGATTTTCAACGGCGGCCGCGGAACAAAGCGTTCGCGGTGGTTCCGCGCCCGGCCGCCCAGCAGGTGGTGGCCGCCATCGCTTGCGAGCGCGTGCGCGCGCGCGCGCTCATGTACGTGTGTTTACTGTCCGACTGGCTTGTCCTGAAGGCGTCCGCCGTGTTGGCGTCCGCCGCGTTGGCGTCCGCCGCGTTGGCGTCCGCCGTGTTGGCGTTATCAGTCCGCGCTTCCACCGTTCCGTTCGACCCGTGTCGGACACCAACCGATTTCGATACGCTTGTTCGAAACGACAACAGCGTTACGAGCCTACACTAACCGTCCACCTTTTTTATTATATTAAGTAAAAGTTATTCATTTCTGAAAACGTTTACAATTTGCCAGAAATGAAATAATTTCCTTTTGTACGTTTTAGTATATGTGTTGAACCTTACTTACCTGTTCAGTGTTTTATTATTTCAATATTATCTAATTTGTCTATTTGTATTTATGTATTTGAGCACGTCCAAAGTGTTTAGCATTTTTGTTAGGTTATGTTTGTAGATGTTTCATTATTTCTTAACGAATTTATAATATTACTGCATGTTTTAACGATATATATATATTAACTTCGTCTTTATGTAAGAGCTAACACAGAGACGAGGCAAAATAGTAAGATCTCTAATGGGAAAGACTGTTTTGGAAAATTATCTTTACACTTTTAACTTTATACTATGTACCATTATTTAATATTTTGTTTTATGTAAATTATTGTTCGTACAAAGGTTAGCAAAATTTATTGAAAACTATTTTTTGTAGTTGTTGAAATTATTACTTTTCTTGGTGATCCATTCAATGTAATACATACCTCTAAAAATTACATTTTCTATTACTTCTATTTTTTACGCAGAATATTTGAAAAGATTAAACAAATACTTATTCTTTTTTGTGATATAGCAACCATCGCGATATATAAATTTGCGTCCAATAACTTCTCTATTGCAATCATTTTCCACAGACAGTTTATATAAAAATAATTAACAAAGACAGAAATTACAAATATTTCACAAGTAAGATTTTCAATTCTTTGTAAATAGTATACACTTGTTTTAAATAAACATATGAGGACTGTTAATTTATTTCTTCAATAGAATTATTTAGAAATTTTTATTGGTTACCATTGTATACTATATTTATTTGATTTTTGAATATCAAACAATTAGGTAAATAGAACTGTTGACAATTAATTTTTATAAATTGTATTTTTTAAATTAAAAATTAAAATAATAAATCATACCTAAAACAAATATCTTTTTGGTGTTGATTATACATGAGTATATCAAATTAACACTATCTAGAAAATTATTAAGAATACAATTTTAACCTACTTAAATATAGTATATGCAGATGCAATTTAAAAAAATTGTATGCCGTCTTTCAAAATTAAAATATATCATGTAATCAAATAATACAACTATACACTTTGTAAATACTAATATGTATTTATAATGTGTGGTTGTTTTTTGTGGTTTATGTTTTTTAAATTATTTGATACTTAAACGACTATACATTTTCTCAATGTTGATATATTTAATTTTCTTTCTCAGCGACTATGTATCATATTACTTTTCTGTCAATCATTCGTTTCATATTCTTATGTAAACAAAATATACAATTGTTATCTGGCCTAACTCTCTTCTCAAATATTGATTATTGTTTTGAAATTATAAATGTCCAACTGTTTCTTATCTGTGTCTACTGTAAATATTGCCAATTATTCAGTATATGAGAGTACATAATCATTATTAAATATTACTTAATGAAACAATTAATGAGAATAAAATTTGGAGGCACACACAAATTGTGCAAACATATAAAAAAAAACCAATGTAACCTGTTTGTATTTTATTTATTAGACCCGAGAAATGTAGTGAATATATATACATTGTTGTTTTATAATTAAAATGCACTACCTAAATAGGCGGTGAAACATACTTAAAAGTATTTTATTAAAAATAAAATAAAATTACTACAAATTGATATTTACCTACTGGGTTATTTATTTAGCTAAGTATATATTTTTGTTTTGTTATTATTTACTTTGAACTGAGTAATGTAATATTTAGACTACTTTATATGACAATGTCAATAAATATAAGTTATACAGGTATTATTAAATATTGGAATAGAATTTCTGAAGAGTATTTCCGATGTATTTTATATTACAATCAAATATTTATTCCATTACTTAATATTGAAAGTTTGATGTGTTTTTTGTAAAACATTGTACTTTATGGTATTAGTGTAATGTATGATCTATAGAGTAATTTCCAAACCGATTGTGAATCTACATATATAAATTAAAGATTTTATTGTATCGATTATCAGTAAGTGAAGACGATTTATTTATACGTTTTTAGGGTATATAACAAAATTTCGATTTATAATAAAATATATTTTCATATAGCATCAAAATACTATAATGTTAGTGGTCTACAATAATTTTTTTTTTTTTGTATTACTCGTAATAAATAGTACAGATTAGAGGAAAAGTTGAATAGTTCAATGCTCTTTCCTCAACAATTTTTAAATTTCAAAGTAGGATAAAAATGTTTAATGAATGGACTTTTAAGTACAAGTATTACATTTATTCTGTCGTTGAAAAATCTTGAAAAATAATATGAATACTTAATGCTTGGTTTATATTTAAAGTTTTAATAAGTTATTTTGGGTGAAATTTCAATTGTTTAAAATACATTAAAATTAATACATAATCATATTTTTGCTAATTTTATGAACTTGAATTATTTTAACACAACATATAAATGTATATTATACTTGAATTTTATAACGTTATTTAAAACAAGAAACTATCTTTTAATTTAAAAAACAAATCTAAATATAATATAAATCTTAGTAATGTAAAACGCCAACAATTAAAGTTGTATAGACTAGGTAACTTTTCTTTCAGTCTTAAATGTGTATTATTTTAATATACTATTGACTAAAATTAATTAAAAATATTCTATTGTAATATACTATTTTAATAGACTTATTACTTCCCAGGTATACTGTAGACAATTATTTAAAATATCATTAATTTTCATTAATAATTATTGGTTGTATGAATGAATGTACATTTTAGACATTTATTATAGGTATCATTATTAATTGCATTTATTTTCAGGTGTTATTAAAAATGGATCAAGAAACTGGTAGTGTGAGACGTAGAAGTTCAAGACTGGCTGCAAGGGGTATCACAACAACTCCAAAAGTTGAAACAACCGGAAAGAAAACAGCAAAGAGTTCTGAAAAGCCAAAGCGTACAAAACGTAAGACAAACGAAGAAGTGATTGAATTGCCTGAAGTTAAAAAAACTAAAACCGACAACAAGCTTGATGATAAGTTAGAAGATGCAAAGGAAGTGAAGACAAACAACGTTGAGAAAAATGTTTCTGATGTTATTACACCGATGGATGTGGACAATGTTGTTGAAACATATGTTTCTCCGCCGTCCAACGTAAAGAATAATAATGCTCTACAGACAGTTGGGGAAAAGACTGATGAAATATCCAAAGAAGAAGAAAAAGTCGGTGTAAAAACTTCATCCGAAATTGAAAAAGACAAAACCGCTGCTTCCTTAGCTGATGACAAGGTACAGCCTGTAGCTGCAAAGGACCCTATTAAAATCATTGAACAGGAGAACAGTGACGTATCTCAAAAAGAACAGGAACAAGAACCAGTTGCTTTGGATAATACTACAACTAACGGTGATAATGATAAAGGAAAAGCCGAGTTAATGGTGGAATCCGTAAAGAAGGATATTGGACTTTTTGTAACTGCTAAAGACACTGTAACGCCAAATGGCAATATCGTCGACCAAACTAAAGCCACTAACGGTGATGATAAACCAGTTGCAGAATCTGAAGCCATAGAACCATCAAAAGTTTTAACGACAACACAAATCATGTTGTGGAAACAGACTTAAAAGCCATAACTATTAACACTGCTACCATAACTGCAAGCAACAATGACACATTGAACGTTGAACAAGTTGGAAAGGAAGTCGAAGCTAAAGTTGTTGACGACAGTACAGTTGACAATGCGAGTGTGCTTGCTGGTGACAATGCTCCAAATGCCGTGGACCAGACATCAACTTTGGTGTCCTAATTTTTTGCCATTATTCGTAAGTCCCATTGATATTGATTTTACTCATAATCATTTAGTGAAAAACAAATATATAATGTTCGATTCGACATTTTTTTTCTTTTTCATTTTTTTCTCTTATTAATCCATTAATCTTGTTGTTGTTTGTTTACAGGTTTTTTAATGAAGAATACTTAGACTTACAATGACTTGCTACTGATAATATATTATCCGTGCCCAGTAGTAGTTAACATTTTTTTTTTTTTTTTTTTTTCATATTTTTGTTTATTTCCTTAAGATTTTAATGTACGCAATTTCTCTATAATTAACACCAAATTTGTAGTAAAAGTGCTCCAAATTATATAGTACGTTACATTTTATATTATTTTATTATTAAATTATTAATTTTTTTTTTTTTTTTTTTTTTTAAGCATCAAAATTTATTATTCATTGTAAAATTTATAATTTGCGGAAAACACCATTTTATTGACAAAAAAAAATATATATATATAGTAAATAGTATTAAAAAATCTATTTGAAAAAAAATGTATTTGTATAACTAGAAAAAAAATGAATATAAAATAATTTTGGTACTTATATTTATAAGATTTTTTTGGTTTGTGTACTATTGTCTTTTTTTTTTTTTTGTAAGAAAACCTTAAAATATTTTGTTTACTGTCCATTTAATGACATATTTCCATTAATAAAATTGAATAATTACTGTCAGTGTTCCTTATCTACCTAATATTGACATCATGGTGATTTAAGTTGATAAGTCATTGATATATATATATATATATATATATAATATAACTTCAAAATGTACTGCTAATCAATTATTTCTTGTAATTCTTTAAGCAATTCTTTTGTATATATATACATATATATATATATAAACATATATTACACAGAAACACATGTAAATAATTAAAATTATATTCTTTTAAAGTAAGCGAGATTATTAGAATCGATTTAGAATTTTTTTTAGTAAAGTTTCTTATATACTTAGATGTGTTTTTCTTTTTAATATTTATCTTATAAAGTATATATTTTTTTTTTAAACTGAAATAATTTTTTTTGTACAAAAACGGATACATTTATTAAATAACAGAAGTATTTTTGATTTTTGTTTGAAATATTTATAAATCATTTTATTGTGATCATGTGGAGTGATTATTGTTTTATTTTTAAAATTTATAATATATGTAGGGAATTTATTGACAATACATCTGAGGGCGGCGGTGTGTTATATTCTGCAGTGTTATCCACCATGACGAATCGATTAAAATATATTTAACACAATTTTGTTTTCGACAAGCTATTTAGAACACACAGTAGTATCAAGTGAATTTGTTATTTATTGAAAACGAAATTATTATTTAACTAAGTCTACAAAAACTATTAAAATATAGCAATCAAATACAATCAAATAAATGTTGGGCACTATAGTAGAGAGAGGGCAATTTGACTGAAAATATTGTAAAACTAAATGAGCCACCGCCGCACAATAGCTGCTAATGACACAGTTTAATGTAAACAAATAATCTGTAACATTAATCGTTTAATCTTTTTATACACAATAATTTCGATATATGAAAATGTTTTACTGGTTAAAACTGTACGATTTGATTATTTCACAGTGTTACGATCGCCAAACACCAGTTTTGATCTCATACGAAATGTGTACAACAATACAAAACAGTTATTAATCACAATATGTTGTTGTAAGTTTCCTAAAAAAAATAAATCTTACCTTTTTTGTCAAAGTAAATATTTCTGGTTATTCTTTTTCCAACCAACAGTGATTCTAATGAATCATATTAATGATGATACGTGAACATAATCTTATGGGTAACCTACTACATAAACCAGTCGTATTATTGCAATTTATATGGATACGATCATTGTCAGTAATCTGTGAATTTGGTCAAAAGTAATTTTATGTTGAGGTGAGCGGTCAACGAGAATAGTTGTTCCTCTTGATCTATTCGATGCGATTCGTGCTACCACTGATTGATAGTAGACAATCGAAAAATCGATTTCAACTGGACTCGGCGTCCGGACGAGGTAATGCGTTCGGTATTCTCGTCATCGCTTAGATCGGCTTTGGGTCATATGTGAACTATTTAGGACGGTCCGCGGTGTCGTTGAAAATTCGAACATTTCGTAGTTAACGATAAATGGTTATTTCATTTGTATCGCTGGAAGTGTAAGGCGACGGGACCGCGCACTCTTGTTGCGAAGTCGATTGAGAATAACCCGAACCGATGGGTGGTTCTTCGAGCCGATTCAATACTTCATTTAACGCGCAACGCGATCGAAACGTTACAGCATACTACGCGTTTGTAACGCGAATAAAAATATCGAACTCGTCTGTCCAAATCGTGATAACAGATAAATTGATAATGCCGTGTGTCGTCGCTACCCGGCCGTCCGTAAATGGCATTATTACGGTTTTAATTTTACTATAAACGATTAAATAAATAACTTGCCGTGCGGCTTTTAGTCGTTATAAACACGCAAAATCGGTAAAAAAAAAAATGTTAAGCGCGTCACTACAAATATGACGAGTATAACAACAAGTCATAAAACTCGTGTGTGTATTTATATATAAATATTTTTTTAAAATACGTTTTATATTTATATATATATATATATATATTGTATAACGCAGTAAAACCGAATAAATCTCAAAACTAAATCTCCACGAGTTAACGTCCGAGTCGGTTATCCCAATCCACGGTTTATGTTTTTTTTTCTTCTTAAACTATAAACGACATGACGGTCGGAAAACCGTGAAAAACGCATCCGTATTTTCCGTTTTTCGCGCGCGAAACAATGGTAAGACGGACGGTCTCGTACTTCCAACGCGCCGATCGATCTAGCTTGACGATATGCATGACGATTCTTCGAAAGCGGATTCGAGTCCGTCGTGAATCTCACCGACTTTCTCGCTTTTTTCACTTTTCATTTTATAAATCTGTTCGGTTAGTTTTCGAGGGGCTCGCGGGGGAAAAATGTTCAATACGTGGGAAATTCACGACGAATTCAAATCTGTTGTCAAACTTCCAATCGCACCGTGTTTCGCGTGTGCAGGGGACAAGGACGACAGATAACCGACTCGCCGTGCGACGGACGCCGGTGCCCGTGTTATTGCCTACGCAGAACGCCTTCAAAGTCGGTCGCCTTTACGTCGACGGAAATTCGCTTCTCGCGTGCTTTCGACACTGCGAACGCCGTCTTTTTACGAAGGCGATAAACGCGCGTCGTCGTCGTCGTCGTTTGTGTGACAGTGTCCAACAGCAACACGTCCGAGAAAGTGTTTCGATTGATCGTTTGCGGAAATGTTGAGGTCATTTTGGAATAACGGTTTCAAATCGTTTTAGAAATGTTATGCGACATTGAATGTCAACGACGCGACGAGCGTTGTGCAATTTTATTGCCGTTAGAAACGTGAACGTTGCGAGTCCGTCGGATGTTATCAGGCGCGCGTCATTTGGTTCGAGGCTGTCCTTGCCGCAGCCTTGTCTATCTCGTGTCATTTAGACCATCGAGCGGTTAGAACAATAAACGTACGTGCCGGCAGTCTTTTATCTCGTAAAAATACCAAATTAACAGGTTAGCAAATGTCCGTATAGTTAACGCGGATTTCGACTGTTAACGTTAAATTACCACGTCTACGAAAACCGTCATTTCAAATGTTCAAATAAAAATTTATTATAAAACTTTGATCAAACATTTTTTATATTGACAACGAGTTTCTTGTCGACTATAAAGGAGTGAAAACTTCAGAATTATTTATTTCCAAGCTAAACGAATATTTTCAAAAAAAAAAAAACACGTAAATACATTTTATGTGTGTTTTAAAAACGTTAACACGTTGAGATTTAATTCAAAATTAGAAGAATTGTTACAAACAGAGTTCGCTTCCAGTTTATTTTATTTATAGATAACTAGTAAAATCAAATTTAAAACTACTACTTTATATTTGTTACATAGTCAAGTTAAGTGTTAAAATATAAACCTTATGAAGCTAAAACTTAATTGCTTTCATCTTTATTTGACACTTATAATTCAACAATAATAAAATGTGTAACTGTCGAAAACATCTATACAATTTGTTTCCAATAAAGCTTCCATTAAGAAATTGCTTGACATGACACTCCAATATGATCCGAAAACGAATTTTCAATAAGGAATTTTATGAAATTAAATTTAATAAAAGCAACATTCTTAAGTTTAGAAGTTTATGAGTAGAATAAATTTAATCACTAATCTGTGCATCGAAAATCATAATATTCGACCAAGAGCGTTCCCCTTTACCGACAAATTTAATACTTTGTCACTGTCAAAAGTAAAATAATATTACACATTCATAATAATAGTCTAATTAAAAGCAAAGTCGTATGATATTTACACGCACGTGTTTTAAACGGACGTAGTAGCACGTGCGAGTCGAACATTTATTGATACGTACAACAATATATATTTTAGAAAGGAAAAAAAAATACACTTTTATTTATAATTAATCGACGACAAAAATATTACAATATCATATGTGGACGTCAAACACACCGTACAGGATTTGTCGTCAAATAACCCGGATAAAATAATTACCAATTGATCTCCTCAATACAACACGAAACTTTATTCATTGGGGTGAACCGTTGGCACACGACCAAAGTGAAAAAAAAAAAGGGAACACCGAGAATTACTAGGTTAGTAAAATTACAAATGATCAAAACACAGTAGGAATAATTAAATTTGCTTATATTTTCAAGTGTAAAGTTAAAAAAATATATTACATACATAGTAAAATTGTTATTGATTTCAGGAATACCGAACAGCGCAACACAGACGACCAGTCACATTACACAAACATAGTATAATAGTCACTATGAACATAACACGTGCGAATATAAATGCACGAACGAATGTATTACAACACATTTTTCACCTTGACAAACAGAACACGAGATATGAATGCTTGTAGGAAAATTGTCGGTTTTGTTAAGTTCGGACAAATACAAATATCATGTATTAACAAGAAACTTAATGATAAACTTGAATCTCAAAAAAATTAAAATAATAATTAGTACACAGTGAATTAAACGCGAGAAAATGTTATACAATGTAAACATTATCAACAAGAATATAGATTGAAAAAAAAAAAAAATAGTAAACGTATATAATTTCAATGAGTTAACATTTTTAATAAATACATAAATTATGTAAAAATAAAAAAAAAAAAATCACAAAAAGAAGTTCTGTTACAACATTCGGGTGATGATGTCTAATCGTACCGGTTAAATAAAATATTCTGCACGATTATAGGGAAACCGATAGTTTATAAATCAATTTTCATGTTTACAAAAAAACTATTGAATTCAGTTTCACATCGTTTAAATCATTGATTTAAACCATTAATTAGGAACTATAGAAAACGAGCAGCAATGTTAAAATATTAATGAAAGTAATAGACAATTATTTTTGACATCTTACCATATCATAAAAATGTGTATGACACATTTTCGTAATAATAAAAAAAAAATAATCTATGGTAAAAGGGTAAATCCTATTAAAATAACATATTTTATATGTAATATACAAAAAAAATAAATAATAATATGCACGTAAATATTACGTAATAATATTATACTTAAATATGTAAGAGAATGGCAATTTCGAAGCAATTACGTTCGTAATAAAATAATGTTTAATGATTATCAATATGATCCGAAAATATTATATTTTATGAAATTAAATTTAAAGGGTTTTAATTAAACTTATAATAATGATTTAACTGAATTGCTGAAATTTCATAGATATTCATTTAATAGCATAATTTGTTAACTCTTATTTGTTATATTATTTTAATTTATAGAGATCTAATTAGGAAAACAAATTATCGACTACCATAATAATAATAATAATAATAATAAAGATTAATATTAGATTTATATAATAAAAATCAGATAACAAATAATATTATTAAATATTAAAATTGTTATATTACACTCTTATTTAAATCTTTGCATAACTATTTTGAAAACTGAAAAAAAATTGTTCACTTGACAATTTAGAAATTTAGCCTTAAGATTCACTTATAATGTTCACTATGTAAGTGATGGATTTGCATTAAGTTTACTTATTAACGTTTCAACAGTATTTTCCAACGTTTCTTTGGAATTCTTTGTTTTTATAGAAGCGAGAAGTGTTAACAGTTTTGAAATTGACTCTACATCCAACCGAGTAATGATTACATGAATTATACGACGTATAATAACCAATAATGGCAACTGACGAGTATTTTTCAACTGTTTTATAACTGTTATGATTTTGGTAACGCTATTGAATGCTACTTTGACGTCTTCGATGAGGTCTTCATGATAGATGCTGCACATTCTTGATGTCTAGAAATAAAATATTTTGTTATTAGTCTAATAAAAAAAAAAAAACAATCAACTAAAATAGGGGTTCATATTCAAAGATTAATTACTTTTTTAACTATATGAAACATTGTATTATAATTAAATTTAAATTTATTGGAGACTATTTGATTATAAAACCGGCATAGATCCATAAGTTCAGATGTTATGAATGAGTAATATTATGAATCATGGTATCACACAATTTATATTACAACAAAATGCAGAGACCTTCCTAATATGTGTGTATTTCATATAATTTAACAAGACAGAATAATGTATAAAATGGTAAATAAATGATCAAATTGATTTAGGTAATGCATTTACTAAATATCATCTGTAGCACTAAATAAATGATTATGACTTTATGTGAAGAGGTACAGTGTTATTAATACACATTACTGATATAATTGTATTACATAAATTATACATACATTAACATTATCTAAGAAGTTAACAATAGTGTTTCCCAAGTAGTCCCAAGAGTTTTCTTCACTGCAAGGATCATTTTGTGTAGCAGTTTTAAAGTAAACAATAATTCTCATAAAAGCATTCATCGCACAATCAATTAAGAAAAATGATGCATTTGTTATATTTTCCGCTTTAGCTGAACTCAAGTAATTTGTCACAAAATTTTTCATTTCGAGTGATGTAAACTTAGGCATATACTAGAAACAAAAAACATAATAAAAATTATAAACATTTTGAACAATATAATACAAATAAATAAAAAAAAACAAATAGTTTCAATCATTCAATCTAAATATGTTAGTACAGTAAGATTTAGTGATGATACAAAATTTATTTATTTAAATTTATTTGCACTAAAAGGACAAATGTTCAATGTACAATGTATGGAAATTTAACAATACTGCATAGAAAATCACAATAACAATGATAACAATGATAAAACAACTAAAAAATAAAACATTCAAACAAAATATAGAGTGTAAAATAAACATTAAATAGTTTCAATTAATTTTTTTAATTAAAAATGAATTTGTAAAAAGATTAATTTAGTATTGCATGGTATTCAAATCAATGGTTGATTTTTTTAATCTAGTTATAATAATAATAATAATAATAATAATAATGATAATAATAATAATAATAATAATAATAATAATAATAATAATTATTATTATTATTATTAATGTTACTATATATAGAAAAATTACTGTTGCAATACTGAAGATAAATTCTTCTATCAATCCTTGTTTAGAGGATTTATTCAAATTTGAATATGAAATATGATGCTGTGACTGAATGGTCATAATAAAATGTTCATCTAGTCCTTCTATTTCAAGGAACTCAGATGACCACAAACGTACAAGATGACAACGAGTCATTAAATGCAAACTTGATA
The DNA here is from genome assembly GCA_019022885.1 of Schlechtendalia chinensis. Lineage (NCBI taxonomy): Eukaryota > Metazoa > Arthropoda > Insecta > Hemiptera > Aphididae > Schlechtendalia > Schlechtendalia chinensis. The sequence goes on along the minus strand of CM032345.1, from coordinate 1,483,650 downwards.
GTTCGTTTTTGACACTTTCCAAGTCTGTTGGCTTGACTATAAAAAAAAACTAATTTATAGACAACCAGATACTTTATATTTTGTTATAAACACTTTTAATTAACTTTACCAATAAAAACTGCAAAGTGAAGAAGTGGCTGTAAACACAAAATGATATTTTCACATACTTCAACTCTGATAGTTGAATATGTTTCTATAGTCCAACGTGCATCATCGAGTACTTTGGCCAGTCGAGTAAGTAACGTATCCCATAAGTCTATGTCAGGTAGTGTCATCAATTGGCATTCGGTGAGTAAAAACTTTAAAAACATACATTTAAATACAATTTTTAATTACAATTTTTAATTACAAGAAAAATATACATACTTTTGTTATATTGATCAAAAATAGCATATGATCGTAATTTAGCGAAGGAACCAAAAGAGGTGCCATGACATTGGCCAGAAATATTTTTGGTTTTAATAAGTGTAGGTTTTTGGTGCTTATTAAAATCTATAAATACAATATTTATATTAAATATGATTATTTTTCTTTTGATATATCAAGTCTGTAAGGAATTTAAAAAAAAATGTATACCCAATTAAAAATATTTTTATTTTCCATTTCCTTTTCTACAGGTAATGTTGATTTAAAATCCAACCAACTATTGTATTCTGAGTAAATATAATTAGGTTCCAAATATAAATGCATAAAAACCAATACTTGGTGTAAACATAATTTCTTGGAATCATTTGTTTTGACTGGCAATCCATAAATACCATTGACATATTGTGATATCAACATGTGAAGCATTTTTTTCGGTTGTTGAAGAACAAGCAAAATTAATTTTGACAACAATTCCTGTAAAAAATAAAAATAAAATGATAGTTGATTAATAAATTATGAAATAATTTAATTAGTATTGAATTTGAAATATTTAAAAATCATATAATTTGTTAATTGTTCTAAGTGACTCACTTTCTGTTCAATATTATCGTTAGTTTCATTGAGGGCAATAAAACGTAATTCATCATCAAATTCGCTTGTAAAATAGAACATATTATCAGGATAGCTAACGATGATATGTTTTAGGATAATAGTTTTATCCTCCAAATCCAAGTGTTCAATTCCTTTGTATAATACTTTGCCTAAAGATTCAAACATTATACCTCCACTTTTATAATAAATCATACATTGATCAATTAAGGTCTTGAAGCAATTGTAATCAACACAGTCTATAAAATTTTCCAACATTTGAATGGCACGAGGATTGGCAAAAACATCAGTGTTTTCAATCATTTTTTTTATCCAATCATTAAGATGAAATTTAGGACAATGCTCCACACGATCAATCATTCCATCTATATCATTAATATCGACATTGGTAAAATCAATCTTTTCTATGGCCATGTTACTCAAAATTGGTCTAAATTCGTTAAGAACATTTTCATTAACACTTCCATTGTCAATGAAAGTACATAAATCATAACACAAATGTCCAATAGCTGCTTGCAGGTTGGTATCATCTTCAACGACTTCTATTTCATACCAGGACAGCCAAGTATCAATGCTAAAATCGCACATATTCATACACTTATGCATGATCACATCAAAAAAGTTTTTGAACATTTTACTTGCAATATCTGTTGTCGATTCCGAGTTACGTAATGACTTCAATTTATACATGGGGTATTGTCTGTATGTATCTGGATTTGAATTAAATTTGATAACCTCTGTAAAAATTTTAAAAATGCTTTTCACACGAAATCCGTTATACTTTGCTAATACTTTTTGTTCAGTTTCATAATGAAGTCTATTCATGTCATGGGGAATATGATCTTTGCCGAATACTGTCATAGCTTGATTGAAATGGCTGTTCAACTGAGTTTCTAAATCATATTTTACAGGCAAACGTTTGATGGATTTTAACAATGAAATAATTAAATCTTCAGTAGTCAATAGTTGAGGTAGTCCATCCATATTCTTTATTTTGTTCAAAGCAATATCAACCAAATCACTGTTAAAACAATAAGGAGTGGACATTATTGTTTCTGCCATATACGGCTTAAGATCCAATATTTCCACCACTTTACAGTACACATTTGTGGATATGGGTTTACCATGTACATAACGATTAAGATTTAATACTGGGTCCTCTTTAATCCAACTACAATTCTCTATTTCCGTGTTTAAGTACAGAATAAAATGTATTAGCCGTTGTCCATGATTTGAGAATTGAATATCTTTCATTCTTACATGATTATTGACCAACTCTTGAATTTCTAATATACTTAGGAAATCAAGTCCATCTAAAAAATAAAAACAAAACTCATTGAATAGGTATCCAAAAAAAATGTACATTTCAACCACTACAAACTAATGTTAAATTCATAAATTGGTTTGCACACTATGTTTATTCTCAGCGATTATCATAAATAATATTCTTTAATGAAATACTTTAAATAAATTCTTAGATGGCACTAAATGTTCACTTAACTATGAAAGGAATAATGCATAAAATAAGTGACATCTACTCTGGACATACCTAATATAGATATTATAGTAGGTTTATTTATTTGGGTAGTAAATGCACAGACTTCTATACTATACTAGATAGCGAATTCCTGTTATCAAGCAAAACTTGTTGCCATTTTTTTGGAGAGGTAAAATACTAATACCATAACTTGAATATTATATGTTCATCTAATTATTATTATTACAATTAGTAGTAGTAATAGTAGTATATACATATGTGTGTAATGTTTCTAAAATTTCAAACATTTATTTTTTTTTCATAATAAATTAGGAAACTATTTTATTTGTGTGTGATATTAATACAGTTGTTTGATTTTTTTGAATTAACACAATCCATTTGGTAAAGTCTTTAAAAAACCACCATATAAAAATGAAATTGAAAAATAAAAAAATTATAATTTTACTGTTGGTGGAATATTTATTACAACTTACTGAAATTAAGAGTACTCCAACTTTGTTAACACCTCGGAAAACATTTGTAATTCGTTAGTTATTTCTATATTTTATAAAATTTAAATTTAAAATTTATACTTGTAGAAGGAAATTTGAAGAATTCAGAAAATGAAGAAGTTGTCAATAAATATTTAACAGATTTGAGTTTAGATGAAGAAAGTTTTAGTATTTTAAAAGATAATGTATTACATTATATTTGTGGGTTCGTTGTAAAAAGTATTTTCAAGAAGACTGATTGTAAAATGCAAGGAGAAAGTCTTTTAGAAGTACAAGTCTTTTCCAATTACAAATAATTATTGTCACAAGCATATTTTTTCTGTTCTAATTATTTTAAAAAATAAAGGAGGTTTAGTGTAAAGTTCTGTTGATGTTAGAAAATCAGTCAGATTTGTAGAAGTTATTTTAATTGAATACAAATTATGTTACTGAGTTAAAATCTAAATTGAATTTAGTAATTAGTACAAAAAATCATGTTTTAAATTCAAATGGTTTTAAAAGTTTAAACTGTGGAGCTAATACTTTTTTTAGAAAAACCACAAATTGAATTTAGTGACTCTAATTTGTAAATTGCACTTTCAAATTTGTTTGCACTATAGAGCAAAGTTGAAAACATCAAACAATATAAGTAAGCATCATATGTTTACAAACATTTTTGTTTAATAACTAGTAAATGATTAATTCCTATTTAAAAGGTCATGTGATGTGATTTTTCAATATTATACTTAAATTAGTAATTGTATAAATGTAAATATAATATATTATTTAAAATATTATTGTACCTTGTTTTAAATAAATAATATTAAAAGTGTTAATTTTTGTTCGAAATATTGATTTCGAATTTGAATTTTGATTAGCAATTAGATTAGTAATGATTTAATGGAATTTCGTTATATAATTTATCAAATTACAGCAACTAGTAAAAATCATGTTTTTTCATAATAAGTATTATTGTTTTTGAATTCATACAATGTATAAATAGTATAATACCAATTCAAACAATATTTGTTGTAGACTATACATATTTTATATAATAATGTTATTTATAAATGTACTTAGCTTTAAAAAAAAATAATAATAATATTATAAACATAGGGAATAATCATTATTATAAAATTAAATGTTGAATTGAAATACATAAACAAAATGAAAAATGTTTAATTTTGTATGTATTTTGTACATGTAAATAGTTGTTTTGCCATCCACAAAAAATAATGGACATGCGTGATAAGCGTGCGTCGCCAGAATTCACTACACCCAATGTAAAACGCAGTTATAGTGCCTCATCTAGTATGGTATAGAAGTCTGTAGGTGGATGGGTTTGGACTTTAGAAACGTTGATAAATAACTTTATAAAACATAATAAACATGTACTAAATAAATAACAATACAGAATAAAGGGAATTGTAGTCATACTGATAATATAGAGAATTCCAAAATTCTACTTTAATGGTAGGTTTGCACGTCAGTTTTTAATAATTTGTTAAATCGTTAAATCATGACTAACAGTCATTATATAAGTTCAAAACATCTTGACGATTTACACAAGACATAGGAATAAAAACTATGATGGGTATGTAATTAAATATGATAATGAAATCATATATATATAATATAGTTTCATTACATACTCTGTTTGGTTGGAAAATTTGAAAAAAAATATGTGGAAATTCCTCAATTATAAAAAAATTGCTAACAGAATTAATTACGAGACCATGTCTCATAATCGACTGATATGTATAGTTATTACTTGAGTAGGTAGGTATATAATTTCAACTGACGTGATTACAGACATTAGGTTACTGCGGTCGTACCCCAACCAATACACTGATCGTTGTAGGTGCGATTTCGCGTCGAACGCGGTCGTCTTGCCCGTCGAAACGGAACGGCAACGTCATCCAAGAGCGGAACCGACTTTTGACGAACGCCCAGAAGAAACGTACACAGGACGGGGTGGAAGACAGGAGGTATGTACAATTGGAACAACGCGTCGCGTCGAGTCTGCGGACCAGACGCGGGCGAACACGATCTAAAACGGGCGGACGGTACGACATTCATCATACTAACCATTTGGATGAGGTTTACCGATGCGTTTGTTGATGCTGTCCAATAGATCGAAGACGAAACGGATGTTTTCGTTGGTCTCCATGACGGCGACGCCGTCGGCGGCGGCTGCGGCGGCAGCGGCCGTAGTCATGGCCGTCGTAAAACGGAGAATAAAAAACCGTGAACGAGTCGAATATCCGTTTGTTGGACGAAGACTTGGTTTTACGCGGAAAAAAACTGGCAGACAATGGACAAGGGGCGCTCGACGAACTGGAAATGACAGTGAGGAGAGGGTAAGCAGGGGCGCGTCCGGACGACGATAATGGTCGCGGCGGCGGCGGCCGACGAAAACAACAACACGACCGTAATTCACAAGCACAATATTACGACGCGCCTCCAACGGTACAAACGAGATACTGCGAGTGTGATAACGATGATAATCTGCTAATGGAGATTGAACGCGCGATTTACGACGATCGTTATTAGACTATTGTCGCGTTTACGGACGACCGTCGTGTGGCAGACGGACTTGAGCGTGTCAAACTCGTGGCAATTCGCCTCCTCCGATCGTTCGTTTCGGTATTACGGGCACGAAACGTACGCTCGCCGTCTCATGGAGGTAAAAAACGAAAAACGATTTTCAATCGAAATTTTGTTCGCCCGTCATTGTTATTGACGTATTATCCAACGAATAACGCGTGAGCTTCCGGAATTTACGAGCAAATCGATTACAGAAGAAAGCCGTCGTGTTTACGAGGTTTTACGTTTGGCACTTGGAATACCTGTAACCGACATTTAAACCGTTCAAACGTTACTTTACGATACAAGTAGAGACGGTAACATCGCATGTTTTCTCCGTTCAGTGTTTTCGATGATATTCTACCGAATAATATTTACCGAACCAGTAATCTATACGACACCGCGATCGTGGATAAATAGAAATAAATAAATACTAGTTGTCTTTTAGATCTTTCGTTTTTGAAGGAGAAACATTGACGACAATCCCATACGTTTCTGTACGAAAACGAAACACTCGGGTCTAATTCTAAACAAATGACTAAACGTAATCGACTCTCGCCTGGATCATTCCCGCGTTCCTATTATATACGTTTGCTTAGACGACACCGAAATCTCCTCGTTACGAAACTCTCGACAATTCTCCGTGCAGATTGAAAAGACAATTCGAAATATGTATTCGAATATAAACGCATTTCCAGTGGATTTAAAATTTGGAAAAATATTTCGATACCTTCTTTTTTTTTCTTTCGTGAAAGCATATGTCACTTTGTATTGATAACGTATAAACGCAATGAACTTCGATCAGTCAGATATTTATGTTCAAAACATTTCAGTTAGACAAAACGTGAGGGGAGGGGGGGGTCCAACAAATTTCACAAAACCATCTCGAAAACATTGTTTTCTCTACAATTCGGTCGTTTAAACTCAGAATTTGACCAATTAATTGAATTTCTACGGGACGTGATATCGTTCAATTAGACGGCGGTTATGCGGGTGGACACGATTATGATGTAATAAGTCGAGTACGGCATTATTATTTGATTCGTTTCGAGACAAAGTCTCGAACGAAACTAATTAGCACAAAATTGCTTTTGCTGTACAGATAAAGGACGACCGGTTGACGGCAAGTCGCCATACCTACGGGGTTTTTTCGCCGAGAGGTTATTATTATCGACCGGAACGGGCCGAGTCTTATCGCCGTTCGTCGCCTGAAACAATTCATTTTGAGAACGTAATTTCGTGCGTCCACTTCCGACACGACGGCTCGGTCCGATACTGATCTATGCGTTTCTTGTGACGATATAATACGGTGTGTTTTTCCGGACGTGTAAAATGACGAGAAAACGTCAACTGAAAAAAACGTTCGCTTCGTTGCCGAAAAAGAAGAAATCCGATCGGGCCGGCGAGGGAAACGAAAACGAGATTATTACCGTGTCGCCAGCAGAAAATACGGACGTGACGGCGGCGGTTCGTGAAGAGTTGAGTACCTTTATATACATTTATATATTTCGTTATTTTATTATTTCACCGTCGAAAAAAAAACGGGTTAGCGCGAGTAAAAAAACAACAACAGTTTTATTATAATATATGATAAGGAACTGTGGCGATACAAAAAAAAAAACTCCGTTTTTAAGCTAAAAGTTTCGACCTACGTCTTGTGTAATCCGTCGGAGGGTACTCGTGATTAACAAACATTTAATTATATACACGTATACACATGTGCGCAGTTTAAAGTTTATTGTCGAATTTAGATTGTTTTTGTTTAAAAAAAGTACATTGTTTCGTTGTTGTGTCTATGGTTTGTATCGACGAGGTAGATCGTTTACAAACCGTTTTTACTTAGAACGTGGGTTTATAAGCCGTAAAATTGACGAAAAATGACCATTTATTCACCGAACATTCCACTTATCGGGCACGTCGATGTCGATCATGCCGAATAGCGAATGTTAAGGCGCGTGCACGAAGGTGAAATGGTTTTTCGGGATGAGCATTAAGTAAGAATACTTTCACGGTACACTGCCGAACGCGAGGTGAACGGAAACACGAGTCCCGTCGATAAAATATTGTTTGCGAACGGTCGCCGTCGGTGTTTGACGCTTTACCAATTATATTGTTCGAACGAGATTATTATCAACACGGAGCGATTTAGTCCACACGCCGTAGTGTTGTAGTACCACTCCGCTTCGTTTGTACGACGTCATCCGTCGACGACGTGCTTTTAATCGAAACGATTAAACGCGCGGCGGTTGTTAACAAAGGATTTTGGGGTTTTTTCGTGACATTTTTAACAAAAACAAAAAAAACACGACCATAAGCACAAACGCGAATATTCGTTATAAAAAGTAAGTACCCGTAAAATATGTATCGGTTAAAGTGTCCGAATGTTTTTCAAACAAAATCGTATTGGAACAAAATAATTACATAAGATTAAAACGATTAGTGGACATTCGACAGTATCTATAAACGTTTGTTAATTTTTTTTCAAATTTATCAAGTATCGAACTCAAACAAAGACAGCTTTCAAATGGGACGTATAAAATCGTGTATTATTATTTGAAGAAAGAAATGATAGTAACAAATATGAATCGTACATTTTTTTTTTTTAAATTCAGAAACGCGTAGGTCAAAATGTTTTACAAATATTCAATATTTTTGAAAAAATCGATAATAAATTGTCTCGAAACATTTTAACACGCATGCAAAGTGGAAACCGACCGGACGACAGTATGTTATTGGTCCGGGGATTACGTGATTCGTCGGTTGTTATAACAACATTGAACTTTGATTTTCGATAATACTTTTACAAATACGTACCTGTTTAGTGGAAAGAACCGGGTTTCACCAGACGACAACACGGTACAACCGAATGCATAACGGAATACCGTAATCGAAGTGTGTAATTGAGACGAACAATTGTTATTGAAGGTTATTCCGGCAATTTATGACTCGTATTTAGATTCACAACGGCGTACCATGTGTTTTACACCGATAATTTTTGTACGTGATAATGGGATAGGTAAGTTTTTTCCGCGTACCGTGGTACCGTGTAGTGGTTATCAAATACGAAGAGAGTTCCGCGTCTCTACCGGACGTTTATTACAGAACGGAAAACGTAGAAATGAATTTTAAAAATTTAATTTTTTAAATGTAATAGAACGCCCGCGGTACGTCTCTCTGTTGGACGATTCCGTTCAAATATGTTTATATTTTTACGTAAGTGTTTTTGGCAAAGAAAATATAACCCATGCGCATAGTACGACGGGACGTGGACGATTAAACGTTGATTTCGCAACGTGAAGTTTGTTATAGACGAATTCCATATGAAATCAATCCGTACGTAACGGGTATGAAAATCAAGGCGTCGGATCTTCACTCCGAAACGTCCCATTATCTCGTCATTTTTTGTTTTTGGCGAACATCAAAAAAAAAAAAAATGTGGAGATACCTACATATTACAGGCTTGATTATATATAGTTCCATTATGTGTTCACGGCGTCGATAAAATATGTCGTGAACAGTGTTGTTGTAACGTGTTTAATGGACGATACGTAAATATTATGCTCGATATTAATCTTGTTAAAGAACGGTTTTCAGACGACCTTCCGTCCGATTGTACGACAATGACGACAACGTACAGTGTTTGAAACGCGCATTTAAATCGTTTCGGGCGGACGACACTCGCGTGTTGATAAAATTGTACAAAACATATTTGTTCGCCTTATTATATTAATTCGGCGATACCAGTTTACTTCTTATTTTTTCGTCCGTATTGTTGTTGTGGTATACGATTATTACAAATCGCTTGACTGCGATTGATTATTGAATATTGAAACGACGAGACGGGAAAGTGGCGAAACGAAAAAGTTCGATTAGAAGCAAAGACGGATTCAAAACTTATTCGATTTTCTTGTAGAAATTTGTAACGAAAAATACGTCGTAAACGTCGTCCGCGATCGTACATAGTTATGTATATATATATTTCGATATCTCTAAATAACCATTTTTCAGATGGAAAATAATATCTAGTCAAAAACATTTGTTGGAACGATTAAGGAAATGCGTATTTGAAAAAAAACAAACCTTTGTCGTTCGATTGGAATCGTCAAGTAACCGAGTAACGGTGTATAACGTCAATACTATGTTTTCCTCGTTCGGCGCATTATTACAATATACAATAATTACGGTTATGGTTTTATCGCGGACACGGGTATAAATTTGATTTCCCTAATCACACCTCGACATCAACGATAATTGGTGAATATTGGTTAGACGGCCATCCAAGTGTTCGAAATTAATGACCCTTATTGTTATTATCGACCTTTCCGTCTGACTAATAATATTTTGGAAATTTCACGACGGACACACGTGTAAGATATTGACGCGACGTGCGACTCTACGAAACGAATCGGACCAATTATTTTTAAAAACCGAGTTGTTTAGGTTAAACAGGTACCATACATAATTTATTGTCCGCGCTGGCCGTTTTATTTTCCAGTGTTCCGAAGCATATTTGCGTAGGTGTCTTTTTGCGACGTCGTGTTAAATATTTTGTACTCGAACGTCTCGTACAGTTAATTGCAGGTGGTAACGAAGCGACAGTGGACGATCGTGTGTCGTTCGATTGCAAATGAATATTTTATTTCACAATCGTGATTGCGATTATTATATGATTACGATGGTCGTGCATATTAAAAAAGAATGCGACTTATAATTTGTAAAATAACTTATGAGATGTAATTCGTACGTAACGTAGACGATATATACGCAGGTATATTAAGAATGGAATATAATAATAATAATAATAATAATAATAATAATAATAATACGGTGGAAAAACCAATATGGAAATTGTCGATTTCAAAGGAAACGTTCAGTCCCAGATACGTGTACAACGGTCGTTTCACGATGTATATAAATCCGGCGAGATGCGAACGGGCGAAGACCGACACGGAGTAGGTAAAAACGATATATTTCCGCGTTACGTTGCGGCGGCGGCGGCGGCAACCGCGATGTTTTCGTGACCGTCGGCGGCGGCGGCGGCGGCGGCCGCGATGTTTTCGTCAACAATTTCGTGTGGCCGCCCATATATATATATATACCCGCACCGCAGTACGATAATGTTATTAACCGTGTGGCACGCACTCACACGCACACGCATGATAATCGCCGAGTCATCGCAGCCGCCGCGGTCTGGCGCATGCGCACCGTACGAATCGTGTGCCGCCGGCCGTCCCGCGCGCACACCATTTGTTTCGCCGACGTTCTGCCGCCAGCACCACTCCGTTCCGTACGCGCGACGTTTCGTCCGTTTTTCCCGTCCATTTTGTTTTGCCAGCAGACCGCCGTCGTCAGGTAAATATGATGATACGTGTCTTAACCGTTTTCTCGTTCGGCGTCGACGACGTTTTAGCGGCCGACGTCTCGTGTTTTCGTCGCGTTGCTGCCACGACCGGTGCGTGTTGTTTGCGTGTAGGTCCCGCGCACCGGTTCGTCTTTCATTCCCGCCGGTATGCCCGAGACTTCGTCGGTAACCGAATGACGACGATGCGTGTACGCCGTTGTCTGTTCGTCGCGAACGAATTTCATCGGCGGCGAACGCGCGTCTCGACAATAATCGGAATAACCGGCGTCATTTCGGAATATTGTCGACGAACGACGATAGTTAGTCAATAATAATCAGCCCATCTCGCTCGCTCTCACTCACTCTCTCTCAACGAACGATGGTTTGTGTTTCTTTTTCTCGCCCCACCGACGAATAACGTGACGTCAATCGTGGACGTTATTGAATTGTCGACAATCCGCAGCGCGAACGCGTAATTCGTTTATATTGTAAAGTCATCGGAATAATCGAATATTCATTATCGGCCGACGGGACCCACTCGAAACGTTGTCGTCGTGAGGTATTAGCGTGTATACGGTTCGTACACACCGGTGTTTTTTTTTTTTTTTTTGGTGTTATCTCGACCGAGTCGTCGTGATTTCGTTTTATCTCGAGATTTTAATGACGTTCAAGTGTTGTCGGGAAAAATTAAACGATTTGACGCGTTGTTTGTTCGTAAAAGAAATCGTTGGATTACTCCATTCGATTTATCGTCAGTAAATACACGTTACGTTTTTGATCTGAAATATTTAACAGATTCCTCAATCGTCCGGGCAAACGACATAACGATTGCAATATTCGTGCACCCAAAACACGTTGTTTGCGTTATACCTACGAACGATCATCATCTATCTAGGTATATGTTTTATCGTGTTTTGTAATTCTATTTTTTTTTTATCACGTACACACCTTTACATTAAACATTTTCTGTTTAATAATTTAGTATAGTACAATGATGGTTATTCATTTGTTATGTAACAGAAATTATACACGCATTATCAAACAAATTAGTTTTAGTAGCCGAAAGGGAGAGTTCAATGTATTGAATTTAACTTGATTTAATGGTTTCATATTTTAACTTTTGATTTTTATAATGAGTTTCCAGTGAATTATGTAATGTAATACAATTTGTACTCTAGACATGACTAGTAAAATTGATGTTGATTTTATTTAGATAATTACTTGTTTGTAGGCTGCTTAAATGGGGTTCTTTGTTAAAATGAATCTATTCATATTTCACAAAAAAAAAACCTCACATATTATGATTTAATACAATAAAATAATTAAACAAACCTATTAATACATTAATTTTTTTTACGTTGTAATTTTTAGTTTATTATTTAAAAATTTTTTTTTAGAAAAATGGTTTTAACACTTGAAAAACCAGCACCGCAATTCAAGGGAACTGCAGTCATCAACGGCGATTTCAAAGAGATTTCATTGGATTCTTTTAAAGGAAAATATGTGGTTTTATTTTTCTATCCGCTGGACTTGTAATATATATTTTATTTTCACTTATTTCATAAAAGTGTATTTATTTTAATGATTGTTTATATTTTCAGCACTTTTGTTTGCCCAACTGAGATAATAGCATTTTCTGATCGCGCTGATGAATTTGCTGCTATTAAGTGCCAGTTAATTGCAGCTTCTTGTGACAGTCACTTCAGTCATCTGGCTTGGGTGAACACCCCTCGTAATGAAGGAGGTTTGGGAAAAATGCAAATCCCATTATTGGCCGATAAGTCTGCTTCCATCGCTAAGGACTATCAGGTTTACAATGAAGCCACCGGAATTCCATATCGCGGTTTGTTCATCATTGATGGCAAGGGAAACCTGAGACAAATCACTATTAACGATCTGCCAGTTGGACGTTCTGTGGACGAAACTTTGCGTCTCGTTCAAGCATTCCAGTATACTGACGAACATGGAGAAGGTATGATGTATCAATGATAAAATTTAAAAGTTTGAAATTGATGAATTATTTTTTGCTTTTAGTGTGCCCTGCTAATTGGAAACCAGGTAGCAAGACCATCAATCCAGCAAAATCCAAGGACTACTTCAAAACCGTTGAATAATCATCATACTATAATATTATGCCATTCTCATTACTAATGAGTTATTTTTTAAATATTAATAATACTTAAGTAAATAATTTGTTTTCAAGGCAAATATCTTAAAACTGTTGGGATTAAGGTATTAATTTAATTTTTGTCATTATTTATTTTTTCAATTTTTTTATTTATGGCCATAAAGATTTAATCTTAAAATTCATTAGTAATAAAAAGAGATTATAAGTTATACCATTGTGTTGATTTATTCAATATATTTAGTTTATTAGAATACAAACAACAGTGTCTGGGATTTTTATTCATAGTTCAGTTGAAGAGTAAATATTAGCATTACACAAGACGAGCACTGGCTGTTAGTTAGATGGTCCGCCAACGTCAACATAAAACCCAGTTATTACTACTAGAGCGAGTTGTTTCATTGTTATGCCGAATCAGCTTGTCGTTTTGGACGCAGTGTCTTGTAAGGTTTGGGACCATCTCGACTGAAACGTAGTAGCTGTGGGACAGCCGCTAGATAGTAACCAAATCACAGGGTTTACGAGAAAGAGGAACCAACACAGCGCTTAATTCGTTATGGCTCTTCTCAAAAGGGTACAAAAGGGGCTTAGTCCGTTGCTAGTTGTTCACAAACGATCCAGTTTTCGATTGCATTGAAACTAATTTCAAGTCTTGCTATGTTGTATCCCTTGATTAGCACCTCATGCTAATAGAAGGTATGCGGTCAGTAAGATTTGGCCGCAAACTTTGTATGCAATGGTAATTTTTATGTAAAAACGATACAAATTATATGAAGTAATAAAATTGTACTTAGGAATTTGTTTTTGATAATGATCGGTCAACGTTGTGTAATTTTATCATACTTGTAATTTGTGATCGGTCGCTTACGTAGGCAGTGTAGTAATCTACTCCTTATTATACACGTTATGCAATCGTAGTTTGTTCTTAACGCCAAATCTGATTTAGTTTTAACGACATTTATTTTGATTACGGTTTCTTGTAGTTTGTAGGGGACCACTAAACATTAGCCACTAGATTTTGTATTGTGATTGTGATAAAATGCATTAAATGTACTTAATTTATTGATTTGCAATTGTATGGTCTTAATTAAATTTTGTAAGTAGACCACAAAAATAGTAAGATACAATAAATCACATATTACATGAATTCTGTAATTTTTTTCTAATTGTCTATATACAACAAGAGTGTAGTAAACTACAAAGTACAACTCTTTGTACATTTTTATTTTTATGTTATTTTGGTAGAAAATTGTATTAGTTTATGTAATCGACGTCAGTGGCATGGCGAAGGAGTAATTTTGGAGCGACCGCTCCTAGTTTAAATTGGGTGAGTGACTGGACGACGTGTAGTAAATGATTATGAATAAGTTACTATTACACTACTTATTAGTAAAAAATGTCTTAGAATTTAGAAGATAAGACTTGCGAGAAACCAAAAGCCAGAACGTATTTAAAAAACCGATATAATTTATTTTTTACTTATTTGTCGGTTTTATAGATGGGGTGGGTGTTAGGAAAACTAGTCCGCTCTTTGCCTTTAAAAGGTTCACCACGCCATTGATCTGCGTATACAACTGTATGTAGTTATGGCTTTAACTCATAGTTTGTTACTTTTTTAGGATTTTGTAACTTTCCTCACAATTTTAACAAAATGACATTTTATCATTAAATGAAATATGAATATTAAGTTGTAATTAAACAAATTGGATACGATTAAAATAAAATTTTATTTTGACGTTATTTAAATTTCAGGAAAAAAATGTAAAACAAAATCTCAAAAAATTAGTATAGACTTGTATTGAAATCAATATTGTTACTATAACAAATAATTTAAATATGTTGCAAATAATTTTTTTAAATTTAGTCACTTTTTGAAAATAAAAATTACTTTTTTAAGTAGTAGAGTCTTGAGACTAGAATTTTAATTTAATAACAACGTTAGTAATTATAATTATGAAATTAGTATGTAGATATATGTGTATGATGTTCCAAGATAAATTGTCACCGTCACTTGGATAAACCACACTCAAGTCATATTGTTTGAACAAAACAACAGTAACAGTTTCAATAAAAGATAAACTTCAATAATTAATCTAAAAGTGCGATCTGTTTCTTCGTTTTAATTACTTGACACTTGAATTTACTATTAATAAAATTCTACAATTGCAAACGAATAACGAAAAAAATGAAAGCATTTTAGTACGTATTTTGTTGATTGAATGAACTTTTTAAACTTCAAACGATAAATTCGGAAATGACGTAGACCATACTTCGAAAGTTATAACACACGGTGTGCGTTGTTTTTTTATTTTTTCCGCCACACGGCTTAAGGCTTCACCTTAGTCTGTGAAACATTAAAAAAAAAAAAGAATAGTTAATCGTAATAAAAACCGTGAGATAAAGGAATGGACAATAATTTTACACTAATATTATAATATTACAATATTACCGTAATATAATATTATAATACAGTCCGTTTGATAAGCGATAACGACGACTGGCAAGGTAACTATAACCGTGACCGCGGTTCAAACCGTGGATAACGTTCGTTGTCCTGGCGAACGTGATAAACGATATAATAAATAGTGTTATCGCGTTTGTTGTCAGACGATGTTTTCTGATTTTCGGTCGGCGTTTTTCGATTTCGAGGTTTCACGCCGTCGCGTTCGGGAATGAAACGAATACGATATAACTCGTATCCGAAGTCTGTTATTCGATTGTCTCGATTTAACGCGTAGGTCGTGTCCTACGAGAACTCGAGAATTCGTTTCGAAACGTCTCGAGTAAGTAATGATTCGATTGGAGCGTCAAGAAAATCATAACCGAAACAAGTGGATGTAATTTATCGTTTTGCTTTTTTTTTGCAGTTGAAAAATTTCCTGTGACGTCGTCCGCCAATATTGATTGCGCTGTTTCATGTAACACAACGAGTCAAAAACACTAATAGCATCGAACAATAAAGCCCAGCAGTCTCTTACTGGTAATTTCATTGCGCATTCATTTCTGTCCACTGTTATTTGTCAATAATATTATGTCGTCCCACGATTGTATAAACCGTCCACTATTCTACTGGTTAGTCTTAGTCCCATAGTTAATCGACTTTTTGTTGACAAATACTAAAATTGACCGAACAAAACTGTTAGGATTTCAGTTATCTAATATGGTCCTCTCAAATTATTGCAAGTTAATACAATTGAACCCCTTTATTGGATTCACTTTGGAGCTCAGGCATTTGAGTCTGTCAACCGAGTTAGTCGATTAGGCTAATGACCCATGAATAAAAAGATATGTACAAAATTATTTTTGCCCATTTTGTTCACGAGTTTTTTTCGGCTTTAAGGCGTAACAGTGGTCCTGTAACTCGGACATCTCTTTCACTCACTATTGTGAACCACTGTTTCCAAGCCTCTTCTTTACCGGTCTTTTTTCTTTTGCGATCTGAAACTCGTTTGTCGATTTTTTATCAACGTTTAAAATTCCTTTCAAGTAAACCTATCATGTTTGACTTACAAGCTGCTTGTTACTGACTCATTTGAGGCAAATCGTCATACTTTTTTTATATGTCCAATATTTATTCTAAACTCAAATCACGATATTTTCTCGTCTTAACACAGAAAACACTTTCACTAACGAAATCAAAACATGTTGACGCAGTGCAAAAACCGATTACTATTACTTACAAAGTAAAAGTAACACGTCAGTAATTTAGTTTATCTCCTACAGGCATATTACCTGTCATCCGATGAAGTCGCTGGTCGATTAAGCTGAATTATTTTTGTATTCATATCATCCTCAGACATGGTGGATGAATCAAAAAAGGAAGACAAATCGGAAGAAAACAAGAATTAAAAGTGAAGTCGTCAACTTAGCGGCAGTATTAATAAGAAAAATGAGAAAAAATATCTGCCTCTAATGGTCTAACATTAAAAATTATTTTTTAAAAATTCAATATTGTAAGTACTATTAGTTTAAATTAAAAACCAATGGTTCAGAAAATTGTGCCAGAAAACTTCATGAAATAATTATAATTAAATAAGTATAATTTATTGTTTGTTATCTAGGATGATGGCGATTATGTACAGGAGCTGGAGAGTGCGAGACTGTCAAATCTGAGCAAATGCTACTAAAAAAAAAACTGAAGGTTTCCTCAATTTGAAAATTTAGCTATTAAAGCTCAGAATTATTATTTTGCTGTTGAAGCTGAAGAGATTGAAAATAAAAAAAAAGTGTGCAATATATGTTATTTAAATTGTATACGAGACAATTAATAATTAAATATTTGATATAATAGAATAATGAATATAGTCTTGCCCGTTGTTTTTATGTTTATAAGTAATACTGTTTGAAGATAGACATTTGTCTTTTACACTTAAAATCAAATTTTTACTGTTAATCTAACGAAAACAAAAGTTATATTTGTTATCAGTTTCAACATATTTATTTATTTGTATTTATTATTGATATTGGCCAATTTTAGTATACAATAAAACATTATTTATAACAAGTTGTTTTTTTAAATATGTATACAACAGTGCGGCCAATGAATATAAACTAGATGTAAAGATTATGATACATAGTAATTATGCTACTAACATGAATTTATAATAATACGTTTTTTACGGTCAAATGAATTGAAAATCAATTATTACAATTATTTATAATTTTTTCATATTTTAATATTTAATGCCATGTTATGTTGATCCTGTAAAATGATTGAATCATAATATACATGATTATTTTTTGTGAATTGTTGATACCTACAGTGTGATGGTATAATTTATACGTAAACTGTATGAACGATTTGAACAAGTAACTTCATATATCCTACTTGGTTACAGTGAGATTAAGGTTTTAGCTACTCAATAGAAATGATAGGCCATGATAAAAATTGCCTATACTATTGTATATTTTACCTCAAAAGTGTCATTTTTGGGGGGCTTCATTCCTCTTACTACCTAAAACTAATATCAAGTTTCAGGTGAAATGATGATAGTTGCAGGAAAAAAATTAACAATTTATTAGTATTAAATTGCATAAAATAGTTTATTAAGATGGAAACAACGTACAAAATAAAACACAAAATAAGGTACAATCAAATTAGTATACTAATATCGAAAGGTAGAAACGGATGTTAATTTATTACTTTTATAAGAAAATTTTACATTGAAATTTTGGTAATAAAAATATTTTTTTCTACTTCAAAACTTTAGCTGCGAGTAGTATAATTAATTTAACTCGTCCAAGTCAATTTTTTCGCTTTTTAGTATTTAGTTAATGTAGTTCGCTCGGTTCGTTGTAACTACGTTATTGTGATATGTCGCTTGACGGAGATAAGTAATCGTCACCCTACCGGGTTACTGACATCGGTACCGCCTTCGTGTTATCAAGATAAGATTCCCGTCGTTATCGGGTCGGACGCGCGGTTCGTCTGTTTACCATTTTTCGGTTGTCCATTTCGACATTTTATCCGAACAAACGATAGGTTCGTGGTGTACGTTCGAATCGTGCGGTCCGCGTCCCCGTCAAGTGTTGTCGTCGTAACAAACGTTTCGCGGTTTCGAACAACAGCCGATCGGCTCGTCCACGCGCTTTCAAACGTTTCACAGAACGGCCGCGGTGGGGCGATTGGACATTTCGCGGTCGTCGTCGGACTTTTGGATTCGGGGTCGCAGCGCAAGGTTCCACTCTACGTGCCTTCGACTCGAATCAGGTGAATCCCGGTAAGATTCCCGATTACGATATTACCGAACATAAATACGTGTATTGTATTTTTTCTCACGTCAAGTAGGCGGCAGTCCTCGTTTGCTCGTATTCAACGCGCGTGATTTGAAATCGATATACGTTTCTCGTAACAGCAACGTATCTTCCCCCGTTTTCCATTTATCTTTTTCGTATCCACGAAAATATATATGACAACGGGTTTCTACCGTTTCGAGTGCAATAAAACGTAAAACGTCGAGTGCCAATTTCGTGTATACATTATGTATGTCTGTGTGATAAACAAAATATAAATAAAATTGAGTTATAATCAATAATAACATTAGACCAAGACAAGACCAAAACACAAAATAACATTATTATTAAGATAGACTATGTGTAATAATATTCGTATAAAAATGAAAATTACTAAATAGTAATGAAAAAAAAGAAGTATAAAATAATATTCGTCTTAAATACTTTTTAAGCACTGTTGAAGTTTATATTTAAAGTCAGATCTTAATAGTTAATTTTTAAAATACTCTTTTCCACGAGCAACTAGTAACTTGGAATGCACAAAATAATTTTAATGTTTTCTAAAAATGACAGTCTCTAATGTAATTGAGTGGATTAGTGGACATAAACAGATTCATTTGTAGTTGGTAAATATTTTATCGATTCTATTTTATATGATAATTGTATCATCTGGAACAATTGGAAATGTTGAAAATTTGTTTCATATGTCAACTTCAAACGTAACATATTGGCTACAGCTTAAATTAAATGAACGGTCTCTTGTTAATATTTAAAATTAACAGTAGATATAAGTTCATTCAATAACTGGTTATAAACTATATATGTAATTATTACTAGGTAGTGTTGCAACCTGATTGTGTATTGCACAGACTTAATGTTTGTACATCCTACTTCAAAGTTCATGAAATAAAATTAAACATTTTTCTTCACCAAAATGTACTTATCTGTATTTTAAATGATTAAAATATAGATTTTAAGATCTATTGAAGGTAGGTACACTCGAGTACAAAAAAAGGTTAAATACTCAGTTTCTATTTGGTATTTTCAGCCACAAGAACTTTAAACGGTACTGATTAGTTTGTCAATTAAATTATCAAATATCGTATCATTTCAATTAATTTTAGACATAATAGGTCACTTACATTCATGGACATCAGGAACTTGTGCCCTCCTTCTCAACCCTTGTTTGTATATACTTACAAATAATTTTGCTTTCCTCTAAAACTGATATATAATGTTTTCGGATGATATAAAACGTGTAATAATATAATTTTTCGCAGATTTTCGACGTCCATTCGTCAACACACCATGTCGATCAAGGACGTTCGTTTCGGCTACGATTTTCTCACGGACACAAGTATTAAGGCGTGCATGGAGTCCGTAAAAGAGTTGGATCTCACGTTTGCCTGTCTGTCCGTATCGAGTCTCAGGTTAGACACTAAGTCCAAACTATTAGACCCAGCGAGCACCGTCATGAACCCATTATTTTATCAAAAGTGGTGCCATTGTGTTGTCGCCAAAACCTTTCAACCTATCGATGTCGATTCTCCAAATGAGAACACCAGACTGGACAACCAAAAATCGTTGGTGCAAGACATCTCGTGGGCAACATTTTTAAACGTGTACAGTATCATGTTCGAGTTGCCGCTGCACGGTGATTTCGCGAATCTGGTTAGATTACTCGACAATCAGATCGACACGTATCTGAAATCCGCCGTGTTAATACAGTTTTGGATACTGATCCCAATAACCGATCGGAATACCGACCCGTGGAAGAAATGGACGAAATTCATATCATCGGTCAGGAACGCAAACAGAATGAAGGTGACGTTAGAAATCGGAGTCGAATTGCCGAGTGCCGGTGAGCTGGACCGTTGGTTAGGGGAGTCGGTCGCCGCACTAGTCATACACACGAAAGTGTTTCTGACGAATAAAAAAGGTTATCCGGTGTTGCCCAAGCGTCATCAAGAGTTCATCAAGAAAATGTTCAACGTCGGCTGTCAGATAATCGTGTCCGGCCCGCCGTCAGACATTAAACCGTACCTCAATTATCTCGCGTATCTGTACCAGAACACCACGTCGCTGACGCCGTATAGCTCCGAGTTCATTAGCGGTTTCGAGGACTATCTGCAGACGCCGTTGCAACCGCTGAAGCACAATCTGCAGTCGCACATTTACGAGACGTTCGAACAGGATCCCATCAAGTACTACGAGTACAGGAGGGCCATATCGAAGGCTCTGGTCGACAAGTCGGAGGGCGGCGTCGAGCCGGTCGTCGTGTACGTGGTGGGCGCCGGACGCGGCCCGCTGGTCGACGCGACGTTGGCGGCGGCCGTGGGCGCGGGGGTCCGGGTCACGGTGTCCGCGGTGGAGAAGAACGAGAACGCGCTGCCGGCGCTGCTGCTGAAGAACCGGGACAAGTGGGAGAACCGGGTGACGATCGTCAACGAGGACATGCGGTCGTGGGACCCCGCGGAAAAATGCGACGTGCTGGTGTCGGAGCTGTTGGGCTCGTTCGGCGACAACGAGCTGTCGCCGGAGTGCCTGGACGGCGCGCAACGCTACCTGAAGCCGGACGGGGTGAGCATACCGTCGCGTTACACGTCCTACCTGGGCCCCATACAGTCGCGCAAGCTGCACGCGGAGATATCGTCGATCCGGAGGAACGAAGGCAACTGCAACTTTCAGAAACCGTACGTGGTGCAGCTGAACAACGTGTACGGCATAGCCGCGGCCAGGCCGCTGTTCACGTTCGTCCATCCCAGAACGGACCCGGGGCGCGGCAACGACCGGGACGGGCGTCTGACGTTCCACGTGTCGCACGACTGCGTGCTGCACGGGTTCGCCGGCTACTTCGAGACCGTGCTCTACAAGGACGTGTCGCTCAGCATCGTCCCGGAGACGTTCAGCAACGGCATGTTCAGCTGGTTCCCGGCGTACTTCCCGCTGGTGGAACCCGCGTCCCTCCGCGGTGGCGAGCAGCTCCAGATCAACTTCTGGCGGTGCAGCGACAAGCGCAAGGTGTGGTACGAATGGTGCGTGGCGAAACCGTACCAGAGCGTCATGCACAACACCAACGGAGACATGTACTTCATGTCGCTCTGAACCGATCCGCCGCGAGCGTACGTTCCAATCAAAACGCCGGCATTCGAAATCCGCGTTTGCTCGATTCCGACCTAACCTAACGCGCATGCTGTCAAATTTGTTGGCGAATTTTTCCTCAATTTTTTTTTTTTTTTTTTTATTTTGGTCTTCTCTTGTAACTATTCTGTTTCGGGCGTGCGTACCCGATTTCTAACTTCGGTTTCGTCGATCGACCACGACCACATAAACAATGTTAAAATCGTATGTTTTTTAATTGAATTTACCGGACGATTTTCTTTTATATGTAAACCGAATTATTTTTAGGATTAAATGATGTGTCTGTCATTTAGCCATTTAGCTTAATTTTTTTTTAACGTTGTTGTCACCAAGGAAACCCGTCGTCACACGGGTCCATAAGTCTATTACATGTCGTAGGTAAAATATTTGAAAAACTCTGACCACTTTCGCCGTTAATAAAATTACCGGATTTCCAATTTGGTTTCCGTACTAAACACGCTACGGCCCATCAATTACACCGCGTTACACACACCGTCGCCTCAGCTATTGAAACCAAGCAATGTTGTGCAGGAATGTTCCTCGATGTCGCCAAAGCTTTTGACGCTCTGTGGCACCACGGTCTCTTATTCGAGATCAAACAAATATTCCCTGCTCCGTATCATCTACTAATCCAATCGTATCTCAAAGACAGGCTGTTTAAAGTTTGACATAGATTTCAACTTTCCATCGAATGCCCAGGTCTAGCTGGCGTCCCTCAAGGCTGCGAATAATTCTAAAAGCACCGTGGTTTATCACTAACATGGCAATGCACAACGACCTGAAAATTCGAGCTAATAACCGAAGCAACTTCATCATTTTTACAAACGATATCATTCAAACATACTATCGTATCATAACCCCCTTATCACCCAGTTGACATCAAATTCTCTCAGATAAACCTATCAGAATCGTACATTTTTAACAAATAAACAAACTTAAAAAAAAAAACACTGTTATATTCTGTGTCTAATCTGTTATACGTATATAATGTATGAGAGTTTTCACGAAAAAGCTAATAATTTGTATATCTGTAATATCATTTGTTTAGTATAATTAAAAAAAAAAAATGTGTATTATGTCTAATATCAATGTTGTAAAAAATATTTTTTAATATTATTTAAATAAACACTAAATTTTCCAAAAAAATATTTCATACTATACATAAAATACTATTTAATCACTTGTTTAATAAAAGTCTTTGAAATACTTTAAAATTCTAAAATAATAGGTGATGATATATTTTGAGAGTAATTAAAACTTGTATTTAATACTTAAAAATTGTATTCAATACTTGAGAATAAATAGTATTTTTGAAGTCAATGTTGTACAAAAATAATTATTTGAAACACTTCTCAGATATTTTATATTAAAGTAATATGAAGACCTACCAAGAGTAAACGCTGTTATTATAAAATGTCAATTTTGTACAACCAATTATTCATCAGAATCAGTGTAACTGTATATTAGACACTTTGTAGAATGTTACTGTTCAATAATATTGATTATAAATACCCAACAATCGTATTTAAAACACTTTATTGAATACTTGAGAATAAAAGTATTTGAATAATGGTAAATATTAAAAATTGTTAAAAAATAATATTATTTTTGTGTTAAAAAAAATACATGTTAATAGATACTTTTAAATTTTATACTTAATATTCGAAAATTAATAAACACAAGTATTTTTTTTAAGCTTTAAACAGTTGAACGTTGTTAGGTAAATTAATGTCAGATAGGTAAACGGAAGATAAACGACTAAACATCTTTTAGATCGTTGTAAACGTTTTGCAAAAACATGGTTAATACTTGCAGTTCCAGATTTTGTCGCCGTTTTCTTTTTTCGATTCTCTCGTAATATATGTTATTATATTTTATCTACGAAAAACACAAGTCGGATGAAAATAATAATTTTACAATTTAAAGTAATCACACCGCGTGAAGTGGCCAAATTTTAGACGCTTTTAACCGCCGCGAACACGAATAAAATAATAATAGTTCAAATCTAGTTTTCTAATGTTACTAGTTTATTTCATAGTTTATAATTAAATTAGTTTATTTAATTACACTACTGTATTTTTTAATCACTTTATTTATTGTAAAGTGAACATCGAATTTCTAATTTAACGAAAAAAAAAATATATATATATATTTACATTATACATAAGTGAATAAGACGCCGTCGGAATTACAGCAAAGAACACAACGAAAGTGAAGCCATTATAAAGGAATTTTTTTTTTAAAAAAAAGTTTTTAATAAAATGTTGTATGAAACACTATATTTCTTTGCGAAATAAGAACCCGGAACGAATACATCCACAGAACTATATTCTGTCGGATAAATACGAGGCGTGGCTATTGAATAACGAGACTCACTCTAAAAACTTTTTATTAACAATTTTTAATTCTTTAACATTTTTCTCCTTCTTGAATATACTCTGCTTCGCGTTTAATAAACATCGTTTCATCCGTATTTTGCATTGGTCGAAACAGCGTTGGAAATGCTTTTCTTGAAACGTTTTTAAACTATTTTTGTCGGTTTTGTTTTTACAGCTTTAACTCGCTCAAAATGTGTTCCCCGTAATGCGCGTAACGTGGAGCGCGTAACAGATACGGTATTATGAGCCGCGCGCATTGTCTTGACGCGACAGTCGTTTTCCCACAAGTCAGGCCGCTTTCTTCTTACTCGTTCTCTGAACGTTGTCAAGACTCGTAGATATCATTCATTCGGTTGAACAACAGTCCGTGCCCATGGGCAGCTATTGTTCAGTCATTATTACACCGTTGACAGCGAAAAATACGATCAACAAGTCAAAAACTTCCTCACGAAATTCGTCTGTGACACTCAAAACACGTGGTCGTTACGCGACATCATCTTCGTGTACGTCTGTCAACAAACGAAAACTTTCGGTCGCGGATATTCCGTGTCCCAATACGGTGTGCAATTTGTTCGTCCGGCACAATTTCGACGTAAAACGCGAATAAACCTTATAAGTGACCGACGCTGACGAGTAAACCACCGGACGTAGACCGACTATACCAATTATACCGAGTATATAAATTTCATTCCCTCGTCCGTACCCGTCTTACAGCCAGCTCGATAGTCTCGTTATTCATAACAGCCACGTCTCGCATTTCATCGGACCTGTTGTTCTGTGTCGGGGACATACACGTTACCCGTCAACCGCCGCACTATGAGTTATGCGTGTTCGGTATCCTAAAATGGCTAAAATCGTTCGGAAACCGAAATGGCCGGCGGACGGTGTGATTGTTACGGATCTTACCATTTTCTCGATCAAATTAATGATGT
Organism: Schlechtendalia chinensis; assembly: GCA_019022885.1. Taxonomy (NCBI): domain Eukaryota; kingdom Metazoa; phylum Arthropoda; class Insecta; order Hemiptera; family Aphididae; genus Schlechtendalia; species Schlechtendalia chinensis. The sequence continues at coordinate 1,458,471 of CM032345.1, read as the reverse complement.
TCAATATCGACTGGAAATCGCCGATGACATTGTGACGGCGGCGGTCGCGGTCGGCCGGGACCTGTGTGCACCGGAAACGCATTGGAAAAATAAACGTACGATTACCGTCAACAACGTTGTCGTGGATAAAACGGACGAAACTCGGGGACGTCTTACGTGGTCGTTCCGAGGTTCACGGTCCACGGGGCACGTCCGTTCGCCGATATCGTTCTTCTCGGGACGCGGCTGAAACACGAACACCAGTTGTTGGTAGTCAAGTCGAGAGTGCGTTTAATTCGAAAACTTGTCCGCAAATGCATTTTCGAATGTCCACGCGAATAGAAGTAAAAAAAAATATCGTCCGCTGTTCGACTTTCGGTTTCCGTGTGAACGGAGTCACGACAAAATGTGCACACATTATACGCGGTAAAGAATTACGTTTTTAATGCGACACGAAAGTCGTTTGAAAAACATTCGGAATAAATTTTATTCGAAGAAACGATAAAATCATTCGAACGGAAAAAAACATATTTGAATACTTCCGTTCGAAAGATTTAGAAGACTGACATTATACTAATAACATAAAATTTCACGCGAGTTCGTCGATCGACCCATAAGTCCGTTACCGGTGCAAAACTTTTCGACGCGTTAGGTAATTTTACGTTATTCAATTCGACGTATCGTGTTCAAATGTTATTACGAATCTGAAACCTATTAATTGAGTTATACGGTTGCTATAAAATTAACTTTACGTAGTATTATCATTAATATCATTATTATTCACTATAGCACGTGGTAATCATTGATGAACTAATTATTACTACACTAAACGATAAAGCAAAAAAATAAAAAATTATTATTATTATTATTATTATTATTATTTATCATCTTCATATACGACAAAGATGTCATTGCATTTTGAATTACATTTTCCAAGAAAATATGAACAAATATTTCGCAATCCGTAACGGTATAAAATTTTGCTTCGAACCAGTTTCAACTCATTTGATCGTTTGTTTTACATTGGACATGTAAAGTAGAAAACCAATCGTTTTATGTACATTAATCATTTAATTCGTTTTATTACCAAACTTGACTAAACGTTCATTTTCTTTTTCCAAAATTAAAGATGTTTACGTACGATAATCAATTGTGGAAATTAACTCGTTCGTTCTGTGCAGGTAATAGAGTTAAAACTGATATTTCATAACGGGACAGTGAAAACGCGTTTGATGTTATGAATTCGACTACAAGTGTTCGCAGTATACATTTGTACGGAGATTACCTCGACCATTGTCCATTTGAGTTCTGGCACGTATTCCGTGTTGAATGTGACCATTTCGGCATTCCGTTTCGTCGCGGGAAACGCGAATACGGTTTATCCGGTCGTATTTTTGTTGGGAAAAAAACTAAAAAAAACTAAAAAGACTAAAAATCAAACGAACACAAGAAGCGAAATCCGTCGTCGGCACCGACGGAATCGAACTCCGTTTGGAACGGGTGTTAGCACGCGATCGGACGGGAACCGCCCGGGTACGTTGTCGGAATCGTACCGCGACACGCCGAGCGAAAAACGGATGTCTATTATTAAACCTCCACACCGGGAGCCAGCCGGGCTTTCGTTTTCAGTTTCTCCAGCCGCGGCGTGACGATTTCTGTACGGAAACCGCCCGTCCCGCCGCGTTTATAAATAATCTCGCACGTCTCCGCGCGCTCCGGTATGGACTCCGGCCCGTTCGCGCAGACGTCCATGCATACGCGTCCGAACGACCCGCGCGCAATGACAATCGCCGTAACCCCGCCAGTCCGCGTCGTATCGACTTATTCGCCGTGCAAATACCGTGCGTAGTCGTTTCATCAATCGCAGTCCTCTTCGAATGGAAAACGCGCCCTGACACACGGCTCGTGTACGTGTAAACCAGGCATGTCCAACTCAAAGTATCGAGTGTGCCAAATATATTGAACGGTTTACTACGCGGGGCCGCTCACAAAACGTTTAACGGAAAAAAATATATTTCATACAAATTTTTCAATTTTATTATTCTTTACGAAATTACAAAACAAAATCATATTGATAATTTTAAATAAAATAAATTTGTTATAATATGACGTATAACCTGAGTCGCAGATTGTTATGGATCGTAATAAAATATCAGTTAATTTAATTAATAATCAAATTATACATATTAAATGTTACATCGATCCATTTAAACAACGGTCGAAAATATTTACGAATACAGATTCGAAATTGTTTTCGTTGACGTTTTCGGTGTTTTCAAATTTATATATATAACGTCTTATAAATATTCTAAAACACTACGAAATTTAAAATAATATGAGTCGCAATAACACGGTATACAAATGTAAAGTCGATCTTAAATAAATTTCATGTGCTGCGGGCACGTCTCGTGCGATATTGTTTATTTCCCATTCAAGCTTTTTTCGGAGCATTTTAACGGAAAGTGAGTGCCAACGGAGTAATCGAACTATGATAATGTACTATTCATACACTTGCATATCATTCTTACATGTTCGTGCAGTCATGTACATATACAATATTGGATACATTTAACTATTTAGAAAAGGTCGAAATCCCCTTCTTAACCGGTTTTCGAAATTCAAATGCTTTAAATCGTAGTATTTTGGTTCATCATTTGACGTATATGAAGGATGAATTAAAAAATTATATTATAATATTCTGGGATGGACATAATTCAAAATATAAAAAATAGATAGCCTTCAGACAGTGAACCAATAAATTAATTGATTATTTTGAAAAGTATATCGGTCATTTATAACTAATTACGCTATTTATATTGACTGCAGAAATCTAGTTTGGGAATTTTTCAGACATACTGGTCACTACAAATAACTTATACGATTTAGCGTTGAATAATAATCATTTACTCAACAAGGTATATACAATAAAAATAAAAACAAGTATTGTCTATTTGATTATTGTTTTATTGTATTTGTTGATTAACGTGTGTACCTATGATTTACGATTGAGTAGAACTAATAGTTTCATCACGCGTTAATTAAAAAAACATTTTTATATCGGAAATGTTTTTTATCGTATTTTAATTTTATTGCTTGCCCATATGAATTATCATTTCTTTTTTGTGATCACGTTGATATATGTGTTTTTCATTATTTACTGATAGTATTGTTTTTTATATTTTTTAGAAAAAATATGCATGTGTTTTAGTCTATTATCGTGTTTATACAACAGATATTTTGACGATATTAATTCATTTATGCAAACAGAAATATACGATTTTCCTATTGTTTATTCAAAACTACATTTTTGTGAGATTTGGATGATCGCCTACAGTTTTAATCATCAGATTAACTTTAACAAAAAGTGAATTAACATGGTTTCCGTTAAAAAGACAAGTATTAACGTTATTAATCTTCTGATAACTGTTTTGATTACTATTGTCGGAAAATCTAATGCCAACAGTAAATATGAATTGTATATATTAATGTATATTAAAATGCATTAACTTTTTGAAGTTAGGTAAATTATAATAGTATTTATAGTTTGAGAATAACTATATTATTAATACGTATTATTTTATACTGAAATTAATTGTGTGTGTTATGTGTATACTATAAATTGATCGATAATAATGAAGCTGTTTTTTTTGTTCTGCACATTATAAAAATAGTTATAATGTATAAGTTATTCAATAACTAAATATGCTGTTTACTTGATATTTATTTGTTTAATTAAATATACAGACTATAATCCTGTTACATAATGACATTGTGTTACAAATTACAGTATTACAGTAAAAAAAAAAAAAAAATGATATTACTCAAATGATTGAATTGAATATAACGATAAAATATTTTTAGTTAAAAATAAAATAACATAACATATGAGTTTATTAAAGCTTTCATGGATTGAGAATTTATTAACTATGTGGTTTTCGGAAATATCCATGTGATTAATGTTATTGTTCTGACGTTTCGGAACCGTTGCAGATTCCATCCTCGGAGTTTTGTAGTACACGTCTGACTGTCGCGACTACACTCAATCACACATTAATATCGATTTCTCACAAGCTTAATCACAGAATAATTTTCTCCAAGAGAATATTTATAATATGACTAACTATATTTAATTAATTAATTTATGAATAATGATTTTAGCAAAATAAAATTGGTGTGAAATTTTATTACCAAGTTAATATTATAATTCAAATTCTATACTACAACTAAATAAAATAAATGAACTTCTACGTTTTATATTATTTTATATATTAACTACTTTTAATATGTATATGACATTAATTATTATTGTTGTTCATTAAACTATAGAATGTTTAAGTAAGATTATTGATTATTTATCTTTGTAAATAACATCTTAAACTATACAATCAAATATATCTTTGTATATTATTTTACTAATTTCATATCAAATATAGAAGGCTAAACTAACCTGTTTCTTAACATTTTAAACTTTAAATAATTTTCAAACAACAGACGGATAATTCAAGAAGGCCGCAGTATTTATTTATGAGTCTGTTTAGTGATTTTGATTTCGTCAATGTTGAATTTGACATTAATTGTGATTTTTATAATTTAATATTTTACGTAACTGAAAATATTTAATAAGTAGAAATTATAGGATCATTCATTTTCCGGCAATTATTTTGATGTATTTTGCATTTAAGATTTTCTATTAAGACCAATGTCGTTGTTCATCACCATAATAACAGTTTGAATATAATAAATTATGCATTATACATACAGATACATATCATATATGTATGTATCCATGTGTTTATGTATTTCAATGCTTAATAAATTTATGTCAAATTATCATCTAGCTGAACTCATTAATAAAGGACCGATGGATCGTTAGTATTATCGTACAACCACTCGTGTATATATGTAGAAATTAAAAACTCAAGACATTTCTTATTCAAATTTTTATATTATAAAATTATTATGTATTTGATATTTCAGTGGACATTAGAAATGTGACAAACATATTTATCTATATTGTAGATTTATTAATAAATAATCCTTAAATTTTTATTAAATTTCTAAATGACAAGGTATTATTAATTATGTATTATTGTAGTTTAGTTATTATGTTTTCCACGTAGGCAATTTTACTAGTACAGAAGCGTTCGAATATATATTTAAAAATAGTGAGTCAATTAATTTAAATTAACATCATTTGGTTGATGAGTCGAATGATTAAAATAAATTGATTGTCATAGTGTGTTAAGATTTTATTACAAATTCAGAATTTGCAAAATGTTCTTTAATTAAAATTAAATTATTGAGTAATCATCAAATAGCAATATTATCATTTATGGACAAGTAAACTTCCGATTTAGAATCGAAACTTTTATGGTAGACGGGGGATATGTATTGATAGTAGAAACGGTTTGTTTTTAAATCATTCAACAAGTAAGAAGAATGAAGTTGAACTCTGCGTACGACTTACAAACTTTACATAATTTGTATAAATAGTTTAAACTGTAAAACCACGTTAATAATTGGTTAACTGAATCATTATATCCTAACTGAAAAATACATGAGAGACAAAGGGTTAATACACTAAACAGACCGTTAGATCAGGTGTAAAGCATTTTGGTAAATAGATTTTAATCACGTAACTTGTATACATTCAACGAACTTAATGCCTAAATTACGGCCATTAAGTAAATTTGAAATACTTTAAGGGAGATAAAATAATCATGTCACATTATTTGAAATGAAAACGTGTTTAAATATTAACAATTAATAATAGAAAAATAATTTTGCTTCTATTTTCTAGTCGTAACAACCAAGAATAACCGTATAAGAAATGGTAATATTTATTTCATCACAAGTCAACCAATTTTATATCAATATCAGGATTAGTAACTTTATAAGAATCTTCAGTTAACGAATAGATACATACATTTTTCATATTTTATATTTACGTTATTCAAATATTGATTACTATCATGCACTCAACGAATATAAATAACAGCGTTATTGATAAAATATAAAATTTTTAGGGTTTTCACGTCAATACGTCAAAGATCTTTTTGATGATGCCATTTTGAGTACGTAGATATTATGTCGTTTTATTACTGAAGTTAAATATCCACTCTAAAGATATGGGTATATCATATATTAGAACAATAAGCTTTTAATTGTCCAACTTTTAGATTACGATAATTGCCAGCTTCTAGATCCAATGCAATGGTGTGAGCAAAACATAACAAGTTCGTATTAGTTTTTAATATATATATATAATACTGTTTTAGGCTTTGGAATTGCACGACCTTAATAATATCTTTATTAATAATTAAATATACGCAGGTCAAGAAAAATTGAATTCTTTAAATTATAGTTTGTAGCCAATAAATATCAATGTATATATACGTGTAATCAAACACCAAATAAGATAAATACATACGAGTATAAGAATTTCAAAATAAAATTTAATTCTAATATAATAAACACATTGTCAAATTTTTACTAAATTTGGTGCAGTCAAGACAAATGATTAAAAATATCGACCCGATTCTTTATAAATATGATAATCCTAAATGATAGATATCACTTCAAAAATTATACTTATTGCATTTCGTAATTATGTACAATTTGAATATTATTATTATCCAATTGTTCGTAGGTACTTGACACTTATTATGAAAACTAATAACAATGCTAATATTTATGATTCTAGATTATCATGCAAATTTAGAGGATCACGAAATACGACCACATTGCGAAGGTAACGCGGATGTAAGAATATCATAAATTTAACGATTGTAAAAATTTAACTAATTTATACATAATATGAATTATCCGTACACTAAATTATTAAATTATTTATGATCATGTTTACATATGTCATTGATTTTATTCTACCCAAATTAAACGGTCTCATCCTATTGAAGCATTCTCCATTAATAGTTTGATAACTAAAATAATTATTACATAACTCTTGTGATATAAAATTAATTTAAGACAGACCTTATATCTATACTTTTTTTTTAAACAAACGGACACATACGACATTCGAAATTAAATGTATTTAATTATAATGTATTTTTCAGGATATTTTAAACTTTTAGGTTTTAATAGTAAGTAATAATTTTGTACATGGATAATATTAAATTTAAATTAACACCATAATTTTAAATAAATAAATATATATTTATTGTTTTTTTAGTTGACCATAATGGTAAATCAGCTCTGAAATATGCATACTTTAATATTAGTAAGTAAATTATATTTGAATATGTCACTTGATGTATTATACTTTATTAAAAATTGAAAATATATTTTTCTAAATGAACAACTAACTTCAAATATATTATTGACAAAACGAGATATAACGACTAAATGTCATGCATTTTGTTTTGCAACCGTATAATCAAAATTACGTCCTAAAAAACAATTACTAATACACATCTTATTTTAAATTACAGTGCCAATTATTAATTTTAGTTTTCTCATTCTTATTTGTTCTGTATATCATACAAATAATATTGTGAATATAAAAATTTATTTCGTAAACATTTAGTGATTACTTAATCAATTTCTTAATAATCTTATTGCGTTATAAACTAAATTTCATATACACATTAATGTATATTAATTTTTAATGGTTTTTTCTGTCTTTGAAAATGAAAAAGAGATCAATAGGAGGACCACAAACGGTATGTTATAATTGTTTTCATATTCAGGTTTTAAATGTTACATTGATTTCGTTTCAAATATACGAAATTAATCCTATTATCAATGTTTAGAATTCCACGTCATTATAAGAAATGCGTAATTTGTAAATAAACAAACGTATATACACAAGTTGTTTATAGTAGATCGTTATTGTATTGACTGCATCTCATGGTATTGTACGAAATTTGTTTTAAATGATTTTGGAACGATAAAATGGAATTTCGACTTAAACCCACGTATATTTATTAGGAACACATTTTTTTTATGACAACAATTTAATAAAGATACAGATGATCTGACAAAACAATTAACATTTTTTAAATATGTACTACTATTTATTTTAACAGATTCGTGTAGTGTTTATTATTTTGAAAATGTTGGTGGTTGAAATATAAATTTTTTTTCACTATTTTAATGACTCTAAGCCTTGAAATGTGTAAAAATTAATACAGAATATAATTATTTTAATTAAGGGATTAGAAGTAATCTGTTGTATCAGAACTATTTTAATTTTATTTAAAACTTAAATTGATAATATATTTTCAATTGCTTTAACAAATACAATTATTTAACATGAGAAATTTTAAATGTTGTAAGAACAATAACTATGAGCAGTTAAGTGGTAAATAATAACTTATATTTCGACCACTAGATTTTTAACACAAATAAACATTCTATAACAAAAAACTATAATTCATATACATTTTTAAAAAGTAAATTTTGTTGTTGATACATTTGCATGATATTTAAGTTTCAAATTAATATAGATAATTGACCGTAGAAAATAAAAAACGCATGATTTTGCATTTTGATGAAATTTAATTATTTCGTAGTTATTAAAAGCTCCTTGCGTACAACAGCATAAAACACATAATTAAAGAGAATATTTTTAAATTATGTTTGTAATATTTTAAAGACTAAACTATACTTATTTACATATTATTTTAGTAATATCAACAGGATATTGTACGTACATGCTTGAAACATTTAAACCATGTGTTGGTAAGTATCATGTTATAACAAGAATATTACAAATAGGAAAATTATGGATTTTAATGCAAAATCCGTAACACGAAAATAATGATGAGATATCCAGTTATCTGCCATTCGTTATATCATAATATATATATATATGAATTATATTATAAATTTTTTTCATTATTCTCTTACAACCACTGAATTTATTTTCCGATATTATCAAACCTAATAACACAACAATGATTTTACACGAGTAAATCATGTGGTTTTTAAAAGAAACAAAAACCGTCACAACTTTTTATTATTTTTAAACTTTGTTTTTAAATTAATGTCGTTATTCATTTTCGATGATTTATGTAATATTGCATGTACTTTTTATAACATAAGAAATTTTTTATTTTAAAATAATTCTTGTCTTATCAAATTAATACAATTTATATTTTTTTCTTTGGGTATAATATTATCATATAGTACAATTTATATGTTAACAATTTATACACAGAATAAAAAAAAAATTGTAAATATGTGGTAGGACACGAATTATGAGGGAATGTGAAAGATCTTGAGCTATATGAGACACATGTCAATTAACTGAAGTTACGATGAGAACAGTCTTCCTATGACAGGTAACATTAGGTTCATAAGAATTACAAGCAAAGAACGTAAGTCGTTAAAAATGATTAAATTTAACACAAATTTAAATTAAAAAAAAAAAAATGTAAAACTTTAAATTGAAAATCAAGTTAACTGTTTTTCACTTTGGATTTTTCCCATAAAAAAATCTTACATAACTCATCACCAAAAGGATCGACAAATATCTTGATAACAAAAAATATTGCGTGAATTGGTGTATTTAATTTGATGCACCGTGTGAACATTCACACAAATTTGATATAAACACTTAAAATGAATTAAAATGACTTATAAGTCAATAGGCAGTAAGGTAATAGGCACTGAATAATGGGTTATGATCATTGATTTTTTTTTTTAGCTGATTCTCGTGCATTAAATCCGAAAGAATATTGTCAATCTAGTAAAGGTCTCGTCTTACTATTGGCAATTGCAATTATGCAACAGTAATTAGAATACTATTTTTTATTAATTTTTTTCTCGTTTTAATGTAGGATGTATAGGTAAGAATAATAAAATAAATCATAACATATTTTTGTGAATAATACAATTTAAAATCTATATTTAAGTATTATTAATAATATTATTTACATTTTATTCGTTAAGTTAATATGAATAACAACAAATTAATAATGAAAATTTATTGTAAAAAAAAAATGTATTAAAAAATAATATACCGATCGAGTATGCTGATATTATTACCAATATTCATTATTTTTAAAATATTATGTTTGATAATTCAATTAAATACATTTGTAATATTTATTTGAACATCTGTTTATTTATACTAATTTTGACTGTTACATTGGCTAGAGTGAAATATTATTCGCAAATAGCATTGTTTTAAATGCAACTCCATTAGGCCTGATCAAATTTTAGGACTAGAAATGATAGAATCATATAATTGTCGGCGTTTATTTCTATATATTTCGCATCATTTCTCAATTTAATTTAAAAATTAGAAAATCAATAAACAAATTATTTTTTTTTCATTTATTAAAAGTCTTTAGCCAATAGATATTACGACTCAACGATTAAAGTTTAATATTTAACAAAAAACAAGTATCTTAAAATTAGTTAAGTAGATATGACAAAAAATAATAAAGTATAACAGAATACGATAAAATATAACAAAGTATGTGGCAAAGCCAAAGTTATTCAAATTCGTAAGCCTGCAGAGGTGATAAAATTAATGACAGCTTTGATAATGGTTGGGTGTTTAGAAGATAGAAGGCATAAATCTGAGGTGAAGTTAAGGGATACACATAAATTGGATAGTTGTAGTCTGTTAGAGGTCAAAAAAGGACAATTTAATAGAAGATGGGACGCATCGCACCTTTTATTACCACAATTAGGAAAAATACAATCAGCACAATTATTAATACCTAATTTAAAAGCATGTGTCGGAAGGCAATTTTGACAAAAGTTCAGTCTGCAATATAAGATAATGATGTTTCAACTGATATGTAGACTCTGGAACCAAGGATAGCGAGGAACGGAGGGAGACAAAACTCTGTAACTTCTTGCACAAGGCACGGGTAAGTTAGACCAATTGAAATTCCAATATGAAAGGATGGCAGACCGCAAAAGGGGAATAAGATGAGAATGTGAACAAATAGGTAAGCTTGAAAACTGATATTTAAATTTATAATCCCAAAATCACAAAATATTATACACTTTAATCGCGTATATGTATTTCAACAACTATGTTGTCATCATCAGCGAGAATGATGACAACGTAGTTGTTGAAATACGTATACGCGGTTAAAGTGTATAATATTTTGTGATTTTGGATTTATAAATTTAAATATAAAACAGTCACAAGTGCTCTATTATATTTTATTCTGAAAACTGATGTTTGTAAGTGACATTGGCTAGAGCTTCGGTTATCTTATTGCCCCTGATACCCACATTACTAGGAACTCACAGAAAACTAATCCGATATTTGAGAGAATTGAGTACCAATTAATAGAATCAATATTTAACACAATAGAAGAGTATTTGGAATATAATGGGTTTCTAGATATAACTAGAATACTAGATTGTAAGTCAGATGCTATAAGATAGCTGCCAGTATTTAATGATTAAATACAGATAAGAGCTTCTAGTGTAGCATAACATTCTGCTGTGAATGACAATATAACTGATGGGAGATTGCCAGACGACTGAATAAGTAAATTAGGAATGGTGTAAGCATTAACCAGCAGAAGAAAACCCAATGGAACAGTCATCAGTAAAGACTGGGATGAAATTGGTGAAGTTAAGTTTAATGTAATCATCAAAGAGCTGATTAACCAATTGTTTAGGAAGCGTAGATAAATTCTGTGAACGATAAAATAAGAAATTGGGGGAAATAGCAGCAAACAAACTATAAATATGTAAATCTGTTAATGTTACTAATAATCATTGTCCTTAACGAATTACAGATTTTATATTATAAAAATAACAGCACATACAGACATTATGAATCCCTTTATCTCTAATTAAATAAATATTCTACGTATATTAACAATTAGTATCTAAATGTAAATTCATTATTCAGATCCAATCACAAATAATGGAATGATAAATAGTATGTTTTATTTTACAGTAATTTGTTTATATCTGTAGCGTTTAGAACGTAGTACATGTTTAACTCAAATTGTCATATTATTCAATATTATTATGTAATTGTATTTTGAATGGAAACTAGTGATATCACAAACATATATACACATATTAAAAAGTTACTTATGAATAATCGTAACAATATTTTAAACTATCCAACATGATATAATAATATATATTATCTTCAACGTGCAGAAAATTTCAACAGTATAGAAGCATTCAATCATATATATCTCAACTGTGAGTCAATTAATTAAAATTAAAATTAAAATCCTTATGTTAATGAATCTATGTATTCAAATAATATATAACAATTATTATATATGTGGAATTCAATTCACTATAGATTCAGCATTGTACATGTTATTTTAATAAATAATGTATTCGTAAAAAGTAATGAAGCAGAATTTTTATTATTTAATGACAAGTCAACTACCAATTTGAAATCGTTTCCATTAGTTACAATTATAATACAGATGATATCGGTTTTGATGGTGTTTACATTTTAAAACAATTTACTTAATCAGGAAATTCTAATGCATTAATGTGTTTTCCACGTAGTATGTATCTAAATTTATACGGAATACAGTGACAAAAAACTACTAGAATTGTGCAGTAAAAAAAATTCAAAATTTAAAACGAATAGACATATTTGAAAAAGACTGTCATTTTATAAGCGATAATATACCGATACAACGTCAAACGAATTTAGTACTGCACTAATTGGTTTATTAGAAGTGTACAAATAATATTGTAACTCAGATAAAAAATGATGAGTATTTATTTTTAGACAATACACGCGAAGGCATAACTTCGGAACGCTCTCATATTTTTTATTATTAAGTTATATTAAGGACCGGTCCATAGATTCATTGTACCTAAATTGAAAAATGTGAAAATATATGTATTAATTTATTAAAGCCTCAGGTTAGGTTAGATCAGATACTTAGTATTTCGATAATTGCGGTTTTTAATCGCATACCTTACAAATATTCAACGAGCCTAATGCTTAAAATAATATTATTATATGGAAATTAAAGTACTTTAAGGAATATAAAATAGTAATATCACCTTTATTAAAATTAAAACTTTACTAAATATTAAAAAAGGGAAAATATTTTTTCTTTTAGTAAGCGTGCGTTTTAAAGGAGGCAATTATAAAGGTTATTTCAAATTTAACATAAAACTACACATACTATATCAAAATTAGGAATATTAATGTTAAAAATGTATCTTAAAAAAATTAATTGATATTTTATGTTTTTAATATCTAATTTTTTTAGACTATAAATATATAGAACACTATCATGTGCTCAGTCAATAAAAAACTGATGTATATATATATATATATATACATCAGTTTTTTATATATATATTATATATATATATATATCAGTTTATTTGAATAAATGTGAAATATTTTAGGTATTTTACGTCAATATGTCAACGATGTCTATGATGATGCTATTTCGAGTATGTAGATATACTGTCATTTTATTAATGAAGTTTAATAATTACTCTAAAGATATTATATTATTATATACTAAGCCAATAAGCCTTTAACTACAATCGTTTAAATTTTAGATTACGATAATTGCCAAATTCAACGTCCAATGGACTGGTGTATAAATAAAATAAGAAGTTCGTATTAGTTTTAAATACATGTATTTAATTGTTTTAAACTCTATTATTGCATGATCTTAATAATCGAGTGCACGTCAAGAAAAATTGAATATTTAAAGTTGTAGTTTACATCCAATAAATAACTGTATACGTGTAATCAAATAATATATAAGATAAATACATATATGAATTTCACAGTAATATTTAGTTATTATATATTAAACACATAAAATATTTCACATATGGAATTTCACATATTTCACTAACGAATGGTTATACAAATCGATGTCATTTTTTTAGAATAGGATAAACCCAAATGATAGATATCATTTCTAAAATTATACTTATTGTATTTTGTAATAGTGTACAATTTGAACATTATTATTATCCAACTGTTCGTAGGTACTTGATATTTATTATGAAAACTAATAACGATACCTATAATATTTATGATTCTAGATTATTATCAAAATTTAGAGGATCACGAAAGACGGTCGCAATGTGAAGGTAACGCGGATGTAATATATGGATATAAAAATATCAAAACGACCGTAAAAATTAATCTTATCTGTGTAATGTAATTGAATCCTTGCACTAAGTATGTAAATACATTCTTATCATTTTAAAACAAGCATGACATTTCTATCATTCTACCAATATTACAACAATCCCACTCAGTTGAACTATTGTTAACTCATGATTTATACCTAAAATAAGTATTATTAAATATTTAAGGTACAAAATTAGTGTATGACACAAATTATATTTATACTTTTTTTATTCAAACAGTCATAAAATATTCGAATTAAAATAACATACACTTTTTTAGGATCTTTGAGTATTGTAGGTTTTAATAGTAAGCTATATATTTGATATTAATAACGTTTAATATTAATCGAAATTATAACAAACTATCGATTGGCAACGTTATACATATAAAATTGTTAATTCCTATTTTATTTTAGTTAATGGAAGTGGCAAAGCAGCTTTGAAAGTCGCATATTATAATATGAGTAAATATATTTTCCTATTTAAATAATTACTATCGACAATTTTTGACCAAATAAAGTCCAGTACAGCTAATCAGTATTGAATAAACGAGTGTTTTCAATTAACGGCTTCCCGAACTCGTACGCTAAGATATAGCTCATAAAAGTACAAATGCTTGATGATATTTCAACTAAATCCATTGCATAATAAACGGGATATTGTATACACGTTGAAATATATCAATTTTTATTCGATTATTTTCCTCTTTGAAAATGATAAAGCTTCTAGGATATGGAACAAAAATGGTATGTTGTATTTTTTCATATTGCGATCTGACATTACAGATTCTAAATGTTACAAATAAATTATTTCCTGACATACGAATTTCAGCCTCACATCAATATTATGTTTAAAATTTTATATAATCAAATTTAATGGAGTAAACATGTACTTCAAAATTAACTAGCATCTAGATTAGATAAAAACAGATGACGTAACTGACGTACGCCGATTTCAGTTCGATTTACTGTATTGGAGATTTTTTGAATTTGAATGTATTGTAACTATAGGAGGTGTTATTATTTATAAATATATTTTTTAGTTATAGCACACGCATATTACATGTACATGCTTCAAACATATAAACCATGTGTTGGTATGTATCATAATTCAACACTAATATTATAACATCGATTTTTAATTTTGTAATACGTATCACTTGCATATATCGTTGCATTAATATCACGGTAAAAATGTCGTGGACACATTATCATATCGTTCAATGACGACGAGCTTTGAATCACAGTATTTTTTGATAACTTTACATAGATAATTATAATTACTGATTATTACCACAACTATTTAATTAATATTAAACATATAATTTACACATTATATACTATATAAGACATTTATACATTTCAAAGCGTTTTATGTTACATTTATTTTAAGAAATTTTTCCAATTTTGTATAATAATAAACAGAGATAAACATGTTAAAAAAAAATTCGAACAATTTGAAAATAATAATAGTTTTTTTAAAAATAATAATAATAATAATTTAAAAACAAATACAACATAACAAAAAATATGTTCGGTTCCCAACAACAAACATTAGAACATTATTACAAATAAATTTCTTATTTAATATATATCCGATTTATGACTAACTCACTTAACTAATCTCTAAACAGAAGAATTTGACACAATGCTCTGTGTAATGTTCATTGTTTTTTTTTAGCTACTTCCTTTGTAGTTGGTCCGGTACAGTATTGCTATCCTAATAAGGATCCAAACTTAACATTGGATATCGACCAATTCCAACTAGGTAATGATAAATTTAAGAATGAAGATTTATTTTTTATATTTTCAAGTGTCGTCATAATTTTGAATTTGTAAAATTATTTGAATATCAATATATATATGTTAAATTTAAAGTTACTTATAACTTTTTATTAACTTCAAAAATTAAAGATTGATAAATTAGTTAAAAATTAAGATTTTTAAATCAGAGGAATAAAAAAAGCGTGAAAAACATTTATAAAATGTCGTAAAAATGTATTTAGAATTTTAAACAAAAAATGAAAAAGTTAAAACTGGTATTCAAAGTGTGGGATAGTAAAATTAAATACACATATATTAATTGTATAAAATGTATACTCACTCTCTCTCTTCCTCTCTCTCTTTCTCTATGTACGAGTATATATATGAGTGAACTATGACTGTCAAAATCTGGTATCTATAAAATTTGCTAAGGAAGAATTAAAATCTACATTCAGAAAATTTATATTGCTCTTTGAACAATATTTAACTTAAGCAAATTATATAATAACATATAATTGAGCACGTGTAAATGTTTTATACTTCAATTTATAAACCCAAAATCACAAAATATTATACACTTTAACCGCGTATACGTATTCAACAACTACGTTGTCATCATTAGCGTGAACTACTAACCATAGAAGCTATATACGCTCGTATATATACAGTTTTTATCTCTGATGACATCAACACAAACTATCCGATTCGTTGTGTGCCAGCCAACTACGTCAATCGGAAGTCCTTGTTGTCGTCATTTAAATTAAATTAATTTTAATAAATAAATTTATTGATAAATTATTTATTTTAAATAATGTTCACTTAATGATAACGATTCAAGTAAAAATAGTCATTCAATTTGTTAAGAATTAACTAGTTGTTAACTTTTAAAGTTAGAAGGCATTAAGTAACCTAATTAAAAGAACTAAAATTTTGAATTCAAATTTAAGTTTTATCTCATTTGTTCATCTTTGTGTTATAGTATTATATGTATATTGAATTAGAATTATTTATAATATCTATTTATATTCACAACGTCACATTTTCAAAAATAATTTATACAATTTATAAGTAATTTTTATTTTTTCATAGAAATAGTATATATTAAGAAATAGTTTTGATTTATGAAATGAATGATAATGAAACTATTTAATATTGACTATAAGGCGAGCCGCACATTATAGAATTGTATAACATGAAACTTTTTACATACAATTTGTTTCGGAAACTAGTTTTGCGTTGATCTGTACAATTGAAGAAACTTGAATAATGAAACTATAGAATAATGAAATATGATTAGTTTTCGAAATGTCGTCTGAAGAAGATGACGTAATTTTGCTCTTGTTGTGGGCACGTCAAAAGAAATTTAAAAAAAGACGTCGTTCTTGGATACACTCGATAAATGAATCTAATATAGGTCATAGTGATCTGGATAAATTTAAAACGTTTTATCGCATGGGAAAAAGTAATTTTAATAATTTAGTACATTTAGCTAAACATCTTTAAAAGAGATACCAATTTCAGGCTATCGGTAACAGCAGAAGAAATAATTTTAATTACATTACAGTTAGTTCATTATTAGTGTATTATTTAAAAAGTAATTTCAATATTATTTTTTAAAACGTAGTTATAAATTGAATAAACATTTTACAATTTTACAATTTAGTAAAACTGGTATAACCACGCGAAAGTGTTTACGAAACTGAAATAATTAAACCAGAATGACAAATTTCGTGTGATAAATTTCGGAAACTAAAAATAAAAATAGTTTCTCGAAACTCGGTGTGCGGTTTTTCTTATCAATTTTATTAAGCAGTTTCACGTAATTAAAGTTTCATGTTTCATGTTGGAAGTCTCGTGTTTATAATGTCTTTAGTGCATGGCTCGCATAATGTTTCTTTATGTATTTATTATAAGCAGTTTAGAATTGACTGGCTTAATCTCCTTTTTAGTAATTGATTCTTGACGAAGTAACTTGTTTATTGTTTTATTTTAATACAATTATATTTAGATAATGCCGGTGCACGTGGACAAGAATTGTATTTGAACCTTTATCAAGATTTTTATTCAAGAAATTCATTTGATCAATGGCAACGTAGCACTGCCGCCTCCACACAATTACATCACGACCAATATCCACCAGGTAATACAGAGTTCAGTCTGTATTTTCCGTATCACGATAATGATCTACTCTTATATCATTTATCGGATTTAGTTATTTCATTGTTTCACAAAATATAAGTCCTGGAGATAAATTGTGTACATGTGTTGAAACAGTAACGTATCAACATGTTTATTTGTATACGATTAACGTCAATCGTAAGAATTCATGTAATCTTTTTAATTATAAATCTAAAAATACAGTTAAAAAAAACTGTTTATATTATCAAATATATTCGAATTTTTATATACGATAACGAATAAAAAATGAAAGTATATGAAACAATATATATCAATATAGTCATTATTGGGTTTAAAAATATTTTTATTTATACTTAATACATCGTTTGCAAAAGTTTTTAGACAATTTTAATTTTATTTAAGCTATTTATTATATTTTCACAGAAAATAGCATATATTATAAAATATAATTTATTACTAAAAATATTATTATGCTTGATTAGTATAAAAATTTATGTTTACTTCGAGGGCAATTTCAAGATCAACTTTCGATGTGTTACATTTCACTATTTACAGGAACTTTATTCACATGTTTAATACATGTCGCAACCAGTATATTATTTTCTTACAAAATACCGAATTTCTACTGTTTTCGTTCAGTATTGTTCTAATATTTGCCATAACAACGCGGAGAATATAATTTTATCTCCCGCTATCTATGAGGTGTGAAGTGTAATTCGTTTTTTGCAAGCCGAAATGGAAATTGTGCAGCTTAAATTCATCGTTGGCTATGTGCTGTTTATGGGAAGACAGTAATGAGGGATGGTTCGGTACGTAATTGGATTAGACAATTTAGAAACGAACGTACAGATGTGTATAATGAAGGGGGCCAAAGGTGCAAATCGTCTATGACCGAAGACGTGGATCACCAAGTTGACCAATTTGTTCGAGAAAACAGGCATTTTTCGATTTCAGATCTTTCAATAAGATTTTTCAAAATTTCTCGAACTCCACACAGAATTGTGTCTAAAAAATAACTTCTGCATGGTAACGCGTGACTACATATTGCTGCACGCACAAAAACTTTAGTTGAGGAGTTCAACTGGGATATTTTTAATCACCCCTCCTAACGTAAACTCTACAATGCCGATTTGGCACCAAGTGATTACCATCTTTTTCCGAAAATGAAATCGTTCATTGCATCTCAACGTTTAGTAAGTAATGAGGAACTTATGAACCTAACCTAACCTTGATTAAATCAATGGTTCAAAATACTAGCGGTGACATTTTTTAAGGAGGGTATACAAAAACTCGTCCCACGTTACAAAAAATGTATAGGGTTAAACGAAGACCATGTAGAAGAGTAATTTAAATGTCAATAAAACTATTTTATGCAAATAATTATTGTTTTTTAATTTTTTTCAAAAATATTTTGAATCCACCTATCCACTTTATTTTCCATTCATACGTATTGACTGTGATGAAATGTATTATTCATAGGTTTTTTTTTTTAGGCTATTCCGGTACACCAGTTTTGGAACAGTTTACGACATCTAACTTACCACTGACTATTGGCCAATTTAATCCTGTCACCAGAAATCAACTTAGTTTTGACCTAAACGAACCACGTAATAATGAATAATATAATTCCAGAATTATAAAAATGATTTTCATTATTTATTAATTGTTTGATACAATTTCTTTAAATTTTCAAAGGGGAAATTTCCCTATGTTTTTTATACTTCTGTTGAACACGTTTGTATCATATATATATATATATATATATATATATATATATATATATAAATATGAAATTCAAAATTATTCATAAATATTTTAAAGCAATTGTTTTATAAGCATATTAATCTGTTTATATTTACTGTATCGCATTCCATGAACTAATTACTAAACTATAATATTATAGCTAATATATCATCCCCTTTGTGTTCCTGAATGTTTTTGAAAACCTTATGATTTATTCTTAACTCATATTATTTATCAGAATGCAGTTTTAAAATTATTTTTATATTTATAGCTCAATTTTCGGAAGAGGTTCCGAATACTACGAATATATCCATTCAATCTTCTGCTCCAATAAATGTACCGGGTCAACGCTTTGACTACGACCTAAATTTTAACCTCACAGGACACCAGGATTAATTACTCATTTTTATTAATTAATGCAAATACAAGAATTATGCACACTATCGGGGTCTCCAAAACATTTTTATATAGTGTTAAATTACTTTTATTTGTATCATTAATTTAGTAAAACATTTTTTTTAAAGTAATTTTAATAGTTTTATACATTTGTGTGCTTGAAAGTGGAGATCAGCATATTTTTAATTAATACAATTTATTATTATGTATTTGTTATTTTTTTTAATAATTAGATGTATTACAATTGAAAATAATGTTTATGTATTAACTATATTTGAACATAATATTTTTATCTGATTAGTTATATTAAATTTACATATATTTCATCTTCCCTGACACCAACATTTGTATAAATATTGAAATTTCTTATCGGTTGTCAGACTACCTTTATATTAATGAGTGGCTTTTGTTAATTTTTTTCTAGGTCACTAGAAAAAATATATTTACGTTTAAAAACTTAAACGTGTGTAGTTAACGTATTACATCTGTGTTTTAATATGTTGTTACTCAAGTGTATTGTGTCGGGTAAAATTGCAAATACAAAGAAAATACTAAAAACGTTGCAATAATAAAGCCAGTTCTAAAAAACTTTAGAAAAAACTTTATTTTAACCTAGATTCGTTCACATTGCTCACTGAGTTCTGGTGTACTGCGAAAAAAATTAAAAATGGTCTAAATCATATTTTATTGGTTACCAATACTGAATGGTTCAAGAGTTTTTTGACAAAATTTCACCTCCTTACGTTCCTTCTGAGACTAAAGTGTCTTCTGAAATATTACTTAATATTACAGATCCACAAAATCATAGATCTGGTTATTCTGTTGCTCTTTATAGTAAACAAGAATTATCACTCGCAATTTTGTCTCGTAAGTCTCTCCTCTTTTGCTTCAATACCTTCAGGATAAAGCCTTTGATATTCTTCTAATTGTATTTAATAATTCGAGGGTAAATAATGTAATACCTGATTTATGGAGACACTTTAAAGTAATCTCTATTTCAAAACCTTTAGTAAAAAATCCTGCTTACCGTCCAACATCATTATCTTCGATATTTTGTAAATCAACAGAATTTATTCTTAATAATCGATTAGATTGGTACCTTGAATCTAACTCTCTTTTTTCTAACAATTTATTTGATTTCCGGCACGAAATTGCCACAATTGAGTGCCTTTCTAGTTTAATCGGTCCTATCCTATCCTACCTTTCTGTGATCGTGCTTTTCTTCCGGCCACATTTGTTGATGTTCAAGGCGTTTACGATGTTGTTCATATTCCCATACTTATATCACGTCTTCAAGCTCTTAATGTCCCTTCCTTTTTTTGTTCTTATATATTATCTTTATTTCACGTTCATTATTTATCCTTAATTTCTTCTTCAGGGCTGGAATGTATTCGTTCTACACACAGGGGACTCCCTCAAGGGAACTGCCTCAACCCTATCCTTTTTAACATATATATGATAGCCATAAATAATGAAGTCACAACTCAAGGATATTTCTGTTTATTTTACGCAGATGTTATGGTCGTATATTTTATAAACAAATCTTTGCCTTATGCTGTTGATCAATTAAATGTAGATCTCCATTTTTCAAGGTAACGTACCTTTGTCATCATTTTTTACAGTAATCCCTGATAAAAGTCAATCTATAATTTGTACCAGGAAGCGATATTTAGACTTTCCCTATACGTCTGGATCATATGAATATCATCCCATCAGAGTTAATCACATACTTTGGGCTTAAATTAGATTAAAAATTTAGGTAGGTTCCCCTTTTATTCATGATAACGGCTTAATAAATGCTTAAAATCTTAAACTCTTATCTTCAAAAATATTTACATTTAAAATTTTTTTACTTTTTTCATTCCTAGTCATTAGTCAATGTGAATTTAAAAAACTACTGAATCCATAAGGATATAAATAATTAGAATACGATTTTAACATTAAAGTTTTTTTTGAGTTTATTATTTATTCGACAATAACTCAATTGATATTTAAACATTACTAATATTAAAAAAAAAACAATATTATATACATTTTATAAATAGAAATATATTTTAATAATTATATTATACATATTTATAAGTTAATATAAAACAGAGTATAGAGAGTATGAGTCAATGAAACAAAGAGTGTAATGACAACAAGCAAGGACGAGGTAAGTGAGGTTAAAAGTTTTAAGTATTTAGGTTCCTTTGTAAAAAAGAACGGCGATTTTGACGAGGATGTGAAACATAGGATTAAGTGGGGGTGAATCAAGTGGAGCGAAGTGTTTGGTGTTTTGTGTGATAAGATAATTCCAATTAGGCTGAAAGGTAAGTTTTATAAGATTGTAGTGAGACCGACCATGTATGGTTCAGAGTGTTGGACGGTTGACAAGAAAATAGAACAGATAATGAGTGTAACGGACGTAATGATAATGCTTAGATGGATGAGTGGAATAACAAGAGAAGATAGGATAAGGAATGAATATGTAAGAGGACGCATAGGAGTAACGTCGATCGTATTATACATCATATTATTTCTAAAAACATAGATAGTTTGTAGTGATTTTATGCTGGTTATATTTGTTTCTGTTACAACCTACACAATATTACAATTCAATAGCAGTTTACGATTGAGTTTAAATGAATCTTGAGAAAATGTGTTGTAAATGAAACATAAGCAAATCGTGTATTACTATTTGTTTAATTGAATAAATACCGTAATGCACGTAATATATTGAATCATTATTCGTAATATAGTTTAAAAAAAAACATTTTTCGCGTACCTTGAAGGTGAAAAACATTGTTTATTGGAAGATAACTGAAACATAAATATCTGAAAACAGTCAATATTTTACGAAAATAAAACAAAAATATTCACTCAACAAGAATCCAAAATGCTTTTTTTTCAACACTTATATAGGATGGTTGGTTTTAAATGAATTTCTCTCTAGCTTTATTTTTGTTCCTGTTCTCCCTTACCTCTATCCTAGCTATTTGGGTTCGCCCATCCGTGTCCTAAACCTCCACTTGACACAATCTTCCACATCCTCTACACACCAATCCGCAGTTCTTATATCACACCCAATCGCATCTAACCACTTCTTATTAGGTCTTCCTCTTTGTTTGGCGACTAATTCGTAAGCACCATCTCGATACGATGATTAGCCCGCCATTGTGGTATTATTTGGGCTGAGTATGAATATATATATATATATATATACAAAAATAATATTAAATAAGGCGATGAACTATAATATGAATTGCCTACACGACGATGAATTACAATTAGGCTTATATAAAAAGACAATATAACTAAGAAAAGCCTACACAATTTAAATTCAAAATTTCGTCGTCCACCGATCTGCCGGGTGTCTCGGGAACGACTCATTTCTCGCAGTTCAACATCGCAACGTCGACCGCTCCGCGATATGACCGGGTCCAAAGATGGACTTCTATTATATCGTTTGAACACTCTTCCTCTTTTTCCTTTAATGTTCATTTTCATAACCATATTTACAGCTTCCGAATTTTCTCTCCTCATAGCGTGAACAAACCATCTAATTTTATTCTTTCTCATCTTATCCACGATCGTCGCTACTCCTATGCTTCCTCTTACATATTGATTCCTTATCCTATCTTCTCTTGTTATTCCACTCATCCATCTAAGCATTATCATTACGTCCTTTTCCACTCATGATCTGTATTTTTTTCTTGTCAACCGTCCAACACTCTGAACCATACATGGTCGGTCTCACTACAATCTTATAAAACTTACCTTTCAGCCTAATTGGAATTATCTTATCACTCAAAACACTAAACACTTCGCTCTACTTGATCCACCCCCACTTAATCCTATGTTTCATATCTTCATCAAAACCACCGTTCTTTTTTACAAAGGAATCTAAATACTTAAAACTTTTAACCTCATTTACTTCGTCCTTGCTTGTTGTCATTAAACTCTTCGTTTTATTGACTCATACTCTCTTACTCTGTAATATAATTACTTATAAATATTTATATATATATAATTATTAAAAAATATTTCTATTTATAAAATTTATATAATATTATCATTATTTTTTTTTAATATTAGTAATGTTTAAATATTAATTGATTTATTGTCGAATAAATAATAATAAATAATAAAGCAAATAAACTTCAATGTACAAATTGTATTCTAATTATTTGTATCTATATGGATTAAGTAGTTTTTTTAATTCACATTGACTTATGTCTAGGAATGAAAAATACAAAATTTTTTAAATGTAAATATTTTAGAAGATAAGAGTTTAAAGTTTTGAGTATTTATTAATCCGTTACCATGAATAAAAGGGAGGTGCATACGTAAAGCGCAGGGCGAGAAGTATAAAGAACATCGTGAGGATACTATTATAGTAATCTTTATTTATTAGTAGATTTTTAGAGTAAGTAGAAGAACGCTAGACGAAAATAAATAACTTTCTACATAACGTAAAGGAGACACTATCGGATTTAAATTAGCTAACACAATTATAATTTGATTAATGGAAATATATTTATTTATGGTAATAATAATAATGCTATTAATAGTTATAATAATAATTATAACTTTGATTATTTTTAAATTGAAAGTTTATATAATACATAATTAATTAGAGATACCGATGCATAGACCTCTAGAAAAAGTCTGAGCTGAACTCCACGTAGGTTGGTGACTATTGAAATCACCAGCAAAGAGGAAGTTGAAGAATAGAAAAGAATAAATTAAATCCAGGATTGCACATGAATGATTAGAGCTGGGTGGGTTATCGACCATTTTGATATACGAGACGGGAATCGAATAATTCAACACTCACTAAACTAATATCATGCTGAACTAAACAAATTGAAAGCGAAAGAGGAAGAGGCATAGCACGATATTGAAAGCTCTTGCGAATGGCAATTGCGGAACCACTATAACCGTCAAGGAGATCAGAACGAAAACTACGAGTAAAAAATTTTAATAGGAGTTAAATAATTATTTAACTTAAGGCATGCATTAGGAAGAAGCTAATTTTAAGATAAAAATGGTAAAGAACAAGGGTAAGTAGCGATAAGAATATTTAAACTAGTAAGCTAACATTAATACTTCTTACATTCCAACGATTAATCAACAAGGTTTAAATTCGTTATAATATATTATTAATTGCGAAATATCGAACCATTGTGAATACAATACATATACATAAAAGTATCGTCTATTTTATTATTATTCTAAGATAAAATAATTATTGATCAACGTTTGTAGTTATGACTAACGATTGAGTAGGATTAATAGTTTCACCACACCATTTAAAAAAAACATCTATTAAAAATATGTTTATTTAATATATTTTAATATTTTTCTGCGGTAAATGCTTTGTGAATGTTAGGATATGAGATATGACTTAGGTTTTTTATAGTTTTACATATTTCATATAACTGTGAGTGTATTTGATTAATTATTTTATGTATTTATATAGTTCACAATAAATAAGGCGTTAGAATTAAACGAGTGAAATAATTATATAACTATAATAAACAATGTATACTTGTTATAATATAGTTATTATAAAATATTAAAGTGCACCGACGCGTTGTAAATTGTTGTTTGGGATGTGATTTGCAAAAAGGATTAGAAATAATTTAAATTCTTTTATATTTAAATGAAATTATCAAATTTAAATTAATTAAAAAATGTATTCTTACACTCGTACACTAAAATTACACAAAATATATTTAAATACTATTATAGAGGTTCTGTTAAAACAAATTAAATTCTGCTTGGTCGTATACTTCTCGACTACTCGTCGGCTATCGCCAAGAGATCCAACGAGCTAACACCATCGGTGGGAACCGCTAATTCAGCGGATTCCAGCTCGATGGCTCGGTCTCGTGGTCACGGTTATGCCATTCGCTTAAAATTTGATGACTTATAATTCTAATATACTAATATACTATATCTAATATACCACTATGCAGTGGCGTAGATACGGGGAGAGGGGGGTGCAAGGGGTTTACACTACCCCAGAACTCTAAAAAAGATTGTTCTTTTCCTTTAAAATTTTGAAATATCATTTCATTGATTTTGTGCACACGAAGCTAAAATTTAATATTCATAAATACATTTAATGTAAATATAAATTATTATTATAAAATATTTAATATTTATTTATTAAAAATTTCATTTATTCAATAATATTTTAATTTTTAAAAGTTCCTTTGAAAACCCCCACTAGAAAAAAATCGTATCTACGCCACTGGCACTATGCAGTAATATTACATAACGTATATTATAATATAGTGTTACACTACTTAATTGCAATAGGATATTGTGTTAAAAATATTTATTGGTAAACGTGTGTAGTTATGACTAACGATTAAGTAGAACCTATAGTTTCATCACTCGCTTGATAATGAAAGGAAATATTTTAATTTCGGAGAGTTTTTAGTTTTCCGGATTTTAACGTTATTATTCGTCATATGAATCGCCTTTAACTTATTGTTTTTATTATTATTAGTTGTTTTTAATTGATGCTTTGATTTAACATTTAGCCTCAAGAATTATTTTGTGGTTTATATGGTTGTGGAAGATACGATATAACGCTCGGAAGATAATTTGGGGCAGTCGAAGAGGAGGTGAAATATGTCGTAGATCGAAGGGTTATTGTAGAGGATACAAAGAAGAATTTGGTGTTATAATACTGTAATATTTAGTTACACACTATTCACTGATAACTGTTTTCTTTAAAATATTTTTTAAGTAAAGTAAATGTGTTTTAGACAATATACATGTTTGACGATATTAATTCATCTGTTCAAACCGATATATATATATATGGTTTTCCTATTGTTTATTTAAAATCAATTTTTCTTGAGTATTGGGCTATCGCATTTAGAAGAAATCATCAGTTTAATTACAACCCAAAGCCAAAAAAATGGTTCCTATTAAAAATATTAACGTTAAAAATATTGCAATAATACTTTTGATTATTTTCGTTTCGAAAACGAATGCTAACAGTAAGTACAAATTCTATACTTAATGTAAGTTTGAATACATTAAAGTTTCTAAGTAAAGCAAAATATAATTGTATTTGTAGTTTTAGAATATATTATAAATATTTTTTATCTTAAATTCAAATGCAATGTATGCGTTATTTCTATATTATTATCGATCGATAAATTACGAATTTGTTGTTTAATTCTATAGCCAATTACAGTGTATTAAAAATAATAAATACATATATATCTAATAAACATGATTAGGCTTAAAAAACTTTTCGCTGATACAACCAACTATGTTAAATATCAATTTATAACAAATGCATATTATATAAATAAAATATTAATTTTTGAACTCAACATTATTCATTACATTTTAGAATGTGAAAGTAAGATTATTTGTTTTTTTAAATATTATTTTATCAAATCCTGTAAAATAGATATTTTTATATTCATCACTATATTTGGAAAGTCCATATAAAATATAAAAGGAAATCCGTATACATTTTTTTTGTTTAAACAAAAACGAGCCTATACAAATATTATTGAAAACTATATACTGAATGCTTTTCAGATATATTAGATTATTTTTAAATAATTTTAAATAAGTAGCCGGATAATGCAAAAGTCCGCAGTATTTATTTATGACCCTGTTTAGTGATTCTAACTTCATCAGTGTTGAATATAACAGTTATCGTGAATTTTAAAATTCAAATTTATAAATATCTGAAAATATTTAATAAGTTGAAATAAATAAATAGGATCATTCTTTTTCCGGCAATTATTTCGATGTGTTTTGCATTTAAGATTTAATAATAAGAACAAAACCGTTGTCCATCACCATAATAACAATGTGAATATTATAAATTATAAATTATACATACAGATACATATCATATATGTATGTATCCATGTGTTTATGTGGTTTAACGCTTAATAATTTTATATCGAATCATCATCTAGCTGAACTCATTAATAAAGGACCGATGGATCGTTAGTATTATCGTACAACCACTCGTGTATATATGTAGAAATTAAAAACTCAAGACATTTTTTATTTTAATTTTTATATTATAAAATTATTATGTATTTGATATTTCAATGGACATTAGAAATGTCACAAACATATTTATCTATATTGTAGATTTATTAATAAATAATTCTTAAATTTTTATTAAATTTCTAAATGACATGATATTATAAATTATATATTATTGTAGTTTTGTTATTATGTTTTCCACGTAGGCAATTTCACTAGTATAGAAGCGTTCGAATATATATTTAAAAATAGTGAGTCAACTGATTTAAATTAACATCATTTGGTTGATGAGTCGAAAGATTAAAATAATTTGATTGTCATAGTGTGTTAATATATAATTTAATTTTTGAAATATAATAATTATAAGTTCAGTATTGCCAATTTTCGACAACTATACTTAAATTAGTAATTTAAAATAAATAAAAACTATATTTGTTCGCGCCATTTTGTATGCGGCGTTTTTGTCGTAATACGTGGTTTTTGTGTTATAATTATATTATCTGCCGACCATTGATGTATGTATCATTGGGGGGAATCCATACAAGCTAATCAAGACCGCCCGGCTCGAGTTTGTCTATCGGCTTCCCCGTCGTCGAGTCGTCGTCAACGCGTTCGGATAGTGCTTCGCACTCATTTTTGTTAGACCGATTTTTTTACATTTTTTCTTGTGCGTTTTGCGTTTCGCGTGACCACGGTTATTTTCAAATATCTGGCCAACGTTTGGATCCCGTCGCCGTCAGGTTATAGTTTTAGTACTCTAATTTTGTATTTTTTTTATGATATTATTATCGACCTGTTTTATATACTAAATAGGTTAAGCAATTTTGTTTTCCATTCGATTATAATTACATTTAATATCCGAACGACGTTGTGTATTGTTGACCCGTTATTTTGTTTGTCATTTTAATAAAATTATTAATATTGTCATATTTTGAAATACAGTCTCCGCTTTACTTTCACCATTATTTTGATGTTTATTTTTTCTTAATTTTATTATTTTCTTGAAACTCTCTGTTTCACCCAAATATCTTTTTCTTTTTTTGGTTTTGTTAATTTTATATAAGAAAAGAATTGGGTACAAAGCAATATCAATTATGGACAAGTCAACTACCAATTTAAAATCTTGGTAGACTATAGTATATTGTTTTTTAGTTGAAATGGTTTGTTTTTAAATCATCAAGCAAGTAAAACGTTGAAATCGTGGCACTTGATTGCCAAACGTTCAATAACTATTCGTTATTATTATGAAAAAAGTTTATAGAAAATAATAAAAATAAATTGTATAAACGCCAAAGACTATTAACCCAACCAGCCAGTTACAAGTGTAAATAACTTCAGATATTGGTTTTTAGTCATATAGCGTGTACAATATACATATTTAACGAGCCCTATGCTTAACCGAATGTCATTATGTGAAAACTAATGTTCTTTAAGGATTATAAAATAATCATGTGCACATTATTAAAACCGAGAACATTTAAAAAGTAGATAATGAATTTTTTCGTATTTTATAGTCACGACGATTAATAAAAGGCGAATACGTAATGGTAATTTTTATTCATTACAAGATAAATCATATTATGTCGATAATTGAATTCTGTATTCACTTCAACATCTCGTCTATCATATGGGTTCTACTATCCTAGTTTTCAATTCCCATTTAGCACTCATCCTCTATTTTATTCCTATCTACTGGTCAACATTCTGATCTGCGCATCATTGCACCCCCCCACCCCTTCCCTACTCTCTTGTTAATTTTATCTTTTAGCTTAATTGGAATCCTATTTTCACACACAAACCCGACTCTTCTCTCCGGTTCATCCACCCAACACTTAATTTTATGATATTAGGATGTTGTATCGATATTAGAATTAATAACGTTAAACGAAATATTTAAATAATAAAATAAATATTTATCTTTTTTATAATAAATTTTTATATAAAAATCTATTTTTCTTGTGCTCAATAAATCTAAATAACAGTGTTACTAAAAAAATACGAACATTTTTAGGGTTTTTTCGACAGTATATAAAAGATCTGTTTGAAGATGCAATGTTAAGTATGTAAATATATTTTATTTAATGAATAAAGTTTATTTACTAATGAAAAATTATGGGAGAATCGTATACTAAAACAATAGTTCTTTAACTAAAATAGTCAAATTTTTAGATTACAAAAATTGTAAAATTAGACATCCATTGAAATGGTGTGAGCGTCATATAAAAAGTTTGTATTAATTTTCAATACACGTTTAAATCTGTTATACATAATCTTGATAATACCAAACCTAATAATCTAGTGTACACCGGTCATGAAAAATTAATTTAATATTTAACATTATTGTTTGTAACCAATTAATAACTGCATACGCATACATGTAATCAAAAAACAGATATGATAAATTCATATAATACTTTTTTTATAATACTAATATGATCCTAGATTACCATTATTATCAACATTTAAAGGATCATGAAATACAACAGCATTGTAAAAGTAAGATGGATCTAACAAAATGCATTCATATTATTTAAAATTTAATTTGTTTATGTTCATTTTTACATATGCTATTGATTTCATTTTTACCTAAATTATAATAATCTCACCCTATTAAGGTTTTCTCTATTTATAGTTTGATAATTAAAATAATTAATTCATTAGTTTTATTTTACACATTTAATCTGTGACTTTAACTATACTTATACTTCTTTTAATCAAATGTACCTAATATATTAAAAATAAAATCACAAACTTTTTTTAGAATATTTGAAAGCAGTAGGTTTTGATTGTAAGTAATACTTTTTGACAATTATAATGTTAATTTTAATTAAAAACATAATAAAATTATTATAAATATATATAATGTTTACTCGACCTACAAATTCTACATATTTACCTATTATCGATTAGCGTCATTGTGAAAATAAAATATCTAATCAATATTTTTCTGTTAGTGGGAAAAAATGCCGAAGGAGCACTAAGACACGCATACTTTAATATTTGTTAGTAAATTACATTTACGTATTTAACTTAATAAATTATACTTTATTCAAAGTTAAAAACATAGTCCTTTAAAAATAATTATCATCAAGTATTTATGACATAGTAAAACATGTAAGTTGGTATATATTATTATAATTTAATATTATGTCCTTAACAAATAAAAACATATATTAATTTAGATTATACAAATTTAATTTTCTCATTCTTATTTGTTCTATGTATCATTGATATAATATTGTTAATATAAGATGCTATTCCAAAAACACGAAGAGTCAAAAAGTGCATATAGAATGCTCATTGATTTAAATAAATTAAAAAATATCTACTATTTTGATAGGATTATGAAGTGTTTATTTTTTTAATTTAGTATTGGTGGTTGAATTATAAATTTTGGCTTACTCTGAATTATTTAATGTTTGAAAATTGTTAAATGAAATAATTGTAATGAATTAATTAAAACTATTTTTATTATTTATTTTCTTACACAATATTCGATTTGTTATGCAGTGATATAACAAACCGAATATTGTACACACTTTCAAATGTATTTAATTTTAATGGTTTTTTTCTCTCTATAAAAATTAAAAAGATCCCGGGAAGCAACACATAAGTGGTATGTTATAATTCTTTTTTCATGTGCAGAATTCAGATGTTGTAACCAATTCATTCGGGATGCATGAAATTATATCTATAATTAATATTATGTTGATCGAAGTATCACATTGTTACATCATATGTAATTTGTAATTCGACAAATGAAAACACTTCATTCGTATATATTAGTTGATGTTATATATTGTGTATCTTACGATACTGTAAGCGTTGATTTTTAACGATTTCGGAATCATTTAATAGAAACGCGGACGCTTCTTTATTTTTTAGGAACTATTTGCGTTAAGTACATTTGAAATTGTTTAAAAATATAGATGTACCGAACAAAAATGTAACTTATTTCAAATATAAAGTAGTATTTATTTTCATAGATTCTTGTATTGTTTTTTTCTGAGAATTTTGGTAGTCGAAATATAAATTATAGTTTAGTATGTAAAACTTAGAGAATAGATGTGCTTTATCAGAACAATTAATATTTCATTTCTATTGACTTATTTATCTTTAAATATAATATAATTTTATTCTTTTTGATAAACCTGAATGGACAAGATATTTTCAGATATTTTTACCAAAACAATTTACCGAATTTGTATATTTGAAATTGTCATAGCTAGTAAAATGTAAACAATAATTAATTTTTTTATCACTATTATTTCTAATAAAAAAACACTATTAAAATAATAATTGTTCATATTTTTTAAAAATATGCATGACTTAAAAAATTTATATTATTATATAAATTGACAGTAAAAAAAAAACAGTGTATTTGCAACTTGTTGGAGTTCCATTTAATCATTTCGTAGTTATTGAAGGCTCCTTGTATACAATAGCATAAAACACACGCTGTTTAAGCGATTATTTCGAAAATATATTTGTTACATTTTATTGACTAAACCATTGAAATTCACGTATTATTTTAGTACTATCAGCAGCATATTGTAATTACATGCTTGAAACATTTAAACCATGTGTGGGTAAGTATCATGATGTAGCAAATATATTACAATTATGGAACTTATTGATTTTCATGCGAAATACGTAACACGAAAATTATGATGGGATATCCAGTTATCTACCATATGTTTTATCATAATAAATACATGAATTATAATATATAGGTTTTTTATTATTCATTCAAACCAACTGATTTTTTTCCCGATATTATCAAACCTAATCACAAAAAATGATTTTACATGAGTAAATTAGACGGTTTTCAAAAGAAAACCCTCACGTCAAAATCAATCACTTGACAAGAAAAACAATAAACGATTTAACATTTTGACATTTTATTATTTTTAAACTTTATTTTCATAATATTGTTTAACATATATTTATAATTTTTTTCCTTATTATTTTTAATTAGAACATGACATATGTTACGCCAAAATATAAAATTACTTGTCTCATATGAGTTATATTTCAAAGGGCATATGTCAGAATGAGAATGATTTTATTTCGTAAGAATTGTAAGCGATAAAACAAAAGTAATTTAAAATAAATAAAATAATTACCAAATATAAATTATTAAATGAAAAAGCTATAAATTATAATTTTAATTGACTTTTAAAATGTTAAAAATATTAATGTTCCAAAATGTAATCATTTTTTTTTCTCTCGTAAAACAGTTTTTGATTTTTTGCAATGAAACTAAACGCATTGACGAATGTTATAACAAAACTAATTGGGTAAATTACAGTCATACAATTCGATGTGCTGCAAAATTTCACACAGAATTAACGTATAAACTAAATATGCACAATAATGATTTCAGCTATTTCTCATAAAAAATTGTTTTTCATCTAGTTTTGAACAGATTAATTTAATCTCTACTCATAAGATATATCTATGATTAGAGATATAATGGGCACTAGGTATTCATAGTGGTTTTCTTTTATTTAGAAATATCCATTGCAGTTGGTCCTTTACAGTATTGCAATTCTAATAAAGGTCTGATTTTACTGTTAGTAAATAAACTTATAATTATAATACTAATTTTTAATAATACAATTTTTCTTATTTTATTTTAGGATGTATAGGTATGAATATTGATAATTTTTTTTGTAAATAATATAATTGTATACATAGATTTGAATATTTATAGTAACATTAAAGAAATAATATGAAAAAAAAATTGTATACAACTATAAAATTATATAATAACTTTACAACACTATGTTATCAAAAATATATTTAAATTGTTGACAAACAGTACGATTTTAATTTTTTTTTTGTAAATTTATTAGTTTAGTTTTAGTGATACACATTTTCCTGCAATTGACCAATGAGCTTTTAACACGTTTACATTTTAATTGTATATTATAATTTTTGAAACGAGAATATTCTTAGGGAAACACTTTTTATTTAATACTTTTGTGAATATAAATTTTTGAAGACACCAAAAAAAAATTTCAATGTCTACCAATTTATGATATTGAATCACATTACTAATACATGCTACGTTAATATAATTTACCATAATTTATCTCCTAGTTTATTAAACATAAATATAATAATATTTAATAAAATATATTTATTATTATTTTTATATATTAAAATCAAAGAATATTTTCTTATCAAATTAAATTATTAATATTTTCAGCATAAATTTATATACATTTTATTAAATCAACTTTAAAAAAATATGTTTAATTTAAATGTAGACCTTAGTATTATTATTATGCCAACTAAATTATTATTTGTTATGATTGTAATTTTTATGAATTGCCGATTAATATCAAATAATAATATATTCGATAGTGTTGTTAATTGCGAAATGCATTGGTAGAAATTTGGGTTTAAAATATTTGATTTGATAGTTCAATAATTCATATAATTGCAGTGTTTATTTGACAACCATTTTATTAGATTAAATTTCGTCTGTTAGTTAGGTTAGTTTAAGACATTAATTGAGATTATATTTTCCTATATGTAAGCCTATTGGGTTTGAAAAACATTTAGGTTTAGAAATGTAAGGATCATAAAATTTCTAACATTTTTTTTGTGTTGATTCTTAATTTAATTTGAAATCAAAAATATATAAAACAAACTATAAATCCTGAAATACATATATTAATATATTTATGTATGCCTAATAATCATTGAATCTACTAAATAACAGATTTTATATTATAAACATATTTGCATATAGAGTTGTATAATTTCACTTAGTTTTTGTTAAATAATTACTGTAACTATATTGATAACTATAACATAAATATAAAACCATCATATAGATCCAATCATTAAGGATGATAAAATAAATGGTAAGCACTATCATGAGACTATGAAGTCATTCGTTTATACCTATAACATTTAGAACTCAATACATTTTAAACTCAAAAGTCATATTTTGCAAATTATTAGATTTTAAAATTTTTAATTTACATCTGGGATATCACAAACTTATACTATTAATATACGTATGTACAAGGTGACTTGGATGGGCGAGTGCATTTTAAATGTAAAATAAATAAGACAGAACAAATATCCAAAAAAAGTTTTGTTTTTATTTTCAATCTACAGCCGTTGGAAATTTATATACTAAAAGTTATGTTATTCAAATGAAATCCGTTATGCTCTTGGCACTCTTCTAAACTTATGCGAAGATTTTTTAGTACACGTTGACATAATGCATAATGACACCAATGACATTTCTGCTGTGATATTGTTTTTTGATTGAGTTGATGTTTACGAAATGTTTTTGTACACCCTCTCTTTAAGAATTAATCATAAGAATTAGTCCAGAGAGCCTACGTCTATAATGTGTGGTGGCCAATTAACAACACCTCTTCGCAAAGTCAGCTTATTGAGGAATAACTCCTTTATATATTCAATTTGCCACAAAACGCACAACGTTGACCGGCTACCTATCGTTATTAAATTTCTATGAACTGAGCTGATTAGTATTGCACATCACTATGCCTCCACCAAAGCGTCTCTCAGTGATTTCAATAAAAATAGCACGCACTCTTCTGGAAAAACTGTATAAGAATCTATAAAAAATATTACAGATTTACATTTCAAATAATCATTTTAATAATGTAAAATATCCCATGTAATAATATATTATGTGTTTTTACGCAACTAACTATTGTATTATATTCGACGCGTAGTAAATATCAATGGTAGAGAAGTATTCTTACATATATACTTTAACGGTGAGTCAACTAATTAAAATTAAAATTAATTTTTAATGAATTGTCTTATTAATATAATGCAATACATATGGAACTAAAATCACTATAGATTCAGTAACGCATAAGTTTTTCTACTTAAAAGTAATAATTGAGAATTAATATCATTTAAGATTATTAAACTACCAATTTAAATTTGTTTTGGTTGAATTACAATTTTAATAATGATGTCATTGGATATTATGATGTGTAGATTCAATTACATTACTAAATTAATTCATTACAATTTTATCAGAGAATTTAAATGTATATGATTTATTATTATTATTCTCTATATCTGTCATTATAGGAGATATGGTGTAAATGAACTCTTGTACTTGTGTGGACGTGGGATTTTGAAAAGGAATCTTGATGACCTGAATAAAAAAGATGTAGAATTTTTGTCAGCTTTATACATTTTTAATTAATTTAAATACGTTTAGGATCTGTCTTCTAATTCGATATATCTAAATTGATAAGTTTGAAAGTAGAAAGTTTATAAGGGTCCATAAATTAAGCCTGTTAGGTCTGGTATTATATATTTTGCCAACATGTTTTTATTCGCTCAATTTGTACATATTAAGTTATGGAACATAATGTCTACATTAGTGTAATTATATGGATAATCATGTATTTTAAGGAGTATAAAATAATAATGTCATTTTATTTAAAACAAGAAGGTGTCTACTACATATTAAAAACCTAAGAATTTTTTGTTCTAGTTCATGTACCTATTCAGGGTGGTACATACAAAGGTAATATGTATTTAAACACAAAACAATTCATATTGTTTTGACATTTGAAATATTACGTTTAAAAAATATTGTGTTCCACAAATGAACTAATATTTTAGGATTATTATAGTTAAAACTTTTTTAATTGAAATATTAGTTACTATCGTATGCTAAATAAATATGAATATCAGTCTAATTGAATAAATGTGAAATGTTTTAGGTATTTTTGGTCAATATATCAACGATGTATTTGATGCAGCCACTCGTAGTATGTTGATATACTGTTATTTATTTAATTAATAAAGTTTAAGAACTACTCTAGAAATATGAGATTATTATATGTTAAAATAATAAGCTTTTAACTGAAATCGTTTAATATTTAGATTACAATTTTTGCCAAATTCAATCTCCAATGGAATGGTGTGTAGGAAATATAAGAAGTTCGTATTAAATTTCTATACATTTATTACATTGTTTTAGAATCTATTATTGCCGGATCTTAATGATATCAATCTTAATAATCAACACAGATCAAGAGAAGTTGAATCTTTATAATTATAGATTGTAACTAATACCTGTAAAAAAATACATGTACACGTGTAGCCTTATTTTAGATAAGATAAATACACTTATTATATTTTTATAATAAAACTTATTTAAAATATAATAATCATATCAACTCTTTTGCTTAAATTTATTAAATTTTGTTCAACCGGTACGCATAATTAAACCAATTAATGTAGTTCTTTATAAGTGTAATAATTCTAAATGGTAAATTTCAACCTGAAATAATTCTAATCGTTTATTAGAATTGTATAGATTATTATAATTTCTGTATGTATGTTTATTCAAATGTACTTGTTGCTTATTACAAAAATTCAAAACGATATTAATATTTATGATCGTAGGTGTAACTCAAACATTATTTTTGGATTCCGACTTGATTTCGAAATGTAGTGGTAATTATGTTAATATTATAAAATCTGTAAAAATTACACTTTACTTTACATAGTTGCAATAACAATATATTGTTATTTGATAGTAACTCTATACTAAATTGTGTAAATTATATTTTGTCATTTCAAAACAGTCATGTTATTGATTTCATTTTCCAATCTCGTTTTATCGACCTATTAGCCACTCAAAATTTGATAAGATATATAACATATTTTTATTATAAATTAAATTTATCAGAGGAAATATATTTATACTTCTTTTGTGTAATAAGAATATATTTATCTAAACGTACATAATGTTTAAATATTAATTTAAAAAAAAATATATATTAAAATAATTAAATAAATGTTTATATTTACTTATATATATATGTATATTTAAATATATATATATATATATATATATATATATATTTAAATGTATACTTAAATATACGAAAATCCCAATGAGTATTACGTTGATTACAGAAAAAGAAAACATAAAATTACATAATATAATGAAACAAAATACTATTATTAAAAATATAGAAAAGAAACTAAACAAAATAAATCTGAAATCATTCCGGTAGACAAATCAAATGTTACTGCACATACTAATAAAATTTGAAACAAAACTTTAGATTTTTAAATAAAAATAATATCAATATTTTAACATCTGACTCTACTACAATTTATTTAAAATAAATGAATAATTTAATTAATAATGCAATCGCAATTATACCCAAAAACTAGAAAAGATTTTTATTAAATAATAGATATGTTACAGCTCCACTATGACACCTTTTTGTAAAATTACATAAAGACAAACATCCAATCAGACCATTAATTAATTTCAGAACCGCTGCTTCATATAATTTAGCTAAATTTTTAGAACAACTAATATAACAAAAATTAAAATTTACTAGTGAAACGCCAATACAAAATTCTTATGATTTTATTGAAAAAATAAATATTATTAATTTATACCTTGCTGTAGAATAATTTCCTTCGATGTAAAAATTATATACATCTATTCCTAAATTTGATGCATGAAATATACTTAAAAATAAGCTTATTTTTAATAAATATTTTAATCTAAATAAAATTCGTGAAATTATACAAACAATTAATATAATTATTAACCAAAATTATTTCCAATATAATAATATATTAGATACGCAAAAAGAAGGTTCAGTAATGGGTGATCCTTTAAGTGCACTTTTATCGGAATTATACTTGATAGATTATGAAACAAATAATATACTTTCCAACAAATTATATAGTCCATTTATTAAAGCTTATTTCAGATATGTAGACCATAAATTAATTTTATTTAGAGGTATAAATAGACAAGCAGAAATTATGGTTAATAGTTTAAATAAAATGAATGAACATATTCAATTTACCCTAGAAACACAATTAAACAATAAGATTAATTATTTAGATCTTACGGTTAGTTTAGTTAATTATAAATTTGAATTTAATATTTACAAAAAACCTACACACACTGATTCTATTATTCCTTACGATTCCAATCATCCGTTTTCCTAAAAATTTCATTTTTAAACTCAATTTT
Organism: Schlechtendalia chinensis; assembly: GCA_019022885.1. Taxonomy (NCBI): domain Eukaryota; kingdom Metazoa; phylum Arthropoda; class Insecta; order Hemiptera; family Aphididae; genus Schlechtendalia; species Schlechtendalia chinensis. The sequence continues at coordinate 1,419,309 of CM032345.1, read as the reverse complement.
TTATAGACTTGAGCACTTGCCTTTAAATGAATATAATCATAAACATGAACTTAATATTATATATGATATCGTACTTAAAAATAAATATAATTTAAACATAATCAAAAGAATACATAAAAACATTAAAGAAAACATACAAAAGCCTAAATAAATAATGTAATTAATTATTATAGTAGGAAATATTAAAATTTATTGCCAGAAAAATTTGCAAAATTTTAAAATAATAATGTAAATAATATTAAAATCGCATTCAATACTAATAATAATTTAATCAAACAAATAAATTATAAAATAAAACAATTTCTTAATAATAATTTTAATAAATTTAATGTTCCTGGTATTTACAAATTTAAATGAAATTGTAATAAGTTTTATGTTGATAGATCGAATAGAAAATTTGATACAAGACATAAGAACACATCTCTGAAATAAGCTTTTTTTAATCTTAGTTAGGTTAGTTTTTTTTAAACTAACCCAAATTAAAATTTTGCAAAACATGTATAAAAAATAATCATCTTATTATTTTTAATATAGATAATGACTTAGAAATTTTAAATATACAACATAGTATTTATATCAATTCCGTTTTGGAAGAATTACATATTTCGAAAGAAATTAAACACAATAAATTAAAAAATATCTTAAATGTACAAACCGATTTTAATATCACACCATAGTTATTTTCATTATATACACAATTTCTTTGCTTTTTGATATATTTTTATTATTTTTTCTTCTTCTACTCCATGCCTTTTTATTGTAACATTCATAATATTCTCTATATAATTTCTGTTTTATTTCTGTATGAATTTTTTTTTAATCAATTTTACATTTAATTTATTCCTCAGTTGTTGTATTTTATTTATATTAACCTGATGATGACATTTTGTCGAAACCGGTAGTAATAAACACACATATACAACAACTTTTACATTTACTTTTTCATTAATCAACGTAATACTCATTGGCTTTTTTGTATATTTAAGTATACATAATATATATATATATATATATATATATATATATATATATATTTATTTTTAATTTTTTAATTTTTTGTTTTTGCATATCCTTTTTACTCTAAATTTATTTTTTCTTTTATTTTCACTACTTTATTTATTTATTTATTTTTTTTAGAATATATGAGAGGTGCAGGCTTTGAAGGTAAGTAATATTTTTATACATAAAATATAATTCAAACCATAACATGTTAATAAAATATACAATGATTATTATGGCGACATATTTACATATTGTCGATTGGAAAAAATGTATGAAATAAATTTGTAGTCATTATTAATTTTCAGTCAATAAAGATGGCTTAGCGGCTCTGAAACATGCGTTCTTTGAAATGGGTAAATAAATTGCATTTGAATATTTTTCTAAATAGATAATATTTTTATACAAAATTAATATATATTTTCTCCCAATATACACATATATTTAAAATTTCATTATTTTTAAGCATTATGACATAACAATACATCGGGGATTAGGTTAATGTATTTTGTTGTCGAACCGCACATTTATACACGATAAATAATGACTAATGCAAATTTTCGATGACTTTTTTCGCTTTTCTCTTCCTAGTTCGTTCTATACGTCATGTAAACTATATTGTGAACGTAAGAATGCATGCGATAAACGTTTAGTGATTGCGCCATAAATCGTAATGTTAGTTTACATTTCACGGGGAATATGGAGTGATAGCATAATGTTTGAATTACTGACTGGCATTCGTGACTCCGAGCGTCGGCTGCCGGCAAGGACCCGTTAGAATCAGAGGATCCCGCCTGGCGTCTTACGTACAAATACATACCACGGTGAACAGTGAATGTTTCGACGAGCATAGTTTCCTTCGTGTCCAACTGGTTTTGTAGTAGCGTCGATATGATCCACAACCGTTAATTGCTATTATATCAAACGGGCGTTTTTAATTGACTCGTACGATACGATATAAACATTAATTCCATTGCTCAATATTTTTTCATATAATCCTATTGCATAAAATATGGTATAATTATTTATATAATAACTTTAATCGTTTTATTCTCCTCTTGAATATGGTTAAGTTCCTAGGATGTGGACAATGAATGGTATGTTATAATTTGTTGATATTTTGGTAGCAAACATAATTCAGATTCTTAATGTTATAATAAATTATTTCCTGTTATACGAATTTCAGCTTAAAGCCGATATTATGTTTAAGATTTTTATATTCATTTTCTAAAGAAGTAAATACGTTTCTGAAAACAACATGACATCTTAACTTGACAGAACCATAGATGATGTACATATTAATTATTTTCGAAAAATTCGATTCCTATGTGAAAATAAAGCTGAATTCAAACGATAGTTCTACTACTTAAACTGAAAATTTTTATTTATACGGAATAACACAACGTGTGAAGTGTTGGAAAAAATTGTTCTCACGTACTCATGTTGTAAAATAATCATAAGTTAATAAATGTCATTTATTAATGATTTGTTATGTTTTGTATTTAATTATTTATGTTCATTAGTATAAAAATATACGCAAAAAAGCATAATTTATCAGCCCGACATCGTATTATGAATTATTTGAATTTTTATGTACTTCATATAATTATTGTAACTATATGAGACGTTATTATTTATATTTGTTTTAGTTACAGCACACGCATATTACATGTATATATTTAAAAAATATAAACCATGTGTTGGTATGTATCATATATTTAAAACGAATGTTAGTAATTAGGATAATATAGATTTTTCATAATATGTATCATTTAAATATATCGCAGCATTGAAAATGCCGCAAAATCGCGGTAAAAATGCCGTGGAATCATTATCATACCTCAATAACCACGAGCGTTAACGTTATGGCAATATTTTTTGAAAAATTGTTTATGGATAATAACTGATTATTATCACAACTACCTATGCATACAGATAGATCCAGGTTTAGTTCCCGACTTTTCGACCAGGATATATACCACAAGCTTCTTTTAGCAACGTGGATGCTATTCAAGGATCGAAGCAGAAGACGCTTATTCCCTAACTGAAGCACCAATCGACTTAACGCCGATCAAGACCGAGGACTCCGAGATCTTGTACTGCATTCACACATCGATTTGCACCACGGTTGTGGTTTGCCAGAGGACTTAACCATACACATGAAACCCAGTCCGAACGAATCCAACCCAGACGAACTAGACTTGATCCGTGTCATTGCGGGTGACGGGGCTTTAGCGACACCAGTAATTCTATTCTTGTTTGCGTCAATAGTAGGACAGGCCTCGAGCGACCTTCGCCTTAGCCGCTCTTTCGTCTTAAGATAGTTTTATCAACACCAAACATCAGTTGCTCGGACTCATAAACCCCCGTGGCATTGCAAGGAGAGTGAAATCCGAGCTTCAGCTCTGAGACTCTAAGGTCTACCCCACTACCCGAGTGAGAGACCCATTAGTTCTTTTTACCACCAAGCCAGTACAGTGGATCTGATTCAAGCACCTCCACCCCTTCCCAAGGGTTTCAACCGGACAGAGTGGACACCTCATACACTCGGCCGTGCACAGCGTAGTTAAGGTCCGGCTCACCTTAGAGGGATTTAGCATCCAAGTCCACCTCCCCCTAGCTGGGAGATGAGTTGTATTACGGATGACCCTACCGATAGGCTGGGACCGTACCCTGAGCCCCCTGCCAGGAGACTCATGGTTGGCGGCTAATTATTCGAATACTTGTAGCTAACCCCGACAGGTTTTTCTGTTATCTGCCAACTACGGACGCCATCTGATGCTTGGGCCCATGCGCTGCCGAAGCTAACCAAGCAGAAAATCCAGTTAAGTACCCTCTGCAGCGGGTTCATCAGATCAATGCATACAAAATACATATATACTGCTTATATAATTTAAATATTATTTACTTTACAGGACATATATACATTCCAAAACGCGTGACATTTTTTCAGTCAACTTTCATAATAGTATTCATAAATAAATATAAATTATTGTGTATAACGAAGATTTTTGTAATATTCATACTAAAGGAATTTATTTTTTCATAAAATTGAAGTTGAAAATACGACATTAACTATATATTTTCCTTTATGAATTTAAAAATTTGTACTTAGCAATTTAATCAATAATAAAAAAAGAAGTATAAAAGTCATTAACTTCATTTATAGTACATTGAATTTTATGCAATATTTTTTCAATATAGAATTCTATTGTCTATATTAAAATATCATTTATCAACGGCATATTTATAAAAATAAAACGGGGAGGGCGCAACAATATTATAAATAAATATCCACCTAAGTAAGTTAGCTTGATATATAATCGTATATAATATAATTCAGTTGTATATTAATGAAAAAATAGTGGATTAGTCATAATGATTTCTTATTTTTAATGTGGAAACTCCCTAAATCTCTACCATAAAGACGCCACTGATATAATCCATTTACATAATATAATAATATAGTTAAAGCATAAAGAATATCATAACTTCAGCTAATATAGTAGTACTTAGCCTTAGAAAAATATCTGTACTTACATCAGGGCAATGTTCTTAACATTATATATTTTTTAAAGTCGATTTTGGGTAATCTCGAATTAAATTGGTATTTTTCCTCGTAAATGTCAATTTCATTTGGTACATGTGGTATTCATGACTTGCTTTTACCAACGTGACATGAATTTTTAGACAGTGACTAAAACGGTGAACATAAATTTATTTTATACTAAGTGAAAATTGTTCAATCTTTCAGTTGTTTCGACAGTTAAATTGAGAAACATTTTATTGTTTTAACTTTTTAAATTATTTTTTTTGAGAATAATATCACCACAAACAATTATTAATTCATTTTTAGTGATAGCGTAGTGAAAAATGTATTTTAGGTGTAATTTGAATGTGATTTTTGAAGACTGTATCTGTATGTTAAGTCGTAGCTATGAATTTTCATGATATTAATTTTATTATATTCTATTTTTATATATATTTTTGTTATATATAGATATTATTGATACTAAACATGACGTTACAAATATTGCAGAAGATTCATGCACCTCAAGTCAATCAAGGTTTCGCAACAGTACGCGGAGTTCCTGGGCAACCTTCAAATCATATTAATATTTATTATTTTTTAAGAAAAAAAAACATTTACTTATTTCACTGTATAGTGTATAAATACACCGAAATGATGAATAAAGGTAGCACAGGTCTCCTACCCTTTCCCAACATTGTAGACAGATTATGGCAGCTCTAATAGCAATTTAACTATTATAGTGTCTTTTCAAATCGTTTTCCGATATGCAATATTAATAAAAAAAAAAAATAAATTATTAACGATTTTTTCGTACATGTGCCATACTTGTATTTGTATTCGTAATGTTTTTAGTGCGATGTTTTTACTGTGATAATTTTATCGCTAAATTTTAATGTGTATCTATGTAACATAAACTTATAAATAAGAACTATAAATAAGTACCGGTCAATATTCCTTTACTCTATCGCAGATCATTGAATTTATTTTCGGATATATTTGAACCTAATAAATCAGTAATATACGAGTATAGTATTAAGAATACATAATATATAATTTTATATAAATAAACTATAATTATTTAGAACATTACTAAAAATTGAGTTCATATTTAATATATCCGATTTAGGTCTAATTCGCTTAATCTCTAAACATAGAAAATCGGCACAGAGCTTTAAGTAATATTCATTGATTTTTGTTTTGTTATGATTTTAGATATTTCCTCTATACTTGGTCCGGTCCAGTATTGCTATTCTAATGAAGGGTCAAACTTAACATTGGAAGGCAACCAATCCCAACCAGGTAATGATTAATAAAACAATGAGAACTTCATTTCTACATTTTCATTGTCAGAATATTTTTGATTGTTGTCAATGAAAAAATCAGTATTAGTTGAATTACTAACATGTATTTATTTATGTTAATAAGTACTTATAATTTTTTTATTAAATTTAAAAGTTAAAAATTGATAACTGAGATAAAGCTCAAGATTTTCTAATTAAATGAATCCAAAAATAGTATAAGAAATCATAGATAAATGTCTTGAAATGTATGTAATGTTTTAAACAAACGTTGATTAAATTATGAGTGTTGTTTGAAAGTGTGAAAAACTACACTAAGAAGTGAAAATAACAATTAAATACAAATTTATGAATTTTTTATATAGTTTATATAACATAAATACAAATATATATATATATATATGTAGAAGTTTCAACACTCAAAAATTAATTGTGAGAGGAACATCACTTAATTTGGTTAAAAGTCAACATTTTATAAATATAAAAATATAGAAAATGGCACGAAAAACCATTTAAAGCAGTAAAAAGTTATGCAATTTTATTTAGCTTTTTTACCAAATACTGGAAAAATTACAACCGCCATTCAAAAGTGTTGAACTTTAAAATTAAATATATATAATAATAATTAAATATACGTGTATAAATTTGATGTAATGCTTATATGTTTTATGAGCGTACACTTAAAAAATAATGTTTGATATCAATTTGAAAAATGTGATATGTTCTTGCTAGTACCGTAAGGAATAATAGAATACTAAATTGGTTGTTGAATATATTATTAAGTGTTTATTACATATTAAAATAAAATTACAAAATTAAAAATTATTAAGTGGGTCTGTATATCATCGTTGGTCTGTCATACTCTACTGTCATAACCGTGGGAGCCCGTTTAGTACAAGTGCCTTTGGAATTCGCTGACCAAAAAATACTTATCACCGGACGTGCACAATGTCACATAGGCCATCATGTTAATATTGTACTATACTAATATAATATAATATTGATAAAATATTCGTTCATAACAAATGTAATGCGTTAATTAATTTAAATTAAAGTAACTTACATTGAATTTGTATCTCATCAATACTCAGCCTTGTATTATGTCAATATTGAATAAATATTACTTATAATAACTGTTTATATTCTATGCGTTGCGTTTGAATATTTGCATAAATAAATAATAAATACAAAAATAAAATTCTTAGATAATTGACTCTATCAAAGTGTAATGCTCATAATTTTTTTTACTACACTTTATAGTTAATTCAAGTGCACGTGGACAAGAATTATATCTTAATATTTATAATAATTTATCTGCACAATCAAATAATGCATTTGCCACTGCCACCTCCACACAATTACCTCACGACCATTACCGACCACCAGGTAATAATGTATAATACAATAAACCCTTCATATTTCTATATTCAGGATTATTCAAATAATTTTTTCTTTATGTCAGTAATCGGATATGACTTGAATTGGAGTACAGAGAATGCAACCTAAATAATCATTATTCATTTTTTAAAATAATAATGCATTTTTAAATTTATTTGTCTTTGTATGAAGACATGAAATCCTGGATATTATGTCTTTGTAAGAAGACATGAAATCCTGGATATCGAAAATCTAAATATACAATTTCATATAATTACAACATAATTTCAACTAAAAGAATTTGGAACAGAAATTTTCAGTTATTAATGAAATATGAAATTCTAAATTCATGTTTATTTTTGTTAATATAGCAATAATTTATTTTAAATGTATTTCTATTTACATTCATATTGCCTGAAATTTTTGTATAATTAATTTTTTTTCATTTTCATAGAAAAGTTATGAATATCAAAAATTAATTTTATTTGTTAAATTAATAACTAGAACACTATTCGATACTGCTTTTTATGAAAATTCAAGTTTCGTAATCTCCTTAGTTTCTGTTTATAGGTGTTAAGTGTGACTAAGTGGCATTATTCTTTTTAGGTTTTCCTGATACACTAGTTCAGGAACGCAATATGATATCCAATGCGTCGTATGTTGCTGGCCAATTTAATCCTGTCACCAAATACCAACTTAGTTTTGACCTAAACGAACCACGTAATAATGAATAATAGAGTTTCAGAATTATAAAAATGATTTTCACTATTTATAATTTGCCCGATACAATTTTTTTAAATTTCCAAAGTGGAAATTTCCCTATGTCTTATATACTTGAACACGTTTGTATCATATATATATAAAATTCAAAATTATTCAGAAATATTTTAGAGCAATTGTTTTATAAGCATATATTTATTAATTTGTTTATATTTACTATACCGCATTCCATGAATTAATTATTAAACCACATTATTATACCTAATATATCATCCCCTTTTTGTTCCCGAATGTTTGATTTTTGAAAAAAATTGTTGATTTAATTTTAGCTCATGTTATCTATCAGGGTGCAATTTTAAAATTATTTTTATATTTATAGCTCCAAGCTCAGAAGAGAACCCCAATACTACTAATATCTCCATTCAACCATATGCTCCTACATCTGCACCGGATCTAGGGTTTAATTACGACCTAAATAATCATCCTACAGGTGACCAGGATTAATTATTCATTTTTATTAATTAATGTAGATACGAGAATTAAAGGAATTTATTTATTGTCATCTTGTGTTACTTTAAGTTTACTTTAATATTCTTTTAATAAATAAAGACTACTATAATAGTCTTCACACGATGTTTTTTACATTTCCCGCCCTGCGCTTTGCCCTTTGTCTACTACCTATTTACCATCTCAGTTTATTCCTGGTAAATAAACATTAACGTGTTCCAGTTTGTCCGAATCAGTGGCATATTTAGAGGGGAGGGATTTGAAGGTCCAGCCCCTCCCTGAAGTGTTCGGATTATTTAAAAAAAATTTATATACCTATAGTACTATATACTTATACTTATTTTTAAACATTTTTTTAACGACCCTATTACTAAAAGTCTTATCTCTTCCACTTGAAAAAAAATTTTTTGAATACGTCTTCTGCTCTGAATCATGTCTTATAGTTCTGCTGGAAAATATGTGTGACTGCAAATATTTTTAAAATTAACCTAACGCGTCTGCGCATTAAATATAGACAAAGGAGAAGCGTTTAAAAATAATTATAAGTGTTCAATAATAATGTTAGAGAGAAATTCATATACAATCAACATTCTTATATTGGTCTAGAAGAAAAAGCATTTTGGATTCCTGTTAAATTAATTTCTTATGAAAATTACTAAATCGAGTACTTAAATTTCGATAAAAAGTACTTCATGAAATTTTTTTCCCATAAATCTTCAGATATTTTTTTTTATTTTTGGTTTTCTTCCAATGAACAGTATTTATCACCTTCAAGGTACGCTAGAATTTTTTTTTTTTAAATTATTACGAATAATGATTCAATGTATTACATGTATATTATACGATATTTATTCAATTAAACAAATAGTAATAAACATTTCGTTTATTACGTATAATGATTCAATATATTACGTGTATTACGATATTTTTTCAAGTAAACAATTAGTAATACACCATTCGTTTATGTTTAATCTACAACAAAATTTTCCAAATTCATATAAACTAAATCGCAAACTGTTATTGAGTTGTAATATTTTATAGGTTGTGACGGAGATGAATAAAACTCGCATGAAATCACTACAAATATGTATTATGTCTTAATACATAATAAACGTTCAATTGTTTTAGGATTAATATTCCTTTATGAATGCACAAATGTTACAACAATCCAATAAACTATGTAATAAAACAAAATGTATATTTCACTATGATGGTTACTGTCATGTGTGGTGGTGCGGTGATACGGCTACGAACGGACCCGGCGAATAACATCGATCCGATACATTCGGCTTAGTTGGTCGTTCGTAGGTAATCATATTTTACCGAAATTCGAAATATTCACATTTATATTGACGATTAATTGTTGGCCGGTGATATTAGAGCAGAAAGGCCTAATTACGCAATCGTCATTACAAAATCATTTATTAAAATAATTATTTAGGTCGTCAGCGGCTGGGTGATGAATTACCATGCATGTAATAAAATCACGATGGAGAGTTTTTTCGTTTGTGATATTCGCAGACATGAGGGACGATTGATTATTATCGGATCGTGAACGCGCAGGCACGTACACAACACATTGTTTTGGTGGGGGTTAGCCAAAAAATACAACTATTTATACTAATTATGGAAATAATTACATCATAACGTGCAGTCACAAATAGTTATTACTGAGATGCGGATTTGTATGTATTTACATATTTGCTTTGAATGATGGCAATCGAATGATTCTATTGTAGAAATATGTTGTAGGACTATCTGACTGTTTTAAGCTATGGCCGATGTTACATATTATTACATGTTTGGTCGTACTCTCGTATATTTTTACATAATTTACTTTTATCACATATTTTTGTTAAATTTACAGCTATTTCGAAAAAAACTAGCGGTGTATCGTCGTTTTGCATTATGTATTGTTTGCTACTCGTTCCGGCGTCGGTGTATATAATATTAGGTTTTACTGGTTAATACTATTTTGCGCCGATCGTAATCTATGTCGCGAGTCGCGACTCTCCGCAACACGCGTCCGTATGATTTGTGGCTAAACACATATATTTAATCATGGTAAGGTTTATTGTGCATATAGTATATCGACGTTGATTTACCTCTGACAAGCTAAAAAAGTACATGGTTGCCTATAGTTTTGTTGAGGACAAGGATCCTATACACCAATGATTAAATATTTAATTTATATAATATCTTATAATATATATAATATTATAATTTGTAACAAGAATTCTTGTACTTTGTATTTTAATTGTATATCTGGAGAAAAATAAATACATATATACATATGTACATATTTTTGAACTTTAAATACATATAAATCCGCAGCCTAATTATTACACACATAAATATACACGATTTATTATTAGTTGTATAAAATTTACTGAAAGATATGAAGGCAGAGTAGGTACTTTAAAATATTTCGGGGAGGAGGGCTTGAACTCCTAAAACCCCCCCTTCTATACGTGACTCACAGTCACAAGTTCACAATGTGTATGCGCGTTGCATTCATGGGTCGTGTGGTATTCACAATAAAAAAATCAAAGTTATCTCAGTAATATATCATAATATTCTGGGATAGAATATGTAATTTAACATTATAATTCAAAGTAAATAGTCATTAAACTGTGAACTAATAAATTGTCAAAAAAAAAAATGTTTAATGGTATTACGAAGCATGTTCGAAAAGTAAGGGCCGTTCGCTTATATTTCAAAATCTACAAGTCGTAACACGTTTAAACTTGTGCATATATGTACGAGCACTACTCGTGCAGTTATTTCATGCGTTGTTTTGATTCAGTAGTAATTTGCCTATCTGTGCATATAGTAAACAATGTCCGCGATAATCGTTGCTTCCGCCAGCTGTGAAGTTCGCGCTGTAATACGATTTTTGTGTGCAAAAGGATCTTCAGCTGCTGAAATTCATCGAGAGTTATGCCTAGTTAAACTATAAAGTCCATAATGGACCTATTGTAATGAGTGAAGAAAAAGTTAGACAATGGTATCGTGATTTCAAAAATGGACGAACAAATGTTCATGATGAAGAGCGGAGTGGTAGGCCCAGTATGCAAACTGATGAAATTGTTTCTCTGGTGGACCAAAAACTGCGATCTGAACGTCGGTTGACGATTAGTGCCCTGGCTGATGAATTTCCTAACCTTGGACGCACTACTATCTACACAATTGTCACGGAAAAATGACAAGGAACTTAAGAACGCCGTTGAAAACTGGTTCAACTCGCAGGCGGTGAGCTTCTATGCAGAGGGGTTAAGGAAGCTGGTGAAGCGGTACGAAAAATGATTAGAAGTGAACGGCAATTATGTGGAAAAATGAAGTAGATTAGTAGGGAACTAAATGTGCTAATAAAACCTATTTCATATGGTTATAATTTTTTTTATGATAAAACGGCCCTTACTTTTCGAATATGCCTCATATAATTGTTTGGGCCGGGAACAAAACAAATATTAGTTTGTGTGCCTAGTCATCTACTTTTTGTGCGTGCAAATGTAAAAAATAACAAAATTACAAATTTAACTAATGAAACCGAATCTGTATTACCAATAGCACATAATTTATTAACAACATATAGGTACTTACAAAACTTTGTAAGTGCAGACTCAAGGCCGCCCGCAGGGATGGGAGGGGGCGAGAAGGGTTATGTCCCTCGCTATTTTATTTGATGTTTGTTTAAATTGTCGATATAATTCATTTAAATGTCAAATAATTTTCAGCGTCTTACTTTACGTGTGATAAAATGATCGATTATTATGTCTACTAATTCCGCCCGAAACAGTCTTGGCTATAGATAACCATTAGTAGCGTATTTACGGGGGGGATATGGGGGATAGATCCTCCCCTTGATTTTTTTAGTTTTTGATATTCTTATTTACAATAGCCAATAGGTATGATTTTACGAAGCACTCTTTAGGTCAATAAAATATTTTTTAATATATATCCCCCTAGACAAAATCCTAAATACGCCACTGATAACCATATCCGTGAAAACAATTTTACAGAACAGCTGTTGTAACATAATTTGCTCTTCCAATTTCGTGATCTGTGATTTAAAACTTTTAGTTTTTATACTGAGAGTATATTTAAAAAAATTAGAGTGTACATTTTTTTATGGCCCCCTCCCCGAAATATTTTTCTGCGGGCGGCCTTGTGCAGACTTCTGGCAACCTAGGACTGCGTACCTAGCTTAAATGTTACAAAAAAAAAAGAAAAAGAAAAAAACAATGCCGACAATATAAAAAAGGTACAAAAAGTATAAAAAACAAATTGTTCAGACGGGTGAATGCGGAGTCCACAAACGTGTAAATACATTACATAATTTGATGTGGTACAAAAAAACTGTGTTGATGCGTGTGCGGAAAAAAATTACAAAAAGTATAAAAAACAAACTGTGTGGACGCGTGTGTGCGGAGTCGGCGAATATGTAAATACGATTTATAATTTTGATGTGGTACAAAAGAACTGTGCAGACTGGTGTGCGGAATCGACTTGTTCGCAGTGGACGTGAACAATGACAGTATTGCCTTATTTGGCAATTGACCGACTGCCTTATGTGCGATAACGCGATTTCGTTTTATTGCGTATTATGATTATTATCGAAATTGATTATTTCTTAAATTAGTATTATTATTGATTTGGGGTTTTCTCTCGTCTTCAATGACGTTATATTTGTACCGGCCGGGAGAAATAAATAATAGTAAGCACGCGCCGGACACCAAACTATAAAAAGCATTATTTGTGGCTTAAGTGAATGTGTTCAAAGTGTACAATGATTTTGTGTAAAAGGTGCAAAAATATGCATTAATCTAGTGAGAATTGATCCGGTTCCTCAAATTACAATTGTACGTGTCGGGAGCATAAAAATATTTCTACGCGCGCCCGGACACCAAATAAACAAACTTCGCGTACAACAATAATAAATAAATAAAAATAAATTAACAAGGATATATATAGATATATATATGTGTGTGTGTGTGTGTGTGTGTGTGTGTGTGTGTGTGTGTAACAAATTATAATAGACAAAATAACTCGCACATAATAATAAATAGTGCAGATGGTCTACTGTAACCTAAACTGAATATATATATATATATATATATATATATAAATAATGAAAATACAATCTAATCAATTTAATTTATAATAATAAAACACATTCAAATTATCATCAGCAATTAGAGCCAAAATGAAAAAGTAATAACTACTAGAGCCAATAAGATTCGAACAATAAATATTTGATTATTTGGAAAATACTACATGACGATGTCGACACTTTTCGCACAACTCAAAAACAAACAACGTGACGCGAAGGTGGTGTCTACGACAACACCACGGGCGTTGCCCTCTTACATAATATAAATAATTGAACAAAATATAAATAATTCACGAAAAACAGATAATGTAAAAGTAATACAATTCAATATAATTGGTAATTAATTCCGCGATATCTTAGTCGCAAACAATATTAAATTGGAAAAAGCAATGTTCAGTATGAATTGTAAAATTCAATTTATTATCATTATTTTTAAATAAATATGGTTATCCTGGATGACGACATCTACAATAGCATGGCAAGTGGAGATACAGTAGATAAAATTTCATTTACCAATTAATCGTTTTTGTGTTGTATACCTATCAGCAGTCGCATTTTTGCGGTGCAATTCTTGCGTATGGGCGGACAATGTACGTGAATATATATGAGATGGAAAAGATCTTTCATAATAATATCTCTTTGTTGTTAGTTTTTCAACTAATCATTTAATAGTAATATAACTTTACAGAAATTAATAAAACCACAAGTGTTCGATAATGAACTAGTTGATTTTAAACACTGGCATCGAAAAATGTGTTTCACGAATATTCTACTTTTGATATAAAAAACATATTCTAATTTATAAACATTTTCCGATTTTTTAATATATATTTCAAAGTTTTCTATAATCTTGTGTATTCTGATTACGGTTTACTTATTGTATATATATATATAAGTCACAACAAAAAATGTATATTATTTATCGCTGAATAATAATCATTTAATTAACAGGGTATAAATTCGTTATAATGTATTAATTGCAAAATGTCGAACCAGAGTGTATACAATACATAAAAATATAAGTATCGTCTATTTTATTATTATTCTAAGATGAAATAATTATTGATCAACGTTTGTGGCTATGACTAATGAATGAGTAGAACCTATAGTTTCATCACTCGTCTGATAATAAAAGAAAATATTTTCATTTCGGGAGTTTTTAGTTTTCCGTATTTTAACGTTATTCGTTATATAAATCGTCTTTAATTTTTTGTTTTTGTTTTTATTATTATTATTTGTTTTTAATTGATGCTTTGATTTAACATTTAGCCTCAACAATTATTTTGGGGTTTACATGGTTGTGGAGAACATGATATAACGCTCAGAAGATAATTTGGGCAGTCGAAAAGGAGGTGAGAAATGTCGAAGGGTTACGATAGAGGATACAAAGGAGAATTTGGTGTTATAATACTGTAATATTTATATATTCACTATTCACTGATAATTGTTTTTTAAAATATTTTTTAAGAAAAATTCATATGTTTTAGACAATACACATGTTTGACGATATTAATTCATCTGTTCAAACCGATATTTATGGTTTTCCTATTGTTTATTCAAAATCAATTTTTCATGAGTATCGGGCTATCGCATTTAGAAGAAATCATCAGTTTAACTACAATCCAAAGCTATAAAAATGGTTCCTCTTAAAAATATTAACGTTAAAAATATTGCAATAATACTTTTGATTATTTTTGTCGCGAAAACGAATGCTAACAGTAAGTACAAATTGTATATTTAATGTAAGTTAGAATACATTAAAGTTTCGAAGTTAAGCAAAATATAATTGTATTTGTAGTTTTAGAATATATTATAAATATTTTTTATCTGAAACTCAAATGTACTGTATGCGTTATTTCCATATTATTACCGATCGATATATTATGAATCTGTTGCTTAACTCTATAGCCAATTACAATGTATTATTTATTAAACAATTAAATGTGCCCTTTATTTGATATAATAGTGTATATTCAAAATAAAATAAAAAACCATTTCCGTAGAGAACAGCGACGCACCAAGTATTATTTCAAGGGGGTGGAACCAGGAATAATATGGAAACTCAATTTATACAATAAAGATAATTTTTACTTTTTATTGTTAAAATTAAAATGTACAATTAATACAAATATATATTTTTTTAATATTGAAAACCATAGATTTTAAAGAAACCGTAAAATTGATTATGAAAAACCTAATTGAGGTTTATTTGTTGCCAATAATTAAAATTACCTTACACTATTTTCGACTTTAAAAATACTTAAGGGGGTGGGGTTCTGAACTCAAGGATCCTCCTATTAATTGTGTCGCTGATACAAAAGAGTATTCGTGATATAGGAAATGATAAATTTGACACGTTATATGATTAGACCATTTTTATTCTATATGAAATTATTATCATGCGTTCAAATAGATTTCTCATAAACTGATTGATACAGAGTATTCTCCTTCAAAGAATATTTATTTTATGAATAACTTTTACCTATATTATTGACCAAATAATTGTAGTAAATAAAATGACATGAGTTACCGTTATCGTGGAACTACCCCAGACCTTTGATACACTAGTAGTGTATACCATATTATTAGTCACGTGTGTAGGCGACACATTTAAGTTAATTCGTCGTCATCGAATTTGCGATTTTTATGTATTGTCCATTGTTTCTATTGTGTTTTTGTAATCGTCGATATCGTTTCATCGAGTATTGTTATTCGCATGTGATTAGTGTATACTAATTGAATTTTATGCCTAATTATCAAATCAATTAAACGTCAACTCTTAAAAATTACGATTTACATTATTAACTATTCCTGACTTGTGTGAATCTGCATTTCCACCGCGTATGTTCCCCTACATAATCATTGTAATCTGTGAATGATAATGCTAGTAAAGTAAAATTTGTATAAATAACTACTACGGTTTTGATACTGAGAAATATCACTTTATTACTCCTAATTACGAGTAAATAAATAATATAAACATACATATCTAATAAACATGATATTGTGCTTGAAAACCTATTTGTTGATACAACCAACTATATTTGTTTCTGCCCACCGGTTTATTTTACTCGTGTCCGGGAAGACGGGCGAGTAATAATGAACGCAATTCTCATAACAAAGAATATCATATACGAAAAAATATAAATATAATATCAAAACATTTGTAACTGAAAATTATTTATCCAAACTCGAACACAAGGGGCACCTTGTTAACAAACGTCAAAACAAAATCTTGCACTTAAATTTTTTATTATATATTATACGCGACAATAACAACGACAATCCAACGACTGCCTCCCCAGATGTATGGGTCAGCACTAAAATTCAAAAACTACAGCAAAACACCGAACGACACCGACAACTACTAAAACGGTAATCGGGGCATTCCGACCATCAACATAAATATCCGCGGTGTAGTAGCACGTTATTGCGGTCGTTAAACAAGCGAACGGAGTGGCGCGACCAATGTTAAATATCAATTCATTAACAAATAAATTTTAAATAATTAAAATATTAATTTTATAATTCAACATTATTCATTACATTTTAGAATGTGAAAGTAAGATTATATATTTTTTTAAATATTATTTTTACCAATTATGTAAAATATATATTTTTATATTCATCGTTATATTTGGAAATTTCACATAAAATATAAAAGAAAATTCGTACACATATTTTTCGTTAAACAAAATAGAGCCTATACAAATATTATTGAAAATTATATACTGAATGCTTTACAGATATATTAGATTATTTTTAAATAATTTTAAAACAGCAGACGGATAATGCAAGAAGTCCGCATTATTTATTTATGACTTTGTTTAGTAATTCCAAATTCATCAATGTTAAATATGACATTTATCGTGATTTCCATTAAGTACAATTTTAAATATCTGAAACGTTTAATAAGTATAAATAAATAAATAGGATCATTCTTTTTCCGGCAATTATTTCGATGTGTTTTGCATTTAAGATTTAATAATAAGAACAAAACCGTTGTCCATCACCATAATAACAGTTTGAATATAATAAATTATAAATTATACATACAGATACATATCATACATGAATGTGTCCACGTGTTTATGTATTTTAATGCTTAATAATTTTATGTCGAATCATCATCTAGCTGAACTCATTAATAAAGGACCGATGGATCGTAAGTATTATCGTACAACCACTCGTGATATTTCTTATTCAAATTTTTATATTATACAACTATTATGTATTTGTTATTTTAATGGACATTAGTAATGTGACAAGCGTATAAATCTATATTGTAGATTTATTAATAAATAATTCTTAATTTTTTTTAAATTTCTAAATGACATGATATTATGAATTATATATTATTGTAGTTTAGTTATTATATTTTCTACGTAGGCAATTTCACTAGTACAGAAGCATTCGTATATATATTCAAAAATAGTGAGTCAACTGATTTAAATTAACATCATTTGGTTGATGAGTCGAAAGATTAAAATAATTTGATTGTCATAATTCTCATTGTTAATATTATAATTCTATTATTGGAATATAATTGTTATAAGTTCAGTATTGTCAATTTTTGATAACTAAACATAAATTAGTAATTAAAAATAAATAAAAACTATACCATTTATGGACAAATCAACTTCAATATTGATTTTTAGTCTTGTAACGTGTACAATGTACATATTTAACGAGCCCTACGCTTAACCGAATGCCATTATGTGAAAACTAATGTACTTTAGGGATTATAAAATAATCATGTGCACATTATTAAAACCGAGAACATTTAAAAAGTAGATAATGAATTTTTTCGTATTTTATAGTCACGACGATTAATAAAAAACGAATACGTAATGGTAATTTTTATTCATCACAAGATAAATCATATTATGTCGATAATCGAATTCTGTATTCACTTCAACATCTCGTCTATCATATGGGTTCTACTATCCTAGTCTTCAATTCCCATTTAATCCGATCTCCTCCATTCTCAACACTATATACTCGCTCTCGTCATATCATTCTCACTCACATCCAACCACCTTTTGTTCGGATTTTGCTTCTTTGTTTTGCGTATACATATATTTCCTTTACTAATATTACTAAATCTGTTTTTTCTTTGCTCATAACACGCCCGAACCATTTTAATTCATTCTCTTGCATTTTATCTACCATTTGAGCCATATTTTACTATTGTACACTCGACCCCTCTACCAGTGACGTAGTAAGAAAAATATTCGATGGAGGAGGATGGTTGTATAAAAACAAAATTAATAACATAATTGAATTATTTTTAATATTGCTATTATTTTATGTTAAAATGAATTGAGGATGAGATTCAACACAGACTTTTAGCGAATGTTAGTTTATTTATAATAAAATACTTTGAAATATAAAAAAAAATTTAAATAAAATTTGTCATGCTTTTCAGGAATTTTTTTATTACTACTTCAGCCGTTATATCAATTTCTCAGTGGATATTCTGAAGATGAAACTATCGTTGAGCCCATCCTCCAATTGCATTTCTTTACAAATCCTATAAACGTCTTGATGTGGATATATATATATTTTATAATTCAATTTTTTCTAATCACGGGAATACTTTGGGTGGTGGGGGTTTTGCTTTCCTCCTGCACCCGATACTATACTAATGTTCTCCATCCATTTATCTTAACACTCACCCTCTATTTTATTCCTATATATTGGTCAACATTCTGATCCGTGCATCATTGCACCCCTCCTCCCCCTACTCGCTTGTTAATTTTATCTTTTAGCTTAATTGGAATCCTATTTTCGCACAACACACCCGACTCTTCTCTCCGGTTCATCCACCCAACACTTAATTTTATGATATTAGGATGTTGTATCGATATTAGAATTAATAACGTTAAATGAAATATTTAAATAATAAAATAAATAATCATGTTTTTCATAATAAATTTTTATGTACAAATCTATTGACAATTCTCTTGTGCTCAATAAATCTAAATAACCGTGTTACTGAAAAAATACAAACATTTTTAGGGTTTTTCCGACAGTATATCAAAGATCTGTTTGAAGATGCATTATTAAGTATGTAAATATATTTTATTTAATAAATAAAGTTTATTTACTACTGAAAAAATATGGGAGAATCGTATACTAAACCAATAGTTCAACCATCAATAGTTAAACTGAATTAATCAAATTTTTAGAATACAAATACTGTAATATTGAACATCCATTGAAATGGTGTGAGCGTCACATACGAAGTTTGTATTAATTTTCAATACACATTTAAATCTGTTATACATAACTTTGATAATACCAAACTTAATAATCAAGTGTACACCGGTCATGAAAAATTGAATATTTAACATTATTGTTTGCAACCAATACATATCTCTATGCGTGGAATCAAAAAACAGATATGATAAATTTATATAATACTTTTTTATAATATAATAAGCATATCAATTATTTCACTTTATTATATTAAATTAATTTTAACCAATACAAATATTTATACTAGTTGTTAAATTCTGTATAAATGTAGTAATTCTAAATGATAGAAATCTATTCTTTAAAATACTTATTACAATTTTGTTATTGTGTTCAAATCAAAAATTATTGTCGTTCAACTATTCATAGGTACTTGATAGTTATTATGAAAATTAATAACGATACTTATATGCATGATCCTAGATTACCCATCTTATGAAAATTTGACGGACAATGAAATCGAACATCATTGTAAAGGTAATACGAATCAAACGATATCATACATTTAAACTTAAATGTATAAACCCAAAATTACAAAATATTATACTTTTTAACGACGTATACGTATATCAACAACTAAAATACGTATACATATACATATAACTAAATATAACTAAAATAATTAATACATAATTTTTATTATACACATTTAATATATGACTTTAATTATATTTATACTTCTTTTAATCAAATGTACATAATATATTAAAAAGAAAATCACATGAACTTTTTTTAGGACATTTGTATGTTGCAGGTTTTGATAGTAAGTTATATTTTTATAAATTAATTATTTTTATTTTATTTAAAAACATAATAAATTATAATTAATATATATATATATAATGTTTACTCGATCTACAAATTCTACATATTTACCTATTATCAATTAGCGTCATTGTGAAAATAAAATGATTAATCAATATTTTTCTGTTAGTGGAAAAAAATGCCGAAGGAGCACTAAGACACGCATACTTTAATATTTGTTAGTAAATTACATTTACATATTTAACTTATTAGATTATACTTTATTCAAAGTTAAAAATATAGTTCTTTAAAAATAATTATCAGCAAGTATTAATGACATAGTAAAACATATACGTTGGTATACAATATTGTAATTTAATGGTACCTCTTTAACAAATTATAGTATATACATATTCAGATTACAGCGACATTTTTAAAATTTATTTCTAATTTTATTTGTTCTATATATCATTGATATAATATTGTGAATAAAAGATGCCATTCCAAAAATACGGATAGTCAATGCGTGCATATTGAGTGTTCATTGATTTAAACAAATTAAAAAAAACTACAACTTTGAAATGTTTATTTTTCTGATTCAGTGTTGGTGGTCGAAATATACATTTTGCTATGAGTTATTAAATACAAATATATATATTAAATATATTTATATATATAAATAAATAAATAAATAAATATAAATATATATATATATATATATTTAAATAAATATTTTTTTATTTTATTTACGAGTTTTAACTTAAATTTTTATTTTATTTCTATTTGTTAATTTTTCTATTTTTCTAATTTTCATTTCTTTATTTTTTATTTTTTATTTTTATTTGCATATCCTCTTTATTTTTTATTTAGTTTTCTTTTATTTTCACTACCTTATTAATAATTAATTGTTTGAATCTCGTTAAATATCGAGTTATCATAACTATTTAATAATTTTATTTTTTTTACAAAATATTCGATTTGTTATGCAGTGATATAACAAACCAAATATTGTACATACATTCAAGTATATTTATTTTTAATGGATTTTTATCTGTATAAAAATTAAAAAGATTTCGGGAAGCGAAACATCAATGGTATGTTATAATTCTTTTTTATATATAGAATTCAGCTGTTGTAACAGATTCATTCCGGATGCATGAAATTATATCTATGATTAATATTATGTAGATAGAAGTATCACATCTTTACGTCATATGTAATTTGTAATTCAACAAATGGAAACAGTTCATTCGTATTCATTAGTTCATATTATATTTGGTATATCTTATGATACCATATGCGACGATTTTTAACGATTTTGGAATCATAAAGTACAAACGCGGACGCTTCTTTATTTTTTAAGAACGATTTTTGTTAAGTACATTTGAAATTGATTAAAAATATAGATGTACCGAATAAAAATGTAACTTATTTCAAATATAAAGTAGTATTTATTTTCATAGATTACTGTATTGTTTTTTTTCTGAGAATTTTGGTTGTCGAAATATAAATTATGGATCAATATGTAAAATTTAAAGAATAGAGCAACTGTTAAATTAAAATAATTGAAATAAATGTGCTTTATCAGAACAATTAATATTTCATTTCTATTGACAAATTTATCTATAAATATAATATAATTTTATTCTTTTTGATAAACTTGAATGGACAAGATAATTTCAGATATTTTTACCAAAACAATTTACCGAATTTTTATAGTTGAAATTGTCATAGCTAGTAAAATGTAAACAATAATTAATTTTTTTATCACTATTATTTCTAATAAAAAAACACTATTAAAAAGATAATTGTTCATATTTTCTAAAAATATGCATGACTTAAAAAATTCATATTACTATATAAATTTACAGTAAAAAAAAAAACAGTGTATTTGCAACTTGTTGGAGTTCCATTTAATCATTTCGTAGTTATTGAAGGCTCCTTGTATACAATAGCATAAAACACACGCTGTTTAAGCGATTATTTCAAAAATATATTTGTTACATTTTATTGACTAAACCATTATAATTCACGTATTATTTTAGTATTATCAGAAGAATATTGTAGTTACATGCTTGAAACATTTAAACCATGTGTGGGTAAGTATTTTGATGTAGCAAGTATATTACAAACATGAAACTTACGGATTTTAATGCGAAATACGTAACACGAAAATAATGATTGGATATCAAGTTATCTACCATTTGTTTATCATAATAAATACATGAATTAATAATAAATAGGTTTTTTATTATTCATTCAAACCAACTGATTTTTTTCCCGATATTATCAAACCTAATCACAAAAAATGATTTTACATGAGTAAATTAGACGGTTTTCAAAAGAAAACCCTTAGGTCAAAATCAATCACTTGACAAGAAGAACAATAAACGATTTAACATTTTGACATTTTATTATTTTTAAACTTTATTTTCATAATATTGTTTAACATATATTTACAATTTTTTTCCTTATTATTTTTAATTAGAATATGACATATGTTACGCCAAAATATAAAATTACTTGTCTCATATGAGTTATATTTCAAAGGGCATATGTCAGAATGAGAATGATTTTATTTCGTAAGAATTGTAAGCGATAAAACAAAAGTAATTTAAAATAAATAAAATAATTAACAAATATAAATTATTAAATGAAAAAGCTATAAATTATAATTTTAATTTACTTTTAAAATGTTAAAAAATATTAATGTTCCAAAATGTAATAATTTTTTTTTCTCTCGTAAAACAGTTTTTGATTTTTTACAATGAAACTAAACGCATTGACGAATGTTATAACAAAGCTAAATGGATAAATTACAGTCATACAATTCGATGTGCTGCAAAATTTCACACAGAATTAACGTATAAACTAAATATGCACAATAATGATTTCATCTAGTTTTGAACAGATTAGTTTAATCTTTATTCATAAGCCATATCTATGATTAGAAATATGATGGGCACTAGATATTCATTGTGGTTTTCTTCTATTTAGAAATATCCAGTGCAGTTGGTCCTTTACAGTATTGCAATTCTAGTAAAGGTCTGATTTTACCGTTGGTAAATAAATTTATAATTATAATACTAATTTTTAATAATACAATTTTTCTTATTTTATTTTAGGATGTATAGGTAAGAATATTGATACATTTTTTTGTAAATAATATAATTGTATACATAGATTTGAATATTTATAGTAACTTTAAAGAAATAATATGAAAAATAATATTGTATACAACTATAAAATTATATTATAGTTTTACACACTATGTTAACAAAAATATATTTTAAACATGACTGTTTAAATTATAAATAACTAACAAAATTTAACAACTAAATAAATTATTTTTCTGTTATGAACAAAATATATTTAAATTGTTGACGAACAGATCATGATTTTAATGATTTTTTTTGTAAATTTTATGGATTTGGTTTTTATGATATAAAATTTTTTTCAATTATCTAAATTTTATTTATAAATTTTAACTTTTGCAACAAGAATATTTAATGGGAAATACTTTTTTATAATACTTTTGTGAATATAAATTGTTGAAAACACCTAAAAATAATTTCAATGTCTACCAATTTATGATATTGTATCATATTACAAATATATGCTACGTTAATCTAATTTATCATAATTTATCTCCTCGTTTATTAAACATAACTATAATAATAGTTAATTAAATATAATTATTATTATTTTTATAAATTGAAATCAAAGAATATTTTCTTATCAAAATAAATTATTAATATTTATAGGTTATATTTATATACATTTTATTAAAATTAATTTAAAAAAAATATGCTTAATTTAAATGTAGACCGTAGTATAATTATTATGCCAACTAAATTATTATTTATTATGGTTGTAATTTTTTTGAATTGTATAAAAATGTAATATATTAATATTATATTATATTAAATATAATGATGATTAATATAAAATATCTTTATATTCGATTGCGTTGCTGATTGTGAAATGCATAGGTAGTTATTTGGGTTTAAAATATTTGATTTGATAGTTCAATAATTCATAAAACTGCAGTGTTTATTTGACAACCACTTTATTAGATTAAATTTCGACTGTTATTTAGGTTAGTTTAAGACATTAATTGAGATTATATTTTCCTATATGTAAGCCTATTGGGTTTGAAAAACATTTAGGTTTAGAAATGTAAGGATCATAAAATTTCTAACATTTTTTTGTGTTGATTCTTAATTTAATTTGAAATTAAAAATATATAAAACAAACTATAAATCCTGAAATACATATATTAATACATTTATGTATGACTAATAATCGTCGTATCTACTAAATAACAGATTTTATATTATAAACATATTTGCATATAGAGTTGTATAATTTCACTTAGTTTTTGTTAAATAAATACTGTAACTATATTGATAACTATAACATAAATATAAAATCATCATATAGATCCAATCATTAATGATGATAAAATACATAGTAAGCACTATCTCATAGTAATTCATTTATACCTATAATATTTAGAACTTAATACATTTTAAACTCAGTGTCATATTTTGCAAATTATTAGATTTTTAAATTTTGAATTTACATCTGGGATATCACAAACTTATACTATTAATATACGTATGTACAAGGTGTCTTGGATGGGCGAGTGCATTTTAAATGTAAAATAAATAAGACAGAACAAATATCCAAAAAAAGTTTTGTTTTTATTTTCAATCGATAGCCGTTGGAATTTTATATACTAAAAGTTATGTTATTCAAATGAAATCCGTTATGCTCTTGGCACTCTTCTAAACTTATGCGAAAATTCTTTAGTACACGTTGACACAATGTTTAAAGACACCAATGCCTTTTCTGCTGTGATATTGTTTTTTGATTGAGTTAATGTTTACGGAATGTTTTTGTACACCCTCTCCTTAAGAATTAATCCTAAGAAATAGTTCGAAGGGCTGATGTCTAGAATGCGTGGTGGCCAGTTAACAACACTACTTCGCGAAATTACCTTAATGAGGAATAAATCCTTTACATAATCATGCTGATTACAATTACACTTCCCCACCCCAGTAATTACTCGTCTCTAAGTAATTTAAAATAGAAATATCACTCACCTGAACACATTGTATAAGAGTCTATAAAAAATATTACAAATTTATATTTAAAAAAATTGTTACAATAATGTAAACTATCCAATGTGATATAATATTATGTCTAATGTATTGTATAATGTTCAACATATAGTAAACTTCAATGGTATAGAAGCATTTTTTCATATATATTTTTATAGTGAGTTATTTAATTAAAATTAAATAGATATTGAATGAATTGACCTATTAAAATAATTTAATATATAAGGAAATAAAATCACTTTAAATTCAGTAATGCACACGTTTTTTTAGTTAAAAGTAATTATGCAGAATTTATATCATTTAAGATAATTCAACTACCAATTTAAATTCGCTTGTGTTAATTACAATTTTAATAATGACACTTTATTTAGGACGTGTACTTTCAAAATAATTCATTAAAATTTTATCAGAGAATTCTAATGTATTATTTACATTTTATGTATCGACAATTATAAGGGATATTCACTTCATAAATGAACTCCTATTCTTGCAGAGCACGGGATTTTGAAAAGGAATCGTGACGACCTATAAAAACGATGTAGAGTTTTAGTTAACGTTATGAATATTTTTTACTGTAAATTATGTTTAGATCCGGTTTACTGATTCGTTATATCTAAATTGAAAAGTTTAAAATAATAAATTATAATGATCTATAAATAAAACCAGCATGTTTCCACTGGTACAGTGTTGAGATTATCTAGCTAATATTATCTAAAAAATAATCTAGATAATGACCTACCTTTCATCTGACTTATCTTTCATTTTTTATCAAGATAAAAAAAATTTATTTTTAATTTTTAATTTTTTTTTTTGAGTAAATATAATAGTTATTAATCATTCAAATGAATGCCATACATTATGTTGTTCGAGGGACGGTCAAGACTTAAAAGTTAGAAAAACATTCAAAATATTTTTATTTATGAGACTCCAAAATAATAATATTGTGAGAATTGTACAAAACAACAACACGTTAACTGTGTTGCGTCAGTGGTGACGGCGGTATTTATTAATAACGATTGTCGAGAATATTCGAGACGGATTCGTTTGAAGAAACCAAATAAAATCATTTTAGAATATTCGCCTACGTGGATGGAACATAAAGAATTTCTCTTCACATTTTAATTTCAATTATATATTTTCATTATTCATTGTTTCTGTATTTCCCAAATTTTTTTACTGAAAAGAAATAAGTACTTATGAAGGAAAATTCTGTATATTTTAACTAATAATATATAATCTCCATTATTTCATAATATTTAATTAAAAAAATTATCTTATCTTATCATCTTATATTTTTATATAGATGACCAAAAATTTTTTTATCATCTTTATCTTAGATAATCCTTTCCTTTTTTAAATTATTATATTTCTCTTTTATCTGGATAACAAAATTGGTTATATGTTCCAATACTGGTCCGGTATTATGTATTTCGTCAACTTGTTTTTAGTCGCTCAATTTGTACATAGTTATGGTATTTAATGTCTAAATTAGTGTAATTATATGGATAATCATGTATTTTAAGGAATATAAAATAATAATGTCATTTTATTTAAAACAAAGTGTCTACTACATATTAAAAACCTAAGAATTTTTTATTCCAGTTCATGTACCTATTCAGGGCGGTAAATACAAAGGTAATATGTATTCAAACACAAAAAAATTCATATTGTTTTGACATTTGAAATATTACGTTTAAAAAATATTGTGCTTCACAAATGAACTAATATTTTAGGATTATTATTTAAAACTTTTTTTAATTGAAATACTGGTTACTATCATATGCTAAATAAATACAAATATCAGTCTAATTAAATAAATATGAAATGTTTTAGGTACTTATCGTCAATATATCAACGATGTATTTGATGCAGCCACTCGTAGTATGTTGATATACTGTTATTTATTTAATTAATAAAGTTTAAGAACTACTCTAGAAATATGAGATTATTATATGCTAAAATAATAAGCCTTTAACTGAAATCGTTTAATATTTAGATTACAATTTTTGCCAAATTCAATCTCCAATGGAATGGTGTGTAGGAAATATAAGAAGTTCGTATTAAATTTCTATACATTTATTACATTGTTTTAGAATCTATTTTTGCCGGATCTTAATAATATCAATCTTAATAATCAACACAGATCAAGAGAAGTTGAATCTTTATAATTATAGATTGTAACTAATACCTGTAAAAAAATACATGTACACGTGTAGCCTTATTTTAGATAAGATAAATATACTTATTATATTTTTATAATAAAACTTACTTAAAATATAATAATCATATCAACTCTTTTGCTTAACTTTATTAAATTTTGTTCAACCGGTACGCATAATTAAACCAATTAATGTAGTTCTTTATAAGTGTAATAATTCTAAATGGTAAATTTCAACCTAAAATAATTCTAATCGTTTATTAGAATTATGTAGATTATTATAATTTCTGTATGTATGTTTATTTAAATGTACTTGTTGCTTATTACAAAAATTCAAAACGATATTAATATTTATGATCGTAGGTGTAACTCAAACATTAATATTGGATTCCGAATTGATTTCGACGTGTGATGGTAATTATGTAAATATTATAAGAACTGTAAAAATTACTCTTTACTTTGTATAGTATTATATTGTTATTTAATTGTATGCCTATATTAAATTGTGTAATTTATATTTAACCATTTTAAAACAAACATGTTTTTGATTTCATTTTACCCATCTCGTTCTATCGAAATATTAGCCACTCACAATTTGATAAAAAAATATAACATAATTTGTAATGTCAAATTTAATTTATCTCAGAAAACAGAATTATACTTATCTTACCTAATACGAGTTTATTTATCTAAATTTAAATAAGCTATTGGAAATAAAATGTGTTTAAGTATTCATTTTTTTTAGGATATATGATAGATGCAGGCTTTGATAGTAAGTAATATTTTTATACATTAATATTGTTAAATATAATTGAAACCAAAACATGTTTATAACTTTTACAATGATTATTATGGCAACATATTTACATATTGTCGATTGGATAAGTTGTATGTATTAAATTTGTAGTCATAATTAATTTTCAGTTCACGAAGATGGCTTTGCGGCTTTGAAACATGCGTTCTTTGAAATGTGTAAATAAATTTTACTTGAATATTTTCCTAAATTGATAATATATATTATTTTCCATTTTATATACCTTAAATCTAATTATTTTTAAGTTTTATTTACATATCGATACATCAGGAATTCCTATGGGTGGATACACCTTCGGTAGTCCATGATTGTTGTTAGAGGCGACGTAAATAAACCTAGTAGTGGGAATCAGCACTAATAGTATTAAACGTATATTTATTTATACATGAGCAGTATGTTTTTGAAATTGGGGCTACTAAAGCAATGCAGAAACCACCGTATTATTGCCATCTCAAGTAATGACGCCTTCTCTAGAAAAAAATTCCGGATGTAAAATATTTCCCCGTTTGGATCTCGAGGTGGAGAATACGAGGGAGGAAAGAAATAAGTGTATGAGGAGAATAAAAGGATAGCATCTCAGAACGTAAGGTTACTAAAACGCGGGGAGTTGGAGAACCTGAAAATGGAAATTAACAAGATGAAAGTCAATCAATATCCTTGGAATATCAAAAATGAGTTAGCTGAAATTGGGAGACTTCTGGAGTGAATAATATAGAATAATACATACAAGTGCATCAGAGAAAAAACCTGGCGCAGGAGAAGTAGGAATCATAATGAATAGAGGCATAGGAAACAATGTTAAAAGCTATATACAATACGATGGAAGAATCATCTTAGTCAAATATCAGACGAAACCGAGAGATACAGTAATAGTTCGAGTGTATATACTAATAAAAAATAGTGGCGATGTAGAGGTAGAAGAAGTATATGATAATATCGATAAAGTAATCGAAAATGTTAAAGAGATGGAGAATCTAATATCAATGGGTGATTGGAATTTCTTGGTGGGAGGAGCAAAAGCAAATAACTTAACAGGTGTTTATGGTTTGAGAATGTGGAATAATAGAGGAGATCGCTTAATAGAATTGTGTTCAAAATATTACTTAATAGTCGCAAACACTTGTTTCAATCATAACTGAAGACAAAGATACACATGGAAAATGCCAGAAGACACAAATGGATACTAAATTGACTACATTATGGTTAAGAACGGATTCAGAAAACAAGTAAAAGTAAGTAGAAGTTAACCAGGAACATCTGTTATATATATATATATAATAAGCGACCATAATGTAATCATGATAAAATGTAATCTTAAATTCAAGAGAATAGTGGAAAAGAAAAAACTGGCGCAATGGTAAATTAAAAATCTAAGAGATGAAGAAACAAGGGAAATACATAACGAAATTACAAAAAGATTATAGGAAGGATGACAGAACTTTAAAGAAACAATAATAAACATTGCAACAACGAATCTAGGGGAAAAAATACAGCAAGGAAGAAATGGATTACAACTGAAATAGTTGACATGATAGAAGAAAGAAGGAAATATAAAAGTTTGAGGACTACAGGAGAGGAGAAATGCAAAAAGCTAAGAAATCTCATAATTAGGAAATTAAGGGATACAAAAGAAAAGTATCTGTTAGAAATATATAGCGAGGTAGAGATTTTTATGAAAACAGGTATCAGAGATGAGGCTTACAATGTGGTGAAAAAGTTCTTTGGTCAGTATGAGTCTATAATTGAGGGAGTACAAGATAGTAATGGAACAATTTTGTATGAACAAAAAGATATAACTAAAAGTTGTAAGAAATACTTGAAAATCTTGTACGAGGATAAAACACTTAGGAAAAATGTTGAAAACGAAGAGGAGAAAACAGTGGAGAAAGAATAAGAAAAGGACTCTGTTATGAAAGAAGAGTATGATAAAGCCTTAAAAATCTGAAGAAGAAGAAAGCAGTAGGATTTAATGGGATACAAACGGAAATTTGGAAGGAGTTGGGAGAAAAAGTTAAAAATGAATTATTTAAAATCATCAGGGATATTTACGACACAGGTGAGCTGCCTGAAAATTACGTAAAAAGCCTAATTTTCTCCATTCCAAAGAAAGCAAAGAAATGTGAAGAATTCCGTACTACTAGTCTTTTATTCCATGCCTCAAACATATTAACAAAGAATATATCCCAACGTAATGAGGCTAAGATAGAACAGTCGTTTCAGGACAATTTGGGTTCAGAAAGAACACGGGAATAAGGGAAGCAATATTGGCACTAAGAATAATCATTCAGGAAATGACTTTAAATATAAGCAAAAATTCATAATTTTTGTGGACATTGAAAAAGCATTTGATAATGTAGAGTAGATTGTAATATTTAACATGATGAATAGATTAGGGATAAAGCACACAGACAGGAGACTTCTGTACAACTTATATCAAGATGAATTAGCTATTATAAAAATCCAAAATAATATAAAGGAGGCAAAAATAAACAAAGGAGTTAGACAAGGATACACATTTTCCCAATCATATTCAATGCATATATCAAAGAAGCAATAGATAAGAAAAAAGAAGATATAAACTCAAGTTTAAAGGTTATCGGTCAGAGTATAAGTTTGTTACATTCCGTCGATAACATAGCGACAATTGCTCAAAATGAGAAGAATTCACAAAAAGTAATAAAAACCGCGGATGAAACATTTAACAACGATTTGAGATAAAAATAAATGTGCAAGAAACAACAGTACTCGTATGTGGGAGGAAAAATAAGACAAGAGTACATATAAAGCTTTTGAGCAAATAAAAAAACAAATCAAATAGATGAATTTATGTACCTAGGAAGTACAGTTAACAACGATGGACGAAGTAACAGTGAAATAATAAAACGTATTTGTCAAGTCAAATTAGTTTTTAAAACCAAGAAAACCTACGTACTTCAAAGAACATTTATTGAAGAAATATGTATGCAGTATAGCCGTATACGGGTTTGAGATCTGGATAATATTAATGGAAGAAAAAACGACTAGAAGCATTCAAAATTTGGGGTTATAGGGAGTTGTTGAAAATAATCTGGATGGATAGAATAATTATTAAAGAAGTACCCGAAAAAATAACAGGAGGAAAGCTATTTTCGTAAAGTATAGTAAAAAGACGGAATGAATGTATAGGCCATAGTATACGACATGAAGGATCACTAAAACTAACTATAGAAGGAAGTGTGGAAGGAAAAAATCATAGGGAAAGGCCAAGACTAGAATATATCCAACATAATAAGGGACCAAGGATGTGATTCATATGTACAAATGAAAAGGATCCGCTAGAACTAGAAGATCCTGCTCTGGCGTTGGACGTACGACTACACGACACAGCAAATACTGAATGTTACGACGAGCGTAAATTTCTTTGTGCCAAACTGGTTTTGTAATAGCGTCGATATGATCCAATACAGTTAATTGCTATTAAATCTAACGGGCGTTTTTAATTTGCTCTACGATACAATATAAATATTACACTAATTGTTCCAAAATCTTTCATATAATCCCATTGCATAAAATACGGTATAATTATTTATATAATAACTTTAATAGTTTTTTTCTTTTCTTGAAAATGATTAAGTTCCTGCGTTATGGGAAAAAAATAGTATGTATAATTTGTTGGTATTATGGTAGGAAACGTAGTAATTCAGATTTTTAATATTATAATAAATTATTTTCTGTTATACTAATTTCAGCATTAAATCAATATTATGTTTAAGATTTTTATATTCGTTTTTTAAAGAAATAATCACGTTTCTGGAAACAGCATGACATTTAAACTTGACAGAACTAGATGATGTACATATTAATTATTTTCGAAGAATTCTATTTCTATATGAAAGTTAAAGTTGAACTCAAACGATAGTTCTACTGCTTACGCTGAAATTTTTCATTTAAACAGCATTACACAAAGTGTGAAGTGTTGCTAAAAATTACTCTCACCTATTATGTTGTAAAACAATAATAAGTTAATAAATGTCATTTACTATTGATTTGTTATGTGTTTGTTTTAAATTGAATTATTTATGTTCAATAGTAAATAGCTATACGTAAAAAAGCATAATTTATTAACCCCACATTGCTTTATAGATTATTTGAATTTTTATGTACTTTATGTAATCATTGATTCTATATGAGACGTTATTATTTACATTCGTTTTAGTTACAGCATACGCATATTACATGTATATATTTGAGAAATATAAACCATGTGTTGGTATGTATCATATATTTATAATAAATGTTAGTAATTTGGATTATAAGAATTTTTCATTGTTAATATGTATCATTTAAATATATTGCAGCATTAATATCGTGGTAAAATGTCGTGGAATCGTTATCATACCTCAATAACGACGAGCGTTAGCGTTACGGCAATTTTTTTTGAAAACTGTATATAAATAATAGCTGATTATCACAACTACCTATGCATACAATATACGTATATACTACGTATATAATTTATATTTTATATACTCTATATGACATTTGTACACTTTAAAACGCTGGACATTTTTCCAGTTAACTTTCATAATGGTATTCATAAATAAACATGAATTTTTGTATATAATGAAGATTTTTGTATTATCCTTAATTTTTTTTTTTTGCTTTTACAGACCATGTAGGCCCTTTGCAGTCAACACTAGTTTTTCCACTCTTCCCTGTTATGTGCATGATTTAAATCACCATTTCATTCTAGTTTCAGGTACATTATATCTCTTCTAACTACATCTGACCATCATTGCTTCGGACGACCACGTGGTGTTTTCTTATTTATGTTGTTCACGAGTACTGTTTTAGCTATACTATTTTCGACTCTCCATACGTGGCTTGTCTACTCCAATCGTGCTCCTCTTATAAATTTAGCTATATTTCCTTTCTCTTGTATAATTGATTCAGCTGTTGGTTTGTCCTTCTCTCCGAAACGTGAGTGTCGAAGTTAGATTAGATCCATACTTTTTCCATAACACTATTCATTTGAAAGTACTTAATAAATTCTCATCTCCTGCTTTTGTATCCCAAGTACTACACGCGTATGACACCACGGGTCTGAGATACGTGGAATATAGATTTTCCTTAGTTTTGCTTGACAGTATTTTTGACTTAAACAGGTGTGATATAGCAAAGAAAAATCCGTTTCCAGTTTTCAAACGTAGTATGATTTTGTTATGCATGCAGTTCCTGTTATTTTTATTGACCTTGAGGTATTTAAAGTCTTGTATTTGTTGAAAGGATATTCCGTTTACTTCCAGGCCTGACTTCCTCTCATCTTTTCGTACGTTTCTGGTGATATACTCGTCTATATTCTCGTCATTTACTTAAAACCCCATGTATTCACCTATTTCCATTAGGCTTGATATACTATTTGTAATATCTTGTTTTGAATCACCCATGATTACTATATCGTCTGCATAGGCCAGTCGAGTATGATTTCCATTTACTTGCATTCTCTGTGGTTATGGCATTCTCCTTATCACACTTTCCAATATTAGATTAAAAGGCACAGGTGATAATGCATCATCCTGTCTTATTTCTTTACATGTTCTAAACGGATCTGTAAATTCTCCTTGTACCCTGACCACACAAAT
Source organism: Schlechtendalia chinensis (assembly GCA_019022885.1). Taxonomy (NCBI): domain Eukaryota; kingdom Metazoa; phylum Arthropoda; class Insecta; order Hemiptera; family Aphididae; genus Schlechtendalia; species Schlechtendalia chinensis. The sequence goes on along the minus strand of CM032345.1, from coordinate 1,385,042 downwards.
TGTGTTACTATTACTGTTATTAAATTTACATTTTTAGTTGAGATAACCAGATTCGTTAATATCTTTCATAATTTTTCTCTAATTATATTATCACAAGTTTGTTTGAAATCTACAAACACTAAATCGACATCTTTATTATATTCATAGGGCTTTCTTAAAATTGCCGTACTACAAGTATGTGGTATATCGTTGATTTCCCTTTTTTGAAGCCAAACTGGTAGTCTCCAATTACGCGCCGGAATAATTCCTGTATTCTTCTTAATAGAAATAAAAACCAAACCTTATATCTCACATCTAAAAGAGATATACCTTTATAGTTTTACATGCGCTTTGGGTTACGTTTCTTTAGTATTGGGCAGATAATTGATGTTTCCCATTCAACCGGAATATCCTCTTTATACTATATCAGCGATATAAGTTTGAATATCTCATTTACTAGATCGGATCCTCCCGAATTTAGTAATTCTCGACATACTCGTATTCTGTCTTCTCCTGCGGCTTTATTATTTTTAAGTGAATTAATTGTAATATTCCTTAATAGAGGAATTTATTGTTATACAAAATTAAAATTAAAAAAAATGAGATTAAAGATATATTTTCCTTAATGAATTTAATAATTCATACCTAACAGTTTAATCAATAAAAAAAAATTATAAAAGTCCTTAATTTCATTTATAGCATATAAAGTAGGTGGCACTTATGCCATCTAGTGAAAAATTAGTGCCACTCAGTGGTTGGTGGAAGTGCCACGCATATTATTTTATTGTTTTATACGAATTACTTTTTTTTATATAGTACGACCAAAAAGAGAAAAAAATTATTTCAAAATATTAATTTTTATTTATTTACTATAAGCTTATAAATGATTATCAGGTATTTTTGCACGAAAATATGTTATATATTAATATGTAGTCTAGATATATCATATATTTTTATCAGCATGAAGAAAGATTATTTAATTTGTATGTTGTTAAAGGTGAAGAAACAATAGAAATAGAGTCAAATTCTATTGAAGAAGTCCTAAAAATACAAGTTATAAAGTCTCGTATATCTAAGAAAAGATGTTGGTGAGCAGAGAAAAACGAAGTCGTATTAAAGCTGCAAGCAATTTTTTTCTGGAAGACTACATGATAATTAAGTTTTACAAACCACATTAATAAATTTATTGATGGAAGATCATTATCAGAAATTATTCAAGCAGTGCGTATTGATGTTGAAAACTTATTTGGGGAACATTCAGTTTTTTTAACTGATGAAAATTATAATATTATAATATATAAGTGTGTGTGCTGCTAAAAAATTTCCTGCTTCTCTAGAAATGAATACATATACTGCAAAACTGTATCATTATTTGAAAGTTTCCTCGTCACAATCAGCATTTTCCAAATTGGTGCAGTCATATATTTGCTTAACACCGCACAGCGCTGGTCCAGAAAGAGCAGTCTCAATTCACACGACGTTAAAAAGGAATAAGCAATTTAACTATTCAATAGAAGCTATAAACTCAAAGATGTACATCAATATCAATGGGGTGGGAATAGCAATGTGTATGATTTCAGGCCTGCAGTTGCAAAATTTTTGGATGCAAAAGAGAGAAGAAGAAAATTTCCTGATCCCGAACTGTACCAAAATCATGTAAAAAAATGTTTTCAAACAATACTAAATTGCAATTTTTTTTATAAAATAAAAATAAAAATAATTATAATTTCAAAATCTTGTTTTAAAACTCAACATTGTTTTTTATAGAAAAACCCGTCACTATTTTAAATAATTATTATATCATATTGCAAATTATCCCAGGGAAACTAGACATAAACATCTGCGAGTGAATAATTTTTAATAAAGTTATAAACTAAAAATCTACCTGGAGATAGGCACTTTGCTCAGTCTTTAGTCATAGTGTCACTCAGTATGATTTCCTTAAAATATGCTATGATTATATCAATTTAAAATTTTAATATCTATGTTGTGAGTGTAGTCACGACAGTCAGACGTGCACTACACACACCGAGGATGGAATCTGTAACGGTTCCGAAATGTCAGAACAACAACATTCACCACATGGATATTTCCGAAAACCACACAAATAAAAAATATCTATGTTATAATATCATTTATCAGTGACGTAGTTATAAAAATAACACATGTGGGGGAGGGGGCAAAACAAATATCTTCCTAAGTCTTCTTTGCGTGTTGGTGTCCACCTTTTTCCTCTTCTTCTTCTTCAACAGCTTAACGGTCATTGAGAACCCGTGCTGCTACTAGTAAGCCTTTACATCTTTCTCGGTCTAAAGTACAGTCTAACGTTGCATTCCCATCTATCAGTCTCATGTCTTTTTCTACAGTGTCTTTCCATTTTGTTCTTGGTCTTCCAAGTGGACGTTTTTTATTTATTTTTTCTATCAGAACATTCTTTAATACATCTCCATCAGATCTCCACATATTTCCCATCCAATGTAAACGTTTACATCTTATATATGTGAGTATATTGAGTTTTTCATGTAGGTCATATAACTCTTCATTGTTTCTCTTTTCATATAATCTTTGGTTGTCATTTTACATCGGTCCATGTATAATTCTTAATATTTTTCTTTTCCATATAGCAAGTACATGATTCTTATGAAAACAACGGGATCATCAGCTGGCATTAGCTTGAGCGCTATCCTGAACAGTCAAACTAATTTGTTATGCTGATCGAATAAATTTTGTAATGCAGCAACAATTTCCCGATTAGAGCTGGTTACGAATTGACAACGTTGATCAACTTGTTCATCAGTGGTTCCCATGAAATAAATTTGGTGATATTTGTGATCTGAATCTGGCAGGGGTAAAGTGATCCTGCACGATGATAAATTTTCCCTTGAATTTTGAACGTTGGCATGTAATTGTCACATATGATTCCTGTTGCACCAAACGATATCATTTCAAAACATGAATTGTACTTGCGTATGTTTACCAAGAAATGTTTCGACTAGCTTGTATACCTGATACCAACTTGGATAATGGTTCAGGTGATAAATGTAATTCTGGCAATTTCACTTTTCCACCTGCATATCACATCCCTGGAGTTTCGTGTTTGAATTTCAATGCACGGCAAGATTCGCATAACTTGCCCATTTTTCCAATGACAACACTTCGATGGTGACTGTAATCATATTCCGCATCGTAATGAAACGCATCAAGATTCAATTCAACGTGCAGCGTTCGTCTGGATCGATCATAGTGTTCTCTTCTTAAAGTCAGGCTTGCTCTCCGTTGGTCAATGATATAAGTCGAGCGGCCTTGAGCAGTTTGTTCTCGGTCGGTTTTTAATCGTGATGCTCGCTGCTCTCCAGTTTCAATCGATCGGGCATGAGCAGCTCGTTCTCGCATGGTTTCCAATCGTGATGCTTGTTGCTCGGTCGTGCTATAGATGTAGATCGGTCAATCGATTTCCGTTTGGGGGGCATAACTTTTGATGATATAGTGGATAAATTTGTAATCAGAATCTAACAGAGATAAAAGCGCAATGATAAATTTGCCCTTGGATTTTAAAAGTTGGCATGTAATTCTCACGTATGACGCTAAAACTTTGACGATAAAGGTAAATTAAGGACGATAAAGGACATTACCAATGCTGATACCTCTCAAACTACCCTACACTTTTGCATGGCGAAAAATCACTAATTACCCACAAAAAATGAGAAATGGTAATCTCTAATCAAAAACTAATAAAAGACCACGCTAGAAACTTTATAAAAAACATATGACGGTTGCTTTTAGTAACCATCTGACGTCACACCCTTAGTTACGGCGAAAGTTAAACAACTCGTAGTTGCGAAAGACCACCGGTTTACCGGTGCCAGGTTTTGAAACCTTCAAGGAGCTGGGTTTTGAAAACTTTTAAGAGACCAAAACCATCCTGGGACCACGCTGAGTACATAGGAAAAAAACCCTATCAAAATCCATCCAGCGGTTAGGCCAGTACATCGATAACATACATAGAGACTTACACCAATTCATTGTTATATATATAGATTTGAAGTAGTTTTAGGGTAATCTCGAATTAAGTTGGTATTTTTCCTCGTAAATGTCAATTTCATTTGGTATATGTGGTATTCATGACTTACTTTTACCAACGTCAAATTTAGATAGTGACTAAAACGGTGAACATAAATTTATTTTATACTAAGTGAAAATTGTTCATTATATCCGTTGTTTCTACAGTTATATTGAGAAATATTTTAACGTTTTAACTTTTTAAATTATTTTTTTTAAGAATAATATCACCACAAACAATTATTTATATATTTTTAGTGATAGCGTAGTGAAAATTGCATGTGATATTTGAAGACCGTATCTGTATGTTAAGTCGTAGCTATGAATTTTCATGATGTTAATTTTATTATATGATATTTTTATATATATTTTTGTTATATATAGATATTATTGATACTAAACATGACGTTACGAATATTGCAGAAGATTCATGCACCTCAAGTCAATCAAGGTTTCGCAACAGTACGCGGAGTTCCTGGGCAACCTTCAAATCATATTAATATTTATTATTTTTTAAGAAAAAAAACATTTACTTATTTTACTGTATAGTGTATAATACACCGAAATGATGAATAAAGGTAGCACAGGTCTCCTACCCTTTCCCAACATTGTAGACAGATTATGGCAGCTCTAATAGCAATTTAACTATTATAGTGTCTTTTCAAATCGTTTTCCGATATGCAATATTATTAAAAAATATAAAATAAACTATTAACGATTTTTTCGTACATGTGCCATACTTGTATTTGTATTCGTAATGTTTTTAGTGCGATGTTTTTACTGTGATAATTTTACCGCTAAATTTTAATGTGTATCTATGTAACATAAACTTATAAATAAGAACTATAAATAAGTACCGGTCAATATTCCTTTACTCTATCGCAGATTATTGAATTTGTTTTCGGATATATTTGAACCTAATAAATCAGTAATATACGAGTATAGTATTAAGAATAAATAATATATCATTTTATATAAATAAACGATAATTATTTTGTATTAGTAGAACATTATAAAAAAATGTTTTAGATTCCTAATAACAAATATTAGAATATTAATTAAAATTATCTTCATATTCAATATACTCGATTTAGGACTAACTCAACTAATTTCTAAACATAGAAAATCGGCACAGGGATTTACGTAATTTTCCTTGATTTTTGTTTTGTTTTGTTTTTAGATACTTCTTCTGTAGTTGGTCCGGTACAGTATTGCTATCCTAATGAAGGGTCAAACTTAACATTGGAAGGCAACCAATCCCAACCAGGTAATGATTAATGAAACAATGAGAACTTCATTTCTACATTTTCATTGTCAGAATATTTTTGATTGTTGTCAATGAAAAAATCAGTATTAGTTGAATTACTAACATGTATTTATTTATGTTAATAAGTACTTATAATTTTTTTATTAAATTTAAAAGTTAAAAATTGATAACTGAGATAAAGCTCAAGATTTTCTAATTAAATGAATCCAAAAATAGTATAAGAAATCATAGATAAATGTCTTGAAATGTATGTAATGTTTTAAACAAACGTTGAATAAATTATGAGTGTTGTTTGAAAATGTGAAAAACTACACTAAGAAGTGAAAATTACAATTAAATACAAATTTATGAATTTTTTATATAGTTTATATAACATAAATACAAATATATATATATATGTAGAAGTTTCAATACTCAAAAATTAATTGTGAGAGGAACATCACTTAATTTGGTTAAAAGTCAACATTTTATAAATATAAAAATATAGAAAATGGCACGAAAAACCATTTAAAGCAGTAAAAAGTTATGCAATTTTATTTAGCTTTTTTACCAAATACTGGAAAAATTACAACCGCAATTCAAAAGTGTTGAACTTTAAAATTAAATATATATAATAATAATTAAATATACGTGTATAAATTTGATGTAATGCTTATATGTTTTATGAGCGTACACTTAAAATATAATGTTTGATATCAATTTGAAAAATGTGATATGTTCTTGCTAGTACCGTAAGAAATAATGGAATACTAAATTGGTTGTTGAATATATTATTAAGTGTTTATTACATATTAAAATAAAATTACAAAATTAAAAATTATTAAGTGGGTCTGCATATCATCGTTGGTCTGCCATGACTAACTCTACTGTCATAACCGTGGGAGCCCGTTTAGTACAAGCGCCTTTGGAATTCGCTAACCAAAGAATACTTGTCGCCGGACGTGCACAATGTCACATAGGCAATCATGTTAATATTGTACTATACTAATATAATATAATATTGATAAAATATTCGTTCATAACAAATGTAATGCGTTAATTAATTTAAATTAAAGTAACTTACATTGAATTTGTATCTCATCAATACTCAGCCTTGTATTATGTTCAATATTGAATAAATATTACTTATAATAACTGTTTATATTCTATGCGTCGCGTTTGAATATTTGCTTAAATAAATAATAAATACAAAAATAAAATTCTTAGATAATTGACTCTATCAAAGTGTAATGCTCATTATTTTTTTTACTACACTTTATAGTTAATTTAAGTGCACGTGGACAAGAATTATATCTTAATATTTATAATAATCTATCTGCACAATCAAATAATACATTTGCCACTACCACCTCCACACAATTACCTCACGACCATTACCGACCACCAGGTAATAATGTATAATACAATAAACCCTTCATATTTCAATATTAGGATTATTCAAATAATTTTTCTTTATGTCAGTAATCGGATATGACTTGAATTGGAGTACAGAGAATGTAACCTAAATAATCATTATTCATTTTTTTAAATAATAATGCATTTTTAAGTTTATTTGTCTTTGTAAGAAGACATGAAATCCTGGATATCGAAAATCTAAATATACAATTTCATATAATTACAACATAATTTCAACTAAAAGAATTTGGAACAGAAATGTTCAGTTATTAATGAAATATGAAATTCTAAATTCATGTTTATTTTTGTTAATATAGCAATAATTTATTTTAAATGTATTTCTATTTACATTCATAGCATGTCGCCTGAAATTTTTGTACAATTATTTTTTTTTCATTTTCATAGAAAAGTTATGAATATCAAAAATTAATTTTATTTGTTAAATTAATAACTAGAACACAATTCGATACTGCTTATTATGAAAATTAAAGTTTCGTAATCTCCTTAGTCTCTGTTTATAGGTGTTAAATGTGACTAAGTGGCATTATTCTTTTTAGGTTTTCCTGGTACACTGGTTCAGGATCGCAATATGATATCCAATGCGTCGTATGTTGCCGGCCAATTTAATCCTGTCACCAAAAACCAAGCTAGTTTTGACCTAAACGAACCACGTAATAATGAATAATAGAGTTTCAGAATTATAAAAATGATTTTCACTATTTATTAATTGCCTGATACAATTTTTTTAAATTTCCAAAGTGGAAATTTCCCTATGTCTTTTATACTTGAACACGTTTGTATCATATATATATAAAATTCAAAATTATTCAGAAATATTTTAGAGCAATTGTTTTATAAGCATATTAATTTGTTTATATGTACTATATCGCATTCCATGAATTAATTATTAAACCACATTATTATACCTAATATATTGTCCCTTTTTGTTCCCGAGTGCTTTTAAAAATTGTTGATTTAATTTTAACTCATGTTATCTATCAGAGTGCAATTTTAAAATTATTGTTATATTTATAGCTCCAAATTCGGAAGAGAACCTCAATACTACTAATATCTTCATTCAATCATATGCTTCTACATCTGCACCGGATCTAGGTTTTAATTACGACCTAAATAATAGCCCTACAGGTGACCAGAATTAATTTCGTACATTGTTTAATCAATGTAGATACGATAATTATGTACATTATCGTGTTACCTACAGATTTTTAAATGGTGTTAAATTACTTTTTTTTCATAAATTTAGTAATTCTATTTCCTTGAATAATTTTAATAGTATTATATGTTTGTATAAGTTTGTATATTTGAGAGTGATGTTCAGCATATTTTAAATTAATAAAAGATTATTTAATTTATATAAGATTATTATTATGTATATGTTGTTTTTTTTAAATGTTATATTTATTGCAATTAAAAATATTGTATATATATTAACTTTATTTTTACCTACTTTTTGTATATGCTAAGGTAGTAAGGTAGTTTATTCATCAAACATTTTAGTGTCCCTGGTATGAATAATTGTATAAAAGAGGATTTTTTGTGGATTATCAGATTTCTTTTCACACGTTGATGGACAGTCGATATTTTTTTTTCTGGAAAGTTCTCCAAATAGCGTTTTGAATTTAAATAAAAAAAATTAATTAAATAAATTTAAAATTGACTAAATATTTTAAGTTTAAATTTCCAAATACATATTTTAATAACTAGTTGTAGCAATGCCACTACATAATTTAATTTATCATGTTCATATGAAATTCAAATTACTTCTATAACAGTTAATACTTTATGTATATATAATTTCTTTTATATTTAGCCAAAAACTTTTTTACTTTTTTTATGATAGAAAATATATAAAATGAAGGAATTCTTTTTTATTAAAAATTAGTAAAATTTAAAAAACATATATTTATTTAAAGGTAGTAATCAAATACATTTATAAGGTTAATTTATAATAACAAATTTAAATAATATTTACAACCAAATGCTTTGCTATTTTAGAAGCCCTATTAAATCTTTAGATTGATTATTCTAATATTTCTAATATTCTAATAATTTTGTTATTTGTTCCGATTTTTAATCGTGCATTATTGTATTAAACTTCTCTCCTTTTGTTTCTGCTGCCTCTTATCTCATACTTCATATTCACTCAATCCTTATTTCTCTCTTTAATCTTGGATATACTTTTAACTTGTTATAGATCCCTAGTCTTACTGGTATTCTAGGCAACGAAATTGCGGACGAGGAGTCACATCTTGTGCTTGTTTTATTCCTTCTTCAATTAAAATTTTTTACTCTGACTTTTTACCAGCCTTCAAGGCCTATGCCTTTAGGTCATGGAATTGTAAATGAGTAAACTTACTTCCATATTTTGCTGCTTCATTTCGCATTATTTGCCTTTCCTTTCTACCTTTTCTCTGGTTCCTCAAAATCCCTATTTTCACAAAACCATTGTTTCCTTCTCTCGTCTATGTTTTGGCCACAATCGTCTCTCAACCCACTCCTACTATTTATTCTTGAATGATTTTCCATTTTGTGCACTGCATGATGGATACTTTGCTTGCAATTCCTCTCACCTTTTCTTTAACTGTCCGGTCCTTTACCATAATCGTCTCATCCTTTCTATTTTATTCTCTTCCAATAATATTCTTTTTACTCTTTCTTATATCTTTTAAACCACTAATGCTTTCCTTATTTATGCATTATTAAATTTTTTCCTTCTGAAGGTTATTTTTGTAATTTTTTTTTGTGTTTTTTTTTGTTTCGTTTTTTCTTAATTAATTGTAATCGTCGAGGCAAATATTAGTTCGTTTACGTTTATTAAAAAAAAAATAAAAATATTTATTAATTTTAATTTTATGGCAATTCTCGATACATTTTCTAACATACAAAAAAAGTTTGCACAATTTGATTAAAATTATATTTGTTTTCGTTCTTTCTTCTTGGAATATACAACACACATTTTAAAATTTTTTTTTTCTTTATGATTCATTTGAAGTGGAATGTGTTCTTGAAATGTTTATTATCACGTAAATCATGTCTGGTCTCATAGTTTTTGGATTCAATTTATTAAGAATAATTTATATTTTGTTGCGTCTAGTGGAATTTCAATTAAACTCTTAATGAGAGAGTCTAAATCTCAGGTCTTGACAAGGAAAATGCTTTTTATAAATAAATAAAGCATTCCACATTGTTATATTTAATAAGTGAAATACAGTTTTCTTTTAGTATTTTGCAGATTTGCAAATGCAGAAATAATAACATATCATCTAATTTGAACAGCACACCCCACTCATAATTTGGTTCAACTTTGTTATTTCTATAGAAATTGAACTTTTGTTGACCATATTTATTTTTAGATAAAATAACTGTTGGATGATAATTGGTGGTAATAAATAACACTTCTCGTCTATCCTTCTATTTTGAAACATAAGGTAATCCTTTTCTTTTCCAGACAAGCTGCCCTTTTCTCAATGAAATATACACAATTATTGTTTTTGTTAACATTAATCGATATTAAATGGAAATGTACTTATTAAGATAAAAATAGCACAAAGAAAAAATATATTTATTATCTGTGTGATTTGCGGAAATATCCATGTAGTGATTATTATTGTTCTGACGTTTTGGAACCGTTACAGATTCGATCCTCAAGTATGTAGTGCACTTCTGACTGTCGTAACTACACTGAACTTCAGTTAGTAACTTCAGTTAGTTGAACGTGTAGTCACGACAGTCAGAAGTGCATTACATACTCCGAGGATGGAACCTGTAACGGCTCCGAAACATTAGAACAATAATAATCACCACATGGATATTTCCGCAAATCACACAGATAATAAATTTCCAATCCATGAAAGCTTAATAAACTCATAAAAAATATATTGTTATGTTCTTATTTTAGCTTGATTTTGTCAGTGCTCTATGGTTACTTGCTATGTACTGGGTCAGTACAATCTGTTTTTTCATAAAAGACTTTAAAAAAAAGTTACAGCTTAAGCGTCAGGCGATTATTTTACTGTTTTTAGATTATTACTATGAGTGATTATTTTTAAATTTTTTTATTAAAGTCAAATTTTAATTAATTTTGTCCTTTAAAGTCAATATTATAGTTTTTTAAAACTAACTGGTAAGATTAATATTCAATTTTCATGATTAACTATACTTCATTGACGATAATTATTGAACTAAGCAAATATTAACAGGTGATTTGATTATGTTTAATCTACAACAAATTTTCTTGAGATTTGTATAACCTTAATCGTAAATTATTGGATTGAAATAAAGTTAAGTTAGGTTATCGGTTTAACTAAAAAAAAAAAAAAAATAACATGACCATCTAAGTCTATTTTCTCTCATCTTATCCACGATCGTCGCTACTCCTATGTTTTCTCTTACATATTCATTCCTTATCCTATCTTCTCTTGTCACTCCACTCATCCACCTAAGCATTATCATCTCTCTTATACTCATTATATACTCTATATTTTTGTCAACCGTTCAACATTCTGAACCATACAACATAGTTGGTCTCACTACACTCTTATAGAACTTACTTTCAGTCTCATTGGAATCCTTTTATCGCACAAAACACTAGATGTTTCTCTCCAATTTATCCACCCGCAATTAATACTATGTTTCACACTCTCGTCAAAACCGCCGTTCTTTTGTGCAAAGGACCCTAAATATTTTAAACTATCAACCTCTTTTACCTCATCCCCGCTTATTGTCATTACACTCCTCGTTTCATAGACTTGTTCTCTTTCATCAAACTCATACTCTATATACTATGTGTTACTTCTACTAATCCTTAATCCCTTTCCTTCAAGAGCTAATCTCCACACATCAAGCAAAAAGCTTGATCATCATCAACAAAAAGTTAACTTCTTCATTATTTTCTCCTACCAAAACTATATCATCAGCAAACATCATGCACCGTGGTAACTCCCTTTGTATCTCTTTTGGAACTTTATCCATTATATTAGAAAACAAATACGGGTTTAAAGCAGACTCTTAGTGCACTTCTACTCTTACTCTAAACTTTTCTGTTTCTTTAAACATATTTTTGACACTAGTACATGATCCATCATACATATCCTCTACCATATTAATATATGTCTCTGGGATTCTTTTTCTCTATAACGCCCACTTTAAATATAATAATTTAATTTTTTTTAAATTACATTACTTTATATATAACTAACTTTAGCAGTCCTAAACTATTGATGTATTTAATATTAAGCTAATTGAAAGTAGGCCTATTCTATGATTTTCAATATTACATACATATTTAATATTAGTGTTGTTGTGCTGTGTCAAAGTATGCAATCAGATTTAAGATCTATGGCAATACAAACTATTTTAAAGTTATTATGCTATCATACTACGCATTGGAATATCCATTAAATCCAATTCACAACTGTACTACTGATGTGTGTATAACTCAAGTACAACAAATATTCTGATACTGTATTTTATACTACATCTGGGGGAAATTTGTCATAAGACCAACTAATGAACATTTTGAAATTTCAAAAGAATACTATTATCAAAATTTATAATATATAATAGTTTTTTAGTTCGATTTTTAAAGTTTAAATTTTATGCCAATGTTTTGATAAACAATCTAATAGTGTCTAAGCCATTTTTGACACAAAATATATTAAGCGAAATGGATATAATACATGTAGAATATTAACTTTTAAGTAGAAACCACCTTAATTATATTTCTTATAAATAATGATTTAAAACTATAAATATGAAAACTGTTCTTTTTCAGTTATAATTAGTTATTGATATATTACAGCTATTCATTTCGAAAAATAAATAAGACTGACGATTAAAGAGAATTTTTAGTTTAATAACATGTCGAAGAAATATTATCCTTTTGGTAATGATTAATTTTTATACTTTAATATTATTATTCGTTTTACGAATTGTCATTTATTTAGTGTAATAATCATGGGATGTATAAGAATTCAACGTACACTGTTTATTGGTTTTTACATTTATTGAGAAAAATATGTGTTTAAAAGAAAACAACTACAATATATAGTTTGATGATATTAATTCATCTGTATAAACAGAAATATACAATTCTCCTATTATTTACTCAAAACATTACTGTGAGATGGACACGCACACGCAAATTCAATTAACAGTTTAACTATAACAAAATGTCAGTTAACATGGATTCCATTAAAAACATTAACGTTATAAACCTAATAATTTGTTTTATTATTATTTTAAACAAATCTAATGCAAACAGTAAGTATGATTTTATATACATTTTTAATCTGTTGTTGAAATTCATCATGCGATTTATTTTTATATTAAAATCAATCAATCGCTATCAATTTGTGTTTTCCTCTATTTACCAACAAATATTTATCCTATTTTATTTCTTTAATAAATATATATGCTTTGTATTTGAGACAATAATGCAAACTAAAAAATAAAATTAATTATAAACAAGTAATATAAAGAATGTTGTTCGAGAAATCGGAAGTTACGTAGAAATGAGACATATAATGTATAGAATAATGTGTAGAAATAGTGAATGTGAAAATTATCATACATAAAATTCATTTTTCATAGACTGAATGACGAAGGAAAATTCCCTCAATAAGAATGATTGTGAAATATTATATATTGTGAATAATAATTATCTATTTTATTGAAGAAATATTAGCCATTAATTTGTGAATAATAGTTTTAGTAAATTAAACTTGATGTTAATGAATCCAAAACATGTAATTGTTATATAATAATTTATATTATATATTTCTAATTTACGAGTAAGATAATAGTCATTAATATTTTTTCATTGATATAACCAGCCATTTTCAAATGCAATTAATAAACCATTTTATTTAAAAAATTATAATTTAATTTATAATAAATAATTTTGGTTCATTAAATTATAGAATGTTTAAGTAAGGTCATTGATTATTTATTCTGTAAATACTTTATTAAGCACTATTACAAACAAATATTTTTTTATGTATTTATTTATTTGATCTATATAAAATGTACAAGGCAATATATAATCTTACATGTTACTTTATTATACATTTTACGTGTCAAAATATGTGTAGTGATGGGAGTTATCCGTATATTATTTATAATGTTGTCATCGAAATAATTCATGTACTGGTACATATATTGGATTTATTTGACAGTCGGTTTAGTGATTATATTTTCGACTCGGTATAATACGATATAAACAGCAATTCCTAAAAATTAAAATTTGACTTATTCAGATTTGATTATTTAGAATGAATAAAAATAATAGGATCGTATAAGTTTTTGAAATTTTCCACAAGATTCGCATTTAAGATTACTAAATTAAGTATAACATAGAAAAGACTATCAAGGAAAATGCCCAACTGTAACTAATTACTTATACGTTTTTCATTAACCAAAATAACAGTTGTAATGCTATTTATTTAAACTATAAAGATATAAAAATGTCAAATCAAAAATTAAAAGATATAAAATGTGTCAAATAGTTGTTGATGTATAATAATTAATTTTTATATAAATATCATATAATAATTAAGATGAACTCGTAAAAAAAGGACCATTTACAGGTAAGTATTTCCTAATACATTTTTTCTTAAATATATAGAGTACATTTCAGATTCAAATTTGTAATGTTTATATGTACATTTTAATTTATTTCCATTTTAAAAGAACACTAGTAATTTCACGAACATATATATATATATATATATATTTATTTATTACAGATTTATGAAATAATCATTATCATTTTTTTAAATAACCAAATGACATTATATTATTTACTTTTGTAGTTTCAACTAACAATATTTTTATTTAGGCAATTTCATGTTATACATTAATATACTTTTGAATAATCATAAAAAATATTTAAAATATTCCTCATAATTAAATATTATATATAATTAATTGTTGTGATATATTCTCCGTTTAGATATTATTGATAATACAGACGCATTCGAATATGCATTTAAGTATTGTAAGTCGACTTATCTATTTAAACATCGTATTTCTGATCAATTGACTGATACAGTATGACATAATGTTATTGCCAGCGTGTTAATACTAATATTTTATTAATTATTATAAATTTGAATTATATAACATAGAAAATTTAGTACTGAAAACTTGTTCGAAATAAAATTTATTTACATAATATTAATTAAATTGAAACATTATAATTTAATAAAAAGTCAACAACCAAATTTTTTTCAAACCAATTGATGTAGACTGTATTATATGCTAGGGATTATATGCTAGTAGACAAAATTGTTTGTTATAAATTATCAATGTTGTAAATTATGGACTTCGTGAGGGAGATAAAAATGAAATTGTCACAAATGTATGTAAAATAACGTTTATCTCCCTGAATATGGCTACGAAAAGTTAGCTAGGTCTATAAATATTTTCTACTGTAAAAATACATTGTGAACCGCTTACTGATTCAAGATATCTAAGTTCAAATATATGAAAATGTAAAAAGTATAAATGTGAATGGGTTAGTAAACATGCTATCAGTTCAAAACTAAATTATTTCAATCGTTATAGTTATTATTCATACACCTTGTACACATTTGACAACCCTAATGTCTAAATAAGTGTCATTAATTGAAAATTAATATAAATTAGGTAATATAAAATATTAATATATCATTTTAATTATAACGGCATCATGTCTAAGTGTAAAAAGGGGAAATCTATTTTTTTCTAGTAAATACGCAAAGTACAGGCGATACATATTTAGGTAATTTATATCTTACCATGAAATAAATATAAAAAATATTGTTTTGACATTTGAATTAAGAACTGCACAAATATATTTTTAAAATAAAAAACAGGCAGTTTTTATTCATATCTGATACATTTACTATGAAATTATAAAATACTATCATATTCTGAGAGTATACAAAACAATTTTATGGAATACAAAAATATATCTTTTTAGGTTTTATAAATCAATATTACAAAGATCTCTTTCATGATGCCATTTCGAGTATATAGACACGTCATTTTAATAAAAAAGTTTAACATTTTCTTTAATGATATGAGAATACATTTTATCAATCCAACTTTAATTGACATTCTCGTGTTTTTAGATTACAATAATTGCGAAGTTCTAGATCCAATGAATTGGTGTGAACGGAACATAGAAAGTTAGTATTAATTTTAAATACATGTACCAAGTCGCCTTAAATCTTTTTCCCGTCGATTATTATTACTCGAATATTGATCGATCTAAATAATATATCACAACAAGATCACATAGCAAAGAAAATTTAATTGTTTAATATATAGCTTGAAGCTAATACTTAATATCTGTATGAGTGTAACAAATAGCAGATAAAGATTTTTATGTTACCATGTCATTTAATATAATAATATAATTATAATACAATAAATTAATAACATTATCACCAAATATATTACCTACATTGTATTTAACTTATTTAAATACTGAAGAATGACCATACAAATTAAAAATAATAATTTAATTGATAAGATTTATTATAAACTAGCTAAGTACCCGTGCATTGCAAGGGACAAATGTAAAAAATTTGACGATGCACTATACGATATTATAATATTCAATCATTATGAGAAACAATATTCAAAATGCAATTCGAGTGCTTTTGGATAAACGATATTTTCCGTTTTTCGTTATGGTGCGTACACGAATAAATCATAAGGTTTTCCGACTCGTGAGCAGGCCACATGAGTTATCCATGTGAACAGCATGGATTCCCCAAATCCAGCCCACACACTTACAGCGATTGTCCCTGAGCTTTGTTGATAGTCATTACAAAAGCATGACAGACAGGAAACTGCAAACATTTGAATTCAATGGCATATCAGTTGGAATCATTGGAATACATGGCAACAGTACATCTTCTCCCTTGAGTTTCCCATTCAAAATTGTAGCTTCGATGAGATTGTTCATAATCTTTTTCATCAAAAGTCTTGTACCGTTGTAAAGTCGTGGTGGATTGATATTTCGGAGAAGAATAATAGGCACGCCAATTTTCAATGTTAAAAGGTGCGGTGGCATACCTGGAAAATCGAGTGAATTCAAGAATTCCGTGGGATAATTGACAACTTTGTCTTGATTCATCACAGTATCGATAGACTTGTACGTTGTTGCATCGTCTGGTATTCCGTCTTGAATGCTGAAATTGATAGTGTTGACATCGTTTTTCGAAGATGCTAATATAGCACGTTCACTAAGCCACTGATAATTTTTAAAATTCCGCGCGATATTTGGGATATGTTTTGAATTAATTCGTGTTTGGTATGTGTCATCTTACAAAAGTTTGTTGGAAATATGATATATTGTGTAGTATAGTCAATTGCCAATCTTCCATTTCCAATATCCAGCAATTGTTTTGCGAAAGGTTCGGCGAATGCATCATTTTGTAGTTGAACACGCATATTGGTTTTCAAAGTCAATTTGTTGACATGTCACCATAGAACTGAAGATTTGAGACATGCATTAAGTTCATCAGTGGTTGTTGAACGTGGTATTATCGGCAGAGTTTGTCAAAAATCCCCTGACAATAGAAAGAGTGCTTCACTAAAAGGCAGTTTATCACCCCTCAAATCTTGTAGTGTACGATGAAGCGCTTCTAAAATTTTTTTGTGAGTCATTGTACATTCGTTTCATATGATTATTGTAGCTAAACAGTATTTGATGCATTAACGAGTACTATGTCCCAGTGGGTTTCGTTCTCAAGAAGATTTAATTCCTGGTAAGCTTCTCGATAGGTCGCACATACTTCACCATCGACTGTTCTCAAATACATTAAAATACATTGTAAAATACATGCGTTGTCCATTCTCAATATGCACAGCCAAATGCACAACTGTTGGATGATGTTCAAGAATAGGAAATGAGAAAATACGCCAAACATCTTCATTGCTTCTAATGGAGCGTCCTAATTGATATCTTTCAATTTCATCGATTAGTGCAGATGCATTTCCCACTCCAAAAATTGCCATTTTGCATCCTTTGTTAACATATTTGCATATGTATTTGAACGATTTTACTGAATTGCAATACTCGACGTTGATGTCTGCTTTGAACGTCTTAGAGAGTAATGGTGAATACAGCACAACCCATCGATTATCGACTTCAATGTCATTGTTGCGCAATTTTAGAGTGATGAGTTTACCAACTTCTTCAGTTGATCGTCGACGATATTGGGGATATCCATGATTGCCAATGATAGTTTCGGCGTGAACGTTTCTTGAATAGCGTTTCGTGCATTTTCTATCCTGCATTCATGATGATTTGGTGCTGATCGCTCCACATGGGCCATGAATCATTTTTTTGGTAATGACTTCGAATAAGCCTGGATCAATGTCGATGTCTGGTATTTCTGCTGAGATGACTATCACTTTTGTTTGGTGTAATTCTATCAATCAACTAAATCAGAATGTATGAATGCAGCAATCCTCTTTTCTGCCATTCAATGGAATACATCTAACAAAGTGTCTCCCCAAAAACACGATACTTATTATTATTTTCTAATCACGAACTAATAAAAAACTACGCTAGAAACTTTATAAAAAACATATGACGGTTGCCCTTGGTAACCATCTGACGTCACACCCTTAGTTACTGCGAAAAGTAAAAAATTCGTAGTTGCGAAGGACTACCGGTTTAACGGTGCCAGGTTTTGAAACTTTAAGAAGCCGGGTTTTGAAAACTTTTAAGATACAAAAATTGTCCCGAGACCACGCTGAGTACGTAGGGAAAATCCTATCAAAATCCATCCAACGGTTAGGCCAGGCATCGATAATATACATACAGACAGGAACCAATTAATTAATTTATATATAGATTATATGGTAAATACAAATTTAAAAATTGTATTAATTGTTTTTTGTTATTGTGCTTAATTTGAAAATTATTATCACCCAACTATTCATGTGACCTTGATGTTTGGTATGAAAATGAATAACGTCAAAAATATGTATGGTCCTAGATTTTATTCAATGTTTATTTTATTACCACAAAGAATCGTATTGTAAAAGTAAATATACATATAAATTATATAATAAAGTCAATAATATTTTAGAAATTAAACTTGTATATGAATAATAGGTTATACAATTATTAAACTAGATTCTTCTTCTTCTTCTTCTTCCTCTGGCATTTAATACTCTCTAAGAGTTTTGGTCGTCATTACAATATCCCTTCATTTTTCTCGGTCTTGAACTAACTAATAGAGGATTCTTGTACTTCCAACCTTTCAAGGGCTTTTTCCGCAACATCCAGCCACCTTTTCCTGGGTTCCCTCGAAGTCTTCTGCCCATTGGTTGCCAGTTTAGGACTGTTCTACTTATATTATTCTCGCTTCTCCGCATCACGTGTCCTAACCACTCGATCCTTTGCTCTCTAATGAAGTTGATGACTGATGTAATTCCCAATTCGTCTTGCAGTTTTTTGTTAAATTTTCTTCTCTAAGTTGTATTAACGCTAATAGTATAAGTTGGTTCACATATTGTCCTCCACATTTTTCAAATCTAAGTTTTCAAAAGTCCTGAGCCACCTTTTAGTTGTACTGGTGATTGTCCAAGTTTCATAGCCATTGGTAAGCGTAGGCCTTATTACTGCCGTATATAATCTAGTTTTGGTTTTTTTGAAAATAATTTTGATCTTAAACTATATTCACCACACTTAATTACGTAAATGATTGATGTTCTTTGGAATAAACATATTAATGATTTCATTCCACCTATATTAAAACGACTTCGTCCTCTTGAACATAGTTCAATTTCCTCATTCATATGTAAAATAAATATTACATTAATTTTATTAAACTCATACTTAAAATACAAGAAATTAAATATCTATTCCTGTTATTTAAACGCATGTAAAATATTTAAAATACATTTATTTTAAATTAAAAAATTTTAGGATTTATGGAAGAAGTCGGCTTTAAATGTAAGTGATATTATTATACATGAACACATTTAGATGTTAATTGAACAATTACTAATACGTAAAATATATATTGGTTATTAAAGCCTTATACTTGCTTAATATCGATTGCCACCTTTATATGAGTTTAAATAAATTTATTAGACATTATTTTTCTTTAGCCACCCAAGATGGCAAAGCAGCCTTGAAATATGCATATTTTGAGATTTGTAAATATTTAAAATTTAAATATTGTCCTTAATAAAATAAATTTGATGACAATTGAGAACGATTTAATAATTATTAAACATTATTGTGATAACGATGCGTATATTATTGTATCGACTACAATGTTATATATTTTGTTATTGAACTGCTTAATCAAAGTTACGGGTTTTAAAATAATAACCAATAACATATATAGATTACAGAGGACATTTTTTTTCGACTTATCACACTAATTTGTTCTATATATCATATTATTATGCGAAAATATTGTTAAAATGAGAAGTGATTCTATTAATGTTTATTGATTGCTCATTGAATTATGCAATAATCATATATGCGATAAAACCAATAACGCACACACATTGATGTTTATATTTTTAATCGTTTTTCCTCATCTTGAAAATGAATAAGATCCTAGTAAGAAGAAGACGAATGGTAAGAATTTTTTTTCCAAATTATAATGTAAAAATGAACACTTATTACATTATTACCATAATTACAAGTAAAATATCTTAAAATATATGTTGTATATGAGATCATTCTAAGCATATAGTTAATGTCTGTAACAAAAAAAGTAATAATTATTATTACAATATTATTATATGTACGCTGTATATAGAATAATTCTTAAAAAATAATATTAGTTTTTGTAATGAGAAAAATAATGTCATTTTTTATTCATAAATTATTTTAGATATAGCAAAAGCATATATTAAGTACCTGCTGGATACATTTAAACCATGTGTTGGTATGTGTAATAATTTATCACGCATATTAAAAATACAAGAAAGAAGTTTTATTGTTATATAAGTAACATGAAAATATTGATGCTAATTATCAAACAATTTTTGTATGGTCATTTATTTATAAGTATGAATTGTAATATAGATTAATGGTTTTTCATTTATTCTCTCACAACCACTAAAATAAATAAATTTATTATTAAACCTAATAATACAACAATAGTTTTATATAAATAAATTGTACAGTTATTAAAATAATGAGGTTAGGTCGAAAACAGTCACAAATAGTAGATAAAAAAACTGTTGAAATATTTTGACTTTTATTATTTTTATACTTTGTCTTCACATTAATATTTTAATATTTTTTTAAATTCCATATTTTGGAAATCGTTTTTGATAACTTACATCCTATTGAATATACATTATATACATTAAGGTGTAATGAATTCTAAAATAAGTCGTTTGACACTTGTCTCATATTAATTAGGCTAATTTACTTTTTGATATAGCTATTGGCATTTCACATTAATGCAATATATGTTTTTGCTAATTTTAGCTATTATATTATCATATTCTTTATCATACATGTTAATAATTTATTGTCAGAACAAAAACATATATTGTGTTTTGTGATGTGACATTTATTATGATGGAATTATAAAAACTTAAGTTGTACGAAATACATGTCGACAAAGGTATGTCAGAACGAAAAAAATTTTAATTCATAAGATGTACAAGAAGAAGGACATAAGTCGTTAAAAATCATCAATATTATTAAAATATTAAAAGTGCAGTAATAAAATCAAAAAATATTCAAAACTTTAATTTGAAATCTTTGTTCACAAATATGAAAATGTAACAAATTAATAATGTTTTATGTTTACTTGTAAAATAGTATCGCCTTAGACCTTTTGGAATCAAGCGCTTGATGCATATGATGAAAACACTCTTTTCTCAAAAAAACTGTTCATTATTAATTTTTCATAGCAGTTAAAATTATAATAAATATGTTCTAATCATCAAAAAAGTAGAAGAATAATATTCGATATTGACCACTAACTACTATTCATTCATTTAATCTATGTATATTAATAGGTAATTGCAACAGAATAATGTGTTATTAATATTGTTGCTTATTTTTTAGCTGGTTCCAAAGCACTGAGTCCAAAACAGTATTGTGATTCTAATAAAGGTATCATATTACAATTTGCGAAAGCATTTATGTATCGTAAATTACAAAACTAATTACTTAAGATTTTTATTTTCCAATTTAGGATGTATTGGTAAGATAATTAGAAACATATATTGTAAATAATCTTTAACGATAAATATAATTTTAAGCATTTATATTAAATTATTTGAAAAATAACTTGGGTAGTATGAAAAAAATACAGTACATTATATAATACATTACGTTTTCAACAATATGTTGCAATGATAATTTTCCGTAAATATTATTCCTTTTTGAATACTACATATCTGGACGATTGACTGCAGTATAGCAAATTATATTAATCACATTTTTTTGTGAAATTTCCATTGATTTCATGGCGATTATGCATATGCTTATAACCCTTCACCATTTATAATTGTTTATATGATTATAATGTTTTTTTCAATTTGGTTATAATGTTTATATGTTATATAATTATATAATCATTATATAACATTTATATAATTATAATATATGTTTATAATCTTTCACCATCATCACCACCACCATAAGGTTCTTTTTCATTCTTTATTGTTTTTACATTTTAATTGGTTTCATTTGATTATACAGATGTTTATAATTGTATAATGTATAATGTATAATTGTAAAATGTATATGATGTATAATTGTTTATGGTCGCGTCACTCCGCTCGCGTGTTTACCGACCGCGATAACGTGCTAGTACATCGCGGGTATTTATGTTGATGGTCGGTTACTGTTATCGTAGTTGTCGGTGTCGTCCGGCATTTTGCTGTAATTTTAGTATTTTAGTGCTGACCCAGACATCTGGGACGCAGAAGTTGTGTTGTTGTTATTATCGCTTATAATATACAATATAAATTTAAGTGCGAGATT
Organism: Schlechtendalia chinensis; assembly: GCA_019022885.1. Classification (NCBI taxonomy): domain Eukaryota; kingdom Metazoa; phylum Arthropoda; class Insecta; order Hemiptera; family Aphididae; genus Schlechtendalia; species Schlechtendalia chinensis. The sequence continues at coordinate 1,362,345 of CM032345.1, read as the reverse complement.
TTATTTTGACGATAGCTAACAAGGTGCCTCTTGTGTTCAAGTTTGGATAAATAATTTTCAGTTATAAATGTTTTGATATTATATTTATATTTTTTCGTATATGATATTCTTTGTTATGAGAAGTGCGTTCATTATTACTCATCCGTCTTTCCGTCCACAAGTAAAATAAGGCGGTGGCAGAAACAGTTTATATAATTATTATGATTTTTCGTTTTGGTAGTAATGTTTATTTGCTATATAATCATATAAATATTATATAACATTTATATAATTATATTACATTTATATGTGTATAATCTTTTACCATCAACACCATCACCATTATTTTCATTCTTTGTTGTTTTTATATTTTAATTAATTGAAATATCAAGAAAATCATCAATTTAGTGAACATAATATTTTGAAGATAAAAAAATTATTTATATATCTACCAATTTATGATCTTGTACATAATATTATAGATACAACCATGTTTATTTGAATTTACTATAATAAATTTTCTCTTTGATCAAACATAAATAGAATAGTAATTATCTTATCATATTTATGATAATTATATGTGTTTAATTCAAGTTCCTATTATATTATCGTTATTATATCATCTAGTTTATTATTCATGATCATCTATACATTTGAGAATTCGTTTATATACTAATTATTTTCTAACTCTTTAAAAATTAGAAAAATATAAACTAAAATTTAAATAGTGAAATCTATTAATACTAATGATTATCTTTGTTCTTAATTAATTACATTATTAATTGTTTAATATTGTATATGTAATAATAAATTTATATATTTTAAATTCATTCAGTTTTCGTTAAATAAATATTCTACACATATTAATAATTATTATATAAATGTTAAATCATCATATAGCTCCAATAACAAATTTCAATGTTCGGGTAAACAGTAAGTTTAATTGTATATTCATTTCTTTGTATCTTTTACATTTAGAAAGCATAATTTTTTTAGATTTAATTTTCAAATTAACCAATTATTATGTATTTAATTTTTTAATTGACTTCTGTTATATTACAATCCTTTAAAAAGAATACCTTTAAAACAAATATTATATATAAATTTATTAATAATCGTAATATTATTATAAATCATTCAATGTATCATACATTTATATATTTAAAGTGTTGTATTTTGTTCGAAATTTAGAAAATTTCGATGCTACACAAGCATTTAAACATGTATTCTTTTCTAGTGAGTCGAATAACTTAAATTAGAATTATTTTGTTAATATTTATTTAGTTAAACTAATGAATTTTTCAAAGTATGTGTATATATTATATATTTGGAATTAAAATCACTACGAATTCAATATTACTCATTTTGTTACAATTAAAATTAAATTCATAAGTTGAAATTAAATAGATATGTTATTTTATTATTTATTAACTATATATTTTTTTAATCCATTATCCATATTGTGTGTGTGTTCTAATGAACACGGGATGTGACAAAAAAATAACTTAAATTGACGGATGAGAATAAGTCAATTGCAAACTAATAACAAACAAAATGTTGTTATTGTTATGTAATATACATAATATGCTTATTATTGATTTTTGTGTATTGACGAAATTACGAGACTTTCGTGATTGACTGTAGGAAATCTTTTGACATTTGTAACGAAACGAATTTATAATTCATGTTGTGTGTCTACGATATCAATAAGTATAGGCGCCGTACCGACAACGCTCCCTCGATAACCGGTTTGGAACAGAAACTGATAGCTACCACTTATACATACGCGACTTCATTAATTATTATAAACATGAAATGCCGGCCAGACAAATTTTCATATTATTTTTTTCTTTTGTTTTGGACGCTCATACATTGAGACGGCATCAACGACAATACGCTCGTAGTTATTATATTTGTGTTTTTTTGTTGTTGTAAAAATCAACATAATGGAATAAATTCTTAAGGGATCTCCCCGATGATGTATTATATTATAACTGGCGAGATGGATGTATAATGATTGCCTTACCCTACAACGCATTATAATTTGGTATAGGTAATTTTTATTGTTCCTTTTTTTTATCTTGGCTAGTATTGTTATATTTTTGTATTTTGTACTTTTATATTTTTATATTTTAGTAATTGTTTTTTTCTTTTCATTTTTGATACATTATTGGATCTTATTTTTTGTCATGTCAACTTTCTACTTTACCTTTATTACTGTAACTTTACTGTTATTTTCTTTGGAACGTTAGAAACCCAAACATGGTGTTAATTTTGTATATAAGTCCTAAGTTACTTCACCAGTAGGGTGTTCATAGACATAGGACATAGGACATAGGTTGGTGACCCAGCTAAAAGCGAGGCATCAGTAATCGTTAGCGTAACATTTCAATCTGATTGTAAATTATTAACCAAGTTAGAAGAGCAAATGACAAACATCGAGTCTTAAAAAAGAGTCGTCATGACCTAATTTTGAGTGATGTTGAACTTGTATTTGTCTGTTAAATTTTTACCAGCTTAATAAATATTTTTAGTTTAATATTATGTTGAGGTTTTGTCTACTGACTAAAGATGTCTGAATTGAAAAATATTTAAATATGAAATGAATAATGGTAAAGACCTAAGGTTAATAAAAAAAAAATAGCTCTTAGATCAGATATAAAGCATTTCAATAATTATAGTCATTAGTCTCATGTTTGTACATACTCAAGAAGGCTAAAGACTAAATAAGTACTAATATTTGGAAAATTAAAAAAACATTAAATTTAATCAAGAAGGTGTTCACATATTTTAAAATAGATAAACATTTTTTATTTAGTAAATACGCGTATTTTAAGAGGCCCAAACAAAGGTAACTTGTATTTTATATAACCATTTATATAAATTATAATTATAATTAAAATTATTACATAACCATTTTGTATCGACGATAATTCAAAGGTTATCAAATGATAAATAGATATTTTATGTTTTTGATAACTGGTATTATCATAATAAATATACTGATGACTATTATGTGCTCATTGAATATAAACACCAATGAGATTGGATATTAATGAAATGTTCTAGCTATTTTACGTCAATACATTTTTGAGCTCTTTGATCGTGCCATTTGTAGTATGTAGATATTCAGTTATTTATTAATGACTGTTCTAAAACAATTAGATTTGTATATACTTTACTAGTTATATTTTAAATGCATCATTATGTTTTTAGAATATAATATTTGTAAAGTTCGAAGCGCAATGGTTTGGTGTATGCAGAACATATTAAGTTAGTATCAATTCTCAATACATATATTACTTCGTCGTAAATCTATTTATATGTAGTTTTGCATACCTTTAATAATTAAATATTAATACCTATTAAATTATTATAAACACACTGATAATGATACATGATACCAAATTTTAACTAAATTAAGTACGATCAGATCGAATGATTATATTAATTGAAACGATTATTTATAATCATGATAATTTTATAAAATAGAAATCGTTTCTGACATACTTATTGGTCTTTGTTGTTATGTACAACTTGCAAATAATAACTCGATATTTATTATGAAATTAATAAAAGAATTGAATATTTATGTTCCTAGAAATAGTTAAAGATGTAGAAGAACATGAAAAACAATCGAAATGTCAAGGTAAATAAAAATATAATTTGTATCTTAAATTCAATGAAATTGTAAAATTTATCTTATCTATGATAATACATTTTTTTATGCAACAATTTAGTTGTATATCCACAATACATTATGTAAATTATTTATTTTAATTTCGAAATTAATATGTCAAGAATTTAAATTTACTATATCATATCATTATGGCTTCATCCTATTGAACTCATCTTTAATTATAAGTTGTTATGTAAAATAAATATGATATGCATCTGACATTACTGTATTTATATATGCCAGATAATATATATCTATATCTGTTCATTAAATAAATGTAAAATATTCATAAGAAATGTATTTTAACGTTTTTTAGGATATATGAATGCCGTAGGTTTATACAGTAAGTGATATTATTGTAGATTAACATTGTTAAGTGATAATTGAAACCATAATATTTAAAAAAAATAACGATTTTTAGAGTAAAATATTTTTACTTAATGTCGAAGTGCAATATTGCATACAATAAAATGTTATTTTTAATTCTTGTATTAGATCATAATGATGGCAAAGTAGCTTTGGAATATGCATACTTTCATTTAAGTAAATAAATTACGTTCTACTATTTTCTTAAGCAACTTAAAAAAAATTAAAATTAAATTTTCTTAAATAATTTATACTAAAACTTATCGATGTATTAAAATTCAAAGAAACAATATAATGTATTTTATTGCAGTATAATCAAAGTTACATATTAAAATAATTAATAAAATGTTGAATAATTTAACATTTTCTTCACACATTTATCTTTCTGGTTTGTTCTATATGTCATGAAAAAATAAATATGAATACATAACTTTACTAAAAAGACATTGTATCTAAATAACTTTTCTCTTAATAGTGTAGAGTATAAATTGAATCTTAGTTTTTTATTATTAAAGAAATCAACGGCTTTTTTCTCTTTACTTCCTTGAACAAATATGCTTCTATATAAGTAATACATCAACTGCTCCATTATGTTTCAAACAATGACATTGCATAACAATTGAACTTCTGTATGTACAATGAAATATAATAATTCCGATTGGTTTTATTTTGTTCTTGAAAATAATAAAGTTTCTACGATGTCAAACATGAATGGTATGTTATTTTTTATATTATGATAGGAAAAGTAACAATTCAAATTCTAAATTTTACAACAAATTATTTCCGAATTTCCGAATTTTAGCTTGAGAAAAATATTTAGAATGTTTGAAATCCATTTGATAATGTAATTTTATGTAAACCTAAATGCCATATAAATGACAACTATGCTGTCTTTGATTATTTTATTTTATGAAGGTTGTTAACGTTTTTTATCACATTATTTTTTTTTAATTTTCTGAAAAATGTTTAATTTTTCTAGCATAATGGCGAATGTTGTTAGTTTAGTGTATGAGAAAGCGTGATAATACAAAGTTATTATTTTAATATTTATTCAATTTTAAATGGCGGCCTCTCTAGATATACGGTTCAATCAGTATATTGTTATATAAATTTATATAATATTTGTGACTATAGTTGACGTTATAATGTTTTGTTTTTTGTTTTTTGTTTATAGATGTAGTAAAAGAATATTATAACTACATGTTTGAAACATTTTTACCATGTATTGGTACGTATCATAATTGAACATGAATATTAAAAATATGAAAAATATTGATTTTTAAATTGTAATATGTAACATGGCTTTACGTAAAAAAACAGAATTTATATTGTGGTAATAATGATCTGTGTAATCTATGTTCGTATAAACGAGCCTTGATGTTATCGCAGTATTTATTGTAAATTATAACCGCACATGTACATAATATTGATTATTACCACAAATACATATGTGTTTACGCAAGTGGAAATTTGTAAACATTGGACTGTCGTGGCCGAACTCGCGATAATACAATAATTGCCCTATCAATATATTTATCAAGGTACGTTACTACGACCCACCGCGACGTTCTGTTCCGTTCGGGCACGCGCAGACACAAGTCGAAATATTGTTGTGCCATATATTTATCTTGTTTGTACTTACAATATAATTGTCAAAAGTGATCAATTGTGTGAAATTATTTAATTACCCCATCTAGTCACACGATATTGAAATTAACTGTATAAAAAGATTTTCGATATAAAACAATATGCTTACAGTTTACATTATAAAACACTCGTACATTTCGAAAAACTTGACATTTTTCCAGTTATTTATTTTGAATAGTATACATTAATCAACGTGTTTTTAAAACAAATTATGAATAATTGAATGTTAAATAAAAAAGTAAATGTCAATAATTTTTGGGTTTTTATTTAATACCATTTTTTATATTGCACATTTTTGACAAGAAACATGAAAATTTAATACTAATAGTCCATATATGTCATTCAAATAGTAGCTAAAAAATTAAAAATTCCTTCGTCATTACTCCAAACGTTTTCATTGTCGATTATTGGTGAAATGGACTATTTTTGCGTAAAACTAGAAATTGTTATAATATTATCTGTATCCTAAATTAGTTTATTTAATACTTGAAAATTGATCACATGATTAAAAATAAAATTTCTTGTATATACGAGGGCTGTTCAATAAAGACTGATACTACCTCCATAGTGAGCGAACATGCAAAACTAGTACTATCTCTCGGAGTACTCATGAAACATTGAAGCTAATAAGCTACAAATGGTGCAAATTTCACGAGCGTAGCATCGTTATTATCACGTTAGTAATGGAAAGAAGAATACGTGTATGATTTTCGCCTCTAAAATGTACTATGTCCGAATTTCGTAATCAATGGTAAGCGATTAAATTTTGTGATTTGTTGCAAAAAAGTGCAACAGAAACCTATAGTTAATTGCAGAAGGCATTTAAGGATGCTACCATGAGTAAACGTACGTGATTTCGATGGCACAACGCATTTCGTAACGGCCGAAAATCGTGTGAAGTCGATGAAGGACCTAACCTGGCGCACCAGTCTCTGCCCTTACCGAAGAAATAATCAACACTGGCGGTGTAATATTCCGTATGGACTCTCATCTGACCATCAGACAGCTCGCTACTTTGCTCGACATATCGGTAGGCAGCGCACACACACTTTTAAACAATAATCTACACATGTCACGCATATGTGCACGCTGGATACCACGCCCGTTAACACCGGACCAAAAACACAATCGTGTTGCAGTGTGCCAAGTCTGGTTGTAGTGTGTACGCGAACAAGGTGACGCGTGATGGAAAAATATTATCACTGCCGATAAATGATGGATTTACTGTTATGATCCTGCTAAAAAACAACAGAGTACGGAGTGGGTAGAGTAAGATGGACCGCCGTCCAAAAAAGCACGAGTGCAAAAATCCGCGGCGAAAGTAATGGTGATTGCGTTTTTTGATTATCGCGGTATGGTGTATACCAATACGGTCCCACAGAGTCAAACAGTTAATGCTGCGTATTATATATCAGTACCGAAGCACCTGATAATGGATCACATTCCATAAAAGCGACCAGATCTTGTGAAACGCTGGAAATTTCATCAGGATAATGCGCGGCATCATGTTGCGTAAATTGTAAACGAGTTCCTTGTTAAAAAAATATTAGAATAGTACCGCATTCATTCTATAGCCCTGATTTAGCTCCGAGTGACTTTTTCCTCTATACTCTAGCCAAAAAACAACTAAACCGTCGACGTATTCTAAATGCTGTTGCGGCTGTTAAGGCTTTAGAGGCGGTTTTGAAAGACCTTTCCAAGGATGGCTTTGAAAGTGTATTTATGAAATGGCAGAGGCGCTGGAACAAGTGCGTTGCAATTAATGGTGACTACTTCGAACGTGATAAAATTGTTGATTCATAAGTTCTTTCAATAAAAGAATTATAACAATAACGTCAGTCTTTATTGAACATCCCTCGTACATTCTAGCTATAAATACTGTCCTATCGCAAAAAAGAGAAAATTTCTATTTCATAAAAGTGGACACATGTTTTTCATGTCTATATGTCCACGTAGAACACGCGCATATTTAATAGTAATTCATTTGACAATGGTGTGGTTAGATTATCATAACCTATTTTGTATGGTCGGTTTACATAAAGCGGGCAAGAATACATGGCATATTTTTTCCCTTTTAAAACTGCTTGGTATCAGCAGTAAGTTCGTGTATCGTACTGTAAAACGTTAAACTAATACTGGTGACGTAATAAATCGTCTTCAAATTATCCGTTCTCGCGCCATGCGCATTAAAATGATTATCGAAACCGGGCGCCGCCGAATACGAAGAAATCCACTACGTAAACAAAAAGTAATGGCTAAAGACGTGAATATATTACTTCAAATGGTCTCGCGTATTCTTCGTAACAATTTACGTTTACAATCGTATAAGAGATTTACTGGATATTTGTCAACCAACAAATTGAAAAAAAAACGACTTGAAAGATATTTGGAATCGGAACTCTTTTTGAGCAGTTGGTTCCAACGCCCTGCGATTGGACTGAGATCGGTAAATGAATTCACAAAGTAATTATGCTAATAAATATATTACAAACAAGAAACACACATAGACGACGACATCCGACCTCAAGTAAAACGCCTGACCCACTACACAGAATGGTCACATCGAAATGCTAAAACCCAACTAACGTAAATTAAGTGAAAACTCAAATATCGGTAGTGGGGTGAGAATGCTTGAAACCAGTCCGCACCACGCGAAAATACAAAACTCATAATTTTCAACTTGCGTAAGCATCCTCTCTCCTTGAGATGATCAACATCTTAACGTATTGATCTCCAGTTCTCAACAATTTAGTAAATGAATTGAAGTAGTTTATGTTTTATTTAATCGATCAAGATAAATAGTTACAAAATGTATTTTTTACAAAAAGCTGATTTCAACTAATAATACAAACAAATGGTAAAATATTACACGAATAAAAAAAAATAATATGAATAATATATAATAAATATAATATGTTCAATCGGCCAGATAACAATATACAATAAATAAAAAAATACAATATACATAATTTAATAATGTGCATCGACATGTTCATTTTGCTTATAACTTGATCTAATGAAACTAAGCTATACGATGCAAAATATAAATGACAATAAAAAAGAAAAAAATTCGATTGTAATTTCAATCTGTCGGTAACAACACTAATTTCGCCAATGGTCGAGAAATTTCACCTAACTGAGTAAAAACATGAGCCACTTTAAATATAACATTATTTTCAAGAATAACCGCGATTAGACGCTATTTTAAAGAGGGCCATTCACAATCACCATATCACCAATATTAAGATTGGGTTGTTCTTTAGACCATTTGGTACGTGTTTGGGAGATTTGATAATTATTCAAAGGACCAAAGATGCCAAACGTTTGTTGTCACTGGTTAGGTTATATCATCGGTTGATCACTTTCTGTTTCTCTAGAATGGGATGTTCAGGTAAGGTATTTAACAATTGGCCTTATAATAAGGTGTCCCGGTGTTAAGTAGTCTACATTTGAGGGAGAGTACTAGAATTATTATAAAAGAGAAAAAATTTTAAATAATGTGTGAGGAGAAGTAAACCAGAATAGAACGATTTTCCAATCCGACCATGCGAACATCTTATTTACAGATATCTTGTGACCACGAATCACACTTATGTGAGACATCCACCGGGCTAATAATAACGTAGCACAAAATTCGAGATGGGGCATCGTGGTTGACTCCATAGGTGACATTTTTCTTTAGTTTCGACTAACGACACAGAAAAAGTACCGTAGACAGCCATAAGACGAACATAGTCAGTAGCGGCGCATCCGACACGTCTCAGAACTCACACAGCGTAATTTGACTATTCATGCGAGTATTAAGGTATCTTGAAATCTTAACGTTGGACAACGCTGACAGTTCAGTCATGAACAATTGCCATTGATCAGCCAAATCTGAAGGTAGAGGTTCATCCCAAGACACCTCGGTTTACCAAATTAATTATATAATGTGTTTCGCATAGAATATTAAGGGAGCTAAAAATCCCAGCGGATCGAAAATCCGTGCTATAACTGAAAGCACCTCGCCTTTGATCACCACTTGTTAAGAGATTTGTACATCGTAACTAAAAACATCTGGTGTCACCAAAAAAGCAAAAAAGATAATTTTAAATAAATTATCTATAATTTAAAAGTTTTTATATGCTGATTTTAAAACTGTTTTTCAAATTTTTTATCACATTTGGTTTTGGTGCTATTTAATCTTGATGTGAAGACAGTAATTGTAGATAGACTGTGTACATTTTAATGAGCATTGAAGTATACGTAATATTCATTAGATTTTTTTTTTTAGCAATTTCCTTTGCAGTAGGTCCAATAGAGTATTGTTGTTCTAATGAAGATCCAATCTTAACACCAGACATTGACCAATACCAACCAAGTAATTATTAATATTTCAAAAAAGACTTCTTGTTCATTGATATTAATGATTTAATGATTTTGATATTTATTAATCAAAAAAAACAATCTATAAGGTTTACGGTTTCATTAAAATTCTAACATGTTCGATATTGTCAACAACTCAAATAATATTTTTAAACCTAATCTTACATTATTTATTGTTTCATAGAAATAATGATTTCATTGTTAAACCAATAGAACATAACAAAAAATTTGTTCAATTCATAATAACAAACGATAATACATATTTAAATATTTAGTATTATCGAGTTTCATATTTATTATACTAAAATTAAAACTAACTCATTTAATTCACGGAAAAATTTAAGTGCATACTTTGCTGACAGTCATGTTCATTGATTTGTTTTTAGGTGGTTCCCGTGCAGTAGGTTTGGAACAGTATGACATCCCTTATGAAGATCCAAACTTAACATTGACATTCGACCAATTCCAACCAAGTAATGATTAATATTTCAATGGAGACATTTTATCTATTGGATATAAGTGTTTGATAGATCTTAGTGAGAAAATAATCTATAATATTTCACGGTTTAATTTAAATTCTAACATATACCTACTTAACTGATGTTTTACAAAATAATCTTTAATTATATATATATATCAGTTGAAATATTAAATATAAGATATTTTTTTTAAATTTCAAATTTAAATCTGCAATACAATGAATGTAGTAGAGCAATATTCATGAAGTATGTTGCCATCATTTATTCAAATAGAGAGATTAACTATTTTCCAATGGGGTGGGTGATCGTACAATATCCTGGCAAGCCACTACTTACACAATTATATTTTCAATTCTGGGCAGTTGCTCGTATTTTGGGGAAGAGTGGCAGAAGCTTACCCCCCTAAACCTTCACTAACGAAAATCTATTCTAACCTTATTGCTACAGACGTACTCTAATCGCCCTATCTCTTCTCTAGCGAAGCGATGGAGGTACCATCTGCAGCGATTGTCTCTAGCGTTCGGCTTCTTCTTTGACCCTGTCAAATCACTGTCGTTCGTCACTGTTGATATGAATGAGGCCTTAGCTCTCCATTTGGCCAGATACAACAGAATTTGTGCAACTATATCGCGCATCTGATAGTGTCTTATAACACAGATAAGGTCTTCACTGGCCAAATGAAACACGAATGTGAACGAGCGTTAGACACACGTCGTCATACACTCGTTGTAAGAGTCCGGAGGTCCACAATGGACAGTCCATGGTCCTTTCCGCTGTCCTTTTCCACTGCACCCATTCTGTCAGCATCATGGTAATGTCTTAGTTTCAACCGTAGACCTCACGTCTCCCACTGGAAGGGGGTTCCTCGGTGGGAGCACTCACTCACATCACAGCCCACGATCACTAGTCGAACGAGTCGGACTCGGTAGCATCAACGTTCATAACACCACCACTATTGTAGCTTTGAGCAGATTGACGTTTATAAGGGATGTTATCAGTATTTTAATTATGATTTTTTAATAACTAAAAAACTTACAGTTTTCATTCAAAAGTGTGAGAAATGTACATTGTTTAACATAGCAAACTCAAAATTTAATAAACAAATAATAAATACAAAAATAATCTTCATATGTAATTAACTCCATTAAAGTCTTATGTTGATTATTTAAAAAAATTTTTTCTTCGTTAATTTAGGTGTACGTGGACAAGAACTTTATCTTAATATTTATAATAATCTCTCTTCACAATTAAATACATTTGCTCAAGGTGAATGTAACAATGTCGCCTTCACACAATTATCTCACGACCAATACCAACCACCAGGTAATAGTAAATAATAAAATAAAGTTTTTATGTATTGTATTTTCAGGTTTACATAAATTATTTGCTCTTTATATCAGTAATGGTATATAACTTTTCATGGGTTTCCTGGGAATGTGACTAAAAATATATATTATCAATTTATTTGATTCATAACTTATCTTTTATCATTATATCTTTTATCACGTTTCATTTTCTTTGTAAGAAGACATAAAATCTTTAAAATTAAAAATCTAAATATACAATTCAATATAATTAAAACATATAATTAACTAAAAAATTTTCGGATTGTAATGTGCAATATTGAAAACGATTTTATATAAATTATTTTTATATTTTTATAAACAAAGTATGTATATCCAAAATAATTTCTATTCATAAAATTAAAAACTAGAAGACTATTTGTTACTACTTATTTTGCAAATTCATGTTTAATATATTGTTTTATTTTACTCCTTACATGTCCGTTTATAAGTATTAACTATGCAAAGCATATTTTTTTTTATTTAGGCTATTCTGATACACCAGTTGCGGAACAATATTCGGCATCCAATTTTTCGTATTCTACTGATCAATTTAATCCTGTCACCACAAACCAACATAGATTTGACCTAAACGCAACACGTAATAATTTATAATATAATTCCCAAAACAAGAAAAATAATTTTAATTATTAATTGTGTGATATAATTTTTAAAAATGTCCAAGTGGATGATTTTACTATTTCACATCTTTTCTTGAGTAAATTTTACTAATAAATGACATAAAAGAAGTAATACTGAAAAAAAAACAATGAATGACAACATATGATTAATTAATTGTGTATATCTTTTATGTTTATTGTTTGGAATTTTCTAAACATTTTATTTGACTATGTTTTTTTGTAAACTTGATATGTTTTCTTCCCCATCATTGTTAGAATTAAAAGATTTTGTATCAATGTATGTTTAATTTGTTCAATTAGAGTACAGTTTTAAAATTGTTTTTTTATTTATAGCTGTCCAAAGCCCGGAGGAGTTTCTCATTAATCCTTATAACTCTATTCAACCATCTGCACTCCACTGTGGACCAGATCAAAGCTTTAATTTGGATCTAAATTCTTACCCTACGGATGATCAGGATTAATTACTAATTTTGCTTTCATACATTTAGGTACGGTTTCTATGTACATCAATGGTATTATATTTTGTAATTGTTTTGAACTATTTAAACTGTATCATTACACAAAAGTAATGTTTTTAAAATTAAGTTATAGTAGTACGATACTAGTTCGTCTTTGTATTTAATGTAGGTCAACATATTTTAAATCAATAAAAATGTTTATTACGTAGTTCTTTATTTTTTGTAATCACATAGTTCATCGCAATAGAAAGTGTAATATAAGAATTAACGATAATTGTACATATTATTTTTGTTTGACTAGGTCATAAATATTCACACATACTTCACCTTCCTTGGGAACATCATTTAAGTAATAATCGAAATTTCTTTTCAATTTTCCGAAAATCTTTAAATCATATAGTGGTTTTTGATGAATTTCTTAGACTCACCTATCTACAAGAATGATATAATTGAAATTGTATAAATATTTTATACGTTGTCTATGCTTTTGTCGAGCTTTTGTTCTCTATAATTTGTACCATGGAACTGAATAGTTCAGGAAAAGTGGTATTTAAAAAAACAACGAAAATAAAATAAAGTTCATAATATTCGGCGAGTTGTACACATACATTCCAATAGATTTTATATGTAACAATTTTTGTGTTTGAAATCGAAAAAGAAAAATGATTTATAATAAAGGTAATTACATTTTACAATTGAAACCCTTAAGACAGAACAAGTTTTGTAATACCTGCGCGACAACAATGATGAACGAATTATATAAGGAATTTTAATAATAATTATACGTGGTACTTGTTTTTGCACAGTTCAATTGGTTTGATATTTACGTGCATTATAATTTTAATTATCAAATCAATTAAATGAATAACTAAATAAATAAATAGCTAAATAAAATAAACTAAATGAATGACCGATTAAAGGTTTTTTATAAGGTCGAAATCAACGTTTCTCCACACTCCACGACGTTCAGTTCACCGGCTTAAAGGAGCATGGCCAGTGCCACAACTACTACCGGTGCAGATAGTGAATAGCATCGTCAAGCGGGCCTCGTAATTATATCAGGAGGCCTCATATTCATTGACTTAACCAAATATTTAATAAGATATACATGGAATTTTATATTTTTTATTGTATATAATTATCTCGTATTTAATATTGTGGTTTTCCAAATCTAAATATTTATTAAATTTAATATACATATATACATGTAAACATTTTTTTTATCAATTTTTCATTAATTTGCTGATTGTGTATACTGATTGTCCTAAATTTATCGACGTAATTTTACAGTGCCAATCTTTGTGAGAATGGTAGGGGGTGTCAAACCTCTAAAATCATCTCTCATTTAAGTAAGCGGCTTTTAAAATTAGTTCGCACCGGGGCCTCCAAAACTGTAATTGGTGCTCTAAGCATGACGTAGTTTCAGCTCCGTAACAAGATCCACCCAGAGTAGACTTGCAAAAAGCTCCTACAGATAATTTTGGATATTATAAGTCACGTGGGACTATGCGTGGGCATATGCGTTGCGCAGAATATTGCGTTTTTCGTATTATAAATTTACGCACCATGTGGGATTGTGAGAATTTTTTTCGTATTTAAAACTACACGAGGAACGTTACAGTTCACTTGTTTGTGTCGATACTGTCGAAATAGTATTTTAAAATGTAACATACACAACGACACCGACTCGGACGTGGACGGGAAGTGGGCTAACAGACGACTTGGAGGAAACCCGCTGACTTCGCGAATTCTAATTGGTACGATACTGTGGGTGGGTGGGGGGGAGGGATTGTGGAGAGCAACTACACTTCTGTCATGAAACTAGTAGAGCAGAAATTATGGGTCACATCCTTTGAGGGTATCACCAACAATTATGTCTTAAACCATTTCGCCGCTGGGGATTTCGCATTGTCCCAAATTAGATGTAGTTCATTACATGATTATGGTGTTATTGTCATTAATATGGTTATGTATTTACTATTTTGATAAATAATAAAAAAACAATTAATTACTTGGAAAATAGATTTGAAACATTACTTTTCTCTAGCTCACACATCATTCTCACATGTTCATGTAGTTATGAACATAAACAATATTGTGTAAATTGAATTATTTTGAAAAATTCTCTTAATTATTATTATTATTGTTTAGGTCTAAACATATTTCTGAAATTCAAATATTTTTAATCACGAGTCATGTTCTGTTTTAATAGCGCAAGACATTCTTAAATGTAAAATTCACTGATAATTGTTTTTCATTTCTCAACATTTAGTCAATTTGCGTCATTATACTCGTATAATCTATATCGACGATATTTATGCATCTGAGCAAATAGTAATATACGATTCACATATGTTTTATTTACTCCATATTTATTTATTTATTTATTTTTTTTTTTTTTTTGATTAGTAGCATAAAAAAAGAATTTCGATCTTTATTTTATACTTAATATAAAATGAATTATAACGAATCTGAATTATTGACATATTTTAAATTAAGCCAGTTGAAAGTAGTCCTATTTAAAAAGATTTAATAAATGTAATAATATTTGATTTTAGTGTTGTTGCTTAATGTCAATATGTGTGATCAGGTATAGAATCTCTTAATTTGAACCTCTCGATCCAATTTTCAACTGTTTACGCCAATGTGAACGCCTTTAAAGCTATTCTGCTACCATAGTAGGCCTATGTATTATTTTTAAATCCAAAATAATCTTTGCTACTATGTTACTATTATGTATAAACCTTACAAATATTCTAAAAACTTATATTTTAAGTATAATTATTATTATAAGTGTAGTTTATGTATATTTACATATATTTTAATAATTATAAAGTACTACTTCATCTAAAAGACATTTATAATAAGACCAAGTAATAAAAATTGTAAAATTTAAAATGAATACTGTCATCAAAATTTATAATATATAATAGTTTTTAGTTCGATTTTTAAAGTTTAAATTTTATGCCAATGTTTTGATAAACAATCAACTAGTGTGTAAGCCATTTTTGACACAAAATATATTAAGCGAAATAGATATAATACACGTTGTAGGATATTAACTTTAAAGAGGTGCGTTACCCTGGCACCGCCAATTTAGAAATTACAATTTTTTTTTACGCCATTAATTGTACCATAATTTGTGTCGATTAGTACCACCGATTCCTTAATTTGTCTTCTAAAATTTCACCGAGAATTATCGATTATTACTTTGCGTGTGCCAGGGTAACATTACACTGGCAACCTAATTTTTACCTAAAGAGCCGATTCCGATTTTTTACGCCATTAATTATACTATACTTTGTACCAATTTGTATTTATAATAATAATATTAATGTTATTACATTAATTATGAATATTTTGTAGTATAACAAACATTTATCCAATTTTTTTTTTGGTTTTGGTGGTGGGTTCAGTACCCTTGAATGGCTCTCTCCCCTGAAAATATGTCATTACTATCATGTATTGTATATAAATTGTTAATATATGTTTATATGTTTATTAATATGTTTTGAATTTATTTTATGCGGAAAATATTTTTGGAAGCCCTGATAAGAAACAGCCATTAGTTGCATGACCGTCACGGCTCACTTCCTATTAGACGTATTTATGAAATATTATATTTATAACTTTAATTTTTCATCTATTTCTTTTTACATCATGATCATAAATATTGGTTTATTGATTATTGAATATTATTTATTAACTTGTATAACTAATCCTAAAATGTTTAAAGTAAAATTAGCCTGAAAAATATTTATTTAGATATGTTATTGTAAAATTACATTGTAGCTTATGATTATATAAAACTAGATTATAATTTAATCAATGTATATATAATTATTATTTTTATTGTAAATTGTATAAATTAAAATTCCAGCGTTAACATGTTTTTTGTGCTGGTTATTTATATTTTTTTAATAAATCATTATATATATCTCATTTGATATTAGGCTTATAAGAGTAAGCAGTTTATTCGCCTGTTTTAATTCTAAGACCAGATCTCTGTATTTTAGAAAACACTACTGTTTCTTTGAGAAAAAATATTGAGTCCTTCACTTTTAATGTTTTTAGTGCTTTTGGTATATCCTCTAATGAAATATGTACTTCCTCTATTTAGTTTTGTGTAATATTATTTGCAGGTAGGTTATGTGCATTCATCAACGATGATGATAAATTAAGTTCTGTGAAATAAAATTTTGATTACCATCAAACTTTTACATTTATAGTATATCATATTAAGTAATATTTTCATTATTTTTAATGATATTAATATATGATATTTTTAATAATTATAAATACTAAAGAAAGTTTTAGGTCCGTCATCCTGGCCTTGCCATTTTCGATTTCGAAAAAAAGTATTCAAAATTATATAGTATCATTTGTAGTTATTTGTAACCACTATAATTTCTTTTAACTAACCCTAAACCTCTTGAAAATGGGTTTCATTATGGTAGGCCCAGAGTGACGTCCCCCTCTTAGAACTCACCTTGTCGTGGTGAGGGGCTTGAGCGGACGTTCAATGAGGTTTAGTGCTATGCCAACGGTAGTGTATTCTACTAGCAGGGCCTCCCATGTTGGACAGGACTAAACCGAGAACGACCCGACTAAGAGTTCCACCAGGGGTGTCTACACCCCTGGCTCGCACTGACCTGGCTCTGGGTTTGGTTGACTGGGGCCAGGAGGCCTGAGCATGCCTTTCGCTGACGAAAAACCGGCTCTCCTAACCCCCAACTCGTCAAGGGGGTCACTTGGTACGGGGATAGTTACGTGTCCACGAGGACCCTGGCGCATACACATTTGGCGCACCACACAGTATCCAGCCTTACCGCGTCATTCGGGGCTCTGACGCGGTGGACCCACTTTCCCTTGACCATCGTGGGAACCAAATGGAAGACACAAACATCAAAAACCGCAAACTGGATGAGAAGAACGGGAACAATGACGGAAACATGGACACGGCCAATCGGACTAAGAAGGATACGGAAACGGAAGCAGGAACGTCAGGTGCAGCAGCGGCTGTAACTGGCAAACCGAAAGGCCGCCTCAAGGAGAAGCTGTTTTACAGCTTTTCCCGACCGGTGGTCTCGATGAGCTCTTGCTTCAGCAGCTGAGGACACCGCAGTACAAGGCTCTCTGAGCCTTATACTGGAGGCCCTCAGCAAGGTTCAATCGGACCTGCTGGAGCAAGGGAGAGCAATCGCGGAGCTCACGGCTGAAAACCGTGAGCTCCGGGGTATGCTGCAGCAACAGCAGCAACGGCAGAGACAACAGCAGGGCCAGCAGCAGCAGCGGAAGCCGCTGCCGCCGCCACCGAAGACCAAACACATGGAGTCCCAGCAAGAGGAAGGGATGGAGGAGGCCGCTGCGTCATCCCTATCCGCGCGAGGCGGAATGGTCGCCCGATTCGACATAACGTACTCGGCAGCTTTAAAGCTCGCCGAGGCACGTTGTGTCATAGTCGGGTAGACCAGGTGCCGGGTCAGGTTGCTGGAAAAACGCCAGCCAACCTGCTTCCGGTGCCGCAAGCCTGGACCACATTCAAGCAGGGCCACATGGCGGCGGCCTGCAAGGCAGCGGCGGCAAAGGTTGTCATCCCGGCAGCGGAGGGGGCTTGTCCGACTCCTCCGACGGCGGTTGCTCCAGCAGATGCCGTGGAGAAGATGGACGTGGCGGAGGATGGGTGGCGACAAGACGTCCCCCACCCTCCTTAGATAGGGAAAATGTGAGGGGAGGAACGGTAGGCATTGATCTGCCGCTCCTCCCTTGATATTAAAATGTTAAACTTTTGTAAGGGGTGGTGTGGCCGGGTATTGTCCGGTCACCCACCCCAGTGATGATTGTATATTGTTTCCCAATAAACGATGGCGACCAACTGCCCTAAGTACTGCTTAACAAGTCTTCAGGGCAGTGGGTGTAAACGCCGATTTTTTAAAAAAAAAAAAAAGGCCCAGAGTGACGTCACACCGGCTCTGTCCTAGGGAAATTTGAGTTTTAGATTTTTGCAAATGGCGTAGAATTATGTAATATCCTTTATAATCATTTGTAACCACAAAAAATCGAAAAGTCCACCCCAAACCCCTCAATACGCATTTTTTGTTTGCAGCAGGCCCGGCGTTTACATTTATATTATAAAAATATACGTATATCTTCGCTAACTATAATTTATCATATAATATATAATATCCCTGTAATTATATTTAATATCATAAAATATTATTTTCTTTGTTATCATTGTAATTATTTACCAACGTTCTTTTTTGAAATAATACGAATAACATTTCATTAATATACTTGTAGTTTTAAGATAAAATAGATGCTAATACATCACAATACATTAATATTAGAATAAAGGATATGTTTGGATAAATTAATATTTTACTTATTAAGTAAAAATCGATATTTCGCGGTGAAATTTTAGGGTATAAATTCGGAAAATGGTTGTACAAATCGGTACAAAATATGGTACAATTAATGGTGTAAAAAAAATCAGAATCGACACATAAGGTAAAATGTGGGGTGCCAGTGTGACGATACCCTGGCACCCGCAAAGTAAAAATCGATATTTCTCAGTTAAATTTCAAGGTACAATTTCGAAAATTGGTGGTACAAATTGGAACAAAATAAGGTACAATTAAGGTAAAGAAAAATTGAAATTTCTGAAGTGGCGGTGCCAGGGTAACGCACCTACTTTAAAGTGGAAACCACCTTAATTATATTTCTTATAAAAAATTATTTAAAACTATAAATATGAAAACTGTTCTTTTCAGTTGTAATTATTTAATGATATATTATAATTATTCTTGCCGAAAAATAAATAATAAATATATTGTACAGAACAATATTTGCTGGTCAACGTGTGTAGTTAAGACTGACGATTAAAGAGAATTTTTAGTTTAATAACATATCGATGACAAAAGAAATATTATCCTTTTGGTAATGACTAGGGTTCGGATTTTGTGGCAAATGCCTTTTTTTTTTGGGAAGTGATAGAAAGACAGTTCTTATATAAAAATGTGTTTCATTTAATTTCTATGCTAATAGATAAACATTATTTTTGCCTTTTTTTGCTTTTTTCCCCTATAAATGCCTTTTTTTGCCTTTTTTATATTTTTTGTTAAATTATCAATTTATTACAATTATTATTTTAATAATTATTAATAATTCTATGGTACAAATTGATAAGACCTTATCCGATAATGGCTATAAAGTTCCCACATGACATTTGACACATGTTATTGTTTTCAATATACAAAAATATTTTAAGTCCGAACCGTCAAAAATTTACGGAAGACAGTTTATCAAAATATATGGTTGTCAATTATTTTTTTAACACACAATAATTTTTTTATACATTATATATTTAATAATCGATATTTTTTAAATGCTTTATTTTATTTTTAATACTTACATGGTTGTTGATTTTTTTTTTAAAATAAGTTTTTAATTTTTAAACAATACATCTTTTTTTTAAATGCCTTTTTTTTGCTTTTTAAAACTTTTAAATGCCTTTTTTTGCCTTTTTTCACATTTTAAGTGCTTTTTTCATCATTTATATTGCCTCAAAATCCGAACCCTAGTAATGACTAATTTTTGTACTTTAATATAATTAATCGTTTTACGAATTGTCATTTATTTAGTGTAATAATCATGGGATGTACAAGCATTCAACATACACTGATTATTGGTTTTTTCATTTTTTGAGAAAAATATATGTGTTTATGAGAAAACAACTACAATATAAAGTTTGATGATATTAATTCATCTGTGTAAACAAAAATATACAATTCTCCTGTTTACTCAAATCATTACTGTGTAATTTGGATACGTAAACGCAAATTTATTTAACAGTTAAACTATAACAAAATGTCAGTCAACATGGTTTCCATTAAAAAGATTAATGTTATAAACCTAATAATTTTTTTGATTATTATTTTAAACAAATCTAATGCAAACAGTAAGTATAATATATATATATATTTTAATTCTGTTGTTCAAATTCATCGTATGAGTTATTTCTATATTAAAATCAATCAATCGCTATTAATCTGTGTTTTCCGCTATTTACCAACAACTATTTATTCTATTTTATTTCTTTAATAAGTATGTATGCTTTTGTATTTGAGACAATAATGCATATTAAAAAATAAAATTAATTATAAACAAGTAATGAAAAGAATTTTGTTCGAGAAATAGGAGGTTACGTAGAAATGAGACATATTATGTGTAGAATAATGTAGTAAATGTGAAAATTATCGTACAAATAATCCATTTTTCATAAACTAAATAACGAAGGAAAATTCCTTCAAGAAGAATGTTAATGATAAGGTTATATACTGTGAATAATAATTATGTATTTTAATGAGGAAATATTAGCCACTAATTTCTGAATAATAGTTTTAGTAAATTAAACATGACGTTTATAAATCCAAAAAATGTAATTTTTATATAATAAATTATATTCTAAATTTCTAATTTACAAATAAGATAATAATCATAAATACTTTTTCATTGATTATAACCAGCTATTTTCAAATGCACTTAATAAAACAATTATTCTATAAAATTTTAAATATAATTCATAATAAATATATTTGTGTTCATTATATTATAGAATGTTTAAGTAAGGTTATTGAATATTTATTCTGTAAATACTTTATTAAGCACTTTTATAAAAAAAAAAAAAAAAAAATAGTTCTTTTATATATTTACTAGCTGAATACCTGTGCGTTACAAAGGGCAAATGTAGAATGTTTCACGATGCACTATAAGATATTCCAATAGTCAATCATTATGGAGCACAATATTCAAAGTGTTATTCGAGTGCTTTTGGATACACGATATTTTTTGTTTTTCGGTATGGTGCGTACACGAATAATTCAGAAGGTTTTCTGGCGCGTTAGGCGCATTGTAAAAGCAAGACGGAGAGGAAACTGCAAACATTTGAATTAAAATGGCATATCAGTTGGGAGTATTGGAACACGTGGCAACAGTACATCTTCTTCCATGAATTTCCCATTTAAAATTGTAGCTTCGATGAAATTGTTCATAATCTTTTTTACCAAAAGTCTTGTACCGTTGCAAAGTCGTGGTGGATTGATGTTTCAGAGAAGACTTATAGGCGCGCCAATTTTCAATGTTAGAAGGTGCGGTGGCATACCTGGCAAATCGAGTGAATTCAAGAATTCCGTGTGGTAATTGACAACTTCGTCTTGATTCATCACAGTATCGATAGACATGCACGTTGTCGTATCGCCTGGTATTCTTGAATGTTGGAATTGATGGCGTTGACATCGTTTTTCGAAGATGCTAATATATTAGCGTGCTATAGCACGTGCACTAAGCCACTGATAATTTTTAAAATTCCGCACGATATTTGGTAAATGTTTTGAATTAATTCGTGTTTGGTAGATGTCATCTTACAAAAGTTTATTGGAAATATGATATATTGTGTAGTATAGTCAATTGCCAATCTTCCATTTCCAATATCCAGCAATTGTTTTGCGAAAGGTTCGGCGAATGCATCATTTTGTAGTTGAACACGCAGATTGGTTTTCAAAATCAATTTGTTGACATGTCACCATAGAACTGAAGATTTGAGACATGCATTAAGTTCATCAGTGGTTGTTGAACGTGGTATTACTGGCAGAGTTTGTCGAAAATCCCCTGATAATAGAGTGAGTGCTCCACCAAAAGGCAGTCTATTACCCCTCAAATCTTGTAGTGTACGATGAAGCGCGTATAAAGCTTTATTGTGAGCTATTGTACATTCATCCAATATGATAAGTTCACATGTTTGGAGATTTTTGCCGATTGCAGAATTATTTTTGATATTGTATGTTGGCATCTCAGTTGTTTGCAAATTCAACGGCAATTTCAGTGCTGAATGCGCTGTTCGACCACTGTCCAACGTGGGATACACGTTTCAATATTTTGGCAAATAATGCACGTATTTGCTGTAATTGAGCAGTATTTGATGCACCAGTAAGTGCTGTGTCCCAGTGGGTTTCGTTCTCAAGAAGATTTAATTCCAGGTAAGTTTCTCGACAGTACATACTTCACCATCGACTGTTCTCAAATACATTAAAATACATTGTAAAATACACGCGTTGTCCATTCTCAATATGCACAGCCAAATGAACAACTGTGGGATGACGTTCATGAAGAGGAAATGAGAAAATACGCTATATTGTTTGGATGAACTGTATAGAGACGGCCTAAAGCGTCGGACGAATACCAATTCGGATGCCCTTCAACTGGTTTCCCCTGTCTAAAACATTGAAAAGTTTTGGCTGATGCATTAAATGTGTAGTATTTTGACACTTCTGAGTAAAGAAGCGTTCTTGCGAACAAATCATCCGTACACAAAAAGAAGAATGGAGTTAACATTGTTTGCGGTGGCAAAAATACTCTTGCATGTACATTTTCCGTTGTAAAATCACGCGTTGTCCATTCTCAATATACAAAGCCAAATGAACAACTGTTGGATGACGTTCATGAATAGGAAATGAGAAAATAAGTCAAACAACTTCAGTGCTACTAATGTAGCGTCCTAATTGATATCTTGCAATTTCATCGATTGGTGCAGATACATTACCCACTCCAAAAACTGCCATATCGCATCCTTTGTTAACATATTCGTATATGTATTTGATCGATTTTACTGAATTGCAATACTCGACGTTGATGTGGGTTTTGAACGTCATAGAGAGTAATGGTGAATACAGCACAACCCAAAGTTTATCGATTTCAATATCATTATTGCATACTCTTAGAGTGAAGAGTTTGCCGCCATCTTCAGTTGATCGTCGCCGATATTGGGGATATCCATCATCGCCAGTGATATTTTCGGCGTATACGTTTCTTGGATAGTGCTTCGTGCATTTTCCATCGTTCATGTATGGAGATTTTATTCTTGCCAGAATAAAACTGGATATTTCAATGCATGGTAGGAGCGATGTGTTTCGGAATCTCTCTGGACATTACCATTTCTGCGATGATGAACTACATCACGCGAGTTAAATTCTTCACCAACTATTACGATCGCGACTTCATTAATTGTTGGTGCGTTGAACTTTCTTTCGTGTTATTATTTCTCTTAGGAAAACAACGTGATCGTCAGCTGGCATTCGCTCAAGCGCTGTCCTGAACAGTCAAACTAATTCGTTATGCTGATCGCATAAATTTTGTAATGCAGCAACCATTTCCCGATTAGAGCTGGTTATGAATTGACAACGTTGATCAACTTGTTTATCAGTGGTTCCCATGAAATAAATTTTGGAGAAATTTGTGAAATGAATCTGGCAGGGGTAGAAGTGATCCTGCACGATGATAAATTTGCCTTTGAATTTTAACGTTGGCATGTAATTATCACATATGATTTCTGTTGCACCGAACAATGTCATTTGGAAATATGAATTGTACTTGCGTATGTTTGCCAAGAAATGTATCGACTGGCTTGATATACCTGATACCATCGTTGATAATGGTTCAGGTGGTAAATGCAATTCTGGCAATTTCACTTTTCCACCTGCACATCACATTCCTGGAGTTTCGTTTTTGAATTTCAATGCACGGCAAGATTCGCATAACTTGTCCATTTTTCCAATAACGACACTACGATGGCGACTGTAATCATATTCCGCATCGTAATGGAACGCAGCAAGATTCAATTCAACGTGCAGTGTCTATCTGGATCAATCATAGAGTTCTCTTTTTAAAGTTAGACTTGCTCTCCGTTGATCAATGATATAAGTCGAGCGGGCTTGAGCAGTTCGTTCTTGGTTGGTTTTTAATCGTGATCCTCGCTGCTTTCCAGTTTCCATCGAGCGGGCATGAGGAGTACGATCTCAGTCGGTTTCCAGTCGTGATGCTCGCTGCTCTCCAGTTTCAATCGATCGGGCTTGAGCAGTTTGATCTAGGTTGGTTTCCAATCATGATGATTGTTGCTCGGTTGTTTCGGAAGCTTGAAAGGCCTTTATCGTTCTTGCTATAGTTTTAGATAGGCCATTCGATTTTCGTTTGGGGGGTATAACTGTCGATGATGTAGTGGAAAATTTTTTAATCAGAATCTGACAGAGGTAGAAACACGATGATCAATTTGCACTTGGATTTTGAAAGTTGGTATGTAATTCTCACGTACCACGCTAAAATGTTGTCAATAAAGGTGGCTACATTACCATTGCTACTACTCTCAAACTACCAGCACCTTTGCAAGGCGAAAAATTACTAATTACCCACGAAAAATGAAAAATGGTAATTTCTAATCAAAAACTAATTAAAGACCACGCCAAAATCTTTATAAAAATCATATGACGGTTGCTGTTGGTAACTATCAGACGTCACACCCTTAGTTACGGCGAAAGTTAAACAACTCGTAATTGCGAAGGACCACCGGTTTACCAGTGCCGGGTTTTGAAACCATTAAGGAGCCGGGTTTTGAAATCTTTTAAGAGACAAAAACCATCCTGGGACCGCGCTGAGTACGTAGGAAAAAAACCCTATCAAAATCCATCCAGCGGTTAGGCCAGTCATCGATAATATACATACAGACAGACACCAATACATTTATATATATATATATAGATAATATGGTGTATATAAAATATACAAGGCAATATATAATCTTACATGTTAGTGCATTATACATTTTATGTGTCAAAATATGTTTAGTGATTGAAGTTATATTATTTATAATGTTGTCATCGAAATATTTCATATCCTGGTACATATATTGGATTCATTTGACAGTATATAAACAGAAATTCCTAAAATTTAAAATTTGACTTATTCAGATTTGATTATTTAGAATGAATAGCAATAATAGGATTGTATATATTTTTGCAATTTACCACAAGATTCGTATTTAAGATAACTAAATTTAGTATAACATAGAAAAGTCTATTAAGGGAAAATGCCCAATTGTATCTAATCACTTAAACGTTGTCATTAACTAAAATAACAGTTTGAATATTGTTAACTATATAAACTATTAGAATGTAAAAATGTATGTATCAAATAGATGTTGATGTATAATAATTAACTTTTATATAATTACCATATCATAATTAAGATGAACTTATAAGAAAAGGACCTTTTATTGGTAATTATTTCGTTATACACTTTCGCTTATATATATAATATATATATAAAGAGAGAGAGAGTAACTAGATTTATTATTAACATTTTTATATATGTGAATTATATATTTTTGCATTTTAAAAGAACACTATTAATATCACAAACATATTTACATTTATTATATATTTATGAAATAATCATTATCATTTTTTTAAATACCCAAATGACATTATATTATATACTATTGTAGTTAGAACTATTAATTTTTTTATCTAGGAAATTTCTTGTTATAAATTAATATACTTTTGAATAATCTTAAAAATTAAATAAATTACTCATCATGATTAAATATTATATATATTTAATTGTTGTGATATATTCTCCGTTTAGATATTATTGATAATACAGACGCATTCGAATATGCATTTAAGTATTGTAAGTCGACTAATCTATTTAAACATCGTATTTCTTATGAACTTACCTATACAGTATGATATAATGTAATTGCCAGTGTATTAAACTAATATATTATTAATTAAAATACATTAGGATTAAAAAACTTTGAAAATTCAGTACTGAAAATTTATTTACATAATATTTATTAAATTGAAACACAATAATTTAATATAACGTCAACAACTAAATTTTTTTCAAACCAATTGATGTAGCGGTAGATTATATGCTGGCAGACAAAATTGTTTGCAATAAAATATCAATGTTGTAAATTATGGACTTCGTGAGGGAGATAAAAATGAAATCGTCACAAATGTATGTAAAATAACGTTGATCTCCCTGAATTTGGCTACGAAAAGTTAGCTAGGTCTATAAATATTTTCTACTGTAAAAACACAATATAAACCGCTTACTAATTCAAGATATCTAAGTTCATATGTATGAAAACGTGAAAAGTATAAATACGAATGAGTAAGTAAACAAGCTGTTAGTTCAAAAATAAAGCATTTTGATCGTTATAGTTATCATTTACACATCTTGTACACATTCGACAATTCTAATGCCAAAATGAGTGTCACAAAATGAAAACTAATATAAATTAGGTTATAAAATATGAATATATCATTTTATGAATGTGTTGAAACTTTCATGGATTTTTAATTGTCTGACAATGTTTTCAGATATATCCATGTGTGTAGTTTTGGGCTGACGTTTCGGACTCATTTCAGAGTCCATCCTCAGAGCGTAGTTACTGGTCGAGTGTTGTAACTATACTCCCTGCTTGGCTTGTGTCTTGCTTGCAGTATTTAAACCTGGTCAAATTTTATTTCATGTCCATTATTTTTGCATGTTCAGCTACTGCTGATTTATCCGCTCTTTGGTAATCCACGTCTTTTTAATGATAAATTTCACGAAAAATAAATATTATATTAACATTATATTATATTAATATTATATTTCAAATAAAATTTGACCAGGTTAAAGCACTGAACAAGGTAGCTTATTTTGGGAAAAGAATGTACATAGAAGCAATAGAAATCGAAAAATGTCCAGAAAACTACAACAGAGAAGATGGTTGGAAACTCAGCAATTCATGGTTATTTATTATACACCAAGAAAAAAGAAAACAACTAATCCGAGAAGCCACAATAACAACCGAGTCAGCCACAATCGCTACAAATGGCAATTGCCGGTGTAGAAAAGAAAGAAGCCAACGTAAAGAATGCCAATGATAACCGGCTGTCACCGAGAACAACAAGCAACAACCGGTCAACGATGACTTTATCGATAATCACTGTATGGGTATAAAAGAAAGCAAGACACAAGCCAAGGAGGGAGTATAGTTACAACACTCGACCAGTAACTACGCTCTGATGATGGACTCTGAAATGAGTCCGAAACGTCAGCCCAAAACTACACACATGGATATATCTGAAAACATTGTCAGACTATATTATCTTAATTATAACAACATCATGTTTAAGTATAAAAGGGAAAATCTATTTTTTTCTAGTAAATGCACGAAGTACAAACGGTACATATTTAGGTAATTTATATCTCACCACGGAATAAATATAAAAAAATATTGTATCGACATTCGAATTAAGAACTTCACAAATATATTTTTAAAATAAATAATAGACAGTTTTTATTCATATCTGATACATTTGCCATGAAATTAGAAAATACTATCATATTCTGAATGTATATAAAACAATTTTATGGAAAACAAAAATACATCTTTTTAGGTTTTATAAATCAATATTACAAAGATCTCTTTTATGATGTTATTTTGAGTAGGTAGACACGTCATTTAATTAACGAAGATTACTATTTTCTTTAATGATATAAGAATACCTTTTATCAATTCTACTTTAATTGACATCGTCGTGTTTTTAGATTACAATAATTGCGAAGTTCTAGATCCAATGAATTGGTGTTATCGAAACATAGCAAGTTAGTATTAATTTTAAGTACATAATAATAAAATTTTCAGTTTTAAATAATATATGTTTTAATTTTTAAGATCACATAGCTAAGAAAATTTAATTGTTTAATACACAGTTTAAGCTACTTAATATCTGTATGAGTGTAAACAAATAGCAGATAAAGATTTGCATGTTATTATAAATAAAATACTTATAATACATTAAATTATAATATAATCATCAAATATTTTACCTAAAATGTATTTATTTTAGTGCAATCTTGATGAATGGCCCTACAAATTAAAAACAATAATTTCTTTGATACGTTTTATTAAAAATAATATCATAAATACAAATTTTAAAATTGCATTAATTGTCCTTTGTTATTTTATTCAATTTGAAAATTATTATCGCCCCAACTATTTATGTGAACTTGGTGCCTATTACGAAATTGAATAACAACTAATATATTTGCGGTCCTAGATTTCATTCAAAATTTAACTTATATCCAAAAACAATCGCATTGTAAAGGTAAATATAAATCAAAATTATACTATAAAGTCAATAACATTTAAAAAATTAAACTTATATAAGAATAATGGGTTATGTAATAATTAAACTTCAGTCACCACACTTAATTACGTAAATTATTGATGTTCATTTTGGAATAAGCATATCAATGATTTCATTCCACCCATAGTAAAACGACTTCATCTTCTTCAACATAGTTTAATTTCCTCATTCATATGTAAAATAATTATTACATTCATTTTATTAAGCTCATACTTAAAATACAAGAAATTATATATCTATTCCTGTTATTTAAACGCATGTAAAATATTTGAAATACATTAATTTTTAATTAAACAAATTTTAGTATATATGGAAGAAGTCGGCTTTAAATGCAAGTGATATTATTTTACATTAACACATTTAGATGTTAATTGAACAATTACTAATACGTAAAATATATATTGGTTATAAAAGCAATATACTTGGTTATTATCGATTCTTATTTTCGCTTATTATTGTTTACCAGCACTTGCTTATTATCGAATACCACCTTTCTATGGGTATAAATACATTTTTTAGACTTTATTTTTCTTTAGCCACCCAAGATGGCAAAGCAGCCTTGAAACATGCATATTTTGAAATTGGTAAATATATACAATTTAAAGATTGTCCTTAATAAAATTAAATTCGATGACGATTGAGAACGATTTAATAATAATTATTAAACATTATTAAGGTAACGTATATCATTGTGTATCGACTACAATGTTATGAATTTTGTTATTGAATAGCTTAATAAAAGTTACGGGTCATAAAATAATAACCAATAACATGTATAGATTACAGAGAAAATTTTTTTTCGATTTATGATTCTAATCTGTTTTATATATCATATTATTATGCAAAAATAATGTCAAAATAAGAAATGAATCTATTAATGTGTATTGATTGTTCAATGAACTTTGCAATAATCGTATATGCGATAATACCAATAACGCACACACATTGATGTTTATATTTTTAATCGTTTTTCTCTTTTTGAAAATGAATAAGGTCCTAGTAAGAAGAAGACGAATGGTAAGAATTTTTTTCCAAATTATAATGTAAAAATAATCACTTAATACATTATCACCATAATTACGAGTAAAATATCTTAAAATATACGCTGTATATGAGATCGTTCTAAACATATAATTAATGTCTGTAACAAGAAAAAAAATAATCATTATTATAATGTTATTATATATACGCTGTATATAGAATAATTCTTAAAAAATAATATTAGTTTTTGTAATGAGAAAAATAATGTCATTTTTTATTCATAAATTATTTTAGATATAGCAAAAGCATATATTAAGTTCATGCTGGATACATTTAAACCATGTGTTGGTATGTGTAATAATTTATTACGCATATAAAAAAATGAGACAGAAGTTTTATTGTTATATAAGTAACACGAAAATAAACAATCTTTGTATGGTCATATATTTATAAGCCTGAATTTTAATATAGATTAATTATTTTTAATTTATTCTCTCACAACTACTAAAATAAATAAATTTATTATTAAACTTAATAATACAACAAAAGTTGTATATAAATATACTGTAGAGTTATTAAATTAATGAGGTTAGGTCGAAAACAGTCACAATAATAGTAGCTAAAAAAAATGTTGAAATATTTCGAAACTTATTATTCTTATACATTGCCTTCATATTATTATTTTAATATTTTTTTAAATTCGATATTTCAATACTCGTTTTTGATAACTTACATCCTATTGAATATACATTATATACATTCGGACGTATTGAATTTTAAAATACGTCGTTTAACACTTGTTATATTACTTAGACCAATTTACTTATCGATATATTTATTGTCATTTTATATTAATCCAATATATTTTTTCGCTAATTTTAGGCAATATTTTAACATATTGTTTAACATACATGTTAATAATTTATTCTCAAAACAAAAATGTATGTTGTGTTTTGTAATATGACATTTATAATGATGTAATATAAAAGAACATAAGTTGTATGAAGTACATGCTGACTAAGGTATGTCAGAACGAAAAAAATCTTAATTCATAAGATGTACAAAAAGTAGAAAATAAGTCATTAAAAATGATTAATATTAATCAAATGTTTGAAGGTGTAGTAATAAAATCATAAAAAAATTCAAAACATTAATTTGAAATCTATGTTAACAAATATGAAAATGTAACAAATTAATAATGTTGTATGATTCCCTTGTAAAATAGTATCGCCTTAGACTTTGATGCATATGATGATAACACTCTTTTCTCAAAATAACTGTTCATTATTAATTTTTTATAGCAGTTAAAATTATAATAAATATGTTCTAATCATCAAAAAAGTAGAAGAATAATGTTCGAAATTGACCACTAACTACTATTCACTCATTTAATCTATGTATATTAATAGGTAATTGCAACAGAATAATGTGTTATTGATATTGTTGTTTATTTTTTAGCTAGTTCCAAAGCACTGAGTCCAAAACAGTATTGTGATTCTAATAAAGGTATCATATTACAATTTGCGAAAGCATTTATGTATCGTAAATTACAAAACTAATTACTTAAGATTTTTATTTTCCAATTTAGGATGTATTGGTAAGATAATTAGAAACATATATTGTAAATAATCTTTAACGATAAATATAATTTTAAGCATTTATATTAAATTATTTGAAAAATAACTTGGGTAGTATGAAAAAAATACAGTACATTATATAATACATTACGTTTTCAACAATATGTTGCAATGATAATATTCCGTAAATATTATTCCTTTTTGAATACTACATATCTGGACGATTGACTGCAGTATAGCAAATTATATTAATCACATTTTTTTGTGAAATTTCTATTGATTTCATGGCGATTATGCATATGCTTATAACCCTTCACCATTTATAATTGTTTATATGATTATGATGTTTTTTTCGTTTTGGTTATAATGTTTATATGTTATATAATTATATAATCATTATATAACATTTATATAATTATAATATATGTTTATAATCTTTCACCATCATCACCACCACCATAAGGTTCTTTTTCATTCTTTGTTGTTTTTACATTTTAATTGGTTTCATTTGATTATACAGGTGTTTATAATTGTATAATGTATAATGTATAATTGTAAAATGTATATGATGTATAATTGTTTATGGTCGCGTCACCCGCTCGCGTGTTTACCGACCGCGATAACGTGCTAATACATCGTGGGTATTTATGTTGATGGTCGGTTACTGTTATCGTAGTTGTCGGTGTCGTCCCGGAATTTTGCTGTAATTTTAGTATTTTAGTGCTGACCCAGACATCTGGGACGCAGAAGTTGTGTTGTTGTTATTATCGCCTATAATATACAATATAAATTTAAATGCGAGATTTTATTTTGACGATAGCTAACAAGGTGCCTCTTGTGTTCAAGTTTGAATAAATAATTTTCAGTTATAAATGTTTTGATATTATATTTATATTTTTTCGTATATGATATTCTTTGTTATGAGAATTGCGTTCATTATTACTCATCCGTCTTTCCGTCCATAAGTAAAATAAGGCGGTGGCTGAAACAGTTTATATAATTATTATGATTTTTCGTTTTGATAGTAATGTTTATTTGCTATATAACCATATAATTATTATATAACATTTATATAATTATATTACATTTATATGTGTATAATCTTTTACCATCAACACCATCACCATTCTTTTCATTCTTTGTTGTTTTTATATTTTAATTAATTGAAATATCAAGAAATTCATCAATTTAGTGAACATAATATTTTGAAGATAAAAAAATTATTTATATATCTACCAATTTATGATCTTGTACATAATATTATAGATACGACCATGTTTATTTGAATTTACTATAATAAATTTTCTCTTTGATCAAACATAAATAGAATAGTAATTATCTTATCATATTTATGATAATTATATGTGTTTAATTCAAGTTCTTATTATATTATCGTTATTATATCATCTAGTTTATTATTCATGATCATCTATACATTTGAGAATTCGTTTATATAATTTTTATAAACTAATTATTTTCTAACTCTTTGAAAATTAGAAAAATATAAACTAAAATTTAAATAGTGAAATCTATTAATACTAATGATTATCTTTGTTCTTAATTAATTACATTATTAATTGTTTAATATTGTATATGTAATAATAAATTTATATATTTTAAATTCATTCAGTTTTCGTTAAATAAATATTCTACACATATTAATAATTATTATATAAATGTTAAATCATCATATAGCTCCAATAACAAATTTCAGTGTTCGGGTAAACAGTAAGTTTAATTGTATATTCATTTCTTTGTATCTTTTACATTTAGAAAGCATAATTTTTTTAGATTTAATTTTCAAATTAACCAATTATTATGTATTTAATTTTTTAATTGACTTCTGTTATATTACAATCCTTTAAAAAAATACCTTTAAAACAAATATTATATATAAATTTATTAATAATCGTAATATTATTATAAATCATTCAATTTATTATACATTTATATATTTAAAGTGTTGTATTTTGTTCGAAATTTAGAAAATTTCAATGCTTTACAAGCATTTAAACATGTATTCTTTTCTAGTGAGTCGAATAACTTAAATTAGAATTATTTTGTTAATGATTTATTTAGTTAAACTAATGAATTTTTCAAAGTATGTGTATATATTATATATTTGGAATTAAAATCACTACGAATTCAATATTACTCATTTTGTTACAATTAAAATTAAATTCATAAGTTGAAATTAAATAGATATGTTATTTTATTATTTATTAACTATATTTTTTTAATCCATTATCCATATTGTGTGTGTGTTCTAATGAACACGGGATGTGACAAAAAAATAACTTAAATTGACGGATGAGAATAAGTCAATTGCAAACTAATAACAAACAAAATGTTGTTATTGTTATGTAATATACATAATATGCTTATTATTGATTTTTGTGTATTGACGAAATTACGAGACTTTCGTGATTGACTGTAGGAAATCTTTTGACATTTGTAACGAAACGAATTTATAATTCATGTTGTGTGTCTACGATATCAATAAGTATAAGCGCCGTACCGACAACGCTCCCTCGATAACCGGTTTGGAACAGAAACTGATAGCTACCACTTATACATACGCGACTTCATTAATTATTATAAACATGAAATGCCGGCCAGACAAATTTTCATATTATTTTTTTCTTTTGTTTTGGACGCTCATACATTGAGACGGCATCAACGACAATACGCTCGTAGTTATTATATTTGTGTTTTTTTGTTGTTGTAAAAATCAACATAATGGAAAAAATTCTTAAGGGATCTCCCCGATGATGTATTATATTATAACTGGCGAGATGGATGTATAATGATTGCCTTACCCTACAACGCATTATAATTTGGTATAGGTAATTTTTATTGTTCCTTTTTTTTATCTTGGCTAGTATTGTTATATTTTTGTATTTTGTACTTTTATATTTTTATATTTTAGTAATTGTTTTTTTCTTTTCATTTTTGATACATTATTGGATCTTATTTTTTGTCATGTCAACTTTCTACTTTACCTTTATTACTGTAACTTTACTGTTATTTTCTTTGGAACGTTAGAAACCCAAACATGGTGTTAATTTTTTATATAAGTCCTAAGTTACTTCACCAGTAGGGTGTTCATAGACATAGGACATAGGACATAGGTTGGTGACCCAGCTATAAGCGAGGCGTCAGTAATCGTTAGCGTAACATTTCAATCTGATTGTAAATTATTAACCAAGTTAGAAGAGCAAATGACAAACATCGAGTTTTAAAAAAGAGTCGTCATGATCTAATTTTGAGAGATGTTGAACTTGTATTTGTCTGTTAAATTTTTACCAGCTTAATAAATATTTTTAGTTTAATATTATGTTGAGGTTTTGTGTACTGACTAAAGATGTCTGAATTGAAAAATATTTAAATATGAAATGAATAATGGTAATGACCTAAGGGTTAATAAAAAAAAATAGCTCTTAGATCAGATATAAAGCATTTCAATAATTATAGTCATTAGTCTCATGTTTGTACATACTCAAGAAGGCTAAAGCCTAAATAAGTATTAATATTTGGAAAATTAAAAAAACATTAAATTTAATCAAGAAGGTGTTCACATATTTTAAAATAGATAAACATTTTTTATTTAGTAAATACGCGTGTTTTAAAAGGCCCAAACAAAGGTAACTTGTATTTTATATAACCATTTATATAAATTATAATTATAATTAAAATTATTACATAACCATTTTGTATCGACATTAATTCAAGGTTATCAAATGATAAATTGATATTTTATGTTTTTGATAACTGGTATTATCATAATAAATATACTGATGACTATTATGTGCTCATTGAATATAAACACCAATGAGATTGGATATTAATGAAATGTTCTAGCTATTTTACGTCAATACATTTTTGAGCTCTTTGATCGTGCCATTTGTAGTATGTAGATATTCAGTTATTTATTAATGACTGTTCTAAAAAAATTAGATTTGTATATACTTTACTAGTTATATTTTAAATGCATCATTATGTTTTTAGAATATAATATTTGTAAAGTTCGAAGCGCAATGGTTTGGTGTATGCAGAACATATTAAGTTAGTATCAATTCTCAATACATATATTACTTCGTCGTAAATCTATTTATATGTAGTTTTGCATACCTTTAATAATTAAATATTAATACCTATTAAATTATTATAAACACACTGATAATGATACATGATACCAAATTTTAACTAAATTAAGTACGATCAGATCGAATGATTATATTAATTGAAACGATTATTTATAATCATGATAATTTTATACAATAGAAAGAAATCGTTTCTGACATACTTATTGGTCTTCGTAGTTATGTACAACTTGCAAATAATAACTCGATATTTATTATGAAATTAATAAACGAATTGAATATTTATGTTTCTAGAAATAGTTAATGATGTAGAAGAGCATGAAAAACAATCGAAATGTCAAGGTAAATAAAAATATAATTTGTATCTTAAATTCAATGAAATTGTAAAATTTATCTTATCTATGATAATACATTTTTTTATGCAACAATTTAGTTGTATATCCACAATACATTATGTAAATTATTTATTTTAATTTCGAAATTAATATGTCAAGAATTTAAATTTACTATATCATATCATTATGGCTTCATCCTATTGAACTCATCTTTAATTATAAGTTGTTATGTAAAATAAATATGATATGCATCTGACATTACTGTATTTATATATGCCAGATAATATATATCTATATCTGTTCATTAAATAAATGTAAAATATTCATAAGAAATGTATTTTAACGTTTTTTAGGATATATGAATGCCGTAGGTTTATACAGTAAGTGATATTATTGTAGATTAACATTGTTAAGTGATAATTGAAACCATAATATTTAAAAAAAATAACGATTTTTAGAGTAAAATATTTTTACTTAATGTCGAAGTGTAATATTGCATACAATAAAATGTTATTTTTAATTCTTGTATTAGATCTTAATGATGGCAAAGTAGCTTTGGAATATGCATACTTTCATTTAAGTAAATAAATTACGTTCTACTATTTTCTTAAGCAACTTAAAAAAAATTAAAATTAAATTTTCTTAAATAATTTATACTAATAATACTAATAATTATACTAATAATATATAATAATATAATAATATATAGTATAATAATTATAATAATAATAATAATTATATAGTATAATAATTATACTAATATTTATACTAATAATTTATACTTATCGATGTATTAAAATTCAAAGAAACAATATAATGTATTTTATTGCAGTATAATCAAAGTTACATATTAAAATAATTAATAAAATGTTGAATAATTTAACATTTTCTTCACACATTTATCTTTCTGGTTTGTTTTATATGTCATGAAAAAATAAATATGAATACATAACTTTACTAAAAAGACATTGTATCTAAATAACTTTTCTCTTAATAGTGTAGAGTATAAATTGAATCTTAGTTTTTTATTATTAAAGAAATCAACGGCTTTTTTCTCTTTACTTCCTTGAACAAATATGCTTCTATATAAGTAATACATCAACTGCTCCATTATGTTTCAAACAATGACATTGCATAACAATTGAACTTCTGTATGTACAATGAAATATAATAATTCCGATTGGTTTTATTTTGTTCTTGAAAATAATAAAGTTTCTACGATGTCAGACATGAATGGTATGTTATTTTTTCATATTATGATAGGAAAAGTAACAATTCAAATTCTAAATTTTACAACAAATTATTTCCGAATTTCCGAATTTTAGCTTGAGAAAAATATTTAGAATGTTTGAAATCCACTTGATAATGTAATTTTATGTAAACCTAAATGCCATATAAATGACAACTATGCTGTCTTCGATTATTTTATTTTATGAAGGTTCTTAAGGTTTTTTATCACATTATTTTTTTTTAATTTTCTGAAAAAAGTTTAATTTTTCTAGCATAATGGCGAATGTTGTTAGTTTAGTGTATGAGAAAGCGTGATAATGCAAAGTTATTATTTTAATATTTATTCAATTTTAAATGGCGGCCTCTCTAGATATACGGTTCAATCAGTATATTGTTATATAAATTTATATAATATTTGTGACTATAGTTGACGTTATAATGTTTTGTTTTTTGTTTATAGATGTAGTAAAAGAATATTATAACTACATGTTTGAAACATTTTTACCATGTATTGGTACGTATCATAATTGAACATGAATATTAAAAATATGAAAAATATTGATTTTTAAATTGTAATATGTAACATGGCTTTACGTAAAAAAACAGAATTTATATTGTGGTAATAATGATCTGTGTAATCTATGTTCGTATAAACGAGCCTTGATGTTATCGCAGTATTTATTGTAAATTATAACCGCACATGTACATAATATTGATTATTACCACAAATACATATGTGTTTACGTAAGTGGAAATTTGTAAACATTGGACTGTCGTGGCCGAACTCGCGATAATACAATAATTGCCCTATCAATATATTTATCAAGGTACGTTACTACGACCCACCGCGACGTTCTGTTCCGTTCGGGCACGCGCAGACACAAGTCGAAATATTGTCGTGCCATATATTTATCTTGTTTGTACTTACAATATAATTGTCAAAAGTGATCAATTGTGTGAAATTATTTAATTACCCCATCTAGTCACACGATATTGAAATTAACTGTATAAAAAGATTTTCGATATAAAACAATATGCTTACAGTTTACATTATAAAACACTCGTACATTTCGAAAAACTTGACATTTTTCCAGTTATTTATTTTTAATAGTATACATTAATCAACGTGTTTTTAAAACAAATTATGAATAATTGAATGTTAAATATAAAAGTAAATCTCAATAATTTTTGGGTTTTTATTTAATACCATTTTTAATATTGCACATTTTTGACAAGAAACATGAAAATTTAATACTAATAGTCCATATATGTCATTCAAATAGTAGCTAAAAAATTAAAAATTCCTTCGTCATTACTCCAAACGTTTTCATTGTCGATTATTGGTGAAATGGACTATTTTTGCGTAAAACTAGAAATTGTTATAATATTATCTGTATCCTAAATTAGTTTATTTAATACTTGAAAATTGATCACATGATTAAAAATAAAATTTCTTGTATATACGAGGGCTGTTCAATAAAGACTGATACTACCTCCATAGTGAGCGAACATGCAAAACTAGTGCTATCTCTCGGAGTACTCATGAAACATTGAAGCTAATAAGCTACAAATGGTGCAAATTTCACGAGCGTAGCATCGTTATTATCACGTTAGTAATGGAAAGAAGAATACGTGTATGATTTTCGCCTCTAAAATGTACTATGTCCGAATTTCGTAATCAATGGTAAGCGATTAAATTTTGTGATTTGTTGCAAAAAAGTGCAACAGAAATTTTTAGTTAATTGCAGAAGGCATTTAAGGATGCTACCATGAGTAAACGTACGTGATTTCATTAGCGTAATTTGACTATTCATGCGAGTATTAAGGTATTTTGAAATCTTAACGTTGGACAACGCTGACAGTTCAGTCATGAACAAATGCCATTGATCAGCCAAATCTGAAGGTAGAGGTTCTTCCCAAGACACCTCAGTTTACCAAATTAATTATATAATGTGTTTTGCATAGAATATTAAGGGAGCTAAAAATCCCAGCGGATCGAAAATCCGTGCTATAACTGAAAGCACCTCGCCTTTGATCATTACTTGTTAAGGGATTTGTACATCGTAACTAAAGACATCTGGTGTCACCAAAAAAGCCAAAAAATATAATTTTAAATAAATTATCTATAATTTAAAAGTTTTTATATGCTGATTTTAAAACTGTTTTTCAAATTTTTTATCACATTTGGTTTTGGTGCTATTTAATCTTGAATTGAAGACAGTAATTGTAGATAGACTGTGTACATTTTAATGAGCATTGAAGTATACGTATTATTCATTGATTTTTCTTTTTAGCAATTTCCTTTGCAGTAGGTCCAATAGAGTATTGTTGTTCTAATGAAGATCCAATCTTAACACCAGACATTGACCAATACCAACCAAGTAATTATTAATATTTCAAAAAAGACTTCTTGTTCATTGATATTAATAATTTAATGATTTTGATATTTATTAATAAAAAAAAACAATCTATAAGGTTTACGGTTTCATTAAAATTCTAACATGTTCGATATTGTCAACAACTCAAATAATATTTTTAAACCTAATCTTACATTATTTATTGTTTCATAGAAATAATGATTTGACATGACGTTCATTGATTTGTTTTTAGGTGGTTCCCGTGCAGTAGGTTTGGAACAGTATGACATCCCTTATGAAGATCCAAACTTAACATTGACATTCGACCAATTCCAACCAAGTAATGATTAATATTTCAATGGAGACATTTTATCTATTGAACATAAATGTTTGATAGATCTTAGTGAGAAAATAATCTATAATATTTTACGGTTTAATTTAAATTCTAACATATACCTACTTAACTGATGTTTTTAACCTACTCTTACATTATATATTGTTTCATAGAAATAAATGATTTTAATGTTATACCAATAGAACATAACAAAAAATTTGTTCAATTCATAATAACAAACGATAATACATATTTAAATATTTAGTATTATCGAGTTTCATATTTATTATACTAAAATTAAAACTAACTCATTTAATTCACGGAAAAATTTAAGTGCATACTTTGCTGACAGTCATGTTCATTGATTTGTTTTTAGGTGGTTCCCGTGCAGTAGGTTTGGAACAGTTTGAAGATCCAAACTTAACATTGACATTCGACCAATTCCAACCAAGTAATGATTAATATTTCAATGGAGACATTTTATCTATTGGATATAAATGTTTGATAGATCTTAGTGAGAAAATAATCTTTAATGTTATATATATATATATATATCAGTTGAAATATTAACATATAAGATATTTATTTTTTTAAATTTCAAATTTAAATCTGCAATACAATGAATGTAGTAGAGCAATATTCATGAAGTATGTTGACATCATTTATTCAAATAGAGAGATTAACTATTTTCCAATGGGGTGGGTGATCGTACAATATCCTGGCAAGCCACTACTTACACAATTATATTTTCAATTCTGGGCAGTTGCTCGTATTTTGGGGAAGAGTGGCAAAAGCTTACCCCCCTAAACCTTCACTAACGAAAATCTATTCTAACCTTATTGCTACAGACGTACTCTAATCGCCCTATCTCTTCTCTAGCGAAGCGATGGAGGTACCATCTGCAGCGATTGTCTCTAGCGTTCGGCTTCTTCTTTGACCCTGTCAAATCACTGTCGTTCGTCACTGTTGATATGAATGGGGCCTTAGCTCTCCATTTGGCCAGATACAACAGAATTTGTGCGACTATATCGCGCATCTGATAGTGTCTTATAACACAGATAAGGTCTTCACTGGCCAAATGAAACACGAATGTGAACGAGCGTTAGACACACGTCGTCATACACTCGTTGTAAGAGTCCGGAGGTCCACAATGGACAGTCCATGGTCCTTTCCGCTGTCCTTTTCCACTGCACCCATTCTGTCAGCATCATGGTAATGTCTTAGTTTCAACCGTAGACCTCACGTCTCCTACTGGAAGGGGGGTTCCTCGGTGGGAGCACTCACTCACATCACAGCCCACGATCACTAGTCGAACGAGTCGGACTCGGTAGCATCAACGTTCATAACACCACCACTATTGTAGCTTTGAGCAGATTGACGTTTTTAAGGGATGTTATCAGTATTTTAATTATGATTTTTTAATAACTAAAAAACTTACAGTTTTCATTCAAAAGTGTGTGAAATGTATATTGTTTAACATAGCAAACTCAAAATTTAATAAACAAATAATAAATACAAAAATAATCTTCATATGTAATTAACTCCATTAAAGTCTTATGTTGATTATTTAAAAAAATTTTTTCTTCGTTAATTTAGGTGTACGTGGACAAGAACTTTATCTTAATATTTATAATAATCTCTCTTCACAATTAAATAATACATTTGCTCAAGATGAATGTAACAATGTCGCCTTAACACAATTATCTCACGACCAATACCAACCACCAGGTAATAGTAAATAATAAAATAAAGTTTTTATGTATTGTATTTTCAGGTTTACATAAATTATTTGCTCTTTATATCAGTAATGGTATATAACTTTTCATGGGTTTCCTGGGAATGTGACTAAAAATATATATTATCAATTTATTTGATTCATAACTTATCTTTTATCATTATATCTTTTATCACGTTTCATTTTCTTTGTAAGAAGACATGAAATCTTTAAAATTAAAAATCTAAATATACAATTCAATATAATTAAAACATATAATTAACTAAAAAATTTTCGGATTGTAATGTTCAATATTGAAAACGATTTTATATAAATTATTTTTATATTTTTATAAACAAAGTATGTATATCCAAAATAATTTCTATTCATAAAATTAAAAACTAGAAGACTATTTGATACTACTTATTTTGCAAATTCATGTTTAATATATTGTTTTATTTTACTCCTTACATGTCCGTTTATAAGTATTAACTATGCAAAACATATTTTTTTTATTTAGGCTATTCTGATACACCAGTTGCGGAACAATATTCGGCATCCAATTTTTCGTATTCTACTGATCAATTTAATCCTGTCACCACAAACCAACATAGATTTGACCTAAACGCAACACGTAATAATTTATAATATAATTCCCAAAACAAGAAAAATAATTTTAATTATTAATTGTGTGATATAATTTTTAAAAATGTCCAAGTGGATGATTTTACTATTTCACATCTTTTCTTGAGTAAATTTTACTAATAAATGACATAAAAGAAGTAATACTGAAAAAAAAACAATGAATGACAACATATGATTAATTAATTGTGTTATATCTTTTATGTTTATTGTTTGGAATTTTCTAAACATTTTATTTGACTATGTTTTTTTGTAAAC
The DNA here is from genome assembly GCA_019022885.1 of Schlechtendalia chinensis. Classification (NCBI taxonomy): domain Eukaryota; kingdom Metazoa; phylum Arthropoda; class Insecta; order Hemiptera; family Aphididae; genus Schlechtendalia; species Schlechtendalia chinensis. The sequence goes on along the minus strand of CM032345.1, from coordinate 1,319,823 downwards.
TTGATATGTTTTCTTCCCCATCATTGTTAGAATTAAAAGATTTTGTATCAATGTATGTTTAATTTGTTCAATTAGAGTACAGTTTTAAAATTGTTTTTTTATTTATAGCTGCCCAAAGCCCGGAGGAGTTTCTCAATTATCCTTATAACTCTATTCAACTATCTGCACCTCAATATGGACCAGATCAAAGCTTTAATTTAAATCTTAATTATCACTCTATGAATGATCAGGATTAATTACTAATTTTGATTTTATACATTTTGGTACGGTTTCTATGCACATCAATGGTGTTATATTTTGTAATTGTTTTAAATTATTAAAATAGTATCTTTACACAAAAGTAATGTTATTAAAATTAAGTTATAGTAGTACGATACTAGTACGTCTGTGTATTTAATGTAGGTCAACATATTTTACATCAATAAAAATGTTTATTACGTATTTCTTTGTTTTTTATAATTACATAGTTTATTGCAAAGAAAGTGTTATATAAGAATTAACGATATTTGTTCACGCCGAACAAATATAATTAACGCGATTGCGATTAGTATCATGTATTATTGTATCTTGCAGCTGCCGTAGATGGGAGAGAGTTTCGAACGTTGCAGAACACTAGCCGTGATGGGGCTGGGTCATAATATGAAAACCCGATTTATACAATAAAGATAATTTTTACATTTTATTATTCAAATTAAAATGTGCAATTAAAACATAAATATACTTTTTTGATATTAAAAACCATAAAACAAAAGAAACCACAAAATTGATTATGAAAAATCTAATTGACGTTTACTTGTTGCCAATAATTAAAATTATCTTACACAATTTTCCTCTTCAGACATACTCAAGAGTAGCGGGGGGGGGTCTGGACCCAAGAAACATTCAAGGGAAGGGGTGTCTAGACTTGAGGTCCACCATCTTGGTTGGGCCACTGTCAGACAATGGTAATGAATGACGCGACATATCTTATTTCTCGAAATAATCATTATAATATTATGATATAAATAATCAAATACAAGTTATAGTCAAAACGATTTATGCTAAGCACACTAGTTGTTCGATAAAAAAAATTACTTATAAATAAAGATAACAATTGACTTTTACAATTTTTTAAATTTATTTACGATTCATGTATTTTCAAAAAAAATCAATGTTTAATAAATAAGATTGCAATAACACAGTAAATAAAGGATCGTTTCTTTCTTGTTCAACAATTTAATAATAATAATGAAATAAATTTTTATGAAAAATTCACTGATAAACTGATATTCACTGATTGTTTTTTGTTTTTCAACATTTAGTCGATTTGCGTCATTGTACTATATTACATATATTAACTATATTTTTTTCATCTGAGAAAATAGTATTATACGATTTGCCTATGTTTAATTAGAACCAAATGTTTTTGAGATTCATATAAGCTTATTCACAAACTAATGTAGAATTGCAGTAAATTATCAGGTAAACTCTAACAAAAACAAAATTAGAGTTATCCCACGATTTTATTGAGTTAGAGGTTTTTTACTGAGTCTTTCAATGTTAAAAATGTATATTTTTTTATTCACACACTCATATGTCATACCCACAGGTTCATATATTTACGAACATAAACAATATTGCATAAATTTAACTTCTTAGAAATAGTCGATACAAAATGTCCGTAATTATATTCAACGTCCTATACCTATTTTTATATATAAGAATTAAAAATTTTTTTGATGATTAGAAATATAATTTCACACATAGATTTTAAAAATTCATAAAAATCAATTAATTTAAAAAAATTTGGTACGCGTTTATCGATAAAATTGGCATTAGAATGTTGGCTGAATTTTTTTTTTAGCTAATTCCGGCGTAGTAGGTTCAGTAGAGTACTGATTTTCTAATAAAGATTGAAATTTAACATTAGCAAATGTACTATGGTAATATCAAACAATACCAACCAAGTTATGATAAATATCTCAATGAAGACTTCTTATTTATATTTATATGGCCACAATAGCGATTTACATTATTCGTTAAGAATTTGAAATGATGTTTTTGGTGATTCTCAGTGAGAAAATACACTACATTTTATGCTTAATTTGAAATACTAATTTCATTAAATTACTAATATATACCTAAAAGATTGTTGTCCATTGTAAGAAAATATGATAACCTTTCAGTCAACCATAAATAAAAACATATTACTAAATAATTAAAACATACTCCTTAAAGATATATAAACTAAAACCTATATAATGACAAATAAATAATATAAACTATAAAATAATAAAGTATATCATTGCTAGGGAAGTAAATCTATTTTTTTAATTCATTGAAATTATTTAAAATAAAAAGTATCGATTAGTTAAATTAAAAATAATTTAAATAATTTTTTATCAATTTTCCAACTGAAAAAATGATATTGAGAAAAACATAACTTAATTCGGTTAAAAGTTCAGATTTTCTACAATTATTATAAAAAAAATTACATAATAAACCAAAAAGAGTTCTAAAAATGTATGAATTTTTATTTAACATTTTTAACAAACCTTAATAAAAATTACAGCTGTTATTCAAAAGTATAAATAATAGTACCCGATTCGATACTGTTTATCATACAAATTTATGTCCAATGTATTTTGTTTAGTTAAACACCCTGGTCTCTGTTCATAGGTATAAGTGTAACAAAGTGTATTTTTGTATATTTTTAGGTTTCTGGTGCACCAGGTCCGGAACACTATTGGACATCCACTTCACAAAATGTTGCAGAACAGTTAAATCCTGTCACCAGAAACCAACTTAGTTTTGACATAAACGATTGCTTAATATAATTTTACCATAGTTTTTAAACTTCTGTTAAACTCTTATTGAATATAGAATAAATATATAGAATATATTATAGAATATTATATATAATAATATATTAATTTTTTAGTATATATTAAAATATAAATATAAATCATATATTTAATAAATTATTTGAAGCATTATGAATCAATTGCAATTAACTGTAAACATATTTCTTAAAAAAGAATATTTTAATAAAATTTGTTTAATATTAATAACAAAATATTATAAATTACAAAAATTAGCGAAATTCATTAAAAACTATGATTATAAATGGATAATAGTTTATGTTATAATAAATACACTCTGCAGTAACTCAGTGACTGGTAAGTAATAAGTATATTTTCTATCATATTTTGGAGATTATTATGCATTTCAAGTGAAAAATAGAGGAAAATTATGAGTATGCAACTTATAAAAATAGCCGAGCAAATTCTAGCAAATTAATTGTAAAATGACTATGAAGGTTTGAAGTTTTTAAGATGAAGTGGGGGGCCAACTTCACGAACGTTAAAAGTACACGACAAAAAAATGTACATAGGACACCGTCGTAACAAAAATATGTATACGAGTAAATATAACAATATTTATTTGCTTTATACTTTGTGAATCTATTCAAATTAAAAAATGAAATAAATTTAAATGTAAAATTCACCGATAATTGTTTTTGGTTTTTCGACATTTAGACGATTTGCATCATCGTGCTTTATTACGTATATTGGTATTATTTATTCAACTGAAAAAATAGTAATATACGATTTGCCTATGTTTAATCTACACCACATTGTCTTGAGGTTCGTATAAGGTTTGTTGCAAACTAATGTGTAATTGTAATAAATTATCAAATTAACTATATCAAAAAAAGAATTAGGGTTGTCCAAAAATTATGTTGGATTACACATTTTTTACTGACTCTTCTAATTTCTTTGAATTTATTCTTTTTCATTCACACACTCCATGTAATTTGCACTCGCAAATTTTCATACGTTCATAAATATTGCGTAAATTAAAGTTTTTAGAAAGAGTCTTACAACAAACGTCTTAAATATAATTCCGGAATTTAATTGATTAAAATATTAATATGATAATTCATTATTTGAAATAAATAAATAGAAAGTACAGTTATGTATTAAAATTGTCTATAATAGAATATATAATTAATAATATAATAATAAATAGCATTAGGCAGTGAACCAATATATAATCAAAAAATTAATTAATTAATTAAATAGATACTTTTAAAAAGTATTATAATTTTATATAAAATTGAAAAATAAAAATAGTTTTTATTGAATCATGAGATTACAATATAGATTTTGCAAATGTACACATATGTAAATAGGGATGAAATAAAATAGTTTATCAAAATAATCATTTTTTTTCCGTATAGTTGAAATTATAGTTTTTTTTACAGAATAATACCAAAAATTAATTGATGTAAAAAAAAATTGACATTTGACATCGATATTGAAAATGTGATTCACAAACAATATATTTATGATGTATCTTTATATATCTTAATTCAGAAATGATTTCCAATATAACTATGAGAATGATATGTTCACTAGGATTGGTTGAAAAAAACGATTTTTTTTATTTCAGCAACGCAATAGTGCAAGAAAGTTGCAATTTGGTATCCTTAATAAATATCTTTAACCGTACCATTTTAAATATGTAGTAGATATATACTGTCATTTTATAAATTAAGTTTTATGTATAAATTGCTCTAAAAATATGAGATCATCATATATTTAATCAATAATTTATTAATTGAAATCATCCTATTTATAGATTAAGATAATTGCAAAGTTCAAAATCCCATGCAACGGCGTGAGCAGAATATAGCAAGTTATTGTTAATTTTCAATAGATGTATTAAAGTGTTGTAGATTTAGCTATCGGCAGTCGATTATTATTACTTTATCATTGAACTGTTTATTTTATATTCGTTTTAATTATCAAGTGTATTTAGGTTAAGAAAAATGTAACCATTAAAAATACAGATTGTAACTAATAAATAACTGTGTTGAAGCTAATATCGGTTTCCCCTCCGCTTTGGTTGCACATATATTAAAATAGGAATACCTCATTAATTATTATTATCTGTTTATATGAGTTTTATTATATTATATTTTTAAAAAGAATATTAATACCCTTCTTTGTCGTAGAACCATGGTCGTATTAGTGTATAGGCACTTATAGGCACTATCGTATGCCTACGAGCATTTTTAGGCCTATGAAAATGTATGGCTGAGATTTTTTCGTAGTATTTTATGTTTTTTTTTTATTACTATTATAAGTTAATATACAATCTGTACACGTTAGCCCAACAAGTAAAATATTATGTATATATGAATTTACAGGCAAAAATAATAATATTAATCATATATTTACTCCCAATGTTCGTTATCGTAATTACCTATAGAAATTAGATTAGATAAGCCCATAAAATGTCGTTCGCATACTACGGTATATGAAACATCCATTAATGTTCAGGGTAGATTTAGAAAATATTTCTGAACATTGTATGTTTGTTCTACCAATTTGATTGAAATCATAGATAAAATAAAGTTTTTATAGTCAAAATTATTTCGATATATAACACTTTATTATTCTTAATCCTTGTCAGTTGTCCGTATAATATCGTCAATCGTCAATCCAGAATAGCTAGCTTTACACGGAATAATCTCTAAATAGATATTTTAAAATTTAAAACTATATTTTACGTTAGATGTATTAATTAATAACAATGCATATTATATTAATATAATATTATTGGTAAATTTGATTAATTATTTCATACATTTATGAATTTATGAAAATATTTATGCTGTTAATATTTTTGTTTTTAAAAGCTTATAATCTTTTAAAACACTTCCTCTCCCAAAGAGAAGTCTTCTTAACCATCTGTGTCTACGATAGTGTTAATCCGGACCTGCGTAGAATCATCATCGTGTCGCGTATGTTTTGTGAGCTGACGCTGTCGTCGTAAACCTTATTTTTGTTAACGTTTTTCGTTGTGAGATCAACGTAAATAATCGATATTTTTAATTATTATTTTTGTATTTTTGTGGGCACAAATCGCTATATTCCTATTTTATTTTTAAGTGTGCACTAACCGCCGCGATTTTTATTATTTAAACTATTTCATAGTCGCTGTTTACGAACTGTCGTCGATACACGTCGTAAATACTAGTTTCATATATATAGTCTGATTTTTATTTATATTCTTTTTTATAGTAGTGCTAATACCTTGTTCCATTTATATTAATTGGTTAACTCGAATATTTGATGAGGTACCAGGATTAATCTTAAATAAATGGTGTTCGAACAGTCACATGTTTATTTCAAATTGTTATTTTTTAACAGCGTACGGTTCAAATAATCCCCGATGTTTATATTTATCATCTTGTGCGTTACTCACACAGCTCAAATAGCTCAGTCTATATTATATTCATGCTATCTATTATTATCATTATTTTTGTGTATTTTGTGTAATTTTGTATAGGTTTAAATATGCGACGGCCCAGTCTGTGAGTGAATTATAATTATTATTTGTGAATAATCTTTATATTACCTTTGCATATTATTTATATTTAATTTGTGATGCTGTGGATGTTATTTTGTTTTATATTTATTTAATTGTTTCTCATACAAGCAACATTTCATAATTGCCAAATTGTCTCACATTATTTTACACGAATTATTATTTTGGTGACCAGCGCACAGTGGTGAATATAATAATGTAACGAAACCCAGTTTGAACAAAGACCAACAGTAATTACTTGATATTTACAGGGTTGAAACGCTTAAAACGAACATGTTTACTACGACTGCTGCTACTATTAATAATTCTACCTAAATTCGTTGCTACTATTATTACTATTACCTAACTCGCCACCACCGCTGCAATTGATGCCGCCGCCACTTCGACATCACGGCGTTGGGAATTACGATAACTATTTAAAGATTCTTTGGGCAAGTATATATCATATTTGGAAACAACTAACAGCAACTGTCAAAAACAAACGCATATATATGATTTATTGTTTTACAGTGCAGCGGGGAAAATAGCGCGCAACGCTTTGTATCAAAATTGCCTATCCAATGCGCCGTGTGATGTACGAATATTTTTCCTAACGTACTTTTATATTCCTCTAGTATTTCTCATCACTTGCGTTTTTTTGTTTTAAAAAAATTATTTACAGATTGGTCAATTAAAAAAAATCTTCAAATAATGAAAAGTTATTTATATTAATCATGTATATTACTTCTTCATAATCCTCTTCTTGTTTTTCTTCTTTCTTTTGTAATCACAATCACCTATTTGAGGTCAGCTATTATAGTTCCCAAAATCCCATTAACCCGATTCCCCACATCTTCAATCCTAAGCCAAACATCTTTATATCACTTTTAATCACATCTAATTTGATTTTTATATATTAAAAATAATACATACTATGTAAATATAATTATGTGTTCAGTGCATATGAATATTATTAGTGTAAATGAAAAGTAAGACATTTTTTAGTGTTTTTACGTCAGTATTTCAAAGATCTCCTTAATGATGCAATTTTGAGTAAGTAGATATAATATGGTTTAATTAAAGAAGTTTATTAACTACTCTATATATGAGATTATTCTATACTAAAACAATATAATTTTAACTGAAATCGTATAATTTTTAGACTACGATAATTGCAAACTTGACGACCCAGTAGCTTGGTGCATACATTACATAGAAAGTTAGCATTAGTTTTTAATATGTTTATTAAATTATTTAAGATTAATTGCACTAATATAAAATACACATAATTTATTTAATTAAATTTTTACAACATTAGTGCACTCAGAACGATCGAATATACAGATTGATAAAATTCGTTATAAAAATAATAATCCTAAATGGTAGTCATTATTTCTAAAATTAAAATTATTGCATTTTTTATTGAAAAAAATTTGAAAATAATCATCTTACAATTATTTGTAGGTACTTGATACTTATAATTAAAACTAATAATGGCATTATTATTCATGATCCTAGAATCTAATTATCAATTAACGAACCACAAAAAACGATCGTCTTGTGAAGGTAACACGGATATAACAATATCATAAATTTTAAATTTGTATACATAATGTATATTATTAATTAATTACATGCATACAGTAAATTATTTATGTTGTTTATGATTATTTTGAAAAAACAATTAAATTTATTGAAGAGTATTTATTTATCATTAGAATTTGGTCATCTGGAATTGTTGAAGTTAACTTACTTTTAACCCTGTTCAAAAATATTTAATGTCGATATTCAATCCTAATATGTTTATCGGTTTAAGTGTTAACATATGAGCTATTGGGAGACGCACAGTGCTAACCACGGGACGCAAATCATTTCTAATTGTTTAAAATCAACTTACCATAAACATATAAACTCGTTAATGCCAGACATTGAATTTCATAAGAATCCATTTTTTTAACTAAGAAACTACGAAAAGCATTTCTGCATAAGTTTTAAAGCTGAGGATGGTCGTTTATGAATTAGTTTGTGTACTAAAAATGCATTCAAATCACTTTTGAGACTAAATTATTATATATACAAAAACCCTTATGGTGGTTGCCAATCCGTTATTTGCAAACGTAGATTAACAAATTATATAGCCTCATATCTAACACTTATCATTAATTTCCTTCCACCTTAATTATTACGATTTCACCCAATGTTAAAAAAATTACATAATTATTGATAAGAAAATTCATTTTTGACAAATTAAAATTAGAATTTCTTTTCCAATTAAACGGATATACGATATTCTAAATTAAATTATTTTAGTACAAATAAATTATTTAGGTTTAATGAAAAATGTTGGTTATGATAGTAAGTTATATTTTTGTACATTAATAATGTTAAATTTTAGTTGAAACCAATGTAATACACTAATAAATATATATAACATTCAATTAAGCTACATATTCACTTATTGTCGATTAGCAACATTAAATGAATAAAACTTTCAATCATTAATTTGTTTTTTTTAGTTACCAAAGATGCCAAAGTAGCTTTGAGATATGCATACAATGAAATAGGTATAGTTCTAAATTTTTGAATATTTTCAGCAATAGAGCATACTTGATTTAAAATGTGTAACATAATTTCCTAAATAAATAATAACTATTAAGTATTATTGATATAACAAAGCACAATAAATCAAGTTCATATAATTTAATATACAACAGTATAACTAATGTTATGTCCTGATAAATTATAACTTAAACAAAATTTAGATAACAAAGACACTTTTGTTTTTTTTCTTTTATCATCCTAATTCGTATTATATATCATGAAAATAATATTGTAAATGTAAGAATTAATTCCATAAACATTTAGCGACGAAACTTCTTAATAATACTGTTGTATAACAAACAAAAAGCCGTACACAAATTGAAATACATTATTTTTAATCTTTTTTTTCTTTTCTTAAAATGATAGAAGTCTCGGGAAGAAAAATCCAAAATGGTATATTATAATTTTTATCATATTTAAATTTTAATTGTTATAAAAATATATTCCTGGTATATAAAGTTAAGCATAAGATCAAATATCTAATAAGTATTAGACCACAAGAATTTTATTTTTATTAATTTTAATAATTAACTTTAATAAATTTTTATTAAAGAATTTATTTATTTGATTACAAGAATTACACAATTCATATATACTTAGTATTGGCTGTATTACATATTATCTCATTGTATCTCATTTTATTCTACGCAAATTTTTTTAATGATTTTAGAATCAAATTTTTATAAAATGTGAAACGCGATTATCTCCTTTTATTTTTAAATAATATTTTTTTTATCATTTAATCATTTTTTTCTAACATATTTTTTTCATAATTAACTTAATTTATCCAAATATTAATGTTTATTATTTTATTTTATTATTTTTTAGTTAACTTAGGTGCACGTGGACAAGAATTGTATCTCAATCTGTATAATGATATTTACTTCCCATCACAAAATCAATTTTTTCAAGGTGAAATTAGCACTTCCATCCCTACACAATTACCTCATGACCAATACCGACCACCAGGTATTAATATATAATACTATAGTTTTTATGTCTAATTTGAAGGGTCACAATAATGATTAGATCTATATGTTAGTTATTGGATATAATTGTTGATCGGTTCACAGGAACTACGTCCTAAATATATATCATCCATTTTTTGAAATAATAATGCATCTACACGATTAATCATCTTTGTAATAAGAGGTGAAATATTTACAATTATAACTAACCGATTTATTCACTATAGTTAAAATATATTTAACAATATAGCAACAATCTAGTTTGAAAAAATGTTTAACTACGTGAATATTCAGTACGTTGCCCAGTGATCTGAAACGTAGTTTAGGCGGCAAAAAATATAGTTGCAGTAATATAAATATAATATTTTAACATTTTTAATTAGATATATGTTCGGTCGTGATAGTCAGCACAAGTGGCAGCACTGCGACCGCCGTACTCCGCCGCCCCCCTTACCGCTCCATTGCACTATTGTTGTTGTCACATGATCGGCATAAACATAACCACGTTCTATTATTGTCTCGTGCCGCGATCGTCGTGAACGTACCGTTCTCCTTTTTTTTCTGTTTGTGCGCGCGTCGGCCTTTTTATTGCTTTTCGTCTTGCCTTTGGCGGCACGCTGACGAAACTGCATGTTACCGACCGTTCGCTGCTGTTTCGACATCGCCGTATGTAAGCCTTTGCGCCTACCCGTTTGATATTCATCATTGTCCGCAGTCGTTTCGTTTTCCCGCTTCCGCCGGACTGCCTCTAACGGCATATTTTACGCGTTTGTTATTCGCGTTTGAACCCCTTTTGTCGACGCGTTTCGACTATGGTTACATGCCCGTTTGTTTAGTAAACAGGTCGTATAATATATTCACTTATATTAATATCATATTGTACATATTCTTTACTTTGTATAAATCTTTAAAAATAAATGCATGTTGATTTTCTGTTCTTTATCGCATGTGTCCCCCCCTCCCTTTTAATTATTCAGTTAGCTAGTAAGAATCTTATTTTGTATAGCTTTTATCATTGTTTGTTATTACAGTCCACTATTTACATATATATATATATATTGTCTTTTATTTTATACATATGTTTTTTCCTTTTTTTTTAATCCGCCGGCCACGAATTATTAGCGTCCGGCCCTTTCCGGCGATTTGTTTCGCGTAACGGAGGTCGGTGCGTACAATATATATTATTCGTTTACGTCGCTTAAAATATTATTAATTTTTATTAATAATTTTTCATTATTTATTTAGTTTACTTAAAATATGATTAATTTTTATTCATCATCTAATTTATGTAATTTTGCATTTGGTCTATTGCGTATCGATGAAATGTATGGATCTGTGGAGTGAAGCATCATATGAAATACATCTTCATTTTGTTTAACTCTACTCATTTTCCTGGAATTCATCTACCTATATTTTATATAGTACTAATTTCTTGACTTCTGAGCTACTTCGGAAATATTTCTAGTTAAATATATCAGAAGAAATGTGTTTATCCTTTGCAATCAAAAATTTATTGAAATAACAAATTTTACATACCTTTTAAAAGTTGTACAGACTGAATAACTTATCCCAATGTAATAAAATGTTGTGCACACTATCCGGCATATATTACTACGGATTGAGATGAACATATAACTTTGCAGTGTCTAAATTATATTTTTCAAATTCCTTTTTATTTCGTAACCACTTGCCGTAGTTCTCAAAATCATCGCTAAATGTTTCATGATGTTAATATACAATACATGTAATTTCGGCTGTATTTTTTTTTTAGGTCCAGAAAACAAATTAAAGACTTTTATTTTTAAAACCGTATTAGGTGATTTTTTTGCGTCTTTTAATGCGTAGACTGTTTATCTATTTCCAGATTTGTGTAATTTAGTATAAAAAATAGATGTTAGGTCAGGTCACTTGGTGGTTTGATGTTACTTTTATAGCTTTCTACTTTTCCGACTTTACATAACACACAATAAATTGTTCTGAAGGTCTACCTGCAGTATTATTTTTAAATTTCTCCCGACAAACTAAACTCAGCTTCAAGCCATTCACTATTATACTGGATAAATCGTACATTATTTTTAAAACTTTTCATCCACAAACTTATATTAATATACTTATATTAAATTAATTATACTTATATTAAAGAAACTGTTTTGTATTAAATCTAAATACTCCTGTTTTCAATCATTATCTTCATACCTCTCTTTTAGAATATTAACTAAATATAATCAAGACATAATCGAATAAGGATTTGATGACCTTTTATATCTCAAAAATTGATATAAATTATTGTACGTATAGTTAACAAAATAATCAATCATATATTCATGACTAAAATGGGTTATTTCTTCCAAATTATCATTTTTACTCACTACAAATATAAAAATAAAATACTGAAAATAAAGTACTGCCGCAAATGAACACAAATTTAAATTTAAATGTCTGTAGTACAAAAAATGTACTAAATTACTTATGTATTGTGAAACAATTACTTTCAGTTAATATTTTATTATTAATTGACGAACATTTAAATGAATAATTTGTCTTGAGAAATGAAAAATTTTAATTATAAAATTGTATTATTAAAATTAATTATTGTAATTTTGCATATATATCATAATTTCGAAATGTATTTAGAATATATTATTTGTAAGTTTTGATCACAAGTTTATAATAATTTGTGCACTAATCATGGCAAAAGATAGATGAGTTATAACATTAAATACACGATATATAATTTGTTTTTCTATTATCGCACTATTGTGATCACATACATAGGTCATAAAAGTTATCATTTTTGTTTAATTTTGTTATTTATTATATATAATTATATAGATTTCATTATTTTTTATTCTAATAAACTTTAAAATTTGACTTTATTCCGTCTAAATTACGCGTAGTCTTAAAATTTTGTGCAATATATTTTTATAGACAAAGTAAAGTTATCAAAAATAGTTATTATTCGTAAAATTAAAAATTAAAACTACTTCTACTTATTATGAAAATTCATGTTTGATATATTTTGTTAAAATAATTCCCATAATTTTCGTTCATAGGTATTGAGTGTGACAAAGTGTATTGTTTAATTTTAGTTTTTTCCGGTACACCAGGTCCAGAACACTATAGAACATCCAACTTACAATATGCTGCGGAACAGTTTAATCTTGTTACCAATAATCAACTCAGTTTTGATCTAAACGAATCAAGTAATAATTTATTATATAGTCTCTAGTACCAGAAAAAAAATTTTACTATTAAATGATTACCAGACAGAATTTTTCAAATTTCCAAAAAATGAATTTTATCATTGGTTAAAAAATATTGTTAAACTCTAATCATATCGACACGTTGACTATATTGTGCAAGAGAAATAACTATTACGTTCAAAACTTTTTGAAAAACTTTTTAAAAGTATATTCAATTAGAAATAAACAATAACTAATTAAAGTCAAAAGTAAATAGAACTAAATCTGATATTATACAAATATCATTTTTTATTAAATCTTTTCATATTAACTACTTGATTTCACCAGACTATTGTTTGACAATGTTTTACAAACTTTATATATTGCATTATTTTATTTACCAATTTTTGTAAGAATTTCATGATATTTCACCAATTCATGTTTAATTAGCTCTATTACAGTACAATTTTAAATATATTTTTTTATTTATAGCTGTACAAAATTCTGAGGAGATTTCCAATATTCCTTATATCTTCATTCAACCATCTGCTCAAACGTATGCAACAAGTCCAGGTTTTAATTATGACATAAACTATAACCCCAGAGGTCATCAGGATTAATTATTTTTTATATTAATCAATATAGATACAAAGAGAATATATATCTTTGGAGTCGCCAAAATATTTCACACTTGTTTGAAATAACTTTAAATGGTATCATTAAATTATGAAAAAAATTATTTAAATAAAGATAATAATATTAGACGTTTGTATATTTTAGAGTGTAGATCAAAATTTTTTAAATAAATAAAAACATTTATCACTAATTTTGTTTTCTTAATATATAGTTATATTATGTAGCTATTTTAATAAATAGTTTTGATACAATACGAAATATTATTTAAGATTTAAGTCTATTTGCACTAAATATTTTTATCCGGTCAGGTATTAAATTCACATATATTTCATTTTCCTCGGCACCAAGCTATATATAAAAATCTAAATTTTTTACCTATTGTCAGATTCTTTTTCAAATTTTGAACTGAAATAAAAACGCATATATTTATAAATGCTGAAATATATGTAATTTTAAAATGAGCGTTTTATCTGTGTTTAAATATGTTAATACACCAGTGAATTTTGATATGTCAAGTCAAAAATACTAGGAAAAATTTTTTAAAAAAATAAGTAAAAAATATTAGAAAAAACAAAAGAAGGTATTAATAAATATTACATTTATGTAATCAATAATCTTAAGTATGTAGGAGTAATAACAAAAGGTACATAGAATTTAGTTTTTAGGGTTATAATAAGTTTCTTAATATGAATGTGTTAAAACTTTCATGGGTTGTTAATATCTTCAGATTTTTTACTGATATATACATGTGAGTAGTTTTTAGCTGACGTTTCTGACTCCTTTCAGAGTCCATCTTCAGAGCGTAGTTACTTGGTCAAATGTCGTAACTATACTGCCAGTTTAAATATAAATACTTACATAACAAAGTATAAATACTTTGTTTGAGCCAATTTAATGTAGTTGTTGACCTAGTTATATTGTTGCATGTTTCATCCTCTATTAATTATAAAAATAATAATAATAATAGTAATAATAATAATAGTAATAATAATAATAATAATAATAATAATAATATCACTACTAAAGATAATATGATTTGAATATGCATGTGTAAATAAATATGAAATCTTTACATATTTCATATAACCATGAATGTAGTCAATTGCATTGTAATAATTTTATGTGTATTATCTAAATCACCAGAATAAAGATGTTAACGCTGAATTTTCAATGATTATACATATTTAATAATAATAATCTTATATATTATATATACCCCTAACAAACAAGTTATACTTATTATATAATATATTGTTGCACAAGTTTCATTGCGATATTTCGCACGTGAATGCTATAATTAATGGATTAATCCATATTTTTATTGCTATAAAATAACTTTAATAATTTTTTAAACCATCTAGAATATTGCATAGAAAAGTATTTGTAATTCGACGTATGTAGTCACGACTGAGAATCATGCAAACTAGCGTTTCTCAAACTATGGGACCCGCCCCACTTGTAGGTCTTGAGACAATTTTTGGTGGGTCGCGCGATGTTTTTTAAATTAAATAGATTCTAGGGAAATTATGATTTTTGAACTGTTTTTTGTTATAAATATAAAACTATGTAGTTCATGATAGATTTTCAAAAGAAGATTTGGTTGTGGTCCTAAAAAGATTGAAAACCATTAATGTAGAGTCTATGGTTTCACTACAATGAAAAAACAAGAAAATATTTTTATTTAGGAAACCATTAGTTATCCTATTTTAATTTAATTATTTTTTCACATAAATCGTAACTAATTTAGTGGAATTCATAGTTTTACAATATTCACTAATAATTGTTTTTTTTGTGTTTAAAAAGAAATACATGGGTGTTTGATAACTATTGTGTTTTTGCAACACATTTTCACGATAATAATTCATCTGTGCAAAGATACGTACACCATAATCTTGTTCTTTACTTAATATCACATTTTCGTAAAATTTAAATAATCGCATACAAAATAAATCATCAATTTAAGGATAACATAAAAGAAAATCAATATGGTTTCTATTAAAAAAATGAACGTTATAAACTTTATGGTAATTCAATTGATAATTACTGTCAAAAAGTCGATTACTAACAGTAAGTACGAAATATGTATTAAATGTAATTTATAATACATTAACGTTTAAGTTTAAACAATTATGCAAAATATAATTGTATTTGTAGTTTTGGAGAAAATTATAAATACTTATTTTCTTCTTCTTCAAATTCATTGAGTGCGTTATGTCTCAAATTAAAAAAAATCATTCATTATATATTTGTTTGTTTTTTTTTTTTGTATCTCCTAACGAATAGTTACATATACTAATTGCACATATAAATACAGTGTTTCTTTGATACAGTAGTGTATATTAAGTATATTAAAATAGAATATTATTTTTAATTTATTTACGCACATAAGGGACATTGAGAGATAACATGTGACAAATTAGATACATTATATGAGAAGAATAATTATATTGAAAGAAAACAGAACTCATACGTTAGCGCTCAAATAGATTTCTCATAAACTAAATATCATAGAATTAATTCCACCAAAAAAATACTAATAATATCTATATTATTATTTATATTCATTATTAAATTATATTAAATAATTTATTTGCAATAATTTTCATGTATGCAATGTATAAAAATTATGTAAACATTTAAAATTAAAATATAATAATTAAGCAACTCAAAACATGTTGTTCAAAACATTTTCAGTTTTTTAACAATTACATTGTAATTAATTAGAATAATAAATCATATATCTTCATTAAATTTTAGAATGTATAGGTAAGATTTTTGAATAACAAATGTTGTAAATACTATTATGAAATACTTTATACAATATTAATGTAAATATTATTTGTTGGTCCATATCCAAACATTTTAAACAATAAATCATTTTAAAACATGTGGATAATTCAATAATTATATATTTGACGGCCTATTTAATGATTCTAATTTTGACTGTAGAATATGACATAAATCGTTATTCATATAATTTAAAAATTGATTCCATTTAATTTGATAATATATACTAAATATAAATAATAGGATATTTTGCCAGTATTTCTACATTTTTGGCATTTAGAATTACGCAATTAAGTTTAAATATAAAAAGATTATCACATGAACATTTCTTATAGTAATTTGATACGTTTTCAAAATTTTTATTCAGCATTATAATAATAATTATAATATTATGAAATAAATGCTACATACGGTATAAAAATGTTTATAACAAAAAGTTGTTTATGTTTGATAATTTATTATTTAATTGATATAAAATCATCATTAAGGTGAACTAATAACTAATGGACCGTTTGATGGTAAGTACTTTTTTTACAAACATACATAATACAGATAGTAAAATTATTATGTGCATGCATTAAGAAAGGACGTTGCTGATATAACGAACGTATATAAATTTATTATATATATATACTTTTAAATAATAATTACAGTTATGTTTAATTATCCATCAAGATGTAATACTTTATATATTTAACTTTTGTATCATTTTCTCTGTATAGTTAACGTTGATAATGTAGGCGCATTCGAATATATTTATAAAAATAGTGAGTTAACTAATTTCAATAAAACTCCTTTAGTTGAATAATAGTCAAGTAATTGGTCAGATTAATGAAATGCATTTGTCAACATTTGTTAATATATTATTAATTATTATATATTTGAAATATAAATCATTGAAGATTCAGTTATGCGAATCTTTTGTAAATATAATTGGATTTGGTTATATAAATTAAATAGAAATAATAATTTTAATTATTAATTTTTAATTTAATAAAACGCTTACTTCAAATCCAATCAATCATAGTATACGATAGGTTAACCAGTAAACGGGTTACGGTAGACGTAGAAATTATACGTAATTTATGATTAATGTTGTCTGTTTTTATTACTAAAATTGAAAATGCAAGTTATAATTAAATATAAATTATATAATATATACACAAGAAAACTAATAATCTTAAATCGATATTGTCTGATAATCAAGACGGTTAGTTTTTTAATTATCAGCAAAGGTGTATTACGTGAACTCTCTAATGCAAAGAGTAGTATATGTCGACAAACTTCAAACTTTTCATATTTCTGTGATTTTAATTTTGAAATCACCTTGTTATTAATATTACCTTATTCTTAAGGTATTGTATTAAACATTTTTTTTTTTAAATTGGCAATACACCTATTGCCCTGAAAGTCTGTTAAACAATGCTTGGAGCAGTGGGTCACTTTATTATACATTGATCACTGAAACATTATATCTTAATTGAAAAATATGATAACATAAAATTTATTAAGGTCAATGATCGATAAACAATTCATTCCATTCAGTCATGTATATAGCATTTCTGCAATAGTTTTTAGTCGCATAACTGGTACACATTCAACGAGTCGAATGTTTAAAATTATGTCGATATATGGAAATTAATGTACACAGCTGGACACGCAAAAGTTATGTAACATTATTTGAAACCAAAACATATAAAAATATTTTTTATATTTTCTAGTTATTATGTATAAGAGATATGGCATAACAAATGGTAATTTACATTTTATCATATGATAATTTACATGGTTTTAATATAAGAATTTATAATTTTAAAAAATGAATTTACAAATTATAAAAAGTTTTTTATATTTTTATATTTGATAATTTTTCTTCTTTTTCATCATATTTCATTTACCAGTTGTTTAAGGTCAGCCACCTTAGTCACTAAATTCAACATATCCCGATCCCCGCATCGTCAACACATACCCTAAATCTGGTTATACCACTTTTAATCTCATCCACTCTGATATTTATTTGATAAAAATATTGAATACTATCATGTAATCAAAAAAAGAGAAATCAACGTTTTACAAAAATATTAAATTTTTTAGGTTTTCTACGACAATATGTCAACGATCTCTATGATGATGCCATTTTGAGTATGTGGTTATACAGTAGTTTTATTAATGCAGTTATTACTACTATAAAATTATGTGATTGTCATATACTAAAACAATAATCCTTGAACTGAAATTGTTAAATTTTTAGATTACGATGACTGCAATATTGTACATCCAGTGACTTGGTGTGTGCGTAACATAAGAAGTTTGTATTCATTTTTTATATTACGTTGTTTTAGACTTAATGATTGCATGACATCAATAATATCAATCATAATAATCAATTGTACGCAGGTCAACGATATTGAATTTTTAAAAGTATAGTTTGTGACCAATAAATACCTGTATACGTGCAATCGGACACCGAATAAGATAAATACATATAATAATTGTACAATAAAATTAATTCTAATATAATTTACACATTATCTCTTTCACTTTTCTTCTACTTAAAACTTAACACAACCAGAATGAATGATTAAACAAACTGATGCAATTCTTTATAAATATAATAATTTTAAATTTGTAAATCATTTCAAAAATTATGCTTATTGCATGTTGTAATCGTAAATAATTTGAAAATGATTATCTTATAATTATTGATAAGTGTATGATACTTATTAAAAAAATTATCAACGATAATAATATTCATGGTCCTAGATTTTTATTTTTCAATAGTGGAGAACAGAATACAAGCGTATTGTGAAGGTAACGTGGAGTTTACAATATCATACAATATCACACAATACATAGCATACAATATCATACAATTTATGATTGTTTTGAAAAACAATATGTTTAATTAATGAGTATTTATTCATAAATAGAATTTGGTCAATAGTAATTGTTTCAGTTAATCTTATTTTCACACCTTTAGCTTCCAATACGTTGACTCATATATCCATATATCCAAAATATAATCGTTTTTAGGGGGTCACAATTAAGCGTCTTCTAACAACGACGACAGTCCGTCCTGTAACGGTTCGTGAACACTAAAGACTCCGTCTTAATCAACGGATTAACTCGCTGTAAGTGTCGGATAGTCCGCAATGGGAACACCCGCTATCCGGGGCACGATCGATCCGTTATAGGAACCGTTTGAAACAGTCGTGTCCCGTTAGTTACCAGAAGAGATGAAACATCATCTCACTGTGTGACCATTTTACCAACTGGTCGTAAAGCAAGGGTGGTATCAGCGTTCCCGGCAGAAACAACACATCTTGTCACATTTCGTGCCATTCGTCCATCGTTTGGGCTTTTAGGTGACCCGACGTCACTGAAGTTACTGAAGATCGTCCATCCACTGCTGGCCACATTACCCTTTTGACGTCGTACGTAGAGGTGCTCTCGGTGCCCACAAAGTCGATCGGGAACGTCTGCGTGATGACCTGCACGATCTCATAGAAGACTGTATAGTACGCACAGGCGCTCTTAATGACCGCCTGACACTGGACCCTGGCCAATGTCTCGACGCCCCACGGGTTATAAGCCAACATAGAGGCCTTTGTCAGAATGCCGTACAGTAATATCGATTGCACGACGCTCACAGACAGACGCCTACGGCCCTCCCGCGAGCCACGGACGTTTGGCATAGGTACGGACAGGGCGTACATCACCTGCTTAGTTTTCTCCGAGGTGGCGTGCAAGTGCGCACTGAACATCATTCTTTTGTTCTCTATGATCACTCCTAGGTATAAAGAGACGTTCCTAGCCGTACGGCCGGACACTCGAGTCGTAACTGGGATTCGACCGTCTTGTAACGAAACATTAAAAAATGGGTGGTTTAAACTTAGATCTCTAATTGACTGGCTAGAGTCGTTTCATTCGTTTTTGTTTTTAAATTCTGAAATCGGTACCTTTTTCGTGCAACCCAGATTAGTAAATTCATTTAAAAAATTTGTCTATCCTTTCAAACATCTTATGAAAATGTAACCGTTTATCTAATGCACCGGCCGATGTGTGTTACCAAGGTACTTTGGAAACTTTTGACTACATAATTATATACATACTATGACGGTTGCCAATCCGTTATTCACAAACACTGGTGAAAAAATCGTGGTAATTATATTATAACAATTTCACCCAATGAAACTTTCTTCTATTATAAAATGAAAATGAAAATAAATATTACGTAATTTTTGTCATACAAAATGAACTTATAATAAATTAGAAATAAAATTATTCTAATTAAATAGGCTTAACATATTCTAAATTAAATGAATTTTAACATAAAAAATATTCTAGGGTATATGAATGTTGCGGGTTATGATAGCAAGTTATATTTTTCTACAATAATTATGTTAAATTTTAGTTTAAATTATAATAATAGATTAATAATAATAACAAAATTATAATAACAAAAAATGCAACGGAGGGTTGCAGAAACTCCATAATGGTCTCATCTGTTAACGTTTCTTTACCTGAGTCACGTGATTTTTTGTTTATCGCTGTAACCTTTTTAATTTTTGAGTTATCGCATTTATTGTGAAGCGCAATTTTCGTCCGTGGCGATTTTGACGATGAACGCGAAACAAGAACAGCGAGTTTGGATGAAATTCTTTGTGAAACACGGGAAAACTTTCTCAGAAACTTTCAAACTTTTGACTGAGACCTACGGGGATGAAACCCTGGGTTGTTCAAGGTGTTATGAGTGGTACTAGCAGTTCAAACAAGGTAGGATGTCCGTCGAAGATGACCCTCGTTCTGGGAGACCCTCAACGTCAACTGAGGACGCTCATGTGGCCCAAGTGAACGCTCTGGTTCGTTCAAACCGCAATCTGACGATCCGCGAAATGGCTGATGAGTGTCGAATATCCTTCGGATCATGTCAGGAAAATTGCGTGAAGCTGTGAGAAAAAAGAGGCCAGAAATGTGGGCGAGCGACGAGTGGATGCTTGACCACGACAATGCGCCCTGTCACACCACCCTCCTGATTCGCCAGTTTGCGCCAAAAACGCGATGACTGTTCTTCCCAGCCCCCGTATTCATCTGACCTACCCCCCCATACTTCTTTCTGTTCCTCAGGCTCAAATACCCAATGAAAGGACAGTGTTTTGACACCGTAGACGTCCTGAGACAAAATTCGCTGGAGCGCCTGATAAGCGTCCCGTCTGAGGCTTATTCCGACTGCATAGACCAATAAAAAAAACACTGGGAGAAGTTTATACGTAGCTATGGAGAGTACTTTAAAGGGGATAGTATTTGAAAATTGTTTAAAATTTTTAATAAAGAGTTATTGAGATAATTCCGGAAATTTTTGTTCAGACCTCGTATAATCTATATATAACGTTTGAATAAGCCACCTATTCACTTATTGTCAATTATTAATAACATTATACAAATACCATTTTCAATCTTTATTTTTGTTTTTTTTTTTTTTTGTTTTAGTTAACAAAGATGCCAAAGAAGCCTTAGCCCATGCATACAAGTACATAGGTGTCGTAAATTACATTTAAATATTTTTCACAAATGATATATATATTTATTTAAATTGATAAAATATTTTCTTAAATGAATATTTTGTACCAATCATTATTGGCATAAGGAAATGTAATAAAACAAGTTCATGTATTTTGCTATACAACAGTATGCTCGAAACTATGTCCTGAATAAAATAGCAACTATTACAATATTCAGACTTTAGAGGCAGTTTGGTTTTTTCTTTTATCATTCTAATTTTTCAATATATCTAAAAAATAATATTGTAAATATAAAAATTAATTCCGTGAACATTTAACGATTAATCAAGCTTTTCAATAATATTGTTACATAACAAACCGAATAATGTACACACAGTGAAGTAATTTGTTTTAATCCTTTTTTCCCACTAAATATGAAAAAGTTCCTGGAAGCCAAAACGAAAGTGGTAAGTTAATAATATTATTGATGGGTATTTTTGGATATATCCATGTTATCAATTTTATTCTGACACTGCACTCAATGCAGTCACAACAGTTGGACATGTACTACGTTTTCTGAAGATGGAACGGTTTTGAAATGTCAAAATAAAATTGACAACATAGATATATCCAAAAACACATCAATAATAATACTCCAATCCATAAAAGTATTTTTAATCAATTCATAAAGTTAAAAATAACGGCGTTGGGAAAGTGGCGTCCCCATCGCCCAGTACAATGCAAGATGTACTGCAATAGCCATCACAATGACCTGAAATGGTTATTTTATGTTATGTATATTTTATAGTTAACGACCTAAGAGTTATAGAGGAATATTTCTTTTAGACACATGTTACAAAGTATATGTGTCATTATTATTAGAAAGGATTAACCCATACGTTTATGAAATAGTCGGAGACTATCAAAGTGGGTTTAAAAAAGGTAAATCTACACTAGATCATATTTTTACACTGAGGCAGATAATGACTAAGTTCTATGAATTTGAAAAAGAGTTGCATCTTATATGTATAGACTATAAACAAGCTTACAACAACATTGGTAGGGACAGGCTATAGAAAACATTAGAAGTACTAGGCATTCCTAAAAATTATATTAGTCTCATAAAAGGTAACAAAATGTTACAATTGTAACAATGCAGTAACAAAAAAACTGCATGCAGAGTTCGTTCCCTACAAAAAATGTCAGAAAACTTTGAGGTAAAATTAGGCCTTCGAAAAGGGTATGCTTTATTACCCACTCTATTCAACTTAGCATTAGAGAAAGTAATGAGATGGTAGAAAAATAGAAATATGTGGGGAACGAGTAATATTAGAGTACGCGGATGATATTGTGGTAATGGGAGAGACGAGAGAAGAAGTCATAAATACTACGTCTAAACTATTGAGAGCAAGTAAAACTATGGGTCTGTGTGTAAACGAAGAAAAGACGAATTATTTAATGGTAGCGAGAAAAAAGCCAGCCATAGACCATATAATAATAGATGATTATAGGTTAAAGAAAGTTGAGGTTTTTAAATACATAGGCGTCAACATAAATAGTAACAACAATATGCATGAAGAAATTAACGATCGAATAGCATGCGGTAATCGATGCTACTATAGTATAATGAAATTACTTAGATCAAAACGACTATCACGCAACTCAAAGACACTATTGTACCACAGCTATCTACGACCAGTAGTCACATACGCGAGCGAAACTTGGTCATTGGCCAAAGAAGATAGCAAACGTCTAATTACATTCGAAAGGAAGGTGCTGAGGAATATATATGGTTCAAGGTATAACGCAGAGTTGCAAACATATAAGAGAAGAAAAAATCAAGAATTACAGAAGCTATATCACAGGCCAAATATTATATCGTATATAAAATGCAAACGTCTAGAATGATTTAGTTATGTCTGGAGAGCGGACCGATAAGTAATGAAAGAAGTTCTAGTTAATCAAATGAATAAAAATGTCCGTTAGGAAGACCAAGGACCCGATGGATGGATGTTGTGGCTCAAAACATCAAAAATATAAAAGAGAACTCGATTTTTGACGACGCATATGACAGAGTGAAGTGGAGAGGTTTTGTGATGGCAGCGATGACCTTTATGGGCTGACAAGCTGAGGGAGAAGAAGATAAAGTTAATAATAAGCAATATTATTAACTTTCAGAATTCTAGAAAAAAAAATTTCAAAACTAGATAACTAATTATATTGATTCAGGAAAATGACAATTAAATCTAAGAACGAAATGTAAAAGTGACTTTTGTTTTGAAATATGTCATTTATTGGATCCCAATAGTTTTTTTGAAAAATGACATCAATTTTGCAGTTTATTATCTATTCTAAAAATTACAAAATAACCGGCTGATCAACTTAAATTCATTAAAGATATACAAACAGCACATGCATTTTGACATGTAGGAACGTGTTTACGAAAATGTTGTATCTCTAAAATCTTGTCATTCGAAAATGATATTAAATCTAACCTACATTTTAACGATATTATCGACGAGGTTTTAAAATAGAAAATAATTAAACGTTTGTGAATAAATTTTAATATATTGTGAATTCTATACATATTGCTAGATGTATTACTAAATTAGCTTAACACATTAACTGTTAATGATGTTTTTAACACTCAAAATAATAAATCGATACTATTTACATATTTTTTTAGTTATATCGTCAGGATATTATAACTACATGCTTACAACATTTAAACCATGTGTTGGTATGTATAATCATTTAATGTAAGACACATTTCATAAAAGTAATTGAAAAATTCCAATAATTCACCAATCATTGTTCGTATATATGTATGAATAATAAAAAATGAAATATGTAGCTACAGTCTTCCTTGATTCACACACAATCACAGAATTGTTTTTCAGTTATTATCAAACCAAAGCATAAAACAAAGATTTTTCATTTATACTTTGGACAGTTATTAAAAGAAAGGACTTATATTAAAACCAATTACATTACAGATCATGCAACATACGTTTTACATTTTTGAACTTTTCATTTTCAGATTTTTTGTTCATATTAATGTTTTATTTCGAATGTTTTCAGATATATCCATGTCTTCAGTTTTTGGCTGACGTTTCGGACTCATTGCATAGTCAATCTTCAGAGCGATAATTACTGTACCGAGGTTGTAACTATACTGCCGACCTGGCTCGTGTCCTACTTTCTTTTATACCAAGAACGTGGAGTCGCTTATCTTTGACGTCATCATTGACTGGCTGTTGTTTAACGTTTCCGGTAACAGCTGGTTGTTTACCATTAATGATGTTTTTGTCCGTGAGTGGTTTCTGACCTTACAACAGAGAAGACGAATGGAAACTTAGTAAAACATGATTACCGATTATACACAAGGAAAAAAGAAGACAAGTTACCAGAGAAGACAAAATTATAACCGAGGTAGCCACAAGTGCAACAAATGAAAATTGCCGTTGTAAAAAAGGAAGAATAAAATGCAAAGAATGCCAGAAATAGTTCACGTACAAAAACATCATTAATGGTAAACAACCAGCTATTATCGGAAACATATGAATAATAACAGCCAGTCAACGATGACGTCACCGATAAGGGATCCCACGTTCCCGTTATAAAGAAAGTAGAACACAAACCAGGCCGGCAGTATAATTACAACCTCGGTACAGTGACTATCGCTTTGAAGATGGACTATGCAATGAGTCCGGAACGTCAGCCAAAAACTGAAGACATGGATATATCTGAAAACATTAAGTTTAAGTTTTAACACATTCACATATTAATGTTTCTTATATTTTTTTCTAAACGTTATAATTTTCGTATTAATTTAAATCATTTAATGTCCATGTGTGTGTACTTCTTGTATTTTACGGCCTGTATATTCTGACTTACATCATTTGAAATGTATGTAATATATCTCAAATGATTTTTCATTCTGATATAAATTTTGTCAAATCAAATTAATACTATTTATTTATTGTAAGTATTATTTTTATTCACAACGAATAAATTATAAAAATTTATAAATAATAAATACCGAATAAATAATGGTAATGTTATGATAACCTAAACTTACATAAAATAACAATTTATTCACAAAAAAAAAATATAATTTGTAGTATTGTGATGCAACAAAATTTGTGTTGGAATTCACAAGAGATAATATCATATGAGATACATGTTAAAGGGCATAAGTTACAATCGTAAAAGTTTTAAGGCATTAACAGTATAAGCAATACAAAAGATGTAATAAAAAAGTGTTAACACTTACACAATATTTACAATTTTTAGTAAAAACTTAATTAAAATTATCGCTATTTAAAAATAGGCAAACCAAGTTTAAAAAAATTACTATAGCAATAACGAATAATGTTTGTTTATATCTCCGGTAGAACAACGGTTTTTTAATTAGGCCTTTTCTCGCAAAATAAATTAAACCATAACTTATCGCCAAGCACATTAACGAATATCACGATACAGAAACAATTGCTTGAATTTAAGTTGTAAAATTTTATGGATCACAGAATTTTACGAAAAATTGATGTACAGACTTAAAATAGTAAAAAGAAAACTCTTATTTTATCCAATTATTATTACTGTATTGCAGTGAAATATAAAAAAATATATAATCTATTCATAAAAGGAATTATGAGAAAGAAAATTCTTTATTGACTTGTATCCATTTCCATAATTATTATATCCAATTTTCAATCAACCCACATAATTTCTAGTTATGAATAATTTACGCTGAGTTGTATGCTTTAATCATAGTAGGTTTACTCTTTTTTTAGCTACTTCTCGTGCAGTAGGTCCGGAAAAGTATTGTCATTTTAGTAGAGGTCTGATCTTAACGTTGTCAACTGCATTTATACAATAACAATTATTGTACTAGTTTCTAATAATATTTTTTTCCATTGAATTGTAGCTTGCATAGGTAAAAATATTGATTACGTATTTTGATAAATAATACAATATAATATCTATATTTATGTACATTCAAAAATATACTATTTAAAATACAAAAAATAAACTTGTGTCAGATGACTAAAATACAATAATATTATGCAAAGTATGCTTACAAAATTATGTTGTAGAGAAAAATTTTTGTGCATATGCGTTTTCTGTAGTACATATTATCTATTTGGAAAATTGATGAAGTGATCACATCTATTAATGACATCATTTTATAAATAACAATAATTTAATTACGATGGTTTTACAATTATACATATTTAGACAATATATTAATTGACATTTAAATCTATATATTTTGCACTATGCTTAATTTTTATTAATATTTTATTAATATTTTTTGGTAATAAATACATTATCAAAATAATAATATATCCTAAAATCTATTAATAAATTTATATAAAAATTATAATTATTGTCCTTAATGAAGAAAAGATTGAAAACATAATAATACATACAGATATTAATAATTCATATAACTGTAGTCATATTAATTCCTTTTTATTAATGCACAATACAATAATAGTTATTACATAAATTTAAAACCTTCATTTAGATCGAATCATAGAAAACAATATTATACCTAGTAAGTATTACATTTAAATACGTATAAAATAAAACTCATACTCAAATTGTGTTCAATTATTATTTATTTGCACTTTAAATGAATATCAGCGATATAACAAAAATCTATACTTTTACTTTATATTAAAGTATATTTTAAATTTACATACAAAAAAATCATTAAATATTTTTTTAACTATCCAACATAATATAATATAATATACTTTCTTTACTGTGTAGAATACATCAATGGCGCAGATGCTTTTAAACATGTATATTTTAACAATTGTAAGTCAGCTAATTACAATCAAAATCATTTAGTTTAAGTAGCGATTGAGTAAAATATTTCGATTGACACACTAGGTTAATGTATTATTAGTGATGTTATAAACATAGATTTTTGAGATTGAGTTGAACTCGAACCTGATTTATTCTAATTTTAACGAACCCTAACCGAACTGAACTGTTCAATTTAAATATTCAAATATGTGTTAACAATGAACTTTGCTTTTTATTAAAAAAAAATGTATTTGCGAATAATTGTTAAGACATTATAATAAATTTATAGTATTGTCAACGTTGTATCTGTACTTCTAATAGATTTGACAAAAAATAAATCTTTGAAATGAAAAATATAAAAATTTTTTTTTGAATTAAACTTAAAAGTATTCAAGAAACAAATTTATTTAAGAAATATTTCTTACATAATATGCTTCTTATGAATCAATGTGTATTGGACGGGAACACGAGAATTTTTTGTTTGAACGTAAGATGTATTTTGAAAATCAATACGGATTTTAAACTATCGACTAAATATAATAAGTAATATACGGATATTGCGTGGAAGCTTGAAACAAAGTCGTGACAAGCTAAATTGACAATATGTAGAAAATTATCGTCACCCATATAATAATTTTATACTGTAAAATCATGTTGATATTCGGCCTATTTCTTCATGATATCTAAATTAAAGATATTTAAGCTTAAAAAATATAGCAGCCGAAGTCAATAAACTAACCCAGCCTGTTCGGTCAGGAATAAATATTTTATCTACTGGTTTTTAGTTCTGATAACTTGTACGTATCCCAAAAACCTAATGCTTAAAAAAATGCTTTTATATGAAAAATTATGTACTTAGCAGAATACAAAATAGTTAATTCCCTTATTTGAAATGAAAAATTGACTGCATATTAAAAATCAAATATAAATTTTTTCTAGTTAATTTAAAAACGAAATTAGCACCATACTCAGGTAATTTGTATTTGAAAACAAAGTAACACATATTGTATCGGCTTAAGAAATATCAATCTTCAAAAAATAATTGATTTAATATGCTTTTAATATCTGATATAATAATAATAATAATAATAAATACATACATGTGCTTAATGAATATTAAGGATATAAATAAGTCTAATTGAGTAAATATAAAATATTTTAGATGTTCTACACCAGTATTTGGATGATCTCTTTAATGATGCCACTTCGAGTTTGTAGATATATTATGGGTTAATCAATGAAGTTTAATAACTACTCTAAATATATTAAATAATCATATACTAAAACAATATGCCTTTAACTGATATCATTCAATTTTTAGATTACGTCAATTGCGAAATTAAACATCCGTTGAAATGGTGTGAGAAAAACATAACAAGTTAGCATTAGTTTTTAATAAATATATTCAATTGTGGCAGACTCTATAAATATTGTAATTTAAAACTTCATGTAACTTTATAATGATATCTAGTTTATATATATTAAACTTATCTACTATTTTGTTCAATTATTATAAATGTAGTTTTTTTATGAGTTTATTGAAGCTTTCATGGATTGGAAATTTATTATCTGTGTGATTTTTGGAAATATCCACGTAGTTTTTTTATTACGAATCACTATGAAAATAAAACAAATCTGTATAAATTCAATAACCCTAAATGATATATATCATAATTGAAAATCTTATTATTGTTTGTTGGTATTAGGAAAAGTTAAATGATTTTTATCTTTTATTTATTTGTAAGTGCATGTTGCTTTTTATGATAAATCATTTATGTGACTAACATCTATGATCCTAGGTTTAGTTGAAATTGAAGGGGTAGAGAATATACAATTTGCTTGTATAGGTAAATATATGAATTTAATAACATTAAAAATTTAACGAACACAAAACCATAAATTTGTTGTACATAATATATATTATTATTTAATTGGACAACATCATTATATTTTGTAAATTATTTAGTATAATTTAAAAACAAATATGTCATTGATTTTATCTTACCCATATTAAAACTTACTAATTAACATTGAAGTTTTGTTAAAAAAAAATATTTACATAATTTTTAATGCATAAATCTAAAATAAATCTATTTTTCATTCATACGGACAAAAATAATAGAAACAAAAACTATTTCAATGAAAAACATTTTATAGAATATTTTACTACTCTAGGATTTAAAAGTGAGTAATCTTTATGTTCACTGAAAATTTCAAGGAAATTTCTACAATTTTCACTGAGGCGACCATCTTATAAATATATAATAATAATATTATAAATTGATTTAAAGCTACAAATACACTCATTGTCATTTAGCAACACATTGAAATAAAATATTCAATTATTATATTTTTTTAGTGAAAGAAGATGCCATAGAAGCTCTGAAACATGCGTACTATAAACTGTGTAAGTTATTTACATTTAAATAATTTTCTGAATGGATAATATTTGAATAAAAATTTAACGCATTTTTCCCCATTTTATTTACATAACGATACAACAGGAGACAACGTCACATATTCTGTTGTTGAACCAAAAAATTAAAGCGACAACACGATATATAACGATTAATACAAATTTTCAATACGGTCAAATTTTTTTTTACATTTTTCATACCAGTTCTTAATGTCCTCTATTGTCACGAAAATCATATTGTAAACATAGTTTATTCAATGAACAGTTCATGGTTTTATGTCATAAATCGTAATTGAAGTATATGTTACAGAAAATACGATATTATAGGATAATGTTTAATTTACTCACGTGAACTTTTTCGTGACTCTAAGCATCGGCGTCCGACAAGGATCCGCTGGAATCAGAGAATTCTGCACAGGCTTTGGCCATACGAATATACGTCACGATGTACAGTGGGTACTTACTGGACGGCAGGTGAACTAAAAATGACGAGCGTAGATTCGTTTTGTATCTAACTAGATTTGTAGTTGTATAACGTTTCAATAAAATTGAGATACAGTTAATCACCATTATATCAAACGAGTGATTTTTTACTAACTGCTTCCCAGACTCGTACGCTACGATATACACATTATATTGGTTGCTCGATAGTCTTTCATATAATCCCACAGCATGAAATACGGTATATTGAATGATATATTAATTTGTATATTTTTTCTCCTTGATAATAATTAAGATCCTACAATTCGGAAAATGAACGGTATGTTATATTTTATTCATTTCATGATTTGAAAAGTAAATATATATGTATTCTATGAAATATATTTAATATTTTTAATTATAGAAGATACTACAAAATATATAAAAGAACTTGTGATTATTTTATACACAAATGTTTAAAACCCGAAATAACAAAAATTATACACAATATCCGCGTATACGTATTTCGATAACTACGTTGTCATCATCACCCTTTATCAGCTCTTATCACCTTTTCTAGCTGAAATTTTCATGAGTAGATTTGAAATCAATATTAAAAATACTTATAACAACTTTCCAAAATTTTGGGTTAGGTATGTTGATGATTGTTGCAATAGTAGACGAAACATTTAATATAGATCTTTTCCTTCAACACATTAACTCCCAGTATCCTTCAATAAAATTCACATATAAAATAGAATTAGAACGAAAATTACAATTCTCAGACTTATTAATTAAAAGAGTAGATAATTAGCTAAAATTTGAAATTTATCGGAAGAAAACACACACGTTTAGATATATTCATAAAAAGTCGAATCACCATTGGCAACAAAAAATGTCAACATTTTTAATATGGTTTATAGATTAGTTAATATCCCTTAGAGAAAAAATATTTTGACAAAGAATTTAAATTAATAACGCAAATCGCTAAATTTAATGAGTACGAAAAAGATTTAGTTTTGAAAATGGTCAAGAAACATAAATGGTCAAACGAACTTAGGATGGTAACACCTAACAATAGATTAGAAAATAAAATAATAAGGTCAGCAATGGTATTTTATCACAAACTTTCATATGGCTTAACAAAAATTTTCAAATATTATGGGGTTAATATAGTTACAAATAAAAACAATAATTTAAGAACACTATTAGGAAATACAAAGGATAAAATAGATGAAGGAGGGAAATCGGTTATTTATAAAATTCAATGTGAAAATTGTAATAAATTCTAAATAGGCCAAACAAAAAGAAATACAAATGTTAGGTTTAAAGAACATTTAGGAAACATTAAAAATCAAAAAGACGATAAATCTTCTGTCGCGGAACATTTATTGATTACTAACCATAACATTAAATCAGTAAAACTTTTAAAAAAATATAAATAGTTATAAGGAATTAACGCTGATGACGACAACGTAGTTGTCGAAATACGTATACGTGGATATTGTGTATAATTTTTGTGATTTCGGGTTTTAAACATTTGTGTATAGAAGATACTATTAATAAATATTATTTTTTTAGTTGTAGCTAGTAAATATTACTCTTATATGTATGAAACGCTCGAACCATGTGTTGGTATGCATCATAATTTAACACGAATATTACAAATATAAGAAAATATTAATGATTTAATTGCAATACGTAACACGGTATCATCTAAAAAAATGTCTAAAAATGGTCACTTTACTATTGCGGTAAAAACGTAAAGGAGCGTAATTGGTATTTTAAATAAAATGAAATTTAATTTTTATATTTTGAAATATATGACAATTTTGTCGCAATTTTTTAAGTGGACGTTTTCTAATACAATAATTTAAGCGCCATATTTTTACGTCTATTCAAATACAATAAACATATTAATAAGTATTCAAAATTAATCCATTTTCCATCACTCAATCACTGATTTTATTTTTGAAATATTTTTAAATCAAACCATACAGAGTATTACCCAGTAGAAGAGGATCAGATAACTTCCACGACCTCCTCAGCCAATCATTAATGCGACTAGTGAGGTTACGTCAGGTCGACAGACGATGTAAAATTTTGACAAATAATATGAGAAATCTTAAAGGAAACGTGAGCGGATTGTTCCATCTCGGACAGGAGCTACAATTGAGTGGAAATAATATAGCCAGTTGTGGATGAGGTTTGAAGAATATTGCGTGTGATACCAGCCGAACGGCTTGTGCAGTAATTGTTTTACTAATAATGGTACGGGTCTACTCAAGGCTTGTAGTGTTGACGGTGTAGGGATATCACCACTTCTCGCAAAGAGCAGAATCGCCGCATTCGTCATTTAAAAGTGAAGTGTTTGACGAAGCTAGTCCATAGCGTGGATGACGATCTTTGGGGTAAGCTCTACAAAATCGTCCTTAGGAAGCTTCGGGGGCCAGCCACGATGGCAGAAATGGAACCGTGCGCTGTGCGTAATATCGCCGACGTCTTGCACCCGAGTCGACTTTTCCGGAGGCCGGTGACAGAAAGGTGCTGGCCCACGTGATAGAAGAACGTGCGGTCGTGCCGGAGTCCTCTTTAACTGAGGTCTCAACAGCCAACTACCGCTTAAATTTATGGAACAAGGTCCCTGATCCGGACAGTTTACACATCCGGGTCTAGAGCGTTGTACACACGACTAGACGGACGATGCAGTAAGGCATGTTAAACGCGTGCCTGAGGGGCGGAACCTTTCATGGGCGTTAAAAGCGAGCGAGTTTTTTCAACAAACCGAGAAAGCCCGAGGGGGTTCCGTCTTCGTACCAACAGCTGCGACTTCTCGACGACGTAGGGATGATCCTAGAATTGCTGATGGTAATCAGAATACTCGTGTACCCAGAACAGGTATCGTATTATCCGAAAGACAATACGGTATTTAAAAAGAAAGATCAATCGATGACGCATTTCATGTGGTGCAGACGCATCTTGTTGACGCTTGTAACGCTCGTCGAGTTACGGTGGTCGTAAGTCTGGACATCCGGTACGCGTTCTACTCGGTAGACTGGGTGATTATCTATGTGGCGCTGGAGCGTATGGATATTCCACCGGATAATTGAGTCATATGGGTATGGTAAGGCGCTGGACCTGTGCAGCGATGAACGGAGAGAGCCGATCACAATGAAAATTACCTGTGGTGTGCCGCAGGGCTCCGTGCTCGGACCTCTCCTCTGGAACGTCGCGTACGATGCTGTGTTTCGTCTTCCCGTTCCCGTGAGGGAACGATCACAGTCGACTACGTGGACGACACGCTGATCGTGGCGGACGGGGATATGGTGAAAGAGGTGCAGAACCACGCCAATGCCGCACTCATGATGGTCGCGAAGCACATGCGTGCGTTCGGCCTGCGGCTTGCCGTCGACAAGACGGAAGCCATTGTGTTCACAAACCGTTATGGGACGACCGAACTCCGGTTACGACTTAAGGGTCATGCTGAACTGCTAAGAGTATCCCGTAAGTATCTAGAAGTGATCGTAGAGTACAAGGGGACAATATTTGGTGTGCATTTGTGCCAGTGGGTGATGTCCGCCCTGTCTGAATTCAGAAAGTCGGTGACCGGTGGATAGGGCCGTAGCCATTTGTTTGTGAACGTCGTCGATCAATATTGTATAAAGCACTCCTACGTAAGCATCTATGTTGGCCTACAATTAGCGAGGAGTCGAGACGTTGGTCATAGTACAGCGTTGGGCGGCCATCAAAAGCGCAGTATGCACACATCTCCTATGTCACACCGTGCAAGTCATCTTGTGACCGCCTTCGATTGACCATCTGGCCGTCGAGCGCACCTACAAGTACGACGACAAAAAGACGATGTTATTGACTGTGATATAGACGGACGGTTGTCAAAAACTCCGGTGAC
Organism: Schlechtendalia chinensis; assembly: GCA_019022885.1. Taxonomy (NCBI): domain Eukaryota; kingdom Metazoa; phylum Arthropoda; class Insecta; order Hemiptera; family Aphididae; genus Schlechtendalia; species Schlechtendalia chinensis. The sequence continues at coordinate 1,285,225 of CM032345.1, read as the reverse complement.
ATTGAGTCATCCGAGAGTCTTGACGATAGATGAGTGAGCACGGAATGTGGCAAGATGGAACGCTCCTACCAGAAGTAGCCAAGAGTGAACCCGAACGCTGGTACCACCCTTGCTCTTTGACCGGTGGTTGAGGAGGTCGCACAGTGAGATGACGTTTCATCTCTACCAATTACTAATGGGACACAGTTATTTCAACCTTTTTCAACACCGGATCGGTCGTGCCTCGAAGAACAGGTGTAGCCATTGCAAACCGCCCGACTCTTACAGCGAGAAGGATGACAACGTGTTTCACACGCTCGTTCGTTGCGAGGCGTTCGAGTGGGTGAAAGGCGCGTTATAGGTCGTTTATATCCACACAGTATCGTCGCCCACATGCTGGAGTCAGGCGCCAAGTGGGAAGCGATTGCTCAATTCGCATTGCCCTTCATGGGTACAAAAGAAAAAGCTGAGCGTGACAGGCAGTCGCTAGATGGTATGGTTTGATCACGTCACTGGAGAAGAGGGAAATCCATTAGGGCTGATAGTAAATTTTATTTTTTTAAGGGGGAAAGTGGGAGACACAGTTCTGTCGCTTTTTCTTGAACACGCGCATATGTGCAATATGTATATACTTAATTTGTATGGAATGGCGTATCAAAGGATTGTTTGGTCACCCACCTTAGCCTATAATTTTTTATATTGAAGAATCTGACACACTGCCCCAAGCATTGCTTAACAGGCTTTCAGAGCAGCGAGTATCTGAACCTGAATATTGTTCTTCTGTGGTGAGGGCTACAAACGACAGACCATTTTATTAGCTCAGTGGAGCTACTCAAGGGTTGCCACAGGAAGATGTTCTCAGCGTATGGGTAACGCCAACCGACATAGCGCCAATCAAGACCGAGGGCACCGAATCCTCGTACCACATTTACACGTCGATGCGCAACCGCATCGTCACAACTTGACGACCCGTCCGATCGGCTGGGTCGTACCCTGAACGCGCACGTGCGGGCGAGATTTGCAAGAGGGCTTAGCCATTCACACAAAACCTAGCCCGTATAAATTCAACCCAGACGAACTAGGCTCGATCTGTATTATCACAACCTCGAAATGGTCCTCGTCACGGGGCGTTAGCGACACCTGTACTACTATTTTTACTTGCGTTAATAGTAGAACATGCCTCGAGCGACCTTCGCATCAGCTACTCTTCCGTCTTAAGATAATTTTTATCAACATCAGATATCAATTGATCAAACTCCTAAATCTCCGCTATGTTAGTAAAAGAGTAAGATCGGAGACTAAACTCTGTGCCTTTGGAGCCCTCTCCGAGTTTTCTTTCGACCCGTAGTTCTCTCACCCGTCCAAGCCAGTACAGAGAATCTGGTTCAAACACCCCCCGTGGGTTTTGAACTGACAGAATAGATACTTCATCTACTCGATCATGCGCAACACAACTAAGATCACACACCCCTCGGACGGATTTAGCATTCACGTCCATCCTCTTCCCACAAGCCAGGAGGTGGATTGTCACGTGGACGACCCATTCGTCAAGTTAGGTTCGTACCCTAAGTCGCCCACCAGGAGAACCATGGTCGGCGACCACTAATTCGAATATTCGTGGCTAGCCCCACGACAAGGTCATTCCGTTATTTCCAAGTTACGAACGCTGGAGGGTTGCGTGGGCCCGTGCATGGCCCTGACCTACCCAGGCAATACACAGGAATGCCAGAACGTCTTTTGTTTCCACCGTTATACAATAAGTTATCATGGCTGAGGTGTTCGCCAAAAAAGTTCTCAACGTTTTCAGAGCAGTGGATGTATTGCAAATTTAAATAAAAAAAGGGACATCACAATTGTATTCTAGGACGAACTTTCGCGTCTATGTGCGAAAGATAGGTATAAAGTAAAAATAAGCACGTAGAGTGTTGGAACGTTAACTGGTAGAAATAGAGAATTATTAAAAGCATTAAAGAGGAGAAATATCAATATTTGTTGTGTGCAGGAAACCGGGTAGAAAGAGGAGAAAAAATAGGAGATGGTTATAAAATAATATTGTTTACGCTTCAAAATCTATCGAAATAAACTCTCTAGATGGGCTGTACACGCGATTATAATAACCGGACGAAGGAGACGAGATATGAAAGAGAATACCAAAAAAATACTAATTAAAGAACAATAATATATTATGATGAGAAATAATGCAAAATACATTAACTAAATACAATATAACAGAATCGTATGGCTAGTGTTAGCAAAATTATAAGAATGGCAATATTTGATATATGTATATGCATAAATATATAAGTACAAGTGTAATATAATAATAATATACAAAAGAAAAACTCACAATGGTTGCGTGGTACAATAGAGAAAGATTCGGCGCTACGACCAGTGATTGCGTGGTGCAATAAAATACAAGATTCGGCGCTATGACCAGTGGCTATGAAAAAACAGGAAAACTTTGTTGCTGCGACCAATGGTGCACCGATGACGGACACGGTACGACAAAAACCCGTCGCGCGACATACAAGTCTGCGGCGGCACGATAACATAACTTGTAGGTTTTTGCACCGCGATAATCACTCCACTGAACTCTGTCCGACGTGAACAAATATATTCAGGTAAAACTAGTACAAGGAATGGTGTAAGAGTAATAATGGACAAGGAGATAAAAAGTAAAGTAGTAGACGTAGTAAGAAAAGTGATAGAGTACCAGTGGTAAAGTTAATTTTGAAGGAAAATGCCCTGAATGTAGTAAATGCGTATACTCCATAAGTAGAATGTGAAGAAAAAGACAGGATGTGTTTTGGTGAGAGATGAATATCAGGTAATGAGGATGCGGTGATTGGCGAGGATATGAATGGATTTGGTTATGGTTTGGTCATGTTATGAAAAGGAAAAGTTTGAAAGCTATAAAGACCGTTATGGAAATGAATATTGAAGGAAGAAGTGGAAGAGGAAACCGAAGAAGAAGTGGTTGGATTCGATTGGATGTGATATGAGAACTATGTGTGTGTATGTAGAGGATGTAGTTGATCGTGTCAAGTAGATATTTAAAACATGGCTTGCCGACCTCAAATAGCTGGGATTAAGGCGAGGAAGAAAAAGTTGAAGATGAAAAATCATACAAAATTTTTTATTTTAGAAAAACAAATGATTATTATTTTATACCAGTAGAACGTAAAAAAAAATATGTTTAATTCTTAAAAACAATCATTAAAACATTATTCACTATTTACTATTATTAAACTTAATTTATATGATATCAAATTTAGGACGAACTTGCACATAAACAGTATTTATAAGAAAAATGCACTAGACCATGCGTAATGTTCATTGATTTTTTTTTAGCTGATTCCCGTGCAGTAGGTCCTTTACAGTACTGCTATTTTAATGAAGCTTCTTCATAACACATCGGCCATTAACCAATCCGTACCAGGTAATGATTAATAAAATAGTGAATACTTTTTGTCTATATATATAATTTTCATAGTCATAATAATAATTTACACTATTTGTCATTAATTAGAAAGAAATCCTTTGATGATTTCCAGGCTGAAAATAATATTTTATATTTTATACTTCAGTTGAACTACTCACATATACCTACAGGATTGATGTCCATTATCAGAAAATATTATTATTATTCAATCACTCAAAAAAATAAAAATATAATTAAAGATAATTATAACATATTTTATTAAAGCAATTTATTTGAATATTATTTATTAATAACGAAAAAACAATGAAAGTTATCATCTTTGCTACAAACAAAATTCTGTATTAGTCGAAACCCATATTTTGCCTAAAAACTTAAACATAGATAAAATAATATCTGAAACAGTTTCAGATTGGAATGACAATATAGACATTCCAAAATTTAAATGAAAAGTTTTTCTTACAAATCCATCGTCTAGTCACATTAATCTGAAAATTATCTCCACAAACATGCAAGCAAACGCTAGGTATTTCATATTGTTTTATTCAAAACCTTGGCGAAATTGACGAAAAACTTTTATTGCTTTTTTATACATATAATATGGTGTACCGGTGACATACCAAAGAATAGAAAAGAGGAATAATTCCTATCTTCAAATTTAGAAAAAACAGAAATTCACTCAACAGCTATGGACCAATCACTCTCTTAAACACTATGACAAAAATAATGGAAAAATTAATAAACCTTAGACTAATGTGGTACTCTGATAAAAAATAAATGTTTTAATTAAAAAACAAAACCGTTTCCGCTATTTAAATCTACCACAAATAATCTATTTATAACTAAATCTGAAATCAAAATAGTCTTTGAAAAGAAAAAAATATTGGGAATGATTAGCCTAGACATCACCAAAGCCTACAATTCAGTATGGACGTAAAGAATACAAAATATATTGAGCCAAATATCAGCTAATGGTAATGTTTAGCTATACAACCAACTTTTTAGAGGAAAGACAATACAAAGTCAAATTATCAAGTACCGTATCCAATAACTTCACACAAAACAATGGAATACCCTAAAGGTCTTCACTAGCAATCACATTCTTTCTTATTGCCATCAATGAAATTGTAAAAATAATATAAGCATCTTTAAGAGCCAATATTTTTGCTGTCAATTTCAATTTATTATGTAAAAGTAAAATCTCAAAATTGTACACCATTTTCTACAAAAGATAACCGCGCAGATAACCTTACTAACTGTTAAAAAAAAACAGAATTCACTTTCTCAAACCTCAAATCCTAAAGCATAATTTTCATAAAAAAAAGGAAATATAGAACAACTTTTTATAAGATTAGATAACAAGGGTATTTATTATTATAACAAAATTAACATTCTAGGACAAGTATTTAATTCAAAACTTAGCTGGCTTTTTCATCTAAAACATTTAAAAACATAAATTATAAAAATTATAACTATAATCAAAATAATATCCTACATATCGTGGGGTGGTGGTAACTCAACACTTTTAAAGATATTTCGAGCATTAATTAGATCCAAAACTGACTTTAGTCTTTAATTTTCAAAACCGCTTACCCAAACCATCTAAAAATGATCCGAACTTCGTTTAATATAGCTACAAGATTAAAAATAGCAAACTTTAAGCCCAGTCGAATTGAAAATATAAGAAACATAACAAATGTCCTTCTCCTTCTTCTGATCTCAGAAAACTAAAACTAAATTATATATATATGTTGCTAGAACAATAAAACATAAATACCAATATACAAAATATGCAGGACATCCTTTATATCTAACACATCACTGAATGCTACAAATATGATAATAACCGAAAACAATATAACGTCTCCGAGCAAACAGATAAAATATTAAGACCAAATATTCTAGATAATATGAATCTAAAAATTTGTCTAAAAAAATCAAAACTTTATAATTTAATTTAATTTAATTTATAGAAAATATATTACATAAAAACATGTAAAATAATGAGTGATTCATTTTGAGGTAATTTTTTCAAAAATAAAAAAAATAAAAATTTTATTTTATTGGGTAATTTTTATTATCAAACAAAATAATTCTTTTTTACGTTTATTTAAATAAAAATTATTTTTTTTAGATGTTGGTCGTAACTGCGGTTAATATGGTCGATTCTGAAATTCTAATTTTGTGTGACGCGTTCGAGCATTTCGAGTGGTATTTGATTATTAACGTGAATAATGTTGGCTTCCAATGACTCAATTATAGCCGGCTTACCTATATAGACTTTGGACGTTACGTAAGCCCAAAGAAAAAATTCTAGAGGTGTGATATCATATGATCAATGATATGGTCAATTCACCGGTTCAAAGCTTGAAATTTATTGTTCAGCGACTTGTTCTTGCAATAAAGCCATGGTTTCACGGGCTGTGTGACCAGTAGCGTGATTTTATTGGAAACAAATGTCATCTAGATTACGGGATTCAATTTAAGGCCGCAAATAGTTCGTTATTATGGAATAATAACGGGTGCCATTCACCATTACGTTGTCGCTGGCCTCATTTTTTGCAGAAATGTGAACCGATGATTCCACCAGTCCTTCAACCACATCAAACCATTTTTTATTTGGATATAATTGCAGCTCTTTAATCTCTTTGGGTTGTTCTTTAGCTTAAATATGACAATTTTGCTTATTGACGTATCTATTAAGCCAGAAATGAGTCTCTTATGAATGTGTTGAAACTTTCATGGATTTTTAATTGTCTAACAATGTTTTCAGATATATCCATATGTGTAGTTTTGGGCTGACATTTCGGACTCGTTTTAGAGTCCATCCTCAGAGCGTAGTTACTGGTCGAGTGTTGTAACTATACTCCCTGCTTGGCTTGTGTCTTGCTTTCTTTTATACCCATACAGTGATTAAGTGGATCATAAGTGCACGAAACACATTCCACGTATAACCTTGATTTTCGTAATAAAACTGAATAATTTGTAGACGCTATTCCGGACTAAGTTTTTCCATGATGAATTTTCATACATTACTAAACAAAAATACTATGAGAAAAATAACTAACCTAACTATAACTCAAGCGCTATCTGTTTACCTCATACTGAATCACCCAGTAATTTATACTAATGTCCTCAGCTGCCGATGTACAGGGTGGGCCACAGGAATAGGGACAAAAATAGATAAACATATCTCAGTATATTTTAGACGAACAAATATTTTATTAATATTTTATTGTATGTAAATAAGTGCCATTTAATTTTTTAAAAATTAAATCAGGCTTATGATGCCTATGTTCTATGTAACATAAAGCAAGTTTATCCAAAAAATTTGAATGAACGCGCTGAAGCAATTCTTCATTAATTAATGAAATTTCCGCTCTAATTGTATCCTTAAGGTCATTCAAAGTGCGAGGTTTTGATGCATATACACGTGACTTAAAATATCCCCACAGGAAAAAATCGCATACAGTCAAGTCAGGTGACCTAGAGTCCCTATTTTTATGAGGAACAAGGAAACACTGTCAATGTCAATAGTATCCGTTACGTGGACATGTTAAGTAACTTTTTGAAACCAAAGTTGCGCAAAAGAAGGCGAACCATCAAGCTGTTAATGTTTGGTTTCAACAAGATGGAGCACTTCCTCACACTGCCACCGTCACAATGAATATCGTACGTAAGATGTTTCCCGGTCGCCTAATCTCACATTTTGGGGATGTGTATTGGCCCCCCTAGTCACCTGACTTGACTGTATGCGATTTTTTCCTTTGGGGATATCTTAAGTCACGTGTATATGAATCAAAACCTCGCACTTTGAATGACTTTAAGGATATAATTAGAGCGGAAATTTCATTAATTAATGAAGAATTGCTTCATCGCGTTCATTCGATTTTTTTGGATAAACTTGCTTTATGTTACAAAGAACATGGGCATCATAAGCCTGATGTAATTTAAAAAAAATGAAATGGCACTTATTTACATACAATAAAATAATAAAATATATATATAAGAGAACTTGTGATTATTTTATACACAAAATGTTTGAAACCCTAAAATAATAATAAAATATTTGTACGTCTAAAATATATTGAGTTATGTTTATCTATGTTTGTCCCTATACCCGTGACCCACCCTGTATTTTCTTCAGTAATAATAATAATATATATATATATATTTAAAATCACAAACTGAAACATACAATTCAATAAAATTACAATATATTTATCACTAAAATATATTAAAATTTCAACGTACACAACCAATAAAATATTAAAGAATTTAGAAAAATATATATACATATATATCAATATAATAATAAGCAGGTTTGAAAATATTGTATTTTATAATCTACCAGATGCACTAGTATATCGTATAGTGCACCACCTAAGAATTCTATTTAAATATTTTTTTTACTTACATAAACAAAGAATATATATATCAAAAAAAATGTTTAATCATAAAATTAAAAATTAGAACATAATCCGATACTGTATGGTCATCGTTTCGATGTTTTTATTCTATTATATAAACAATTATATTATCGATTATTGTGCCCATTCATTTCGATGTTTAGGTGTCCTCCGTTGCAAATACGTCACCAGTCGCTAAATGTAACTATCGAACGAACACATTATTCATCACACTCGACAATCAAGCTGATGAACCGTACGAACTATAGTATTAACTATAGTATAGAACTATACTATTCGCTATACGAATATTTACGTTTGAATATACGCGTTTTGTTATACATTTTTAATATACAGTCCACAACTAAATTATAGTAAACTATAGTAACAACTTAAATTATATAAAGCGTTTTGACTTTAGTTATGTAAATTCATGTTTGATATATTTTGTTTAGTTAACTCTCTTAATCCTCATTCATAATTATTAAATGTGACAAAGTGTATTTTTTTAGGTTTTTCAGATACAACAGGTCAACACCATTTTACAACCAACTTACCATATGCTGCAGAACAATATAATCCTATTAACAGAAAACAACTTGGCTTTGACCTTAACGAACCACGTAATAATTGATAATACAGTTCCCAGTATCAAAAAAATGATTTTTATTATTATTCAGTTACCTCGTAAAATTTTTTAAAACTTCCAAGCGGGAGACTATAGTTTTAAACTTCTGTTATAACTCAATGTATCAACACGATAATTAAGATATATAAGAGAAATAAGTATAGGATTCAAAATTATTCTAAAATCCTATTTCCAATAAATTTGAATAGTAGTAAACATAAACGAATTCAAACTAAAAGTAATAAGAACAATATATGACATAAAAATATTATATTTTATTATTTATTTTTATAATTATTATTTGCTATTCGCTAAGCCTATTTGTGGCTGTATTTTTGTAAACTTAATATATTGCCCTAATTCATGTCACTATTTTTGTGAAAATATTATGATTTATTATTAATTTGTGTTCAATTAGCTCAATCAAAGTGCAAATTATAAATATATGTTTATATTTATAGCTATACAAAGTCCAGATGACATTTCCAATAATATTAATATCTCCATTCAACCATCTGCTCAAACATATGAAACGGGTCAAAATTGCAATTTCGATCTAAATTTTAAACCTACGAATTATCAGGATTAATTATTTATTTTAAGTAATCAATGAAGACACAAAGAATATATGTTTCAAAGTCACCAAAATGTTTTGCGATTATTTAAAATAACTTTTAATGGTTTTATTACATTAAAAATTATGTTTTTAAAAAAGTCAATAGTATTTTACGTTTATGTACTCTAAGTTGTAGGTTAGCATATTTTAAATCAATAATAATGTTATATACGAATTTTTTGTTTTTGTAATACATATGGTTCTTCCAATTGAAACTTTTATCTAAAAATGAACTATGTTTATACCAACTCTTTATATCGAAATTTTTTTTTCTATTGTCATATTTTCTTTCAAACGTTGAATGTCTTTTTGTTTGTTTATTTTATACATGATATAAATATACCCCCTGGGGGAATCACTCTATGTGTTACAGGTGTGGCGAACCTGGAGTCCCGAACTCTTTTCCTCCCTAAGAAGGGAGGTTGACCGTAGGGCTAACAACCCTACATTATAAAACATACACAACATTAAGAAACCATAAAACCAGTCTCGGATTTGGAAGAAAACTGGATTAGGACTGGAATCGGAAAATAGCATAAAAATTAGTACTTAGAATATCAGAACTATAATAAACTGGGTGCGTTAAATGTATGTTAAATGCTATTGAAAAATACAATGTTACTATACTAGCTCTATAAAAGGTAAGATGGCTTGAAGAAGGTAACATCAAAATAATGATAATACAATTTTCTGTAGTTTTATCAGAAATATAAAGTTTGAAAATGGAGTAGGATTCATAATAAATGAGAGTATTCTATCATGTGTTAGAATATTTTAAGCTATTCATGAACGCATATGCTACATACGGATGACAGAACACTTTATTGACATAGTTATAATTAATTTATATGCATCAAAAGAAGAAAAGAAAGAGGATATCAAGGAAATGTTTTACGAAGACCTATATGGAGTATAGGATTTAATACCCAATCATTGTGTCAAAATAATATTTGGAGACTTCAATGCAAAAATGGAAAGAGAGAAGATATACCGACCAACGATAGATCGCGAGAGTCTACATGATAAGAGTAACGACAATGACACACGTTTAATTAACTTCTGTATAACTAATGGATTGATCTAAATTAGCACGTACATTCCTAGGAAAGATATTTACAAACAAACTTGGATAGCACCAAGTGATAAAGAACCAAATAGATCATATAATGATACAAAAAAAAAACAGAAAGAATGTATACTGAATGTTAGATGTTTCAACAGTGCCAATGCGAACACTGATCATTATTTAGTAATAGCAAAATGTACAATAAGATTTTAAAAAAAAGACAAGTAACTAAAATAAAATCCTCAAAAAAATACTATATTGAAAAACTTAGGGTTAAACAAATTTATGAGTATTACAACCAAACCACACATAACGAAATACTAAAAACAAGGATTGACAGTAATAAGGAACATAGAACAGATGTGGAATAGGATCCAAACAACAGTCTAAGTTGGAGCTGAAAAATGTTTATAAATATACAGAAGTACTAAAAAGAAATACTACTTTAATGAGAATTGCAAAGAAATTATAGAGAGAAGAAATAAATTACGATAAATTGCGTTAAAACATCCGACAAAATAAAATACAGAGCAATACACAGCGAGTAGAAAAGATGCCAACAAAACACTTAGAAGAGAAAAAAAGACTAGAAAAAAAAGAAAGATTGAAGAAATAGAAAACCATAGGTACAATTCAAAAAAAATCTTCAGCGATAGTAATACAATACAGTGAGGGTTTAAACGGGTGTCCAAGATTATTCGGAAAATAATGTCTCGGACCGTATTTGTACGGAGTCTACAAATACACAGAACATATCTGTATAAACCGTAATGATACGGATCGTATTTGTACGGAAAATAAATATACACAGGCCGTAATGTCTCGGACTGTCCCTTAAGTACCTAAGAGTGATCCTAGAGAACAAGAAGACGATGTTCGGTGCGCACTTGCGCGCCGCCTCGGCAAAAGCCGAGCAGGTGATTTCCGCCCTGTGCGTACTCATGCCGAACGTGGGCGGCCCGCGGGAAGGCCGTAGGCGTCTGCTGGTGAGCGTTGTGCAATCGATACTATTGTACGGCGCTCCGACGTGTGCGCCTACGTTGGCTTATAACCCGCGGAGCGTGGAGACGTTGGCGAGGGTCCAGCGTCGGACGGCCATCAGGAGCCGTGCAGGTCGTCGCTCGGACGCCTCCGATCGACCTCCTGGCGGTCGAACGCGCTTCGGCGTACGACGCGAGGAGGGCAATACCGCCGGCAACGGATGGAAGGCCTTCGGATACTCCGGCGACGTCAAGCAACCCGAGAGTCTCGACGACGGACGAATGGGCACAGATGGTAACGAGATGGGACACTTCTACCGGCAGCGGCCGGGTGTGGCCCAAGACGCTTATACCCCCGTGCTACTCGACCGGTGGGTGAGGAGATCGCACGGTGAGATGACGTTTCATCTCTCCAAGCTGTTAACGGGGCACAGTTGTTTCAACAGGTTCCTACACCGAATCGGCTGTGCTCCGGAGAGCGGGTGTTCCCATTGCAGACCGCCCGACTCTTACAGCGAGGAGGATGACGACGCGTTTCACCCGTTCGTTCGCTGCGAGGCGTTCGAGTAGGCCAGAAACGACCTTATACGCGTTATAGGTCGTTTCCGGCCGCGCGATCTCGTCGCCCTAATGCTGAAGTCCCCGGCTAAATGGGAAGCGGTTGCCCAGTTTGCGTCGACCGTGATGGGTTTGAAGGATGAAATGGTGCGGGAGAGACAGTCCCTGCAGGGGATAGCTCCATCGCGATAACAGTACTTCGATAAAAAAAAATATTTATATATATTTAATTAAAAGTTAATACGTATATTCACGGTTGATGTGTGTGTGTATGTTGTTTAATGTCGATAATATATATAATTATATACACGATTTAAGTTATTAAAATGTACAGTTAATTAAAATTAAATTATTATGTATTTATTTTTCTTTGCCAGTTATAATCGCTCATCAGCTGTTAACGACACGCCTTTTGTCCCATTATAATGGTAACACCGGTGTAGCTATATTTGTTTTATTAAATACATATCTATTGTTATTATACAGTTTTTTCAAGGATTTTATTTCATTTTGTCAAAACTAATATTAACTAAAATTTTGCCTTGATCATAGTATTGACGAACGTCATGTGGCCGACAATTACCAAAACATGAAGGTCGCCAACCTGGTGATGAGACTCTTAGATCGGAGCAACAAGGATTTTTGTTTTTGGATTATGGGTGGAAAAATATATAATAAATATACAGAAAAGAAAATTATATCGACCAAGTTATTATTATATCTACTTAGACATACCCATACATATATATATATATAAACTTACCGGCTTTGATGCCGTTGCATCAAAGCATGTCCGGATCTTACCCAACGATATCCTGTGGGGATGGAAAAGATATCCTACTCCACGTTTTTTAATGAAAGAAATATTGATCAATTTATTTAGAAACAAATAATAAAAACAATAATCACACAAATGCAACCAAAAACGTGTCACGACAATGAACATGGTTGAACTAAACGAAAACCTATATTTTAAGAGGAAAAAATAAAAAATATATATAATTTTAAAATAATAATAATTGGCTGTTAATGTCCCGGTACCTACTCAATAATAGATAGCAGCACTTAATAAGCTCGATTTACATTATAAAACGTTACAATATATATATTGTTCGCGCCACTATGTTATGGTGGTTACCGACCGCGATAAGGCGCACGACCCATGAACGGGCGACGTATGTATTTTTGTGAATAGTCGAAATTTCTTGTTCGCAATTATCGTCGTCGTCGAGTCGTTCGTGGTGGCGATAATTTTAGTGCAGTGCTGGCCCAGACGGCTGGCGAGATATACAGATTTTTCTTCGCGGTGGTCGACGAGTGCCGTGACGTCTCGTCGTGCGTGTTCACCGTCAGTATATTGAAGCGTATTATTTTGTGTCATAATTTTGTTAAATACATTTAGTTTCCGTGTTGGATAAAATAATATTTGTTATTACTCAACTCGTTCGTCCATCCACAAAACAAATAGGCCGGTGGGCAGAAACATATATATATATATATATGTATTTGAAAATGTTGAAGTATGTGTAATCATATACTGTATGATTTTATGTGCTTTTAATAATATTATTACTCCAGTGAATAACGATATGTCAAGTGGAAAATATTAATTAAGGTTCTAATTAATAAATACAATAGTTTAACCAATATCTTTATATGATAGAACTGAATAAAAATTCTATCATAAATATATACGAGTATATGTGTATTTTAAAGAATATTTTTTTTGTTTTTAAGTTAAAACAAATATATATATAAGCAATATTTTGATATGGTTGGGTATTAGATGCCTCGGTTCCTTTTATAAAAATACATAGTATAAATAAATTAATAAATAGCACTGATCAAAGACATTATTATTGTTATTATTATTATAGTTACAATAATAATAATAATAAACATTATTACTATTATTATTAATATGAAATCAACATTTCATTTTATATCTTGAAAAGTATAACCTTAAAAAAACGCACCTTTTTACATCGCACCTACTAATTAATAAATGTTTGTAAAATTTTTGTGGTGTTCAAAATGACAGATTTATGCATTAAAATAAATGATACACTTGCAGGTTCAAAGAGTTTTAAAATTTTCTCATAGACATTTTGGTATTACTCCAGTCATTGATAAGACAAGCTGAAACACCTTTATAAATTTCATCTCCCAAATCTATCTCGCAGTATTTTCATTGTTTTCCCACTATAGTTTCCATCATCTAATGTGTATTAAGAACAATTATATCGATTTTAAATACTTTTTTTTTCTTGTGTTACAATACTACGTCTGCTCTAACTCATAATTTTCGTCTCTAGACAATTTGAAGTTTATATTTTTAATATGAAACAGCATCATCAATCCATACATATATATTCTATATCACATGTATTTAATATGTTAGTCATTAAAGAACGATATTTTTTAACTGATTTCAGCGATACAAATAATTTGAGTCAAGTGGCTATATGAATCTGTTATTTATTATGTTACCAAAAATTTTTCTTTGCATCTATACATCTATCATTCTCTATCTTGACATTTATAACAATATATTTTTAATTGATCCTTGTAATGACTAAATAACCTTATATTGCTTTTATAAACCCTTTTGTTCATAGGAAAAATTCCCTCGGCATGAGTCATGCGTTCGATCCTACTTATCTTCTAGAACGATACCGTCCACTATACGTATGTTATAATGTTATGCTTGACATAAATAAATGTAATAATAATATTATAAATATATTTTACACACAATAAGATTGTATGTATAGATGGCTGTATTTTGTGACGACGCTGAGATAACATGATTTTCATGTCTAAAAAAATTATTGTAATTATTATTATTATTTTGTTTGTAAAATAATATACATTGGTCACTACCATATCAAAATTATTTATAAATATGAAAATGGATTTATCTGCATAAATCATCAGGTAATGAATCACCTCAAATAATAATAATGAAATAAATTTGAAGTAAAGTTTACTGAAACTAGTTTTTCAACATTTAATCGATTTACTTCATTGTACATTATAACGTATATTTATTATATTTATTTAACTGAACAATCAGTAACATACGATTCACCCATGTTAAATATACACTACATTTTCTCGAAATTCGTATTAAGTTATTCGCGAGTTGATGTAGAATTGTAAAAAAATGATCGGGTTCATCATACAAAAAATTTATTTTGATGCTATCATAATTATATAAATGATAAGGGTAATAATAATAATAATAATAATAATAATAATAATAATAATAATAATAATAATAATAATAAAAATAACAATAATAATAATAATGATAATAATAATAATAATATGATTATTCATTATTTGAAATAAATAAAAAGTACAATTATTTGTAATAATATTCTGTAAAGTAACACTATTAATAATAAAAAATATAAAAATATATGTAATGTATACAATGAAGCAACAAATGTTCCAAAAACATAAATATTCTGATTCCTTTAAAAATTATTATAATTTTATATAAAATTTAAAAGGTGTTTGTACTGAATAAAAGTATTAAATTATTACACATATATACTCGTATATATATATTATACATGTATTCTTACACATAACAAATTTTAATATATCTTATAATTAAGAATATGGTTAAACTGTGTTAGTTATAATTTTGTGTGTATTTATCTGTCACTAGAAAAAAAGAGTTATTGCTGAAAGTTCAATAATAAGATACCTCACGTTTTTGGGGTCAACAAATTTTAAGGGTTTTGTTTGAACATTTTTACTACTTGTTTTTGAAATATTTGACATTCGATGTTTTCTTTCACCGTTTAGAAAATAAATATTATCAGGCATTAACACCCTGTATATCCCCTATAATGAATTGTATGTTATTATTTTATAGTTATAAATATTGTAAACGATTAAAAAAAAACATTTATAAACATTAACATAATATTGATTGTTTCAAAGTGTAATTGTGATATATCACCGATAAATACAATAAATAAAAGAACCGTTCATAGCATTATTGCGGAAAGTTACCTATTACAATTTTTTGACCATACTAAAATATTGAGTCAAAAACTATTTCTAAGTTATCGTGTGTAGTAATGACTGACGATTATGTAGATTCTATAGCACTAATTGAAAATAAAAGAATATATTTTTAATTTCTAATTTAATAATTTGTGTGTTTAAATTTAATTATTCGTCATACAAATGACCAATAATTTATTGTAATCATATTGCAATATATAATTTTTCACTATTAACTAATAATTTAATATTATGTATTTTTTAAAGAAATGCATAGGTTGTATTAAACTGTTGTATTTATACATTACATATTTTCGCAATAAAAATTCATCTGTGTTAAAACAAATACACAATACTAGTATTAATTGCTCAAAATCACATTTTCGTGCAAACCGGATGATCGCATAACGAATAAAATATCAGTTTATGGATAAGAAAATGACATTCAACATAGTTTTCATTACAAAAATGAACGTTATGAATCTTATTGTAATTCATTTCATAATAATTGTCACAAAATCGAATGCTAACAGTAAGTATGAATTATATATTTAATGTAAGTTAGAATCTATTAACGTTTCAAAGTTAAGATAAATTTAAACTTGATAGTACTTTCAAGAAATATTATAAATACTTATTGTCTTATAATAAAATTCATTTTGTGCGTTATGTTTAAAATAAAATCGATCTTAAATAATACTTTTGATATTATCTGTACTTCCTAATAAATATATATAAATTATAATTAATTGCATATATTAATGTTCAATTCAAACAATAGTATACAACGCACGATATAAAGTTTGACATATCTGATATATATATTTATACATTTATTGTAATTTGTAGAATGTTTAAGTAAGACATGCAATTATTTCTTTTATAAATACATTTATAAATATTTTATACAATTTAAATATATATTCATACATCAATTGTCAATGCCCCAAATCCAAAAATAAAGTAGTCTAGAACATGAAGACCAAACTATAAATGCTTTTTAAGCATTATATAATTTTGAAACAACAGGCAAACTTTTTATATGTATACACATAACGGCCTGTTTAATGATTCTAATTTTGACTCTGTAGATTATGAAAAAAACGTTTACCTATTATTTTAAATTTGACCACAGTATATTTGATAATATATAATGAATAGAAATAATTTGATTTTCGACCAATATTTCTAATTGTTTTTGATATACTATTTTCATTAGATTATTGTATATAGAAAATTTTATAATGTGAACATTTCTTGTAATAATTTATAAATTGTTATAAAAAAATTGTGAATATTACAATTATTGTAGAACATGTTAATATCAAATACTTTTGTTTTAAATGTTTACGTGTATTATTTTATTATCTAATTTATATCATATCGTTAACAAGATGAACTCATAATAAATGGACCGTTTGAATGTATGTACTTTCTCACACATATCCGTTTCTTAACATAGTACAATTTTTAATTACTAGCATTGAAATATGACAATAATAATATAACTAGTATATAAACCATAATCTTAACGTAATTGTGAATAATATTTACAATTCGTTTTAATTATCCATCATGATGTAATACTTTATACAATTAACTTTTATATTGTATTCTCAATGAAGCTAACTTCAGTAATGCAGACGCTTTCAAATATATATATAAAAATAGTGAGTCAAATAATCTATATTATCTATATTAACTAATATCTATAAAACTATGCTATTGTTGACGAATAGTCAAGAAATCAGTAAGATTAATAAAAAGCGTTTACCTCCATTTCTTAATACATTATTTTATTAAGTATTATATACTAGGGTAAAATTACCCACGAAAACTGAGGAATTGTATTTTCTAATCACAAACTAATAAAAAACCACGCCAGAAACTTTATAAAAAACATATAACGGTTGCCCTTGGAAACCATCTTACGTCACACCCTTCATTACGCCGAAAGGTAAACAACTCATAGTTGTGAAGGGCCACTGGTTTAACGGTGATGGGTTTCGAAACCTTTAAGGAGCCGGATTTTGAAAACTTTCAAGAGACAAAAACTATCCCGGAACCACGCTGAGTACGTAGGAAAAAACCCAATCAAAATCCATCCAGCAGTTTGGCCAGGCATCGATAACATATATACAGACACCAATTCATTTTTGTATATATTAATTTCAAATATTAATCTTTGAAAATTCTAAATAATATTTAAAAATGTATCAATGAAATAGAAATAATGTAATTAAATATAAAATCAACTTCAGGCTTCAAATCAGTTTAATCTTCGTAGACGCTAGGATATACGCAATTGATAGTCAAATTAGATTAAAATTTTTTTTATAAACTAAAATTGGAAAAGTAAGTTATAACAAAATAAAGAATTTTGTAAATTATAAACTTGTCAACTACCAATTTAAAATCGATATGATGTGTATCAGCTAAGAGAAAGCAATTGAAATATTTTCAGCAGACCTACAAAGTTTTCTTATTTTTATAGTTTCAAGTTTTATATCAACATTACGATAAGTCTATTGAAACAGTATATCGTAAATTAAAAATATGAAAACAAATTATTTATTTAGATCATTTGATTGATAAACTAACCATTTCGTTAATATTCATATATATAGCAAATCCGCAAATATTATATAAAACATTTACCAAGTAATACGCGTACAACTGTGTTACATATGGAAATTAATATACTCTAAGGAACTCGAAACAATCATTAAAAGATTATTTGGAGCAAAAATATGAATACATATTACAAGAGAAAATTAATTTTTTTCTCTTTTCTAGTCGCTATGAATAAGAAACATGGTATAAAAAATGGTAATTTTTATTGATTCACATGGTAATCTATTTTGTAATGATTTGAGGATTGACAATGTTTAAAAATCATAAAATAACGAAAATTTATTAATGTTTTTTATATCTGATATTTTTCCTTCTTCTAGCACTTTGAGGTTAGCAAACTTAGCCCAGAATTTTCACTCAACCTGTTCCCCGTATCGTCAATACGTACTCTAAATCTGTTTATACCACCCTCAATCATATCCACTATGATATTAATTGGATAAAAATGCTGCATACTTTCATATGATCAAGAATCAGTGTTTTATACAAATATTATAATTTTTAGGTTTTCTACGACAATATGTCAATGATCTCTACAATGACTTTATTTTGAGTATGTAGTTATACAATTGTTTTATTAGGACAGTTTAATAACTGCTCCAATCGTATGAAATTATTTTAATATTAAAATAATTATCCTTTAACTGAAATTTGTCAATTACTAGATTATAATAATTGTGAAATCGAAGATCAACTGACTTGGTGTTTGCGTAATATAAAAAGTTAGTACCTACTTTCTAGACATGAATTACGTTGTTGTAGACTTTATTACTACACACTGTCCATCATACCAATTTAAATAATTAAGTGTAGGCATGCCAAAGAAAATTAAACATTTAATCTTATAGTTTTTAACGAATACCTATAAAAGTGTAATCAGACACCGAATATTATAAGTACATATAAGAATTTTACAATGAAATTATTATTATTAAAACTTTTAGAGCGTATGCTATCTTATAGACAATTTAAGGCAGCCTTAAACGAAGGATATATCAGAGACGAGTACCTTCAATAAGGTATTCCTTAATGATCTGTATTATCACCCTCATTTATTAACATTTACACTGCTGATGTCACACAGATGAAATCCAGAAAGTTTATATGTACTGATGTCGTTGGCTTGGTGGCAATAGCAAGTTATTTTATTCAATAAGAGATTATGCTAAATGAGGACATAATTTATCTATAAAAATACTTCATGAACTTGTACTTAACAGTAAGCCTCAATTAATCAGTGGTTATTGCTTTTCATCTAAACGAGAAAGAATATTGAACATTGAAAATACAGTTAGACTAAATTATGAGGCGCTCTTCTAGTGATCTAATCGGTCAAATTTGGTAGATCTCTAACCTTCAAACAACAAATAAAAGAGGTCAAGCTTAAAATAAAAACACAAAATAATAGTATATGTAAACTGGCTGGCTCTGTACCTCTGCCCTGGCTCATGTATACATCGAAACTGAATGTTGTTTCCCCAGAAAGGGGGCTGGAAATGCTTACTGTAAAAAAAGTAGATACATAGTTAAATAAATGTATGGGAATTTATTAGAGACCTTAAAAATCAACAAAGTCCAACTGTTTCCAGTGCTTTCAAATATACCATCACCTGATATACGGCAGAGAATGCACACCAACAGAACAATAGAAATGTGAAGAATAATTCCCATCTACCTATATATAACGATATTATGAATGTTCCAATTAAATGATAGAAGTTAAGGCACCCGGCTTAGGAGAAAACAACCTTTGAAATTTTCCTACAGGATATTTGGAAAAAAAACTGGATAACTTCAGGCGAAAAAATACCGAATTAGTGAATGACCTACATTGTAGAGTACCAGATTACAACCTTCCAAGATCTATATGGATCATTTTAATTCGGATGACATCGAATGAAGACAGATGCTAATATCTACTACATAAATGAGGTCTAACAGAAATACAAAATTGCGAGTGTGGGAGTGTACAAACCATAAGACATATTATTGATTTATGTCCTAAAACACGCTTTGAAAGTGGCCTGGAATGGTTCCATGCGGTAGGAGCGATTGGCGTCGAGTGGTTGATTAGAGTGTTGATGCGTTTGTATTCGATTGTTTTATAGTTTCTTATATTCAGCTATTAGTATGATTAAAAGTATTAGTATTAGTTGTATTGTTTTTATTTTTTATCTTTTATTTTATTTTTATTCATATATTTTTCTACTTTTTGCCGATAAATAAAAAGCCATATGTTAGGCAAAAAATGAAATATAATTTGAATATAATATACACATGCATTCAAAATTAATGATTAAACAAATTTGTCATTCTTAATATATATATAATTATAATTAAATTTAGATACAATTCCTCAAATTATATTTATTGCATATTGCAGTTCTGTATAATTTGAGAATTATTATCTTACAATTATTCGTAGGTGGTTTATACTTCATATGAAGACTAATGTCGATACTAATATTAATGATCCTAGAATATTTTGAAAATTTAGAGGATCACGAATTACAACCCAAATGTGAAGGTAATACGTTAAAAATATCAAAAACCTTTTGATTGCATAATTGCAACTATTTTGTTTATGGTGTATGTATATTACTATTTAATTGTATCCATACAATTAATTTTTTAAGTTGTTTTTGAATTATTTGAAAAGCAATTTGTTTTATTGACAAGTATTTATTTATCAATAGAATTTGGTCTTCTGTTATGGTTTTAATTAATCATATTTTAAGCCTTCTGTATTTATATTTCTAAAATATCATTTTAGGCGTCAAACATAAGCGTTTTGTGACAAACATGACGGTCCGTTTCTTCGCAAATTTTTAGTATTGAAAAGTGTTTGATTAAATTCACGTAATGTTATATTTGTGAATTGTTGTATCTGTCCAAATAGGTTTATTGTCGATATACAATCCTAGTATTTGTATCGGTTTATCTGCTAAACGTATGATCAATAGATGAGGTACAATACTAACCGCGGTGCGCTAATCGTTTTCTACTTATTAGAGATTTAGCAACTCTTAATTATGAATAATATCATCTAAGGTTGTCCAATTTAAGTTAATAAAAAACAAATCTAAAAATGTATGTAAAATAAATTTGATTTTAATATTAACTTATTAACTCGTTACTCATTACAATTAATTTTCCAACTCAGTTTTATGTTTTAATAAATCGTTAATATTGCTTCAACTCCACAAATGATAATTATGTTTGTGATTTCAAAAAAAATCCACACATCTCAATCCGTATCATTCGGTGAATGATTGCTCGACAAGCTAGATGATGAATCTCTTTGTCTGATATTTTAGGAAATACTAAATCTCTTACCTTAGATTATGGTATAGAATCGGTATTCTTTATTGTTATGTTTTTATTAGATCTCCATTATATCTTTTGAACACATACTTTTTACATGCCTTTATAAACGAAATAAGCGATATCATAATTCGGATCTATTGAGATTGATTGTCCTTAGAGAAGTACCTTGTTTAGGTTGCAGACTGTAATTGACTGGCTTAAGTCATTTATTTCGTTTTATTCTTTTTTTTAAATCCAAACTCTGTACCTGTTCCGTAAGACTCCGTAAATTTACCTAAATTCTCCGTCTCTTCTTTATATTTCATACGTTTATATTCGTTTATCTAACGTACCGTTCTTTGTGTAGTACTATCGTACTCTTAAAACTCTTTTTTGACTAAATAATTATATAAACGAAAAACCATATGATGGTTGCTAATCCTTTTTCGAATCCCAATTCGAGTACTGATTATAACGATCTCATCTAATGAAGACCTTTTTAAACTAGAATTTAATAATTAAAACAAATATTAATTTAATGTTAAACAAAATAAACTTATGACAAATTAGAATTAGATTTGTTTTTCACTAAACAGGCAAAATATATTCTAAATTACATGAATTTTAACGTAAAAATTATCTAGTATATATGGAAGATGTTAATCATTATGGTACGTTATTTTTTTTTTATATTAGTTAAGTTCAATTTTAGTTAAAACTATAGTTGTAGACTAACATATATAGATTATATTTAATTTAGCTACATATATTCACTCATTGTTATTTAGCAGCATTATAGAAATAATATGTTTAATCATCGTTTGGTTTTTATTAGTAAATAAATCTGGCAAAGAAGCTTTAAGACATGCGTACTTTGAAATGCGTGTTGGTATCGTATATTATATTTGATTATTAATCACAATAGATTGTATTTTTTTAAAGTGGTAACATATTTTGATATAAATAAATACTCTTAAGCTTTATTGACATAACTAAATCAGGTCATGTATTTTGTTATACAACAATGTGATTAAAATTATGTCCTAAATAAAATTTAAAAAATAACACAAATTTTAGATTACAAAGACAATATTGTTATTTCTTTTAGCATTCTAATTTGTTCTGTATATCATAAAAATATTATTGCAAATATAATAATACATTTCACAATCATTAAACAATTGCTCGTAAATCTCCGAAATAATACCGTTACATAAAAAACAGAATATTATAAATAGTATAATATTATATATAATAAGAAGTATATTATGTTTAATGTTCTTTCTCTCTCTAAAAATTTAAAAGGCTCTAGAAGGAGGAGCCTAAATCGTAAGTTAAAATTTTTATTATATTTTTAACTTTTTAATGTTATAACAAATGTAATTTTGATATACAAAATATAACCAATTATCAATATTTAATATTTAGTACAATATTATTTAAAAAAAAAATCGCTATTCTTATTTAAAAGAATTAACTACGTAATTTACATAAAGTAATCTTAAAAATATAGTGTATCTTATGGTGTTTACGTATCTATTTAGTGATTTCGAAATATTAAAATAAAATTGTGGCAATTTGATAAACCGCATTTCTTTTATTTAGTACAGTGGTTTTCAACCATTTTTTATTTTTTTTTATCCACGAGAATCCAACATTGCATCGTCCAAATATAAAATATTAAACAATTTAAACTGTTCGTTTTAGAAGAAATATATATGTGCTTTGAAAAAATACAATACGCAGAAATATAATAATTAAACAATTTATTCATTAAATAAATATTGACATTTTAAATTTAAAAAATAATAATAAGAATATTGAAAAATAGTACTAAATTGTATAAAATCTGAAAAGTTAATGAGAAATTTGACCCTGGTGGTTTTTACAAAGTTGGAAAATTCGAGGGATGATAGTGGAAAGAGCGAGTATCATTGTGACTCGTTGTCTCTTCACGTGTTTAGTGTAAACAATTATTATTTTGTTCTGACGGCATTGGCGATTACATGACAGCGGCGGCAATAATACTATTTAATTTTTTTTCCTTTTCTTCGAGGATTTCGATCACCCCTATACTAGATCCATATCACCCCAGAGTAACATGTCACCCCGGTTGAGAACCACTGATTTAGTACATCTTAAAATTTAAATGTGACAGAGTTAATAGTAAAGTAATAACATGTCATGTTAGTAATGTTTGTAACAATAAAATTAATAAAACGATATTATTCACATATTTATTTAGTTATATCGACAGAATATTATTATTACATGCTTGATACATTTACACCATGTGTTGGTATGTATAATAATTTAATGTGAAATACTTATCAAGAAAATAATGATGAAACTTCAATAACCTACCAATGGTTGATCCGTTATTTATTTATACATATGGATATTAATATATGACAATTATTTTTCTATTAATCTTTCACAAACACTGAAACGTTTTTTGACATATATATTTTTGGACTGAATATAACATTTATTTTCTGACCCACTACTTTACGACTACCATTATTACTACTATCTATTCGGCTGCCACCGTTACTATACTAAAATCGTTGTCGCTGTCACTCTGACAATACAGCTTTGGGGACTACGATTACTGATTAAGGATTCTTTGGACTGGCATAAATAATTGTGACAACGAACAGTAACTCCCAAAAACATTTATACGAGATTTACTGTTTTTCCGTGCAGCAGTGATAATATAAAATATGTGCAATTTGATGACCCATGAAATTGCATATGGAATTGATGTATAAAATTAAATTAGTCAAAAAATAACAAAATTTATTTTTATGAAAATCGTCCAACTATTGTTATTTCATTACAGTGAAGTAAAAAAAATGTATATTATTCAGTTCATAATAAAAATATCGGGAAAAAATTGCGTATTGAAATGTATCCAACATCATATGTATTGTATACAGTTATCAATCAACATAATTAAACTCTATTAATAGTGGCATAGTTAATTGGCACTAAGAATTTTGTTATAATCCTAGTTGTTTTTTTTCAGCTGCTTCTCGTGCACTAAATCCGGAACAGTTTTGTTATTCTAGTAGAGGTTTAATCTAAACGTTGTTAAATGCATTTATATAACAACAATAAGAATATTAATTACTAATAGTATTATTTTTCTATTTTATAATAGGATGTATAGGTAAAAATATAGATAAATATTTTAATAAATAATACTGTATAATATACATATTTAAGAACTTTTCAAAATATGATATTTATGTATAATATGAAAATTATTATTCAAAATGACTACACTTTTAATGAATGTATTATAGTTTATCAACAGTTTTTGACATTTTATGTCTTTACTTTAGCACATTAAAATAAAAACCGTCACAAAAAAGTGTCCACCAAAAACTGTCCACGAAAAGCGTTACCTAAATTAAGATACCCACTGGGGACTGTCACGAAAAAGCGTTACAGAAAAATAAACCTAAATCTCCCTTATGGTTTGTTTCCATAACAACCATTGTTTCCATGGCAACCATTGTTTCGGTTTTGAAAAAATTTAAATTTGAATTTGAAAAAAAAATTTTCACAAATAAGACATAAAATGTCTCACTTAACGCGGACTCGTATGCGTTAATCATTTGTTGCCGTAAAGCACATTTGAAAAAGGACTGAATAAAGTCAATCGAGCCAATTATTTGAAAAATCTGCTTACTGATTATAATTGCAACTGTTACTTAAGCTAGAATAACACATCTATCACAAATAAACTCTCTCAATTGTAACATTTTTAGATCTGAAAATATTTTACAATTATATATATTTAGATAATATTTAAATTGTCATTTAAATCTATATTATAATATAATTGTTATTATTATTTAACTTTTAATTTTTGATAATCAATACTTATAAATAATACAAATACTTTATCAATGTAATAATATATTTTTATATCTATAAATAAATTTATATTTAAATTTAATTATATATATCATTGTAAATGATAATTATTGTCCTTAATGAAGAAAAGGTTGACTGTTATCAACGTAATAATACATACAGATATTATCAACTCATATAATTGTAGATATATAAATTTCTTATTATTAATGTACAATAATTATTATTACATAAATTTAAAAACTTCATTTAGATCCAATCACAGAAAACAATATGATACCTAGTAAGTATTACATTTAAATTATTTACATTAAAAATGAACATCAGTAATATAACAAAAATCTATACTTTTATTTTATATTCAAGTATGTTTTAAATTTACATACAAAAATCATTAAATATTTTTAACTAACCTACAAAATGTAAAAAAACATTTAACATCTGTGTGATTTTTGGAAATATCCATGTTGTAGTTTTTATTTTTCTGATGTTTCGAAACCATTACAGTTTCCACCATCGGAGTTTTTTTTTGGAATGGGGAGGAGGAAATCTTCAAAAGACACCTCCGTAATGAAAAAAAAACCGGAGGTAGTGCCGGATTCACCATAAAGTGGTGCCTACCGGCTAAAAACTCCTCCCCAGGGGACAACAGTAAAAGTTATTCGCCCGATGAAATACGAAGAAAAAGAGAGGGGGGAGAAAAAGAGGAAAGAGTTATGTGCGGAGTAAGAAGGTGACCACCACTAACTCATAGGACTAAGCAGTGAGGCACTCGCGCGTAAAGCGAAGCCATCATCGGAGTGTGTAGTACACATCTGGTTAGGCCGTGACTGGCCGTGACTGCATGAAACTGTAACGGTTTCGAAACGCCAGAAAAATAAAAACCACAACATTGATATTTCCGAAAATCACACAGATTATAAATTTCCAATCCATAATAGCTTCAATAAACTTGTAATGAAACATATTTTCTTCAACGTGTAGAATACATTAATGGTGCAGAAGCATTTGACTATGTATACCATAATTATTGTGAGTCCAAATCATTGGTTAAAATATCTAATGATTGAAATAATTCGATTGCCATACTCGAATAATGTATTATTATTTATGTTACAAACACAAATTTTTGACATCGAGCATAACCCAAACCTAGCTTATTCAAAATATTACCAACTTAATATATATACAGTGTGTAAACGCTAATTGAAAACACTCAATATCTTTGCGCATTGTCAAGATATTTGAACTATTTTTTTTAATTAATTTTTATACATAATTAAACATATATTTATGCTATTTAAACTATTTTCTGCTTTGTAGATTCGCGCATGCGCAATACAACTTTTTTTTTTAAATAGCAATCTCCTCTTTTGACTACTGATTATTTTTGTCCATATTGTTTTAAAAATTTTAGTGGTAAAACCAATTTTCTAGAACAAAAATTAGCTGAAATACGGATATTTTAATTTATTTGATATTTTTTGCAAGTACTTGTAACATTTTTGCCATTACATGGATATTTTTAAATTACTGACGTTGGTTTAGCTGCTTTATCGTTTATTTTAAGTTTCAAAAATTCTTTTAGCTTATGAATGAATAAAGCAATTTTGAAATGTCGATTTCATATTATTTTTCACAATTATACTATTTAAAATTGAAACAGAATCTTAAATAATTTGTTTCATTATTATCTTTAACACTTATCGTTAAATTTTATCGGGTATTCTACAACAACTGTTGGATAAACATTATCTCAATGGACTCATTTCTAAAATTTATTTATTTTGACACTAATTAAAAGATATTAAATAAAATGAGCAAACAATTTGATATTTTCTACTGTTCATTCATATTATACATATTTGTTCATCAACATTTTGTAAAGTTTGACTAAAAATCAATATTAAATATGAATCATTCAGAGAAAGTCGATATGCTATTTACTTATTGGGAGTGCCGAACAAATTCACGTCTTGTGGCACAAACATATGCTCAACTTAACTCAGGTATGCTTTTCATTATCTATCGCTTTATTGGAGCAGTCCCAGTTTTATCTGTGATGACCGAACTTTATGGAATAGCGAATCACCATTGGTTCCACTCAACGAACTGCCGGGAATTCGACTCACGTCTCTAGTGATTCAAACCGATGATTATCCAGTCGAATGGTTTGTTACGTTCTCGTCTTATAATGGATTGGTTCGTGTAGTGGCGCAAATGTTGCGTTTTATTAATCGGTGTCGTCGTAAAACTTTGCATGTTGATACCCCGTAACTCGATCGTTAGGAACTGAACGCCGCTAATTCGGCCATTGTTATAGAATCCCAACGTTGTCATTTTCCTGTATTGATCAACGAGTTGGCCTGAGAATCATGTGTGTCCTCCAAACCGATTGCGCAATTACGCCCATTTATCGATGATGATCGTATTATTCAGGTAGGGGTCGGCTTCACCATTCGTTTTTGTCATACGACAGTAAACATCCCATCTTGTTAGAGAAACGATCACATCTCGCTGTACTACTAGTGCGCTGATGACATAAACTTACATGACGTTCGGTGCAAGTGGAATTTCAATCCCCCCTCCCCCAGTGCTTCCCATTTTGGCATACTATGAAAAGCGGCTGTTCGTTCAGTTAAATGACTTCTGGTGCGGGTGATGGGTCTACATATCTTTACATATGAAGAACTTACAACCGTCCTGTTGCGAATTGAGGCTGTACTTAACTCGCGACCAATCAACCCGTTATCCTCGGATCCATACGATTTTGAGGCATTGACGCCAGGTTATTTTTTGATTGGACAATCCTTGTTGGCAGTGCCCCCCAAAATGCCTCTTGATTCGAAATTATCGATCTTGATCGACCTTAGAATCTTGATCGATAGAAATTATTAAATCTGTGTCACCAGGCGTTCTGGCAGAGATGATCCACTGAATACCTGATAACGTTACAAGCCCGATCTAAGTGGGTATTTACAGTGCCGGCGATCGGTATTAATGATATGGTCATTGTGGTAGATAACCAAAGCTCCCCCTTAAATTGGCGCTTAGGTTGTGTCGTTGCCATTATGCCAGGTGATGATGGTGTGGTACGTGTTGTTCGCGTCTTAACGCAACATGGGGAACTCATCTGGCCGGTAGCCAAATTAATACTTTTACCATTTCATAGATAATTTGTTGCCTCTCTAAAGGAATCGCAGTAAATGTCTACAAAACTTGTGTATATTTATATTTATATTAAAAATGTTTGTTCATATTGTATAATGTGTTAATTTTTTCTTATTTATAAAGATTTTAATTATTATTTCCTAGTTTATTTACTGTTTTGTTATTTATTTTTTTGTACTCACTCAAACAATGTATTTTCATTTTTTTTTTTCTATTTATTATGTATTCATTATTCTATCGACATTGTATATATATATGAATATTTTTATGATAGTTGTTATTTTTTTGTTAATACGAAACGTCAACCACTGTGTTAAGCTCTCCTCCATTCATCTTGTGGCAGTTTTTTGAAGATCACTCACCGTCATTTCAATGTGTTGTTGTGATGCTGCGTATTTCAACGGGGGGTGGATGTTCACGCAAGTCAAGTATTTGAATGTCCGCACGTTCGCGCCGAATGAAATGGCAAATTGCCTATTTGGCCGCGTTGCAGGCATAGAAACTTCGCAAACTTTCCTCCTTCCCGCCGTCTTGTCATCTCTAACATCCGACGTTTTTTCCGGTGTTGTGATGCCGTCGTCGTTTTAAGCTGCCGTTGGTGTGGCTTGACGTTGCAACGTGTGCGTGTGTTATACGCTGTTTCTGCGGCAACGAGCTACATCTCGTTACGAACCGTCTTTAAACTCCGTCTTTGGTTGTCATTTGGCACATAAACACAATACCATATCATTCGTCTACGTCGCCAAGAAGCTTACAGACACGGTAACGTTTGAATTTCCTTGTTGTCACAAGTGGTTACTACGGACATATGCCCGTTTGTGCATATACATATTTATAGTAATATCTGTAATTATATTTTTTTATTTAATAAGTAATCAGTAATTATAGTGTTCACTTCATGTCATTTTCCGTATACGTCTAACGTTATTTGTTAAATCGGAAAGCAGAGTCACCCGTCCTCGTACACATTGTATTTTCAACTATTGGCGGTCACAATTCATTCATAAGTTTAAAAAATATGTGAAACTTAAAATAAACGATAAAACAGTTGAACCAACGTCAGTAATTTAAAAATATCCATGTAACAGCAGAAATGTTACAAGTTCTTGCAAAAAATATCAAATAAATTAAAATATCCGTATCTCAGCTAATTTTGGTTCTAGAAAGTTGGTTTTACCACTAAAATTCTTAAAACAATATGGACAAAAATAATCAGTAGTCATAAGAGAAGATTGCCATTTAAAAAAAAAAGTTGTATTGCGCATGCGCGAATCTACAAAGCAGAAAATAGTTCAAATAGCACAAATATATGTTTAATTATGTATAAAAATTAATTAAAAAAAGATAGTTCAAATATCTTGACTCTGCGCAAATATATTGAGTGTTTTCAATTAGCGTTTACACACTGTGTATATCACTTTATATTTAAGAACAAATGTTTGGCGAACAATTTTCAAGACATTCTAATAAATTTATAATATTATCAACGTTGTATGTGTCTGCATTTTTGAAGGATGTGACAAAATCAAAATCCTAGAAATAAGAAAGAAAAAATTAAAAAATTAAAGGTTAAACTGGCCTAGTTGCTAAATGATGTTTTTAAATGCAAAATCATGTTTATTGAGGAATATAATTTAATTAGTTTCTCTTATTTTATACAACAATTTACCTATAAATTAAAAAGCAAAAAAATTATTTTCTAGTTAATATAAGATTGAAGTCAGTATCATATTCAGGTAATTTGTATTTCAACACAACGTAACACATATTGTAACAGCAAAAAAAATATCAACCTTCTAAAAATTAAATGACCTAATATGTCTATGATATTTGATATTATTATAATAATAAAAGGGAATACTAACTTATGCTCAATGAAGAATAAAAACAGTTAAATTGAGTTAATATTAATTAATATTAATTAATTTAGAAATTCTCATCCAGTATTTGGATGATCTCTTTAATGATGCCATTTCGAGTATGTAGATATGTTATGGATTACTTAATGAAGTTTAATAACTACTCTAAATATAATAACAATATAATATACCAAAACAATAAGCCTTCACCTGATATTATTCAATTTTTAGATTTTGAATATTGTGAAATTCAACATCCAATGCAATGGTGTGAGAAAAACATAAAAAGTTAGCATTAGTTTTTAATAAATGTATTAATTTGTTGCAGACGCTATGTGAAATTGTAATTTGAAACTTCACATAGCTTAGTTAATACTTTTTTAAACATGTGTAATTTGTGCTATTATTTTAAATACAATTCATTGAGTACAAAAAGGTATTTATGTTAATATCTATGAATGTTATAACCTATACAATATTTCTAATTGTTCATTAAAACTGTAAAAATTAATTTATTGTTTTCGTCTATTCATGCATTTGCCCATTTCGTTTCTTATATGAATACATAATATTACTAATATTTATAATCCTAGATTTCATTCCAGATGTAAAGGATTATAAAATAAAACTTGAATGTAAAAGTAAATAGTTGGATTCAATAACAATATATATTTAATAAAATAAGAACTATAATCTGTTTTGCAAAAATATATTGTGAGTAAATTGTGTCACAACACTAAATTATTTAAATTATTAAGTATGCTCTTTAAATTGTTGAATTGAATTTATTTCACCCATAATATACGATCCCACATTTCTTGTCACTAAAAATGTATTTTAAAAAAAAAAAATGCTAATATAATTTTTAATAATGAAATTTAAAAAAATACATTCATATTCATATGGACAAAAATAATTGAAATGAGTAGCATAATTTTAATAAAAATAACTTATTAGATTGTTTGAGATATGCAGACTTTGAAAGTAAGTATTATTTGTTCTCTAAAAATTTTGTTGTTGATATATTATCATTGCCAACATAATAAATATAAATAATCAACCATTATATTTTTTAGTTACAAGAGATGTCGGAGCAGCTCTGAAACACGCCTACTATAAATTATGTAAATAATTAATTTCTGAATATTATCATAAATATATAATATTTAAACAAAATTTGAAAATATGCATTCTTACCTAAATAATTATTAGTGAGCATTTATGATAAAACAAAGCATATAGAAACAAGACCATGTATTTTGCTATTAAACAATATAATCAATGACACACGACAAAAAACAACTAATAAAAATGTTTAATACAATCACGTATTATTTTTTTATATTTGCCATACTAGTTAGTTTTCTATTATCATGAAATGCCTAATACGAACATAATAGTT
The DNA here is from genome assembly GCA_019022885.1 of Schlechtendalia chinensis. Classification (NCBI taxonomy): domain Eukaryota; kingdom Metazoa; phylum Arthropoda; class Insecta; order Hemiptera; family Aphididae; genus Schlechtendalia; species Schlechtendalia chinensis. The sequence goes on along the minus strand of CM032345.1, from coordinate 1,253,270 downwards.
AATTAAATAAATTTTAATAATTTTCTTATAAATCATAATGGAAGTATGTCACGAGACATTGGTTGCAGGGCCGTAACCAGCAATGGAACTGAATAACATTATATCAGTTGCTCAATAAACTTTCATATAATCCCACAGCATGAAATATGTTACATTGCATACATATTTAAACATATTATTTTTCTAACTTTTTTTCTCCTCGATAATGATTAAGATCCTTCAATGCGGAAAATGAACGGTATGTTATATTACATTCATTTCATGATTTTAAAAGTAATTATTTATGTACTCGATGTAATTTATGTAATATATGAAGCTATAGAAGATGCTATTAGTAAAAATTGTTTTTTTAGATGTAGCAAATGGATACTACAATTACATGTATGATACAATCAAACAATTCGTTGGTAGGTACTTGATGTAAGACGAGTATTACAAATACAAGAAAAAATAAACTTTTAAACTACAATAGATAACACAGTATCACTTAAAAAACAGTCGCATACTTATTGTAGTAAAAACGTAAAAGATACTTTATTGGTGTTTCGAATAAAATGGGATGCAATGTTTTTTTTTAAAAAGCTATATTTTGGGACATATGACAATTTTGTCGAAATATTATTAGTGGACATTTTTTGTTGCAACACTTTTGCCGCGATGATTTGTCATCTATCCAGGTACAACAAACATATTCATAAGTACTCCAAATTTTCACCAATCCATTATCTATCAATCAATCATTGATTTTAATTTTAGGATATTTTTAAACTTAATATAAACTGTGTAATAAAAATAAAACATGATAAATTATTTTAAAGAAACAAATGTTTATTATTTGTTACCAATAGAATGAAACTAAGACTTTTGATTAAATCATAACAATTATTCAGACATAATTTAATATTAACTAATATCCAACTCCATTTATAATATATCCAATGTGGGACTCACTAGTATAAGCTGTATTCATGAAAAAAAACCCTACTACACTATTAGTAATATTCATTGATTTTTTTAGCTACTTCCCGTGCAGTGGGTCCGTTACAGTACTGCTATCCTAATGAAGGTCAGAACATAATATTGACCAACGACCATCCCCAAACAGGTATTGATTAATTAAATAATGAATACTTCTTGTTTATATTTTCCTGGGCAAAATAGTAATAGACAATATATTTCAATAATTTGAAAGAACAATTTTAAGTGTTTCCAGGGAGAAAATAACCTCCTATAATCTACAGTTCAGTTGAAACACTCACATACAAATACACGACTAATGGCTATTGTTAGAAATGGTGAAAAAAATTCAGTCTACAAAAATATAATTAAAAATAATTGTAACATTTGTATTAATGCAATTTATTCGAATAGTTACAAAAAATAACAAGGAAACAATGAAAGTATATAAAAAAATATATAGAATAACCGTGAATACATAGAATACATAGAATATGACCGTGAATTTAATCATTTATGTTAATGTAAAAAAATATGTTTAAAATTATGTTAAAAGACACTTATAATGTCTTCATTAGAGTTACTATTTTTCTAGTTAATTTAGGTGCACATGGACAAGAAACCTATCCCAATCTGTATGATGATATGTATATGCTATCACAAAATACATTTGTTCATGGTGAAAGTAGTACTTTCGCCTCCACTCAGTTACCTGACTATCGTTACAGACCACCAGGTAATAATGAATAACGCAATAATACCCTTTATGTTTTTCTATTGTCGAAGTCATAATAATGGTTTATTCTTTATGTTAGTTATCGAATATAAATGTTCACAGTTAATGTGTTTTATTAGAAGAATTGAAAGGTTTATAGTCATAAATCTAAACAAATAATTCAATCACATAGAATACATAGAATATGACCGTGAATTTAATCATTTATGTTAATGTAAAAAAATATGTTTAAAATTATGTTAAAAGACACTTATAATGTCTTCATTAGAGTTACTATTTTTCTAGTTAATTTAGGTGCACATGGACAAGAAACCTATCCCAATCTGTATGATGATATGCATATGCTATCACAAAATACATTTGTTCATGGTGAAAGTAGTACTTTCGCCTCCACTCAGTTACCTGACTATCGTTACAGACCACCAGGTAATAATGAATAACGCAATAATACCCTTTATGTTTTTCTATTGTCGAAGTCATAATAATGGTTTATTCTTTATGTTAGTTATCGAATATAAATGTTCACAGTTAATGTGTTTTATTAGAAGAATTGAAAGGTTTATAGTCATAAATCTAAACAAATAATTCAATATATATATATATATAAATTTATAATTTTTTTGGTTTAAAAATGTTTTAATCTATAATCAGTACACCGCCTTAAAACCGTTTATAAATGATTTCTTATATTCTCATAAATGTATTATATATAAAAAAAATAGATTTAATTTGTAAAATTCAAAATTAGAACATAATTAAATTCTGCTTATCATGCAAATTCATATTTGGTAGATATTGTTTAAATAACGCTCTTAATCTTCACAGAAATTTAGTGTGATGAAATGTATTATTTTATTTTTTTAGTTTCTTCAGGTACACCTGGTCAGGAACTTCATTTGACATTCAATACACCATTCAATACACAGTTTCATCCGGTTACGAGAAACCAACCTAGCTTTGACCTAAACGAATTACGTAATAATTTAAAATACATTTTACAGTACCAGAATAATGTTTATTTACTATTATTCAATTGCCAAAAATGATTTATCAAAACTTCCAAATGGGAATACCATAGTTTTAAACTTCTGTTAAGATTTAGTATATCAACACGATTATTGTGTTGTGTAAGAAAATTAAATATAAGATTCAAAGTTATTTGAAAATATTTATATATATATATATATATATATATATATATATATATATATATATATATTTATATAAATATATATCTAAATATTAATAACGAATTAAAAAATTCAAATTGAATCTAATAAGAACAATAAATGATAAACAAATATTACATTTTATTAATTATTTTGATAATTATTGTTTGCTATTCGCTAAGTCTGTTATTGGACTATATTTTTGTAAACTCGATATGCTGTTCTAATTCATGTAGCCATTTTTGAAAAATATTATGATTTATTATGAATTCGTGTATAATTAGCTCAATCAGAGTGAAATTTTAAATATGCTTTTATATTTAAAGCTGTACAAAATCCGGAGGAGATTCGCAATACTTCTCATATTTCCATTCAATCAACTTCTCAAATATATACAATGGATCAAGGTTTTAATTATAACCTAAATTACAAACCCACGGATTATCAGGATTAATTATGTATATTGATAAAAAATTGAAGATACGAAGACAATATATATTTTCGGAGTCACCAAAATGAATTGCACTTGTTTGAAATTACTTTTAATGACATTATTACTTTATAAATTACATATTTTACATAAAGTAAACAGAATATTATACGTTCGTCTACTTTAGGATGTAAGTTAGCATATATTAAATCAATAATAATGTTATTCACGAATTTTGTTGTTTTTTGTAAGATGTATGGTTCTTCTAATTGAAAATATTATCAAAAAATTAACTATATTTGTACAAGTTCATTTAATCTGACCAAATATTTAATATTTACATACATCTTACCATCCTTGGTACAAAGATTTATGCTAATATCACAAGTTATTTACTATTATCATATTTTTTTTCATATGTTGAATGTCTTTTTATTTATTTATTTTATAGGTTACATATATATATAGATAAATAAATATATTAAGGTGACAATATTTTACATGGAAAAAATTTAAGTTAAATATTTTATTTCTTAAAATGTTCCTTTTGGTTTAAAATATATTTTCTGAAATATTTATCTCAATCAATTAATAATTAGAAGTCGTGCAATATCTTTCTTTTATCGAGGTTGTAAATAACACTTTTATCGCACTTGTGTATAACGTTCGTATTATCGACGATTACTTGCTGATAACTACACTTTATTCGTTTGTCAGTGTACATTGTGTGCGTTAGGCAATACAAAAGTAAAACGATTACATTGTTACCGATTATTATATTGTAAGTTTGCATTTTAATGTATAATCATAATTTAAGGTAAGTTGTGCTGTTATTACGCCAATTCATACGTTTTTATTCGAGTCTTTTTGTGCAGTTTATTAATTTATACATATATTTTAAATACGAAAATAATATGGCTAGCAATAGCACTGCAGCTAAATGTTATAATAAAGTTCGTGGAATTTGGTTAGTTTGAGGGACACTTGAATCTATCTCTGGATGTAAACTTTTATCTAATCAACAAGTACTACGCAGGTTTTTTCAATTGCATTCGTACGAAAAAAAATATTCAATCTAGTGCTATAATTACAGTTAGGAAAGTTTTTGCTTTTTGGGAAAAAGCCAAATTTCCCATACAAAAAGAATACCATGTTATTGGAAAAATTAAAAAAAATCACTGTAGGTAGTAGAATATTAAAAAAAGTGCTTCTAGACAAACACCACATTAATTAGAGACAGAATCTATATTCGTAAGTGACTTTGACAATTTATTTTATATTGCTCATAAAGATACTTTAACTTTTCTTACTATAAAAGAGGATAAAGAGTTTCTTCATGCTCAGAGAGAGAAAAGAAGACGTAGAAGTATAAGCCCAACTGATACTACATTTTCTAAAAAAGAAAAGTGACGTAAATGACGACAGTTTCAAAATGAGTTGAGGGAAAAACTGGACGGTTAAAAGAAGAAGCAAAAATGTCAAAAGTTTATAATCAAAATATTGATTGTGCTGATTCTCACTGCAGCAGTAGTGATAATGGTAATGTGTTATATGTACCTACTAGCAAAAAGTTAAAACAAAATAATATCCCTGAGATGGTCAATACTTTGAAAACAACTAATATTGTAACTTCTAAAGTCGCATCTACTTTGGATAGAATAAAAGTTAGTGACCAAAATAATATGTATATTTTATCAGCTACAATACAATCATGATGGCAAAATATACAGGATTTCACTCTTAATAGATAGTCAATTAGACAAGCTCATCGAGAATATCGAAAGAAAATCGCAGACGAAATAAAATCGTCATTTGTTCCGACTATTCCATTGACAGTCCATTGAGACGGAAAACTGCTTCCAGCTTTAACGTCAAAAGATAAAGTTGATAATCTTACAGTTATAATATTAGTGGATAGTATTATTAATTGGATAGTATTATTACTTGGTGTGCCGAAAATTCCCAATGGAACGGGAGAAGCACAAGCAAATGCAGTGTTCGAGTTACTAGAAGAATAAAATTTGACTGAGCGCATTCATTTAATGTCCTTTGATACAACATCTAGTAATGGTGGAGTAAACACTGGTGCATGTGTACTTCTTAAAAATAAATCAAAAGAGACTTTCTCAGTATAGCGTGTCGACACCACATATTGGAACTTATTATTGAGCGAGTATTTAATGCGTTGATGGGAGCTTCTAGTGGTCCCAATATTAAAATTTTTCAAAACAATTTTCAGATAACTGGAACAAAATTGACAAAAACAAATACGAAAGTGGACTAATAGAAAATGTGGTTTCCAAACAATTAAAACCACAAAAAAAATGTCTTGATCCAGTTCATTAATGACCAGTTGGTGACATTTCAGTCCAGAGAGGACTACAAGGAATTTTTACAACTTTGTCTTTTATTTTGGGAGATCAAACTGCTAAAAATTACGACATTCATACACCTAGAGCTATGCACCGAGCTAGATGGATGACTAAGTTAATTTATAACATGAAAATCTATTTATTTCGATCACAGTTCAAACTAATTGCTCAAGAACTATCTGTACATTGAGTGTTCAACGTTTTCGTATTAGAAGTTTATATTAAGTATTGGTATACTACTTCTTCTGGAAAATTAGCTCCTTACAACGATTTAAATCTTTTAAAGGAACTAGATTAATATAAAATATCAAATAAAGTTATAGCTGATGCCGGTACTAAAAGCTTTTGAAGACATTTATGTTACTTGAGTGAGACGCTTATTAGATTAGCTTTTATTGACAGCAGACCTTCCAGGTACCTTCCAAAATAAAGTTAATATGGTAAAATCATTGATGAAAATAGGAGCCTACTTCCTTCTACGGCGTATTAAAGTTGAGATGACTGCAGTTCAAACGGTGCAATTGTGCGACTTTATTTCTAAAAATACCCTATTTACAGCCTTAGATACATCTCAAGATTTTTTAAATCAGCATCCAAGTACTTGGGAAAATACCAGACTTTTCATTGACGGTCGTACAAGGGTTCAAAAACTGAAAGTAATAAATCATACAGCTGAACGTGGAATTTCGTTGATTCAAATATTCAATGGGATCTTTACCAACCAGTAAGAACAAAAGCAGTATCTTTTGCAAGTAGTTGAACAACACCGACAGAAGTATACAAATCCAAATAAATCAACTATAAATGTTTGAAATTTCGTAATATGATAGATAACCTACGACTTTCTTTTATTAATTTACTATGTGAAATGTATCAACTCTTCAAATAAGTTAAGCAACCAATAAAAATAACAATTTTTATTTGAAACTTTTTTTGAACATTCTTATAAGTTAAATAAATAATATAAGTGGGTAGGACTTTCAGAAACCAATTAATTTTTTTTATTGTCACCCTAATATATATATGCGTGTATTTATTTATTATATTTAACAAAGCAGTAAAAAAAAAAAAAATAAAGTGTAAAAAGGATATGCGAAAAAAATTTAAAAATTAAAAATTATGAAATAAAAACGAAGGCAAATAAAAGAATTAACGAATAGAAATAAAATAAAAATTTTAAGTTAATACTCGTTAATATAATACAAATATATATATATATATATATAGGTATATAAATATATATTAAAATAAATAAATAAATATATATATACTTAAATATACAAAAAAGCCACCGAGTATTACGTTGATTATTTTATTAGAACACTTAAAAATAAATATAATTTATACATATTCAATAGAATACATAAAAAAATTAAAGAAAACATAAAAATCCTAAACAAATAAATAATGTAATTAATTATTGTAGTATGGAATATCAAAATTTGTTTTTAGAAAAATTCGAAAATTTTTTAAATAATAATGTAAATAATATTAAAATCGCATTCAATACTAATAAAAATGTAATCAAACAAATAAATGATAAAATAAATTAATTTACAATTAATAATTTTAATAAATTTAATTTTCCTGGTATTTATAAACTTAAACGTAATTGTAATATGTTTTATGTTGGTAAAACAAATATAAATTTTAATACAAGATTTAAAGAACACATCTCTGAAATAAGACTAAAAAGAACTAATCCAAATTCAAATTTTGCAAACCATATTTTAGAAAATAATCATCTTATTACTTTTAATATAGATAATGACTAAGAAATTTTAAATATACAACATTATTGGTGAGGCCAATCAATCACTTTTTGGCGAATCCATACGCGGCGATAATACGTTTATTTTAATTGCAATTACCAGAGAACAACGCCTGTATTTATGTGGATTCGGTCGCGAATGTTCGAGATAGCCGCGAGTTCGCCGCCGTCCGTGTGTTGAGTCGTATGTGTCGTCGTTATACCGTCATCGCGCATGTATATTATGTAAAATTGTTGTGTCCAAAAATCGTTTTCAGTACGCGTCGAGATTATTTCTCGTGATTTTGTATAGAGTTTATTTGTTAGTGACTGGAATAATCAGCATATTAAATTGGTCGGCTCGAATAGCAAAATTATTGTTGTAGGCTCTAATAGCTAGATTATTGTTATTTAAAAATCGTTGTTACGAAATTGCTATCGCGTATATATCAAAAATATTATTACCTTTGTAGCTCTAATAGCTAATATAGTATTTGTTTAGCGTGGCACAAATAGCCCATTATAATTCATTTAAATTTGGATAGCGGCTGACTAGTCGATGTTCGTGTATAACTATGTCTACTGTGAGTACCTATTTTATTTTTGTTGTATATTTATTATTTTGCTGTCATTACATTTTATATTTTTGTATTATTTTGTTGAGCCAAAAGGGCTAATTTTGAATATATTTTCTTTAAATTAATTATATTATATTTCAATTATTACTATTTATGAAAATCTACAATATATTTATATACGTATTAATTGAAACACAAATTGTTGTTAGCCTTTATATTTTCGTATTTGTAAGCACGCACAATCACTTCTTTCTCACGAAGTCTTGGTATCCGGGCGCACATATTATAACTTTATGCTCTCGGTCCAAACAATAATATTTATATCAACTCCGTTTTGGAAGAATTACGAATTCATAATGAAATTAAACATAATAAATTTAAAAATATCTTAAATATACAAACAAATTTTTAAAATAACATTCCATATCAATATATACTAAATAATATTTCATGTCTAAAAAAATTATTCCCCTTGCCGAAAAATTATTATTATTATTATTACTACATTGCTTGTAAAATAATATACATTAGGCACTACCATATCAAAATTATTTGTAAATATGAAAGTGTATTTATCTGCTTCATAAGTAATGAATTACTTTAAATAATAGTAAAGAAATAAATTTGAAGTAAAGTTCACTGAAACTAGTTTTCCAATAATTAATCGTTTTACTTCATTATACATTATAACGTATATTTATTATATTTATTTAACTGAATAAACAGTAACATACGATTCATCCATGTTTAATATACACTACATTTTCTCGAAGTTCGTATTAATTTATTCGTGAACTAACGTAAAATTGTAACAAAATGATCCAATTCATTATACAAAAAATTTATTATGAAACTATCATAATTATATAAATGACTAGCTGAATACCCGTGCGTTGCAAGGGGAAAATGTAGAGTATTTCACGACGCACTATAAGATATTCCAATAGTCAATCATTATGGGGAACAATATTCAAAATGCTATTGGAGTGCTATTGGATAAACGAAATTTTTAGTTTTTCGGTCTGATGCGTACACGAATAAATCAGAAGGTTTTCCGACGCGTGAGCAGGCTACATACAATTGTCTATGTGAGAAGCACCGATTCCTCAAATCCAGCCCACACACTTGTAGCGATTGTCCCTGGGCTTTGTTGATAGTCATTACAAAAGCAAGACGGACAGGAAACTGCAAACGTTTGAATTAAAATGGCATATCAGTTGGGATCATTGGAATACGTGGCAACAGTACATATTCTCCCTTGAATTTCCCATTCAAAATTATAGCTTCGATGAGATTGTTCATAATCTTTTTCACCAAGAGTCTTGTACCGTTGCAAAGTCTTGGTGGATTGATATTTCGGAAAAGAATAATAGACACGCTAATTTTCAATGTTAGAAGGTACAGTGACATACCTGGCAAATCGAGTGAATTCAAGAATTCCGAGGGCTAATTGACAACTTCGTCTTAATTCATCACAGTATCGATAGACATGTACGTTGTCGCATCGCCGGGTGTTCCGTCTTGAATACTGAAATTGATGACAATGACATCGTTGTTCGTAGCTGCTAATATAACACGTTCAATAAGTCACTGATGCCGATATGATGATGATATAATTCAGCGCGATATTTAGGAAAACGTTTTGAATTAATTCGAGTTTGGTAAATATCATTTTACAAAAATTTGTTGACAATCTGATGTGAATAGTTTTGGCGTGTAAGTCTCTTAGATAACGTTTTGTGTATTTCCCGTCCTTCATGCATGGATATTTGGTGTTGATCGCTCCACGTGGGCCATAAATCATGTTTTTGGTAAGGACTTCGAATAAGCCTGGATCAATGTCGACGTCTGGTATTTCTGCTGGGATGACTACATCAATTTCGTCTGGTGTAATTCTATCAATCAACCAAATCAAAACGTGTGCATGCAGCAATCCTCATTTCTGCTATTCAATGGAAAACATCCAACAACGTGAATCCCCAAAAACATGATACTTGTAAATGAAATCCATAAAAGATTTCAACTTTTGTTTTATCACACGTGCAATGATGTCATGGCGATCCGATGATGATTGCCCAGGCAATAGAAGTTTTCAAATTTCATCCCACGTAGGATTGCACGTGAATTTTATGAACAAATCCGAATGGCCTTATGTACGAATGTAAGTCCTGAACAGTCGAACTAATTCGTTATGTTGATCGAATACATTTTGTAATGCAGCAACAATTCCCCGATTAAAGCTGGATATAAATCGACAACGTTGATCGACTTGCTCATCAGTGGTTCCCATGAAATAAATTTTAAGAAATATGTTATCTGAATCTGGCAGAGGTAGAAGTGATCGTGCACGATAGTAAATTTGCCCTTGGATTTTGAATGTTGGCATGTAATTGTCACATATGATTTCTGTTTCACCGAACGATATCATTGGAAACATGAATTGTACTTGCATATGTTTGCTATGAAATGTTTCGACTGACTTGATATACCTGATACCAACGTCGATAATGGTTCAAGTGGTTAATGCAATTCTGGCAATTACACTTTTCCACCTGCGCAGCACATTCCTGAAGTTTCGTTTTTGAATTTAAATGCATGGCAAGATTCGTATAACTTGTCCATTTTTCCAATGACGACATTCGATGGCGACTGTTATCATATTCCGCATCGTAATGAAACGCAGCAAGATTCAATTCAACGTGCAGCATCCGTTTGGATCGATCATAGTGTTCTCTTCTTAGAGTCAGATTTGCTCTCCGTTAGTCAATGGTATAAGTTGAGCAGTTCGTTCTCGGTCGGTTTCTAATCGTGATGCTCGCTGCTCTCCAGTTTCAATCGATCACACATGAGCAGCTCGTTCTCGCATGGTTTCCAATCGTGATACTCGTTGCTCGGTTGTTTCGGAAGCTCGAAAGGCCTTTATCGTTCGTGCTACAGATATTGATCGGTCAAACGATTTCCGTTTGGGGGGCATTACTGTCGATGATATAGTGGAGAAATTCGTAATCAGAATTTAACAGAGGTTACGCTGATAAATATACCCTTGGATTTTGAAAGTTTGCATGCATATCTCATGTACGACGCTAAAACGTTGACGATAATGGTGACTACATTGCCATTGCTACTACACGCAAACTACTTATACCTTTGCAAGGCGAAAAATCACTAATTACTCATGAAAACTGAGAAATTGTATTTTCTTATAACAAACTAATAAAATGCCACGCCAGAAACATTATAAAAAACATATGACGGTTACCCTTGGTAACCATCCTACGTCATACCCCTCATTACGCCGAATGGTAAACAACTCATAGTTGTGAAGGACCACCGGTTTACCGGTGCCAGGTTTTGAAACCTTTAAAGAGTCAAAATCGAAAATTTTTAAGAGACAAAAGCCATCCCGGGACCACGCTGAGTACGTAGAAAAAAACCCAATCCATCCAGCGGTTTCGCATGTCATCGATACATACATACAGATAGACACTAATTCATTTATATATATATATGGATAAGGATAACAATAATAATAATAATAATAATAATAATAATATGATTGTACATTATTTAAAATAAATAAATAAAAAGTACAATTATTTGTAATAATATTCTGTGATGTAACACTATTTATAATAAAAATATTAATATATATATATATATAATTTATACAGTGAAATAACAAATGTCCTAAAAACATAAATATACTGATTCATTTAAAAATTATTATAATTTGATATAAAATTTAAAAAGTGTTTGTAATGAATAAAATTATTAAATTATTACACATATATATTCGTATATAAATATATATTATACATGTATTCTTACACATAACAAATTTTAATAAATCTTATAATTAGGAATATGTTTAAACTGTGTTAACTGTGTAAACTGTGTCAGTGGCATATTTAGGAAGGTTAGGTTAGGGTTAGGTTAGCAATTTTCCCAACTAACACGTTTTTGTGGGCAACCAATTATAAGGGTTTTTTTGAACCTTTTTACTACTTGTTTTTGAAATATTTGACATTCGATGATTTCATTCACCGTTTAGAAAATTAATATTATCAGACATTAAGACTCTGTATGTCCTCTAAAATAAATTGTATGTTATTATTTTATAGATATAAATATTGTAAACAATTAAAAAAAAAATTATAAACATCAACATAATATTGATTTATACAATTTATTTATTATTTCTATTACATCAAATATAATATATGTATTAAAAGAAAATGTGTAGTGTATGTAGAAGAAAATTGCTTAGTAAAGCATTTTTTTTTTACATACAGTAAGGTCAGAGGCGAGGCAACAAGTAAATATATACCTAGAGCCAAACAATTCCAAATAAATCACCAACTATTATATATTGTTTCAAAGTGTAATTGTGATATATCACAGATAAAAAAATCGTCCATAGCATTTTTGCGGAATGTTACCTATTACAATTTTTTGACCCTACTAAAATATTAAGTTAAAAACTATTTCTAAGTTATCATGTGTAGTAATGACTGACGATTATGTAGATACTATAGCACTAATGGAAAATAAAAGGATATATTTTGAATTTCTTATTTAATAATTTGTGTGTTTAAATTTAATTATTCGTCATACAAATGACCAATAATTTATTGTAATCATATTGCAATATATAATTTTTCACTATTAACTAATAATTTAATATTATGTATTTTTTAAAGAAATGCATAGGTTGTATTAAACTGTTGTATTTATACAATACATATTTTCGCAATAAAAATTCATCTGTGTTAAAACAAATACACAATACTAGTATTAATTGCTCAAAATCACATTTTCGTGCAAACCGGATGATCGCATAACGAATAAAATATCAGTTTATGGATAAGAAAATGACATTCAACATAGTTTTCATTACAAAAATGAACGTTATGAATCTTATTGTAATTCATTTCATAATAATTGTCACAAAATCGAATGCTAACAGTAAGTATGAATTATATATTTAATGTAAGTTAGAATCTATTAACGTTTCAAAGTTAGGATAATTTTAAACTTGATAGTACTTTCAAGAAATATTATAAATATCTATTGTCTTATAATCAAATTCATTTTGTTCGTTATGTCTAAAATAAAATCGATCTTAAATAATACTTTTGATATTATCTGTACTTCCTAATAAATATATATAAATTATAATTAATTGCATTTATTAATGTTCAATTCTACCAAAAGTATACAATGCACGATATATAATTTGATATATCTGTTATATATTTATATATCAATACATATACTATATATATATACTAGTTGGATACCCGTGTGTTGAAAGGGGCAAATGTAGATTTGTATATTTATATTTCTGCCACTGATGATTTTTATAATTCCGCGCGATATTTGGGAAAACGTTTTAAATTAACTGGTGTATACGGCACAACCCAACGAGTATCTACTTCAACGTCATTGTTGCGCACTTTTAGAGTGAAGAGTTTAACGCCATCTTTAGTTGATCGTCGACGATATTGGGATATCCATCATTGCCAATGATAGTTTCGGCGTGTCTCTTGGATAGCGTTTCGTGCATTTACCATCCTTTATCCATGCATGTTTGGTATTGATAGCTCCACATGGGTCATGAATCATGTTCTTGGTAAAGACTTCGAATAAGCCTGGATCAACGTTGACGTCTGGTATTTCTGCAAAGATGTCTGCATCAATTTTGTCTGGTGTAGTTCTATCAATCAACCAAATCAAAATGTGTGCATGCAGCAATCCTCATTTCTGCCATTCAATGGAATACATCCAACAACGTGTCTCCCCAAAAACATGATACTTGTAAATGAAATCCATAAAAGATTTAAATTTTTGTTTTATTACACGTGCAATGATGTCATGGCGATCCGATGATGATTGCCCAGGCAATAGAAGTTTTCTAATTTCATCCCACGTAGGATTGCACGTGAATTTTATGAAAAAATCCGAATGGCCTTATGTACGAATGTAAGTCATTGCATAGTGTGTGTATTAATGCATATGACTACCTCCAAATGTAATCGGATGTATGGCCATTATTACCAGTTCATTGGGATTGCCATTAGTAGCAATCGCATCGCGTAAATGGATATATTCATCCGAGCGCAATTTGGATTGATTTAACCGAATTAAGAGAAGTCATTCGGTTTCGATTTTTGCATACATATTAACAATATACTGGTGGAACAATTGCCAATATTACAAAATATGATTGTCTGAGTTCTCACGAATCATCAAGCGATATGATTTGCAATATGAAATCGCGAGTAATAGCGATAGTAATAGAAATAGCAAAGTAATTTAAGGCATTGATTTTCTTATTAGTTTCCTGATGCGTTTGTGGATTTATCATTTTGATGTTGAAATGATATCCATCTTTATTTTGCCAAAATAAAATTGGATATTGCAATGCATCGTAGGATCGATGTGTTTTGAAAACTCGCTGAACATTACCATCTCTGCGATGATGAACTACATCTTGCGAGTTAAATTCTTCACCAACTATTACGATCGCGACTTCATTAATTGTTGGTGCGTTGAACTTTCTTTCGTATTGGCCGTCTGGTGTTTTGTCGGCTCTTATGACAACATCGTGATCATCAGCTGGATGTCCTGAACAGTCGAACTAATTCGTTGTATTGATCGAATAAATTTTGTAATGCAGCAACAATTCCCCGGTTAGAGCTGGTTAGAAATCGACAACGTTAATTGACTTGTTCATCAATGGTTCTCATGAAATAAATTTGGAGAAATTTGTGATCCGTATCTGGCAGAAGTAGATGTGTTTCTGCACGATGATAAATTTGCCTATAGATTTTGAACGTTGGCAAGTAATTATCACGTATGATTTCTGTTGCACCTAACGATGTCATTTGGAAACATAAATTGTACTTGCGTATGTTTGCCAAGAAATGTTTTGACTGGCAGTTTGAGGTAGTTCACCAAATACTCCTCAAACACACAGTCCACTTTGCCCTGAAAACGCGTTGACTTACATTTATTATATCTACTTAAATAAAATAACTTTTTTGAAGCGAATTGTGAGTTGCTTCATCTCTTCGCATACCTACATATGAATATCGTGTTATTTTGATACACTAGTGATTTTCAAACAAAAAATCATTTTAAAGTTATTTACGCATATCAGGGACAGACAAATTAAATGTAGTTTATGAGTAGATCACTATATTGAATGAAAACTGCAGCTCATAAGTTTGCGTTTAAATAGATTTCATAAACTGAATGGCATAGAATACATTTCACCAAAAGAGTACTAATAATTTTATTAAAGTTATTCCTATTATTCAATAAATAGTATTAAACAATTTATGCAAGTTAAATTTAGTCATATTAATTATTTAAAATTCAAAATAAAATTGTCTATTAATTAAATTTGAAATATATTAAATAAAATAATTTTAGAATATGATTCAAAAATCTATTCGTTGAAATAAAATTAAAATATTTTATCAATAGCCTTGCATATATTCAGAAAAATAAATCATTTTTGTTCATTAAATTGTAGAATGTTTAAGTAAGAAAATTAATTATTTATTTTATAAAATATGTTATATAATTTAAATATATATTTAATTGATATAATACATAAATTTTTAATGTCCAAATCCAAAAAAAAGTAGTCTAGAACATGAAGACCAAACTATCAATGCTTTTTAAACATTATATAATTTTGAAATAACAGGCAAAATTTTTATGTGAATATACATAACGGCCTGTTTAATGATTTTAATATTAACTCTGAAGACTATGAAAAACCCGTTTTTTTATTATTTCAAATTTGACCCCAGTATATTCGATAATATATAATGAATAGAAATAATTTGATTTATGACCAATATTTCTAATTGTTTTTGAAATACCATTTTAATTTGAATTTGTATATAGAAAATTTAATAATATGAACATTTCCTGTAGTAATTTATAAATTGTTATAAAAAAATTGTGAATATTATAAACATTGTAGAACATGTCAATATCAAATATGTTTGTATTAAATGTTTACGTGTATTATTTTATTATTGAATTTATATCATTTCGTTAACAAGATGAACTCATAATAAATGGACCGTTTGAATGTATGTACTTTCTCACACATATCCGTTCCTTAACATAGTAAAATTTTTAATTACTAGCATTGAAATATGACAATAATAATATAACTAGTGTATAAACCATAATCTTAACGTAATTGTAAATAATATTTACAATTCTTTTTAATTATCCATCACGATGTAATAATTTATACAATTAAATTTTGTATTGTATTATCAATGAAGCTAACTTCAGTAATGCAGACGCTTTCAAATATATATATAAAAATAGTGAGTCAAATAATCTATATTATCTATAAAACTATGCTATTGTTGACGAATAGTCAAGTATTCAGTAAGATTAATAAAAAGCGTTTATCTTCGTTTGTTAATATATTACTAATTATTATATATTTCAAATATTAATCTTTGAAAAGCCTAAATTATATCTAAAAATGTTGTATCAATGAAATAGAAATAATATAATTTATTAGAAAATAAACTTCAAATCAATCCACTCTTCGTAGATGTTAGGTAATACGCAATTGATAGACAAATTAGATTAAAATTGTTTTTGTAAACTAAAATTGAAAACGTAAGTTATAACAAAATAAAGAATTTTGTAAATTATAAACTTGTCAACTACCAATTTAACATCGATATGATGTGTATCAGCTAAGAGAAAGCAGTTGAAATATTTTCAGCAGACCTCCAAAGTTTCCTTATTTTTATAGTTTCAATTTTTATATCAACATTAGGATAAGTCTATTGAAACAGTATATCGTAGTTTAAAAATATGAAAGCAAATTATTTATTTAGATCAATTGATTGATAAACTAATCATTTCGTTAATATTCATATATATAGCAAATCTGCAAATATTTTTTAGACGCATAATTCGTACATATTTACCGAGTCAAACGCGTACGATTCTGTTACATACGGAAATTAATACACTCAACGGGACTTTAACAATCATTAAAAATTTATTTGAAACAAAAATATGAATACATATTAAAAGAAAAAAATAATATTTTTCTCTTTTCTAGTCGTTATGAATAGGAAACATGGTATAAAAAATGGTAAATTTTATTGATTCACGTGATAATCTATTTTGTAATGATTTGAGGATTGACAATGTTTAAAAATCATAAAATAACGGAAATTTATTAATGTTTTTCATATCTGATATTTTTCCTTCTTCTAGCACTTTGAGGTTAGCAAACTTAGCCCCGAATTTTCACTCAACCTGTTCCCTGTATCGTCAATGCGTACTCTAAATCTGTTTATACCACCCTCAATCATATCCACTATGATATTAGTTTGATAAAAATACTGCATACTTTCATATGATCAAGAATCAGTGTTTTACACAAGTATTATAATTTTTAGGTTTTCTACGACAATATGTCAATGATCTCTACGATGACTTTATTTTGAGTATGTAGTTATACAATTGTTTTATTAGGACAGTTTAATAACTGCTCCAATTGTATGAAATTATTTTAATATTAAAATAATAGTCCTTTAATAATTCTTTAACTGAAATTTGTCAATTACTAGATTATAATAATTGTGAAATCGAAGATCAACTGACTTGGTGTTTGCGTAATATAAAAAGTTTGTACCTATTTTCTAGACATGAATTACGTTGTTGTAGACTTTATTACTACACACTGTCCATCATACCAATTTAAATAATTAAGTGTAGGCATGCCAAAGAAAATTGAACATTTAATGTTATAGTTTTTAACGAATAAATACCTATAAAAGTGTAATCAGACACCGAATATTATAAGTACATATAAGAATTTTACAATGAAATTATTATTATTAAAACATTTAGAGCGTATGCTATCTTATAGACAATTTAAGGCAGCCTTAAACGAAAGAATATATCAAAGACGAGTACCTTCAATAAGGTATTCCTTAATGATCTGTATTATCACACTCATTTATTAACATTTACACTGCTGATGTCACACAGACGAAATCCAGAAAGTTCATATGTACTGATGACGTAAGCTTGGTGGCAAAAGCAAGTTATTTTATACAATAAGAGGCTATGCTAAATGAGGACATAATTTATCTAAACTAATACATCACGAACTTGTACTTAACAGTAAGCCTCAATTAATCAGTGGTTATTGCTTTTCATCTAAACGAGAAAGAATATTGAACATTGAAAATACAGTTAGACTAAATTATGAGGCGCTCTTCTAGTGATCTAATCGGTCAAATTTGGTAGATCTCTAACCTTCAAACAACAAATAAAAGAGGTGAAGCTTAAAATAAAAACACAAAATAATAGTATATGTAAACTGGCTGGCTCTGTACCTTTGCCCTGGCTCATGTATACATCGAAACTGAATGTTGTTTCCCCAGAAAGGGGGCTGGAAATGCTTACTGTAAAAAAAGTAGATACAAAGTTAAATAAATGTATGGGAATTTATTAGAGACCTTAAAAATCATCAAAGTCCAACTGTTTCCAGTGCTTTCAAATATATCATCACCTGATGTACGGCAGAGAATGCACACCAACAGAACCAAGATCTATATGGACCATCTTAATTCGGATGACATCGAATGAAGACAGATGCTAATATCTACTACATAAATAAGGTCTAACAGAAATACAAAATTGCGAGTGTGGGAGCGTACAAACCATAAGACATATTATTGATTTATGTCCTAAAATACGCTTTGAAAGTTGCCTGGAATGGTTCCATGCGATAGGAGCGATTGGCGTCGAATGGTTGAAAAATAAAAAGCCATATGTTAGGCAAAAATGAAATATAATTTGAATATAATATACACATGCATTCAAAATTAATGATTAAACAAATTTGTCATTCTTACTATATATATAATTATAATTAAATTTAGATACAATTCCTCAAATTATATTTATTGCATATTGCAGTTCTGTATAATTTGAGAATTATTATCCTACAATTATTCGTAGGTAGTTATACTTCATATGAAGACTAATGTCGATACTAATATTAATGATCTTAGAATATTATGAAAATTTAGAGAATCACGAATTACAACCGTACTGTAATGGTAACATAAAATAAAAATATCATAAATTTATTAATTGTACAAATGAAACTTATCTGTAAATAATATATATTATAATATATTAAAATATTATTATTTACGTGTATCTATACAATAAATTATTTGTGTTGTTTATGAATTGTATGAAAAATCATTTGTTTTATTGACGAGTATTTACTTTTCAATAGAATTTGTTCTTGTGTAATGGTTTAATTAGTCATATTATCACCTCCTTATGTTTCAGTACGTCGGCTTCGGAAAATCGCCATATTTAAGGGGCGAAATTTGTGGTTCTACTGATAACTGTTTTTCACAGACTGATATCGTTGAATCGTGTTTGATTAAAATCACGTAATATTATACTTTGCGGATTGTTGGGAACTTCGACGTGCAGAATTCAGATGTAGATTAAAATCAATACTTCGCCGATGTGGCGAGCGACAAAGGTTTTCTAGTATGGTCATTCGAAGTTAGTTAAGAGTTAAATTAACAGTTGTCGAATATTTCCAAAAATGTTTACTGTCGATATACAATCCTACTATGAGTATCAGATTAAGTGTTAAACGTACGATCAATAAGCGGTGCAAATACTAACCGCAGCTAGCAAATCGTTTTCAACAAATTGGAGATTTAGAAATTTGAAACTATTAATTACGTATATTATCATCTGAACTGGTCCCACTTATGGTTATAAAAATCAAGTGTACAAATTTATGTAAACCAAATTAAAATCATCATTACTTTAACTCATTAACTGGTTACTCTTTACAATTCCTTTTTGTAACTCATTTTTTTGTTTTAATAAATCTTTAATATTCTTTCAATTCCACAAATCATAATCGTGTAATTTCAAAAAAATCCGCATACTTCAATTCGTATGAATTCGTGAACAATTGATTGGCCAGCTAGATAACGAATCCCTATGTCTAATATTTTGAGACATCTGTATCTGATATCATAGGTTACGGTTTAGAAATGGTACTCTTTATTGTTTTCTCTATAATATTTTTTTAAATTCCATATCCTTATTGCATACATTTGAGTACGAAATAAGCGATACTTATATCTAGATCTTTTTGAATTGATTTTCTTTAAATAATCAGGTTGATTATGCTTCGATCTATAATTGAGTGACCTGAGTTATACATTACTTTTGTTTATTTTAAATCCAAACTCATTAGGCAAAATTACCTAAAATCATCATCCATCTTCCTTTATATTTCATAAGTTTGTAACTATTTTATCTAATGCAAGACTCAATGTGTGCTACAATCATATTTTAAAAATTTTTTTTTACTAAAAAATGATATATACGAAAAACCATATAATGGTTTCCCAGTCCATTATTTACAAACGTAGATTGGTAAATCGCGTTGCCTCACATCTAAAATATTTCATTGATTTCATTCGTTCTATATTATAACAGTCCCACAGTGTTAAGTACTATTTTCGCTCACAATTTGATAATTAAAACACACATTAAATTACTATTGCGTAAAATAAACTAATGGCAAATAAGAATTATGTTTTTTTTTTATTCAAATAATATTATGATACACTAAATTAAATGAATTTTATTATAAAAATTATGTAGATTTCATGGCAGTTACTAATCATTATGGTAGGCTATATTTTCTGTATATTACGTATGTTAAATTTTAGTTAAAAATATAATTTTAGAATAAAAAAATATATAATATTTAATTAAGCTTCATGTATAATGAACGAATATTAATAACATTGTACAAATTAAATGTTGAACTGTCGTTTGGTTTTTGTTAGTTAATAAATCTGGCAAAGAAGCCTTGAAACATGCATACACTGAAATAGGTATCGAAAATTACATTTAATTATTATTTACAATTAATTATTCTTTTTAAAAGTAGTACCATATTTTTCTGAATGTATCGAACATTATTGACATAACAAAACCAAGTTATGTATTTTGTTATACAACATAGTAATTAAAATTATGTGATATATGTCATAAAAATTATATTATAAATCAGTGGTTCCCAACCTTTTTGACACTACGGACTACTTAGATAACTTACAATACGTCACGGACCACCATCATTTTTAGACATTATTTTTTCTCATAAATAAGAATCAATTTTTTCACAGATATTAGAATTTAGGTAACAATTGTCGGTACGTAATATTTGTAACACGCCCAAAGGAAAATTGAAATATTTTAAAATTTTATAGGTATGCCTCGCGGACCACCACATAATGTCTCGCGGACCACTGGGGGTCCGCGGACCATAGGTTGGGAACCGCTGTTATAAATAAAGATTTCATTTAGCAAACATTTAACAATTACTTATTAATCTTCAAAATAATACCATTACACAAAAAATAGAATATTAAACACATATTGAGTATATTATTTTTAATGGGTTTTTTTCTTCCTAAAATTCTAAAGTCCCCGGGAGAAAGAACGAAAATGGTAAGTTTGTATTTGTATCATACTTTTAGGTTTTTAATGTTATAACAAATTTAATCTTAATATATAAAATTCAGCTAAACATCAATATTTAAAGTCTAGTACCACATCATTACAAAAAATTCATAATTATTCAATAGACACATTATTTACGTAGTTCATATATAGTAGACCATATTAACCATATTAAGAGTTTATGGTGAACGTTATGTTGTTCTGCGTATTGTTTTTTATAGATTTCGGAATAATAAAATAAAATTTTGACAATCTGAGAAACCGCATTAATTTTATTTAGTTTATTTTAAAATTAAAATGAGACACAATCAGTAATAAAGTAGTACTATGGTCATATGAGTAATATTTGTAATAATAAAAGTAATAAACCAGTATTATTTACATATTCTTTTAGTTATATCGAAAGGATATTATGATTATATGTTTGATACATTTAAACCATGTATTGGTATGTATAATAGTATAATGTGAGATACTTATCATGAAAATAATGGTGAACCTTTAATAATCTACCGATCGTTGATTTGTTATTTATTTATATATATGGATAATAATAAATGGTAATGGTTTAGCCAGCTGCATTACAACCATGGACAGACCAAAATCGTTCCCACATAAGCGAGCATTAATGCTGGATCTTCATGCATAAATTTAATATTAGCGTCATGAAATATTATTTTTCTAAGTGTACTGCATAGTGGTAATAATGTAGACAACGCTGAAACAAATTGAAGGTATTTGCATTTTTCATTTTACCACCTACTCGGATAACTAATTCATTACCCACGAATAGATGTAGTCGACAAATTTAGCTTGTATTTGATACTTGGTTCTTAGTTTTTAAATCTGATAATTCTATTTCACAATAATGGGCTTCTACAACATGTATAATACGATGTGTCAGGATAATTTTGTCAGTTAGCAAGGTATTGGTGCTTTTATTCTTTGTATTGCGTGTATTACGGACGAATTACTAACAATATACGATCAGGCAAAATAATTAAAACGAAAAGCGAAATATTAAACTGATAACGTGATATAATAATAATAATGCTCAATATAGAATATAATGTGTTAAGTTCATAGTTGTTTTTTTCAGCTGCTTCTCGTGCACTAGGTCCGGAACAGTATTGTCATTTAACTAGAGGTCTGATCTTCACGTTGGAAAATGCATTTACACAAATATAATAATGATACTAATTCCTCATTATATTTTTTTCCAATGCATTATAGCCTGTATTGGTAAAAATATTGATTACGTATTTTATGTGTAATATCATATCATATCTAATATCATATCAAATACATAAAATATTTATATTAATGTACATTTGGAAATGCAATATATATAATATGAAAAATATTCAAAATGATTTTACTTTCTAATGAATGTATACTATCAATCTGCTTATTGATTATAATATCGACTGTTACATAAGCTAGAATAATATATCTATCGCAAATTCATTTTCGAAATTAAAAACTTATTAGGCCTTATAATATTTTTCAACTATAAATATTTATATAGTATATTAATTGACGTTTAAATCTATAAATTATGTACTTTTACCCGATTTTTAATATTATTTTAGTTTTATTTGTTGATAATCAATAAATTATCAAAATATAAATATACCCTTAAATCTTTAATAACATGAATGTACATTTGATAATTATTATCCTTAATGAAGAAAAGATTGAATATTATTAATGTAATTACATATAAAGATATTATGAATTCATATAGTTGTAGTCAAATTAATTCCTTATTATTAACGTAAAATAATAATTATTACATAAATTAAAAATTTTCATTTAGATCCAATCATAGAAAATGAATTGATACCTAGTAAGTATTAAATTTGAACACAATAATTCTTTTACAGTAATTGTGTTCAATTATTATGTACGAGTGTTTATATTCTAAACGGACATCAACGATGTAATCAGAGATATGACAAATTTCTTTAGTTATCATTAATTTTAAAGTGTATTGAATATGTACTTAAAAATAATCATTAAAAAATATAACTATGTAACATAATATAATATAACATACTTTCTTCAACGTATAGAGAATATTAATGGTGCAGAAGCATTTGAACATGTGTACTTTAATAAGTGTGAGTTAATTAATTACAATCAAAATCTTATAGTTTTTATACAGTATATACAGTATCGACTGATTAAAATGAATCGTTTGTCAAACTCGGTTGTTGTTTTATTAATGATATTACAAACACAGATTTTTGAGATTGAATCAAATCCAAACCTAAATAATTCAAATTATAACGAACTTGAACCATACAAAATTTCAAATTAAATATCGAAATATGTGTAAACAATAAACATCGCTTAATATTTAAAAGGAAATGATTCATGAATAATTGTTAAAGCATGCTAATGAATTTATAGAATTACTAACATTGTATGTAGCTGCATTTATTAGAGATGTGTCAAAAAATAAATCTTAGAAATGAGAAATAAAACAATAAAAAAATTAAAGATAAAAAGTGTTGAAGAAACAAATTCATGTCAGAAATATTTTTTTCGTGATATGCATCTTATGAATCAAAATTCATTGAGGGAAATATAAGACATTCGTGGTCAAACGTGAGATGTATTTCGCTAATCTAAACAGTTTTTAAATTATCAGTTAAATATGATAAGTAATTGATGGAGATTGTGTAGGAGATTGAAATGAAATCGTGATGAGCTAAACCAAAACCTCGTAAAACTTTTGACAGCCTCAGAAATATTTTTTACTGTAAAAACTACCTAAAAACTGAAAAATGTCATCATGATACCTAAATTAAAAATATTTAGATACAAAATTAATTGCGTCTAGAGGTAAATAAATTGAATCTGCTTATTAGTCTGATAACTTAAACGTTTCTCACGAGCCTAATAAATAAAATTGAAGTTTTTATATGCAATATCATGTATTTTGAGGAAATAAATAATTGGAGATACCCCGAGTGCATTTTAAATTGACCTTTTTTGATGTCCCGAATGCATTCGGGAAAAGGTATCACCTTGGTGCATCCCAAGACAAAAAGTTAGTTTTTCTTACGCAGTCCGAATGCGTCACAGTTCATTTAGAGTTACTCAGGGTGTAAAACGAGGAGACGATTGACTTGCACCCCAAAAATGTTTTTTTTCTTGTACCCAAAGTTCTTAGGTGAGTGTTATCATAAGTTATATTATATTACACAAGTCTATTTTCTTTTTCCCCAATTGGCTGAGGTTTAAATACCATTCGTTTAACAAACTCAAATCTAGACAATTGCTCAGCCTTAAATTTCAATATGTTTTCTTGTATAAAAACAATTAGCATATTATTCGTATTCTTTACTATTCAGTAAAAAATATTCCAACGGTATATAATGATCATTATTCATACCATGTTTATTAAACAATTGTAAACAAAATTTAGTGTAATAATATGGTAGTGAAAATAAAAGGAAAAATAAATAAAAAGTAAAAAATATGCAAAAAACAAGTATAAAAGATTAAAAAATAAGGAAATAAAAAAGAAGAGGAATAGAAGAATTAACGAATATAAATAAAAAAAAAATGTAGGTTAATACTCGTAAATAGAAAATAAAAATACATAAATATATATTATATTATATATATTATATTTTAAATATATAAAAAGCCAATTAATATTACCTTGATTAAAGAAGAAAAAAAACATAAAAGTTGTTGTGTATGTGTGCTTATTACTACCGATTTCGACTAAATATCATCATCAGGATAATACAAATAAAATACAACAACTGAAGAAAAAATTAAAAGTAAAAAAATTAATGAAAACTGCATAGAGGAATAAGACAGAAATTACATAGAGAATATTATGAATATTATAATAAAAAGACATAGAGGTAGATGAAAAGAAAAAATTATATAATAAAAATATATCAAAATGCAAAGAAATTATGTATATAATAAATGCAACTATGGTGTGAAATTAATATTATCTAATATATATATATTGATATAGAATGTTATTTTTAAAATCTGTTTGTATATTTAAGATATTTTTAAATTTATTGTGTTTAATTTCTTTAATAAGATGATTATTTTCTAAAACATGTTTTGCAAAATTTGACTTTGGATAAGTTTTTTTAAATCTTATTTCAGAAATGTGTTATTTATATCTTACATTAAAATTTCTAATAATTTTACCAACATAAAATTTATTACAACTACATTTAAGTTTGTAAATATCAGAAAAATTTAATTTATCAAAATTATTATTTGAAAATTGTTTTATTTTATAATTTATTTATTTGATTAAATAATTAGTGTAATACTTAATAGTACTAGCTACATACATAATTTTAAGAGTGCATAACGTATTTAAACTTATTTCGTATGTAAACATTATAATATTGCGATTATGATCATTTATTCGTAAATGAATAATCGTATTATTAACCATAAGAAATTGTTTGCTGTCATAAGTTTTTATTTTCAATGAGTCTAATAATTCATGTACAGTATTAAGTTTTGAGTATTTAGTGATCTACAGTCATGTACAGTATTATGTATTGAGTATTAAGTGGTCTTCTTGGTAGTTTTGATTGACTAGCTTAATATATACTTTTCGAAAGCATTCATATGTTTTATTAAGGTATCTGTGTTGACTGATTTTAGTTCATTATGAACTTAATAGGTGTAGTAATACAAAAAAAAAAAAATTATTTATTTTAATAATTAACTTTGTAATAATACAAAAAGAATAAAATAAAGTAAAATTGTTTATTTAATTGGTGGTGAGTAATTATTACGGAGATGATGACGGGGATATGTTTATATAGAGCACGAAGTGAATCGCGGGGTGTGAGCTCGAGAATCGTTTAGGTTTATTTAATATAATTCTTTTTATGGAAATCACTGTAAAAATAGTGAGGTAAAAATGTTAGACAATACACTGAATTAAATTGTTAAATATTAAAACTTCTTACCTTGTGCTCGTGCGAAGTCTACTTGGTATCTGTAGAGACGAACAGTCGTGTAATGAAATTAAGTATATGAAAAAAAAGGAAAAAGAAAAAGGTAAAGGCAAAGGTTGGATCGGTGACTCCGCTTCCAGAGCGAATTCACCGACGAGAATAAACGAACCAAAACTCAGTCAAATTATTCCGCAAAGACTAAGTTTGTCTCACGGAACACATACTTAAAGCGGAGTACTGGCTCGTCACATGAGTGTGCGCACACTAGCGAGGAGACGTGTTCATGGAAAGGTCTATGGTGTAGTTTTTGTATTTTTTGTGATATTTTTCTGCTACGTAAGACTCTGTTGGTGTTCCGACCGATCGACGAGCGGCCAAATCATTGTTGAATTTTCTGACCGTTTAATTTTGTAGCAGCTGTTATATCCGGCGTTACAATGGTTTGTCTTTTGATTTGTTCTCGCGCCTTTTCTGTTCTGTTCGTGCCACGTGCAACGCTTTGCGTCTATGTGGCAAGTTTATGTTTTTTTATAACTCCAATGAACACTGTCTCTCATTGTTATATGTTTATCATTTCGTTTTAGTTCGAATTGTCCGTATAAGAGTTATTCGATATTTATTTTATAATTTCATTGTTTTTTTTTATACTTGGAAATTTGTTCGTTATTTCAAAAGGAGCAAACTTCAGTATGTTTTTGTTTATATAAGAAAAATATAAAATAGTTTCGTGATGTGTTCCGAGAAGATCAAACATTAGTGTATTTTATTTAAAAAAATATCAAATAGCTGCTTATGATTATATAATTCAAAGAACTAATACAATGAAAGAGTTTGGTTGTAATAACGATGATATTTGTGCATATCATTACATAGGCCATTCACAAATGTCATCCTGCGCTTTTGTTTTCAACAAATTCCGAATAATTTATCGAACCATTATATCGTTGTCGTTTTTTTCATGCGTATGATCCAAATGACTCTCTATGATAGTATTACCACTCATATCAGTTATTATATATGCTTTACAACTCTTTAAAGAACAATTCAATTTTTGTACATCATTTTTTAATAATTTGTAAAATCTTAATTTATAACCATTAGTTATGATTATTTTCTTATCATGTTGGCTTATCATATGTTTTGGCAATACCATTGTTAATGGTATTATAATTTATAAACTATAACGGACGGGCAGTTATCAATCTCAAAGATTTTGTGCGACTGAAACTCAGACAGCTGTGATTGAAGCACAATATGATTTCCCTCGACGGATTGTATTGACTCGTATCTGGAAATATAACGAACGTACCCGAGCTATGAAAAAAGTAAACAATTTAAACTGGAGACACTCGGGAAACTCCTACATTATTAGTTCTTTTTATTTGAAAAAATAAGTTACCTACATATTAAAAACAATAATTAATTTTTTTCAAGTTAATTTAAGATCTAGATCAGTATTATACTCAGGTAATTAGTATTCTAACACAAAGTAACGCATTTTGTAACGACATAAGGAATATCAACCATCAAAAAATTAATTGATCTAATATGTTTATAATTGATTCTATAATATATATATAATATATATGTATATAATTATATTAATAATATGGATTACATCTCAATGAATATTCAGGAAAAAAATATATATATCTAAACAAACATAAACACACACATACACACACACACCACACACACACACACACACACACACACATATATATATATATATTTAAATGTATACTTAGACATACAAAAAGCCAATGAGTACTACGTTGATTAAAGAAACACGAAAGAAAATATAAAAGTTGTTATATATGTGTGTTTATAACTACTGGTTTTGACAAAATTTCATCATCAGGTTAATATAAATAAAATACAACTAAAAATAAATTAAAAGTAAAAATAATAATAAAAAATTGCGTAGAGAAATAAGACAGAAATTACATAGAGAATATTATGAGTATTACAATAAAATACATAGTTAGTAAAAAATAAAAAAAAATTACATAATAAAAATATATCAAAAAGCAAAGAAATTGAGTATATAAGGAAAGTAACTATGGTATGATAATAATATTATCTAATAAATATTGATACAGAATGTTATTTTAAAAATCTGTTTGTATATTTAAGATATTTTTAAATTTATTGTGTTTAATTTCTTTATAAATATGTAATTCATCCAAAACGGAATTGATATGAACATTGTGTTGTATATTTAAATATCTAAGTCATTAAGTATATTAAAAGTAATAAGATGATTTTTTTTAAAACATATTTTGCAAAATTTGAATTTGGTTTAGTTTTTTTAATTTTATTTCAGAGGTATGTTTTTTATACCTTTATTGAAATCTCTATTCATTTTACCAATATAAAACTTATTAAAACCACATTTAAGTTTGTAAATACCAGGAAAATTTAATTTATAGAAATTATAATTTGGAAAGTATTTTAGTTTATAATTTATTTGTTTGATTAAATTATTATTAGTATTGAATGCGATTTTAATATTATATATATTACTATTTCAAATTGTTGTGAATTTTTCTGATAATAAATTTTGTTCAGTTCATTAATCAATTGGTGACATTTCATCCCAGAAATAACTATAAGGAATTTTTACAACTTTGTCTTTTACTTTTAGGAGATAAAACTGCTAAAATTATGACATTCTTACACCTGGAGCTATGCATCATGCTAGATGGATGACTAAGTTAATTAATAGCATGAAAATTTATTTATTTCGATCACAGATCAATCTAACTGCTCAAGAACTATCTGCACATTGAGTCTTCAACGTTTTCGTATTAGAAGTTTATATTAAGTATTGGTATACTTCTTCTTCTGGAAAATTAGCTCCTTACAACGATTTAAATCTTTTGAAGGAACTCGATAGTTATAAAATATCAAATAAAGTTATATCTAATACTGGGACTAAAAGCTTCTCAAAACATTTATGGTACTTAAGTGAGACACTTATTAGATTGGCTTTTATTGACAGCAGAGTACCTACCAAAATTAAAGATAATATGGTAAAATCATTGGTGAAAAAAGAGCTGACTTCCCTCTACGGTGTATTACAGTTGAAACGACTGGAGTTTAAACGGTGCAATTGTGCGACTTTATTTCTCAAATTTAAAATGTATCAAATCTTCAAATAAATTGCGCAACCAATTAAAATAACAATTTTTATTTAAAATTTTTTGTGATCATTCTTATTAAGTTAAATGAATAATTTAAGTGGGTAGGACTTTCAAAAATTAATTGTTTTTTATTGTTTCCCTAATACATATATATGTGTGTATTCATTTATTTACTTATTCATTATATTTAATAAAGCAGTAAAAATAAAAGAGAAAATAAATAAAGAGTAAAATAAATATGCGAAGAAATTAAAAAATTAAAAAATAAAGAAATAAAAAAGAAAACAAATAAAAGAACTAACGAATCAAAATAAAATAAAATTTATAAGTTAATATTTGTAAATATAATAAAAAAATATAATAATAAATAAATATATAAATATAATATATATATATATATATATATATATATGTTTGTGTGTGTGTGTGTGTGTATACTTAAATATACAAAAAAGCCACTGAGTGTTATGTTGATTATTTTATTAGAACACTTAAAAATAAATAAAATTTAAACACATACAATAAAATATATAAAAAAATTAAAGAAAACATGAAAAACCCTAAACAAATAAATAATATAAATAATTATTGTAATATGAAATATCAAAATTTATTATCAGAAAAATTCACAAACATTTTTAATAATAATGTAAATACTATTAAAATCGCATCCAATACTAATAATAATTTAGTCAAAAAAATAAATTATAAAATAAAACACTTTTTAAATAATAATTTCCATACATTAAATTTTCCTTGTATTTACAAACTTAAATGTGGTTGTAATACGTTTTATATTGATAAAACGAATAGAGATTTTAATATAAGGTATAAAAAACATATCTCTGAAATAAGATTAAAAACTAATCCCAATTTTGTAAAATATGTTTTAAAAAATAATCATGTTATTACTTTTAATATACTTAATGACTTAGAAATTTTAAATATACAACACAATGTCCATATTAATTCTGTTTTGGATGAATAACATATTTATAAAGAAATTAAACACAATAAATTTAAAAATATCTTAAATATACAAACAGATTTTTAAAATAACATTCTGTATCAATATTTATTAGATAATATTAATATCACACCATAGATGCTTTCCTTATATACTCAATTTCTTTGCTTTTTGATATATTTTTATTACGTAATTATTTTTTTTATTTTTCTACTATGTATTTTATTGTAATATTCATAATGTTCTCTATGTAATTTCTGTCTTATTCCTCTATGCATTTTTTATTAATTTTTTTTACTTTTAATTTTTTCTTTAGTTTTGTATTTTATTTGTATTATACTGATGATAAAATTTTGTCGAAACCGGTATTAATAAACACATATACAACAACTATTATATTTTCTTTCTTTTTTCTTCAATCAACGTAATACTCATTGGTTTTTTGTATATTTAAATATACATTTAAATTATATATATATATATATTTATATTTTTTATATATATTATATATTTTTTTTTTACGATTTAACTTATATTTTTTTTTATTTCTATTCGATCATTCATTTATTTTTCTTCTTTTTTATTTATTTATTTTATAATTTTTCAATTTTTTTTTCTTTCATATCCTTTTTACTCTTTATTTGTTTTTTTTTATTTTCACTACTATATTGAATATTAAGGATATAAACAGTTTAATTGAGTAAATATAAAATATTTAAGATGTTCTCCGACAGTATTTGGAAGATCTATTTAATGTTGCCATATCTGGTATGTATATATATTATGAGTTAACTTATGAATTTTAATAGCTACTCTTAATATAATAAATAATAATATACTAAAACAAAAGGCCTTTAACCGATAACATTCAATTTTTAGATTACGACAATTGCGAAATTCAACTTCCAATGCAATGGTGTGAGCAAAATTTAAAAAGTTAGTGTTAGTGTTTAATAAATATAATAAATTGTAACAAACTTCATGAATATTGTAATTTAATACCTCATATGACTACAAAGTAATATCTAGTTAATTATTTTTAAACCTATTAACTGTTTTTCTTAATTATTCTAAATATTGTTCAATCAGTACAAATGGTTATACAAATTGATAAAATTCTATTGGAATGTTATAATTCATAATTAAATAGTATTCTAAAACTTTTCCTTTTATTTATTGAAACTGTACAATTTAATTAACAGTTTTCGTCTTGTTATTTTTATGTCCTTGTCACTTTTTATGAAAATTAATGCAGTTTATACGTTACAAATATTTATGATTCTAGATTTAGTTCCATATGTAAAGGATAATATGATAAAACATAAATGTGAAAGTAAATATTTGGATTCGTTATCATTATAAATTTTATAAAAGAAGAACTATAATCTTTTTGTACAAAATATATTTCTATTACATTGTATATAGTATATATTGTATAAATTATATTGTATATAATAAACTGTATATAATAGAGTACATTGTGTCACAACATTAAATTATGTAAATTATTAATATTTGATTATTAAACAATTTTTTTTTATTTTCAATCGATTTCATTTTCAATTGATTTCATTTTACCTATATTATAACAATACCACATCCCTCGTTACCAAAAATTAAAAAATTAAAAACTTGTAACATAATTTTTATCAATGAAATTTACAACAAAAAAATACATTTTTATTCAAATGGATAAAAATAATCGGAATGAGTATTATAATTTTACTAACAATAACTTTTTAGGTCATAAAGGTTTTGCAGGTTTTCGTAGTAAGTTTTTCATTTGTTCACTAATAATGTTATTGTCAATACAGTGTTGATTGCAAAAATAAGAAAACTAAAATGTCCAATGATTATAATTTTTTAGATCAAGAAGATGGCAAAGAAGTTCTGAAACACGTGTACTATAATTATTGTAAATATTTTACTATTATATAATTTCCTAAGTAGATAATATTTGAACAGAATTTGAAAATATAATTTCTTAACTAAATAATAATTAGTGAGTATTTATGATATAACAAAGCATCCAGAAACAAGACCATGTATTTTGCTGTTAAAAAACATAATTAATGTGACCATACGACAAAACAACGACTAATTAAAATGTTTAATACGATCACGTATTATTTTTTTACATTTTACATACTAGTTTTTTTTTTTATAATCATGAAATTTTCATTCTGAACAATAATAGTCCATTAAATAAAAATGTTATAATTGTGTCCTTAATCGTAATGGAAGTATATGTCACGAAACATAAATTGTGTTAGCATAATGTTTGATTTACTCACTGGCTTTCGTGACTATGAACGTCGACGTCTGGCGTTGATCCACTAGAATGAAAGAATCCCACCCCGGCTTTGAACAAACGAATACATGTCACAATACACAGTGAATACTAACTGTGTGACGAGTGTAGATTCGTTTGTATCTAACTGGATTTGTAATTGTATAACATTCCAATAAAATGGAAATACAGTTAATTACCATTACACTAAACATTTGTTTTTTTACCAACTTTTTCTCGTACTTACGATATAAACATTATATCATTTGTTCGATAAACTTTCATATTACACACAGCATGAAGCACGTTTCATTTCATGCACATTAAAATTAATTAATTTTCATACTTTTTTTCATTTTGATAATGATTAAGATGTCAAACTTCGGACTATGGACGGTACGTTATTATTTAATTTCATGATTTAGAAAGTAATTATTCATGCATTTTATGTAATGTTTGTAACTATAGAAAATACTATTAATAAAAATTATTTCTTTAGACGTAATAAAGAAATATTACTATTATATGTATGAGACAATCAAGCCATGTGTTGGTATGTATCATAATCGAACATAAATATTACAAAAATAACAAAATATCAATTGCAAAATTGCAAAAGGTAGCACATAATCACTTAATAAATAGTCGCATACTTATTGTGGTAAAAACTTAAAAGATACTTTATTGGTTTTTCGAATAAAATTGAATACAATGTTTTTTTTTAAAGCTATATATTGGAACAAATGACAACTTTGTCGAAATATTATTAGTGGACATTTTTTGCTGCGATGTTTTGTCATCTATCCACGTACAATAAACATATTCATATGTACTCTAAATATCTACAAATCCATTTCCTATCAATCAATCACTGATTTTAATTTTGGGATATTTGTATACCCAATCTGAATTGTATAATAAAAATAAAACATGATAAATTATTTTAAAGAAACAAATGTTTATTATTTGTTGCCAGTAGAATCTAACTAAGAAATTTTATTGATTCATACCAACAATCATTAAGATATAATTTAATATTTACTCTTATCTAACTTCATCCATAATAAATCCAATTAAGAACTAATTCACATAAGCTGTATTAATGGAAAAAAGACCTTATTATATTATGCGTAATGTTCATTGATTTTGTTAGCTAATTCACTTGCAGTGGGTCCGTTACAGTACTGCTATCCTAATGAAGGTCAGAACATAACATTGACCAATGACCATCCTCAAACAGGTATTGATTAATTAAATAATGAATACTTCTTGTTTATATTTTCCTGGACAAAATAGTAATAGACAATATATTTAAATAATTTTAAAGAACAATTTTAAGTGTTTCCAGGGAGAAAATAACCTCCTATAATCTACAGTTCAGTTAAAACACTCACATACATCTACACGACTGATGGCTATTGTTAGAAATGGTGAAAAATATTCAGTCTACAAAAATATAATTAAAAATAATTGTAACATATGTAATAAAACAATTTATTCAAATAAATACAAAAAAGGGAGAAAAAAATGAATGTATATAGAAAAATATACAGAATAATATACAGAGTAATAGCAATGACCGAGAAGTTAATCAATTATGTTAATGTAAAAAATATGCTTAAAATTATGTTAAAAGACTTTTATAATGTCTTCATTAAAGTAATTATTTTTTTAGTTAATTTAGATGCACAAGAATCATATCCCAATCTGAATAAAAATATTTACATGCCATCACAAAATACATTTGTTCATGGTGAAAGTAACACTGCTGTCTCCACTCAATTACGTGACTATCATTACAGATCACCAGGTAATAACGAATAACACAACAAAATCTTCATATCTCTATTATCGAAGTGAAAAAAATGATTTGTTTTTTATGTAAGTTATCGGATATAATTTTTCATTAGTTTACGAGGATGAAGTCCTAATCATATACGATTATTATCCATTTGGCGAACTCTAAAAGTTAGGTTAAAGAACAAAAATGAAATTTTTAAAGTCATAACTAAACAAAAATATTCAATAAAATTTACAATAGATTATTAAATAAAATCATTGGTTGCATGTGGTCGTTGTTGAAAAAAATATATAAATAATCGTAAATGGCTTATCGTTTAATAGAAATTGCTTTTTTTTCTAATACCAACTTCCTGTCACTTGTCCGGAAATAGTGCTCTACATGCTTATGAATCGTGCGGGCCATGTGAAAAAAAATATCGTTGATATTACTATTAATAGTATATAACATTTTATAACCTGAACATATCATATTTGATAACAGGCTAAATGTATCCACACGCGCACGAACAAATGCGTCTTATTGTATATTATATGCATCTACATTATGTGTATTCATATTAGGGAGAAAACATATATAAAAAAAAAAGAATGGTTGTTTATTACTTAATTCGAATTTAATATTATTTAAATCAACAATGTTACTCATAAATTTTAAAATAAAATTATAGTTTTTCATTTCCATTAGTTTTAAGAAGGGTGTGTGATCATCCTGACATCTATGATTGGACCCGCCTCCGACTAAAATAAATCCGAATTTCAATAAATAAAAACAATTAAAAATGAACGAATTTAGAAAAATATTTATCTTTTAATTTAGCAATAAATTGCTTTAAAAACATTTTGACCTATATTCAATATCTCGCCTTAAACCCGTTGGTTATTGATTTTTTATATTTTCCCAGAGAACGTATATTATACTATATTAATAATAATATTTATTCGTACAATTAAAAATTAAAACACAATTCGGTACTGTTTATTATGCAAATTCGTGTTCGGCGTATTTTGTTCAGATAATGCTTGTAATCTTCGTTCACAGACTTTAAGTGTGATGATGTGTATTATTTTTTTTTTTTTAGTTTTTTCAGGTACACCTAATGCGGAACATTATTCGATATTCAACTCACCATATGCTGGAGAACAGTTTCATCCTTTTACCAGAAATCAACTTTCCTTTAATCTTAACGAACTACGTAATAATTTTTAATACATTTTACAGTATCAGAAAAATGTTTTTTACTATTATTTAATTGCTAAAGGATCGGCTGTAGTCGAATGGGTAGAAACACACGTTTCGGTTCACAAGATCGGTAGTTTAATCCCCAGGGTAGCCAACGAAATTTTTCGCGTTGGTGGCGTAAAGTCTTTGGTACAAGCTGGCCAAAATTATGCGTTTCGTCCAATCTTTGGCTTGTCCAAAAATCATCTTCGACCCCCATAATATATGAAAGATGCCATCTCTGAAGATATTAGGGTATGGGGATTAAGAGAATGAAAACTGCTGATTATTACTATTACATAATTACTAAAAACAAATTATCAAAACTTCCAAACGAGAGTCCTTTTTTTAGGACTATTGTTTTCAAAAAAACTTCCGTTAAAATTCAGTATATCATTACAATGACTTTGTTGTGTATGAGATTTAAGTATAAGAACAAATTATTCTAAAATATTTTTATATTTATATTCGAATAATAGTATCCAATTAACGTATTAAAATTGATATTATTTACAATAATATATGATATAGAAATATTACATTTCATAAGAATTTATTATGTTTAATTGAAGTAATTAAACATCAGAGTGCAATTTTAAATATGTTTTTATACTTATAGCTGAACAAAATCCTGAGGAGATTCGCAATACTCCTAATATTTCCGCTCGTACATCTTCTCAAATATATTCAACCAGTCAAGGTTTTAATTTCGACCTAAATTATGAACCCACAGATCATCAGAATTAATTATTTTTATTGATAAATAAATGACGATACGAAGACAATGTATATTTTTGGAGTTGCTAAAATGAACTGTACTTGTTTGAAACTACTTTTAATGACATTATTATATTATGAATAACATTTTTAAAATAAAATAAACAATATATTACACATATGTGTATTTTAAGTTGTAGGTCAGCATATTTTAAATCAATAATAATGTTATACACGAATTTAGTTGTTTTTCTAATATATATAGTTATAACAATTGATAATATTATAATTAAATTATCTGTATTTGTACCAGCTATTTTCATCTGGTCAAGTATTTAACATTCACATATATTTCACCATCCTTGGTAACATGATTTAAATGAATGTCGATAAATATTTCTTACTATTGTCATATTCTCCTTCAAATGTTGGAGGCCTCTTTGTTTATTTTTTTTTTATAGGCCAGGTATATATATTTGCGAATGCTAAAATGTCTGTAATAATATATTGAAAACGCTTTTATGTGCATTTAAATTTGTAAAGTTGTACATATTAATTTATGGTCCTAATTGATATTACATTTATATAACCTGTATCTTCAAGTATGATATAATTGAATACTTATTCTATCTCAATATGGTTAGGTATGAAATGTGTTGATTTCTTTTATATTATACATATATATATAATTTATAAGTAAATTTATAGTTAGCATTCACCTTATTCATTATTATTGAAATGTATTTATCTGCTTCATCAGTAAAGAATTATTTTAAATAATAGTAATGAAAAACATTTAAATGTATAACTAACTGATAATTGTTTTTCAATATTTAGTCCATTTGCGTTATTGTACATTATTACGTAATTTAACATTATTTATTTAACTGATCAAATAGCAATAAACAATCCGCCTATGTTTAATCTACACAACACGTTTCCCGAGATTCGTATTAACAAATTCGCAAACTGATGTAGGATTGACTATTAATTTACATTGACTACATAAATAACTATTTAAATACATATCGATATTCTAATATATATATTAAAATGTATTAGTTATAATAGTGTGTATTTATCTAAGTCACTAGAAAAAAGGTGTATAGCTGAAAGTTCAATAATAATAATAATGCCGGCGCTAGTCATTTTACTGCCTTGTGCTAAATTATAAATGTCGGCCTATCGAAACAGTACATTATACATTTACATATCCTCCAAATTTAATCATTTTTTAATCATAAAATAATGATTTAATAACAACACATCAATTTCTTCCCGAAAAGCAACAGTCTTGAGCCCGATAAATAATACAGGTTACCTATAAAGTAATTAAAATACAAAAAAAATTGTTTATCCCAAAAATATCAATTTTGATGTTACAAAAAAAAAAAAATATTATTTAAATCTTTTTTTACAATAATAAATCAAAGAAAATATTTTCATTAAAATAGGTTCAAGTAATTCAGATATTTAAATAGGTATATATTTTTCTCCTAGCAAATTCTCTTACGATTATTTCGCTATCTTACTCATAGCTCAATTGATGCTAAACTAAACAATTAAAAAAACGAAAACATTGGATAATAGGAACCGTAGTGCTAAATATTAATGCTTAGTTTCAAAAATTTTAAATTACATTTAAATAAAATTTGCTTACATTAAAAACTCACACGTTCCGGCATACGATGTGCGTCTTGCAACCGGCGAGTAATATAAAATCTTACAGAAGTATCGCAGCGATCGAAGTTACGTGTAGAATTACAACTGTTTATTGATTATATTTTAAGTAAGATTAAGAGTCTCAGAAATTACGTTTATTATTACAATAATATATACCAGATTTTTTATTTATATAAATTAAACGTACAAAATCACAGAAAAGATAACGCGAATAAGTAACCTACATAGTTGTACATAAAGTATTTATATTATTTATGATACTCGATTGTATTTATTACCATTTAACGTATGACCAATCGATTGAAATTTGAAATATATAAAGTGTTTTGAAATTCGGT
Source organism: Schlechtendalia chinensis (assembly GCA_019022885.1). Classification (NCBI taxonomy): domain Eukaryota; kingdom Metazoa; phylum Arthropoda; class Insecta; order Hemiptera; family Aphididae; genus Schlechtendalia; species Schlechtendalia chinensis. The sequence goes on along the minus strand of CM032345.1, from coordinate 1,214,564 downwards.
TACTAAAAGGTTTGAAATGCCGCCCATGGACTTTTGGACAAAAATTACAGCCTTGGGCCGTCGCCCAGCTTGCTCCTGCCTAACGCCGGTCCTGAATAATTACCAATACCAACCAAGATATACCTACATTACAATATATTGTTTTAAAATTTAATTGTGAATACAATAATTAAAGAATCTGTTCATATATTTATTATTGAATTTTTACGTATTTTGAAACGAATAAAATATTTCGTAAAAATATTTGTAAGTCATCTTGTATGATGACTGACGATGAAATAGAAGATATAGTTTAACCACTCATTGAAAATAAAATAATTTTGTTTCAAAAATAATTGGTTTTCGTATTTTAATTTTATTATTCGTCATATGAATCGCCATTTATTTGGTGTAATTATACTTGAATATATAGTTTAACATGATTCACAAATAATTGTGTTTTTTCATGTGTTTTAGGAAAAATAGATGTGTTTTAGATATTTTTCGTGTTTATACAAAACATATTATTACGGTAATAATTCATCTGTGCAAAGAAAAATACACGACATTCTTATTTTTTACGCTAAACACATTTTCGTAAGATTTGGACACTCCTTATACAGAATAAAACAATAGATTAACCATTACACAAAGAAAATCAATATGTTTAAAAATATTCACTTGATAAAACTTACGGTAATTGTTTTGATAATTTTTGCCACAAAATCAAATGCTAACAGTAAGTAAAAATTATATATTTTATGTAAGTTAAAATATATTATCGTTTCTAAACTAAGTAAATATAATCGTGTTTGTAATTTAAAAAATATTATATATATATATATCGTCTCTAATATATTATGTTCGTTATGTCTATATTAAAATAGATCGTTTATAATAAATTTGTTTTCCTTTGAATTCCTAATACATATTTAAAAATAATATTTAATTGCAAATATAAATACGGTACTTTTTTGATACAATAGTGAATCCAATTAAGAAATCATATTAAATTTACTTAGTATGTCTGAAAAGTTCCTGAATTTAATTTCTGTAATGAATATTAATAACGTTATTGCAAATATAACTAATGCTTCCTATAGTAAAAAGTATAAAGAGTATGTATACAATGAATCAACATGTTTGGTCACTTCAGTTTGAGTTATATTCAGCTGTTTACGGTGTATTCATAGTACCTCGTACAAGCTTAATACACAAAACAAAGAAGTACAATTAAATTTTGTGTTTGACATCAAAAATCTTATGTAGAGACTTATTCTATGATACAACAAGCATTTAGTGATGAAATTGCATCTCGTTCTATTATATAAGTGGTAACGGCTTAAAGACGGTCGAGAATAGTTGAGTAACGACGAACAAAGTAAGGGCTTTTAGTAGCTGTTCAAGAAGAAAATATTCCAAAGGTGCGTGCGCTGCACAGTCGAATAACCTCAACCCTCCTTTCGGATAATAGCTGAAGAACTTGTGCATCGTATTCATCGAATCCGACCCGAGTCCCGTAATACGGACATGATTACAAGGTTTTTTGCCTGATCAAAGTGGTCAGGGTATAAACCTCAAACCTTCTATTAGTACGTGGTGCTACTCAAAGAAAGAGACAGAGGACTCCTCGTCCAGGAGTAAGACGCTTGACGAGACGCCTGTCGAAATGATACTGACCACGATCAAGTCCTCCGAGAACTCGTATTGCATTTACACGTCGATGCGTACCAACGGATGCAGTTTGCTCGAGGACTTAACCATCATAACGAAACCCAGCCAGTAAGAATCCAACCCACTCGAGCTCAATACGATCCGTGTCACTATGGCCACGAGGTAGTCCTAGTGACTGGGCATTAGCGACACCCGTGTTAATATTCGTGCTCGCATTAATGATCAATTGATAATAAACAATAAACTAACAATAAATGATAATTGGACAGGCTTCGAACAACATTCGTTACTGTTACTCTCCCGTTACATGGGATTTCCAAAACTCCAGCCATTATATACTTAAGCACCCGCAATGTTCACAGATGAATCCACCTGGGGCTGAATTCTGAGGCATTGGGGGCCCACCCGAATGTGTGACCCGTAATTCTCGTGTAATCCTCGCCTTGACCTGTACGATGTACCTGACCCAGGCAACTTTCTTTTACGACAAAGACGACAAAGTCCCGTGGACGATCCATCCGGAAGTTTGGAGCTATACACTAACGACCACGAGAGACCGTTGGTTAGTTTGCGGCAACTTATTTGAATACTTGCAGCTATCCCCGCATCATTCCACTATCTACCACCTATGGTCGCAATTGTGCTGCGTGAGCCTGCGTGAGCCTGCGTATTACGCTAGCCCATCCCCGAAGGAACAAACCTTGAGAAATACAGGCCCCAATCGGGTAGCCAAATAAACTTGCGCCTAGCCGTTTTTTTAAGTCTCACATTCGGTCACAGACCCTCTAGTTGTGGAAAACCTGCTCATACATGCAAACCTCACAGGTTCTATAGTACGCCCGCACATAAAAGCTACAACCTAAACGTTATCGGAAATGATCACGATCCAGTTGTACTCCATGCATGACAATACTCCAGCTCATACGGTAAAGCTATTAACGCATTATAAGTAAATAATCAGACCACTCGCCCTACACACCCGATTTGGCTCCAGCAGACTACTTTCTATTTCCGAAACTCAATTCAAGATTAAAGGCGACATTTTGTAACTACCAGCTAAAGTTAATGCCAAAAAATGCTTTTTCCAGAGTATTTCAACAGCTTTATCGACATTGTAAAAGTGTACAAATAGGCAAAGGTTCTATGTAGAGGAATGATGTAAACAAATTCGTTTATCCTTAAATCTATGTTTTTATTTAATTTAGTTTAGAAACGTTTCAGACATACTACGTATTTACACACATAAGAGAAATTGAGACATAAGTGACAAATTAAATATATTGTAAGAGTAAAATATTATATTGAATGGGAACTACTACTTATACGTTTACGTTCAAGTAAAATATTTATAAACTTAATGTCCTAGAATAAATTTAACGAAAAAAATACTAATAAAAGGACTAACACTACCTTTAGCATTGACTAAATAGTATAATCAATTTAGGCTTTTCACATGGTACTTAACTCTTCTCCCTGTTTCCCTGTTAGCACTTTAATGAAGCACTATGCGTTGAAACACATCTTTTTTGATTGTCCTGCCTAGACCACAGATGGAAGGAGACTTTTTTCCATCTTCATGGGGATTGGAACAGCAGAGAATATAAAAAAATATATTTAACTGTTTGTCCCCTACATTTATTTCTCTTATATTGGATATTTGTCATAAATCGGAATTTTATCGTTTCATTTTTTTTAAATATTTTGTTTTAATTTGTTTATTCAATTACTTCTTGATACATTAGTTAAAAAAGAAACTATAATTGTTGAGCAACAATGATTAGTGGCAATGGGTAAATAAATTAAAATTTAAAATAAAATGAAAAAAAGTTATTAAATAAAAATGTATAATAAAATATTAATAATTTAATTTAAAATAAAATAAATAAACTATTTCTAAAATGTAGTTCAAAATCGTTTTTGTTGAAATAATCAGCTATAGCAGAATATAATTTATTAACAATTTAATTTAATATAATTGAAATAATAAATCATTTATATTCATTGAATTATAGAGTGTTTAAGTAAGCTTATTTGATAATTAATTTTGTAAATACAATAATAAAATACATTACACTATATAAATTTATAAATTAAGTATTAAAATCCAAATTCACATATTAAATAGATTAGAACATAAACGCTAACCTGTTAATGCTTTTTAAACATTTTATAATTTTAAAACAACAGGTGAATTATTCAATATGTATTTAATTAACGGCTCATTTAATGTTATTAATTCTGACTGTTGAATATGACATAAATCGTTTTTCCTATAATAAAAAATGTTGACCCCATTATATTCAATAATATATAATGAATAGAAATAATACGATTTTTGGCCAGTAATTCTAAAAGTTTTGAATATACCATTACTTATTTGAGTTAGCTTATAGAAAAGATTATAAAGTGAACGTTTCTTGTAATAATTTACAATTACATTATAAATACAAATTAAACAAGTAATACACTATAAACAAATAACATTATGAATGTTATAAGCAATATACCACATACAGATATTACATATGATTGTGACTAATAGTTCTTTATGTGTATTAATTTATTATTTTAATAATATCATATAATCATCAAGATGAACTCATAATAAATGGACCGTTTGATTGTATGTATTTTCTTACATATATTAGTTTTTTTACATAGTAAAATTACTATTTATTTATATTGAAAATAAGACATTTATTATATAACAAATATAGCTTTATTATAAATATCCTTTTGAATAATCTTTACAATTTTTTTTTAATTATCTATCATGATGATACATTACATACTTAACTTTTGTAACGTATTCTCCGTGTAGCCGACGTTGATAATGTAGGCGCTTTCGAATATATATATGAAAATGGTGAGTCAACTTATCTATATTAACATCCTATTGTTGACGAATAGTGAAGTAATTAGTCAGATTAATAAAATATTTTTGACTAAGTTTGTTAATATATTACTTATTATTACATATTTCAAATATAAATAATTAAAAATGTTGCTTGCAAATCATTTCTAAATAAAATTAAAACCGTTTGTATCAATGGAATACAAATTATATAATTCAATAAAGTCAACTTCAAATCAAATCAATCATTATAGACACTAGGATAATATTCAACTGAGAGTCAAATTAAACTGATTTTTGTAAACTAAAATTGAAATAATAAGAAATAATTAGATAGAAATTATAGAATTTGTAGGCGGGTCAACTACCAATTTTAAAGGTGTCACGTCAATTCATCGTTGGTAAATTAATGTATACAATAAGATGTGAAACATTCATGTGACATTATTTGAAACGAAAACAAAACCATATATAAAAATTATTGTATTCTATTTTTTAGTCGTAATGAATAAAAGATATGGCATAAAAAATGGTAATTTTTTTCATCTCAAAATAATCATTGTATTGATATAAGGATTTTGTCACAAACCTTAAACCCTTGGACACGTTGGTCATATTACCTTTAGTCATTTTAGAAATGAAAGCGAGAACAGAGAAAGAATTGTGAAAAGTCCTTTTATTCCAACACAATATATATACAGACTATTTTACACGTTTACAAAGAAATTTACGACCTGATTCTTTAAATCCCCTGGTTCCGGAGTGGCGTGAAATGACGGACGATGGCAGTTGAACGACGAGGAGAGTATGTCACCGGCAACTGGCACGAGGGCGGTGATTGAATTTATGGTAGCATGAACGTGCAAAATTAAATGACTGGACACTAACCCAACGATAGAGCGGGCGCTCTGAAAATTCGCTGTTGAACGAGCCTTTGCGAACGACCGGTCGGACGTCGGCATTATTTCATCCGATACCGAAACCATGACCAATTATACAGCGATCGGTGGGGCGGCCTGGGACTTGCTTATTTTACCCAACAATAAGGTTTGATAGTGTTGAAAATGATTAATATCATTAATACCTTTCATATTTCTTCTTCTTCCTCGTGTTATTACTTGTGCCAATTATTTAAGGTCAGCCACCTTAGTCCCTAAATCTCACGTAACCCGATCCCTGGACCGCCAATACGTAGTCTTAATCTATTTATACCACTCTCAATCACATTCCTTCTAATATTTATTTGACAAAAATATTGCATACTATCGTGTGATCAGGAACAGAGATAACAGTGTTTTCAACAATATTATAATTTTTAGGTTTTCTACGACAATATGTCATCAATCTCTTTGATGACTTTATTTTGAGTATGTATATATACAGTTGTTTTATAAAAAAAAGTTTAATAACTACTTCAAATATGAGATGACCATATACTAAAATAATAATCCTTTAACTGAAATCGACCAATTTCTAGATTACAATAATTGCAAACTCGATGATCAACTGACTTGGTGTATGCGTAACATAAGAAGTTTGTATTCATTTTCTAGACATGCATTACATTGTATTAGACTATATTATTACAGCATGTCAATCATATCTATCTTAATAATCGAGTGTAGGCAGCTTATAGAAAGTTAAATATTTAAAAGTATAGTCTTTAACCCATAAATACCTATAAACATGTAATCATACACCGAATAAAATAAATACATATAAGAATTTCATAATGAATTTAATTCGAATAAAACATACACATCACATAATTTTGAATAAATTTAATGCATTCTAACCGAATGACTAAACAAATTAATTTCATTCTTATATATATATATAGATAGATAGATAGATATAGATATAATAATAATACTAAATTGTAAATATCTTTTCAAAAATTATATTTATTTCATTTTTTAGTCGTGTACAATTTGAAAATTATTAACTTACAATTATTCGTAGATGCTTAACACTTAATATGAAAACTAATGACGATACTAATATTCATGAACCTAGCATATTATGAAACTTTAGAGGATCACGAATTACAATCGAACTGTCAAGGTAACACAGGATAAAAATATCATACATTTATTGATTGTACAAATGCAACTTATCTGTAAATGATATATATTATAATTTAATTCTATCTATACAATAAATTATTTATGTGGTTTATGAATTATTTGAAAAACAATTTGTATTTATTGACCAGTATTTATTTATCAATAGAATTTCTATCATTGTTTCAATTAATCTTACTGTCACCCCCTTAACTTCCGGTACGTCAACTTCTGAAATATCTTTGATTTAAAGGAATCATACTTGTACTTCACTAAGAATTGTAGCGGTTCTTTTCATCGCAAATTCATATTGTTAGATTTGATTAAAATCACGTGATATTATATCTGCCTGATTGTTGGGACTTACGATGTACCAGAATACCGATGATAGGTAAAATCATTACTTCGCCGATGTGGCGAGTGACAAAGGTTTTCTAGTGTGACCATTCAGATCTGCCTACACTAGAAAAATTGTCAAATCTGTTCAAAAGTGTATACCATCATTATATAATTCTGATATATGTATCGGTATTTGTGTGGAACGTACGAACAATAGGGTGGCACAATATCAACCGCAATGAATAAATCATTTTCAACAAAAATTTAGAATTAGTAATTATTAATAATGTATATTACTATATGAACTGGTAAAATGTTCACCATCGAAATACAATTTAACTATGTATAACAATCGATTGACAAGCTGGATAACGGATCCCTTTGTCTAATATTTTGAGACATATCATAGGTTACGGTTTAGAAATGGTACTCTTTATTGTTTTCTCTATAATATTTTTTTAAATTCCATATCCTTATTGCATACATTTGAGTACGAAATAAGCGATACTTATATCCAGATCTTTTTGAATTGATTGTCTTTAAATAATCAGGTTGTTTATGCTTCGGTCTATAATTGAGTGACCTAAGTCATACATTACTTTTGTTTATTTTAAATCCAAACTCATTAGGCAAATTTACCTAAAATCTTCATCTATCTTCCTTTATATTTCATAAGTTTGTAACTGTTTATCTAATGCAAGACTCAATGTGTGCTACAATCATTCTTTTAAATCTTTTTTTTACTAAAAAATGATATATACGAAAAACCCTATAATGGTTTCCCAGTCCATTATTTACAAACGTAGATTGGTAAATCGCGTTGCCTCACATCTAAAATATTTCATTGATTTCATTCGTTCTATATTAAAACAGTCCCACTTACTTAACACTATTTTCGCTCACAGTTTGATAATTAAAACACACATTAAATTACTATTGCACAAAATAAACTAGTGGCAAATAAGAATTATAATGTTTTCTTTTTTATTCAAATGATAGTATGATACACTAAATTAAATGAATTTTATTATAAAAATGATTGAGGTTTCATGGCAGTTGCTAATCATTATGGTAGGTTATATTTTCTGTATATTACGTATGTTAAATTTTAGTTAAAAATATAATTTTAGAATAAAAATATATATATAATATTAAATTAAGCTTCATGTATAATGAACGAATATTAATAACATTGTACAAATAAAATGTTGAACCGTCGTTTGGTTTTTGTTAGCTAATAAATCTGGCAAAGAAGCTTTGAAATATGCGTACACTGAAATAGGTATAAAATATTACATTTAAGTATTATTCACAATAAATTATTCTTTTTAAAAGTAGTACCATATTTTCCTAAATGTATAAATACTATCGAACATTATTGACAGAACAAAACCAGGTTATGTATTTTGTTATACAACATAGTAATTAAAATTATGTTATATTTGTCATAAAAATTATATTATGAATAAAGATTTTATTTAGCAAACATTTAACAATTACTTATTAATCTTCATAATAATACCATTACACATCAAATAGAATATTAAACACATATTGAGTATATTATTTTTAATGGGGTTTTTCTTCCTAAAATTCTAAAGTCCCCGGGAGAAGGAACGAAAATGGTAAGTTCGTATTTGTATCATACTTTTGGGTTTTTAATATTATAACAAATTTAATCTTGATATATAAAATTCAGCTGAAGATCAATATTTAAAATCTAGTACCACATCATTACAAAAAATTAATTATTATTCAATAGACAAATTATTTACGTAATTCGTATATAGTAGACCATATTAAGAATTTACTGTGAACGTTATGTTATTGTATGTATTGTTTTTTATAGATGTCGGAATAATAAAATAAAATTTTGGCTATTTGAGAAACCGCATTAATTTTATTTAGTTTATCTTAAAATTAAAATGAGACAAAATCAGTAATAAAGTAGTACTATGTTCATATGAGTAATATTTGTAATAATAAAAGTAATAAACCGGTATTATTTACATATTCTTTTAGTTATATCGCAAGGATATTATGATTATATGTTTGATACATTTAAACCATGTGTTGGTATGTATAATAATATAATGTGAGATACTTATCATGAAAATAATGGTGAACTTCCAATAATCTACCGATCGTTGATTCGTTATTTATTTGTATATATGGATAATAATATATGGCAATAGTTTTTTGTTATTCTTTCACAAACACTGAATTGTTTTTTTATATATATGTTTTTGGGCTGAATACAACATTTTACTTTTACCCACCATCACCATTCTGCAAATATTATTACTATTATATATTCCACCGCCACAACTTATAGCAACTCCCAAAAACAAATATACGAGATTTATTGTTTTTCCGGGCTTTGGTGAAAATATCAAATACCGCGTAGTTAATAGTTTTTTACTGTCATATACTACCGAATGTAAATATAAAACAACGATTTTATATATTTCTATTTTGGATGGCTATAAAAAAAATATATTAAGACAAAATAGCTATTTAAGTGTTTAAGGGAGATGATATCATTTAAAGTATATGTCAAAATGCGCAAAAATTGTATGTTATGTAGCCAAAAAGTTATAAAATTATATATTGTACAAAATATTTAATTGAAAACTTATTGAAATTATACATGATTTTAAATTGGAAAATCTAATTGAAAAATATAAAAATATCATTTTTTCTCCTGTGAAACTGCTTTATGTACTCAGATTTGATTTGTGGAGAAACACATTTATACTCAGACTTATCTCCAAATGTACTGACGAACATAATATGATACAAAAGAATTGCGAGAATAAAATATAATAAAATTTAACTATCCACGAAATTGTACCTGGAATTGATTTAAACAAATAAATTATTCAAAAATAACTAAATTGATTTTTATGATAACCGTCAAATTTTTGTTATTTCATTTCAGTAAAATAAAATAAAAATTTGTTTCCATTCTTAAAAAAAATATTGCGAGAAAAATTGTATTAACTAGTATTCAACTTCATATTTATTTTATAGAGTTTTAAATCAACACGATTAAATCTTTATTCATAGTTAATTGGTACTGAGTAATACGTTATGATCATAGTTGTTTTTTTTTTCTTTTAGCTGCTTCTGGTGCACTAGGTCCGGAACAGTATTGTCGTTCTAGTAGAGGTCTGATCTTACCGTTGGAAAATACATTATGCAATTACCATTATGATACTAATTTCTCATTATATTTTTTTTCAATTATATATAGCCTGTATAGGTAAATATATTGACTACGCATTTTATAATCTGATCTATATCAAATCTGAATTTAAACACTTTTAGTAATACAATATTTATAATATGAAAAATATTCAAAATGAATATGCCTCTAATGAATTTATGCTACCAATCTGTATCTGATTAAAATGTATTAATGTTACATGGCTTTAATAATACATTATTCGCAAATAAACTTCCTCGATTATAACCTAATTAGTTCTAATAATATTTCAGAATTATAAATATTTAGATAACATATATTAATTGACATTTATATATTTATATATTGCATTTTTACCTATTTTTTATTATTTTATTTTTATTTTTTGATAATTAATAAATTATTCAATCAATTATATACCATTTAACACATTTTTACATAAACATATAAATGATATTTATCGGCCATAATGAAAGCGGCTAGACTATTAACAACGTAAAACACATACAAATAGTATTAATTTATTTAGCTATATTCAAATTTATTTTTAACTATTAATGTACAATAATAATTTTAACAAAAATGTAAAATCTTCATACAGATCCAATAACAAAAAACCATATTATGCATAGTAAGTATTACATTAAATTACGTATACAATAAAACTCGTACTCAAATTTTGTTTAATTATTATGTATTTGCATTTTAAATGAACATCTGAATATGATGATAACCTATATTTTTATTTTATATTAAAGAATATTTAAAGTTAACATATAAAAAAATCTTTAAATATTTTTAACTATCCAACATAATATAACATAATATACTTTCTTCGATGTACAGAATATATGAATGGTGCAAAAGCTTTCAAACATGTATATTTTAATAATTGTGAGTAAACTAATTACAATCAAATTTTTTGATTAAAGTAGCAATTGAATGAAATATTTCGATTGCCACACTCGGTTAATGAAATATTAGTGATGTTACAAACACAGATTTTTGAGATTGAGCATCACCCTAACATAGCTTATTCAAAATATAACAAACTTGAACCGAACCGAACCAAAAAATTCAATTATTATATCCAAATATGTGTCAATAATATACATCACTTAATATTAGAAAGGAAATGATTTGCGAATAATTCGTAAGACATTCTAATCAATTTATAGCATTATCAACATTATATGTATTTGCATTTATAAAGAAAGTGACAATAACAGAATCTAAGAAATGAGAAAAAAATAAATAAAAAATTAAGGCGTAAAATTGACCAAATCTGTTAGATCAGGTAAATTACATTTTTCACTGTTCTTTATTCTAATATCTTGAACGTATCCTTGGAGAATAATAACCTACAAGTAGTATTATTACATAAAATATCATGTACTTTGAAATCAATCAAAAAATCAATTTTCTCTAGTTAATTTAAGATCCAGATCGGTATTATTATCAGGTATTTTGTATTTCAACACAAAATTACGCATTTTTTAATGATTTAAGAAATATCAAACTTCAAAAAATGGATTGATCTAATATGTTTACAATTTTTGATATAATTATAAAAATAATAGGGATTACTGCCCTGTGCTCAATGAATATTAAGGATATAAACAGTCTAAATGAATAAATATAAAATATTTTAGATGTTCTCCGACAGTATTTAGAAGATCTGTTTAATGCGGCCATGTCGGGTTTGTAGATATATTATGGGTTAATTAAAGAAGTTTTATATCTACTCGAAATATAATAAATAATTATATACTAAGACAAAAGGCATTTAACAGATAACATTCAATTTTTAGATTACGAAAATTGTGAAATTCACTTTCCAATGAAATGGTGTGAGCAGAATATAAAAAGTTAGCATTAGTTTTTTATAAATGTATTAAATTGTAGCAAACTCCATGAATATTGCAATTTAAAACATCATGTAACTACAAAGTAATATCTAGTTAATTTGCTTTTAAACCTATTCACTGTTTTTCATAATTATTCTAAATATAACTCAATCAGTACAAATGGATATTCAAATTAATAAAATTCTCTTGGAATGTTATAATTCATAATGATATATCATTCCTAAAATTTTTCCTTTTGTTCATTGAAACTGTACAGTTTAATTAACAGTTTTCGTCTCGTTATTTTTATGTCCTTGTCACTTTTTATGAAAATTAATGCAGTTTATACGTTATAAATATTTATGATTTTAGATATAGTTCCAGATGTAAAGGATAATATGATAAAACATGAATGTAAAAGTAAATATTTGGATTCGTTAACAATATAAATTTAATAAACTAAGAATTATAATCTTTTTATACAATATATATTGTCAGTATATTGTAATACACTAAATTATATAAATCATTGATTATGATATTTAAACAAATTTTTCATTTTTAATTCATTTCATTTCTCTTATACCATAACGATTCCACATATCTTGATTTAAAAATATATTTTGAAAAAAAATGCAAACAAGATTTTTATTATTTAAATTTTTAAAAAAGTACATTTTTTTCATATGGATAGTAATAATCTAAATGATTATAATAATTTTAACAAATATATTAATTCAGTTCATTTAAATTTCGAAAACTCCGATGGTAAGTGTTTTTTTTTTTTCACATAGAATGTCATCGTCGATTGCCAACATAATGAAAATTGAATACTTAATTATTTTACTTTTTCAGAGCAATATGATATCAAGAAAGTTCTAAAACACATCTATTATCATTTTTGTAAATAAGTTGCTATTGAATAATTTCCTAAATAGATAATATTTGAACAAAATTGTAAAATATATTTTCTTAACTAAATAATAATTAGGGAGAATTTATGACATAACAAAGCATACAAAAACAAAACCATGCTATTAAACAGTATAATCAAAGTGACCACACAATAAAATAACGACTTATACAAATGCTTATTAGGATCACGTATTATGTTTCACATTTATCATACTAGTTTGTTCTAATATCATAAAATTTCTATTCTAAAAATAATAGTTAATTAAATAAAAATTTAATGATTGTTTCGTAATTCGTAATGAAAGTATACGTCACGAGACAATGAGTGTGTTAGCATAGTATTTGGCTTTTGTGACTCTGAAGGGATCCAAGGATCCGCTGGAACAAGAGAATCCCACCCCGTCTTTGGATACACGAGTTCACGTCACTACACCCAGTGAGTACTTACTGGGCGGCAAGTGAATCAAATGCGACGTTTGCATCTAACTGGATTTGTAATTGTATAATGTTTCGATGAAATCGAAATACAGTTAATTACCATTACACCAAACATGTGCATTTTTACCAACTTTTTCCCAGACTTACGATATAAATATTATATCATTTGCTCGATAAACTTTCATACTACTCACAGCATGAAGCGCGTCACATTGCATGCAAATTAAAATATATTAATTTTCATACATTTTTTCCCCTTGATAATGATTAAGATCCTAAAATGCGGAATATAAGCGGTACGTTAATCATATTAATTTCATGATTTAGAAGATAATTATTTGTGCATTCTATGTAATGTGTTTAACTATAAAAGATACTATTAATAAAAATTATTTTTTTAGATGTAACAATGAAATATTACTATTATATGTATGGTGCAATCAAGCCATGTATTGGTATGTATCATAATCGAACATAAATATTACAAATATAAGAAAATATTAATTTTTTAACTGCAATAAGTAACACCATATCATTTTAAAATTGTTGCATACTTATTGCGGTAAAAACGTAAAAGACAATTTTTTGGTTTTTTGAATAAATGAAATGCAATGTTTTCTTAATGATTGTTTTTTGGGATATATCACAACTTTATCGCAATATTAGTGGATATTTTTTGCTGCAGTATTTTTACCGAGAAAACTAGCAGCGACGATAATTTTTCCCTAAATTTAGGTATTTAGAAACAAAAAATGAAACTGATAACAAAATATTATTAACAAATAACGACAACTAACGATATATGTATTATATAATAAACATTCCATTCAACCATCACAAAATGTACGATGCACTAATTAAATGTAATTCAAAAAATAGCACAGAACATGATATAATCCCCTACATATTTATCAAACAACTCCCCATAGAGCAATTTCTATACTATCTTTATTGTAATATTAGATAATATAACTTTCCTTATATCTTAGTAAAGCATCATCTTTATACTAATACTTAACCCAAACCAAGTTGACATAAAATTACTTCTTACCGATCAATATCATTAATATGTATCTTAAGCCAATTCCTCGAAAAAATGATTAGCTAAAGATTATACTGAACACTAAAACAAACAAATTTCATTAATAACCATCAATTCAGATTTCAAAGAAATAAGTCCACTATAGATGCATTAACAATAATTACTAAAGATATATACACGGCTTTCAACACTAACCAACACCTACTATTATTAACGTTACTCGACATCGAAAAAGCTTACGACACGGTTGGCGCTATCGAATATTAGATACACTCTAGAAACAAAAAAATAACGGCAATATCCTTGCCTACATCTCTAATTTCTTATCAAATCAAATATTTTCAGTAAAATTAAACGATGTTTATTCTAGTGATCATTTACTACAAAACGGTATCCCTCAAGGATAGACTAAGCGTCACACTTTTTATTATATCCATCAATAAATTATCAAATATAATACAAGCTCCATTCAAAACCATTATGTTTAAAGATGACATTAATATATACTGTAAAGGAAAAAATATCAATACATCAAAAGCACTCAAACAATACATCATAAACACAATCTGTAAATGGAAAACTAACCGGTTTCAAATTCGGACCAGCAAAATTAAATTTTTTTTTCACATAAAAAAACATAACTCCCCTTTCTCACATTTATATGAATAATATTCAAATTCCAATTACAAACGAACAAAACATTCTAGGAGTTCATTTAAACAAATATTTTAATTTGTCTAACCACATAAAAATCTTAAAAGCAAATTCAAAATTAAGATTAAACGTTAATTAATGACCTATTGAATTAAACATGAGGAACTAATCTAAATATCATCATGCGAACAATCCAATATTCAATAAGTATCCATTTTCCATCACTCAATCACTGATTTTATTTTTGGAATATTTTCAAACCTAATCTTAAATGTGTAATAAAAATAATACACGATATATAATCTTAAAGAAATCAATGTTTATTATTTGTTACCAATAGAATGTAACTAAAACATTATTTAATATTTACTAATATCCAATTCCATTTATAATATATCCAATGTGGGACTCACTAGTATAAGCTGTATTCATGAAAAAAAAAACCTACTACACTATTAGTAATATTCATTGATGTTTTTAGCTACTTCCCGTGCAGTGGGTCCGTTACAGTACTGCTATCCTAATGAAGGTCAGAACATAATATTGACCAACGACCGACCCCAAACAGGTATTGATTAATTAAATAATGAATACTTCTTGTTTATATTTTCCGAGGCAAAATAGTAATAGACAATATGTTTTAATAATTTAAAAGAACAATTTTAAGTGTGTCCAGGAAGAAAATAATCTCCTATCATCTATAGTTCAGTTGAACTACTCACATACATCTACACGAGTGATGTCCATTGTTAGAAATGGTGAAAAAACATTTAGTCTACAAAAATATAAATAAAAATAATTATAATATATGTATTAAAACAATTTATTCAAATAAATAAAAAAAAAAGAGAAATGAAAGAATATAGAAAAATATACAGAGTAATATACAGAATAATATCAATGCCTGAAAAGTTAATCAGTTATGTCAATGTAAAAAATATGTTGAAAATTATGTTAAAATACACTTATAACTTCTTCATTAAATGTATTATTTTTTTAGTTAAGTTAAGTACACATGGACAAGAAACTTATCCCAATCTGTATGAAGATATTTACATGCAATCACAAAATACATTTGTTCATGGTGGAAGTAGCACTGTCGCCTTCACTCAATTACCTGACTATCCTTACCGACCACCAGGTAATAATGAATAACACAATAAAGCCTTCATATCTCTATTGTCGAGGTCAAAAAAATGATTAGTTCTTTATGTTAGTTATCGGATATAATTGTTCATTGAATTGCAAGGATTAAGTCCTATACATACATTATACATTTGTTAACTCTTAACAGTTAATGACTTTTATAAGAAGTAATAAAAATTTTAAAGTTATAAATCTAATTAAACAATTCAATTAAATTTACAATAGATTATTAACTAAAATCATTGGTTGTTGGTGGTTGCTGTTGGGAGGGAGTGTGACTCTAAATACGAAATAGTACACTTTTCGAATTAAAAATTTAAAAAAAAATTATCCGAAATGGCTTATTGTTTAACAGTAATCGCTTTTTTTTACACCATCTTCCAGTTGCTTCACCGGAAGTAGTGCTCTACATGCTCATTAATCATATGGACTAAGTGAAAAAATTATCGTTGATGTTACTAATAATAATATATAACATTTTAAAACCTGAACATATCACATTTGATAGTGGGCTAAATATATCCACACGTACACGAACAATTGCGTCTTATTGTACATTATATTTACCTACATTATGTGTATTCGTATTGGGGAGAAAAAATATATAAAAAAAAATGAATGGTTATATTTTACTTAATCTGAATTTAATATTACTTGAATACACACAATGTAATTATTCATAAAATTTAAAATAAAATTGTAGTTTTTCATTTCAATCAATTTTAAAAAGGAAGTGTGAACATCCTGTCGTCTATGGTTGGACCCAACTCCGACTAAAATATATTTAAATTGCAATATATAAAAACGAATAATAAATAACGCATATAGAAAAATATGTATCTATCAATTTAGCAATAAATTGTGTTAAAAACATTTCAACTTATATTCAGTACCTTGCTTTAAAACCATGTATAAATGATTTCTTATATTTTCATAAAGAAAGTATATATATATCAAAAATAGTAATAATTTGTAAAATTCAAAACTAAAATACAATTCGATATTATTGTCTCTTATGCAAATTCATGTTTTTATATTTTGTTTAGATAGTTCTTGTCTATATTTTCCGAGTGATAATAATGATTTATAATATGTTTCGACAATTTGAAAGAACACTTTTAAGTGTTTCTAGGGAGAAAATAATCTCCAATGTTCTATAGTTCAGCTGAACTACTCACATATATCTACACGACTGATGTCCATTATTAAAAATGGTGAAAAACATTTAGTCTACAAAAATATAATTAAAAAATAATTATAACATATGTATTAAAGCAATGTATTCGAATAGTTACAAAAAATAACGAGAAAACAATGAAAGTATATATAAAAAATATATATAATAATATTTATGGTCGTAAAGTTAATTATTTATGTTAATGTAAAAAATATGTTTAAAATTATGTTGAAAGACTCTTATAATGTTTTCATTAGAGTTATTATTTTTTTAGTTAATTTAGGTGCATATGGACAAGAAACTTTTCCCAATCGTTATGAAGATATTTCCATGCTGTCACAAAATACATTTGTTCATGGTGAAAGTAGCACTGTCACCTCTACTAAATTACCTGACTACTATTACCGACCACAAGGTAATAAATAATACAATACATTTTTCATATCTCTATTTTCAGGGTTATAATAATAGTTTGCTCTAAATAATGATTATCGATTATAATTGTTCCGTGGATTGTAAGGATGAAGTCCTAAACATATAATATCTATTTATTGAACACAAAACATATCTACACAAGTATTCCATTAGAAGAATTGAAATTTTTGAAGTCATAAATCTAAGCAAAAAATTCAATATAATTTATGATGTATTGTTAACTAAACGCATTGGTTGCTGATGGTCATTGTTGGGGGAAGTGTGACTTTAAATACGAAATAGTTTACTTTTTTAATTCAAAAAAAGAAAATGATAATAATTCGAATCGGCTTTTTGCTTAACCGCAATCGTTGTTTTTTTAAACGATTTTCCTGTCATTTCTCTGTTAAAATTAAGTGCTCATATACTTACGGGCTGGGGGAAAAATTACCGTTCATATTAATAGTAATACTATATAACGGTGTATTATATAATATGAATATATGGAAATATGTATTATTCTTTTCTTTTTTTTTTAGTTTTTTCAGGTACACCTAATGCGGAACATTATTCGATATTCAACTCACCATATGATGCAGAACAGTTTCATCCTGTTACAAGAAACCAAATTCCCTTTGACCTTAACAAACCACGTAATAATTTATAATACATTTCGCAGTAACAGAAAAATATTTATTTACTATTATTTAATTGCCAAAAACGATTTATCATAACTTCCAAACGGGATACTATAGTTTTTAATCAACTGTTAAAACTTAGTACATCAACACGATGACTGTGTTGTGTAAGATAATTAAATATATGATTCAAAATTATTCGAAAATATTTTCATATGTATATCCTAGTAGTAATAACGAATTAACGAATTCAAATTGAAAGTATTAAAAACAATAAATAACATATAAATATTTTATTTTATTAAGTATTTCTTATGTTTAATTAGCTCAAACAGAATGCAATTTAAAATATTTTTTTATTTTTATAGTTGTACAAAATCCTGAAGAGATTCCCAATACTTTTCAACCAACTACTCAAACATATGCAACGGATAAAGGTTTTAATTTCGACCTGAATTATGAACCTACAGATCATTTGGGTTAATTATTTATATTGACAAATAAATGAAGATTCGAAGACAATATATATTTACGGAGTCATCAAAATGAATTTTACTTGTTTGAAATTACTTTTTTGGCATCATTATTTTAGGAATAATATTTTTTAAATAAATTAAACCGTTTATTATACATTTGTGTGTTTTAGGTTGTAGGTCAGCATATATTAAATCAATAATAATGTTATTCACGTTTTTTTTTGTTTTTAATATATATGGTTAAACAATTGAAAATATTTAAAAATTAAAATATTAAAATTGACTATATTGATACCAACTATTTTCATCTGACCAAGTATTAAACATTCACATGTATTTCCTCCTCCTTGGTACAAAGATTTATATAAATATCAAATATTTTTTGCCATTTTCATATTCTCCTTCAAATGTTGAAGGCCTTTTTGTTTAGTTTTTTTTATAGGTCACTGAAAAAAAAATATATATATCAGAAGTGGTACTAGGATTTTTGACACCCGGAGAAAATGTTAAAATTACGCCCTATCTCCTATAAAATTTTTATAATATGTTTCTAAAAATTTTACCCTACCAAATTTTTACGCCCTGTCTTCTTCCCCCTAGTTCCGCCACTGACATATATTTCTGAAAATGTTAAAATATCTGTAATCATATACGAAACGCTTTTATTTGCGTTTAAAAATGTTATTACTCTAGGAAATTTGCAATATGTCAAAAAACAAATATTAATTAAGGTCCTAATTAATAGTACATTAATTTAACCAATATCCTTAACTAGTATATAACTGAATAATTATTCCATCATAACGTTACATTTTAATATTAGTTTTTGCTCAAATTTTCATTTTGCTTTTATTTATATTTTTGATAGTATCATATATAAATACCATTTTCATAATGTTGGGTATAAAATGCTTAGGTTTCTTTTATGTTACATATTATATATAAGAAAATTTACAGCTAGAATTCACCAAAGTCATTATTATTGTTATTATTATTATTTTAATTATTATGTATTTAATACTTTATTTTATTTCTTTAAAAAAAGTTTGATCCTAAAGCTAAACGCACTCCTTTCATATCGCATCTACTAATATATAAATGTTTGGAAAATTTTTATTGTGTCCGGAATGACGAATGTTTCTACTAAAATAAATAATACACTTATAGGTTCGAATAGTTTAAATAATATCCTATAGACATTTTGCTATTATTCTAGTCATTGATATGACAAGCCGAACCACCTTTATAAGTAATCTTTTTACCGCCTTTTATCTTCTGTTTTATCTCACAGTATTTTTGTTGTTTTTCTCCAATAGTTTCCATAATGTTATGTGTATTAGGGATACTTACATTGATTTTGAATACCTCTCATTTTTTCTTGTTCCAAGTCTTGTCTATTTAATTCTACTGATATACCATAACTCTACGTATTTATATTACTTTTATCGTAATATAGCTCATAATTTTTCATTTCTAGACAACTTGAAACTTATATATTTATTATGTCTCAGCTTCGTCATATATGATATATATTTTTATCATACATTGATGCACGATATCTGTTACGTGATTATGTCGATACAAGTAATCTGTTTGAGCAAAGTGGCTATATGACTCTGTTATAAATTATGACATTTCAAACATTTCTTTGCACCTTTTACATCTATTATCCTCTATTATCCCATCTTTAACATTAAGTTTTGATTCATCATTGTATTGACAACTTGAATTTGTATTGAATTATAATTTAAATTTGTATTTTAATTGTATTTATATCATAAGCTCTTCTGTCTCTAGGAATAAATCCCTTGAATTGAGTCGTGAGATCAACCCTACTTTTTTTCTAGTACTATACCGTCCACGATACATACATTAGTACCTAATACATGTCATTAAAAAAAGTAATAATATTATTATAAATATAATTTATAAACAATAATGTTGTGTGTGTATTTGCGTGTTTATGTTTCGTATGGTCCATACGATTTGACGGTAAGTGTTTTATTTTTTTTGTTCATTTAGAATGTCGTTGTCGATATATTGTCGATTGCCAACATAATAAAAGTAAAATGTTCAATCATTATACTTTATTAGATCAAATCAATATTTGTATTTAATATAATATTTGTATTTAATATATTTGTAATTAATATAACGATATCAAGAAAGTTCTGAAATATATAATTTCTTAAACAGATAATATTTGAATAAAATTTGAAAATATATTTTTTAAACTAAATAATAATTAGTGATCATTGACAACATAATAAAGCATTCAGAAAGAAGACCATGTATTTTGCTATTAAATAACATAATCACATAAACAAAATATCGACTAATACAAATGTTCAATAAAATATAATTTTATTATAATAAAATAATAATATTACGTTCAATACGATCACGTTTTATTTTTTTACATTTTTCATAGTAGTTTTTTACTATCATGAAATTCTTATTATGAACATAATAATTCATTAAATAAAATTTTAATGATTTTCTCGTAAATCGTAATGGACGTATACATCACGAGACATATAATGTGTTAGAATACTGTTTTATTTACTCACTAACTTTCGTGACTCTGAACGTCGGTGTCCTTCAAGGATCCGCTGGAACGAGAGAATTCCGCCCCGTCTTTGGACACACGATTTACGTCACGACATACAATGAAAACTTACTGTGCGGCGAGTGAACTAAATGCGACAAGTGTAAATTCGTTTGTATCTAACTGGATTTATAAATGTATAACGTTTGAATAAAATCGAAATACAGTTAATTACCAATACATCAAACAAATGTTTTTTTACCGACCGGTAACTAACTTACCAACTTTTTCCCCGGACTCATACGCCACGATATAAATATTATATCAATTGCTAAATAATCTTTCATATGACCTATAGCATAAAGCATGTTACATTGCATGCACATTATAATAAATTAATTTTCGTACTTTTTTTTTATTGATAATAATTAACTTCCTAAGTTTCGGAAATTTAACGATATGTCACATTACATTCATTTCGTGATTCGAAAAGTAATTATTTATGTATTCTATTTAATGTATGTAATATTTGTAACTATCGTAGACACTATTTGTAAAAATTATTTTTTTAGCTGTAGCAAGTGCGTATCACTACTATGTATATAAAACAATCAAACCATGTGTTAGTATGTATCATAATTGAACACGAAAATTACAAATACAAAAAAATACCGATTTTTAAGTTTGCTATATTTTGGAACAAATGACAATTTTGTCGCAATATTATTTTTTTGCCGCAATAATTTTACCGCGATGCTTTAACATCTATCCACGTATAACAAACATTTTCATAAGTACTCCAAATAACTATCAATCCATTCTCTATCACTCAATCATTGATTTTATTTTTATTTTATTTTCAAGCCTAATCTGAAATTTGTAATAAAAATAATACACGATATATTATTATATAAAAGCAAATGATTATTATTTGTTATCAGTCATAGATGTGCGCAGGTTTCCATTGCAAAGTATGCAACTAATGTAAAATGTGCCCCAATAAATTATAGGTGCTCTTTAAAAATTATTCAAGACCTTTACTTAAAAAATATTTTTTTATTTATATTTATAACATTTAAATTTTTAATTTATATTTCCAAATTTTTTACTTATTATAATGTTTTTTACATTATTATTTATATTTATGTGCATATGATAGCTACTATCATGATAGCTATACATGATAGCTTCATTGCTACAATGCAATCAGAATTAATGTGTCAAATCGTTCTTGAGTCATTATTGATCGTAATTTATACTTTACAATGGTGAACTTTGAAAAAGCTCTTTTGCAAGCTAGTTGCAAGGATTGTAACAAAAAGTGTCAATGCTTTGTAAAAGTCTGAAAATATAGCCAACCACCACTTATTACCTTACTAATTTATCCAGTGTAGTATATTGATAATTTATATGATAGGTCATATCCTAAGAAGGGGAGAAAATGACTCTTTAAAGGCTGTTTTTGATTGGAAACCTCAAGGATAACGACCACGAGGACGCCCCAGAAAGAGATGGATTGACGAAGTAACAGAAGATCTGAACCCAATGGGTATAGAACATTGGCAGAAAATTGTGCAAGATTGAGAAAAGTAGCGAGATATTGTAGTGATGGCTAAAAATCTTAGAGAGTAGTATGGCCAGAGAAAAAGGAGAAGAAAAGAAGAGAAGTATATTGATATTTGATGTCCCTCATACAGATTCAGTATCTATACTGATAGATTATTCAGTATAAACTTCAGGATTTAGGTTTTTATAATAAGCCTATGCCATATTATATACTATCTATTTGTATTGCCTACGTAACCCACATTTTTGTGTCCTTAACATGGTCTGCAGGATATGCAAGCGCATACCCTGTGTGCCCCGTGCGCACGCCTATGTTACCAGTAGAAAGTAACTAAGAAATTTATTTAATTCGTAAAAACAACCATTAATCCATTATTTAATATTTACTATTATCCAACTTCATTTATAATATATCCAATTTAGGATAAACTCACTCACATAAGTTGTATTCATCGAAAAAAGGCTCTACTACACTATGCGTAATGTTTATTGATTATTTTAACTAATTCCCATGCAATAGGTCCGTTACTGTATTGTTATTCTAATGATTAATAAAATAATGAATATTTGTCATCTACATTTTCTCGGTTATAAAAGTGGTTTACAATATTCTTCAATAATTTAAAAGAATTATTTAAAGGATGCAAGGAAGAAAATATTCTCTTATATTTTATAATTCAATTAAACTACACACATATACCTACACTACTGATGTCCAAACTATTCAGAAACCAAAAATAATAAAAATATAATTTAGAATAATTACAACATGCATATTAAAGGAATATATTCGAATAGTAATTTAAAATTATGAATATACAATGAAAGTATGTAGAACATAATGTACAATCATATCAATGCCGTCGAAGTTAATCAATTATTTTAATATAAAAAAATATATCTATAATTATGTTAAATGTATCTAATGATTTCTTCATTAAATTTATTATTTCTTTAGTTAATTTAAGTGCAAGAACGTAGGTGCAACGTATACAAGAATATTACCCCAATCAAAATATAAATATTAACTTACCATCACAAATTAAATTTCCTCAAGTTGAACGTAACACTGTTGCCTTCACACAATCATCTCATGACCAATACCAACCACCAGGTAATAAAGTATTAAAAAACAATTATTCATATCTCTATTTTCAAAGTCACAATAATGGTTTGCTATATATTAGTTATCGAATATAATTGTTCACTGGTTTACGAGGATTATGTACTAAACATATATTACCCATTTGTTAAACTAATTTAATTGTTGAATAAATTTAACTAATTTTGATGAACTTAACTTATCAACATGATCAATTTAATTGTTTTTCATTCTGCAAAAGTGACAAAAGTCAAGTGCAAAAGTATGGTGTGGTATAATTTTTAAAAATTAGGATTTTTGTTAATAATAATTAAATATAATCTTTATGCTGAATAAAATAAAATTTGTTTCATTACTTTGTTTTTAATACTTGACTAATAAACTACAATTAAAATTCGTCAAAACCCACTGCCCCGCCCTGTATATATATATATTTATAAATGTTGAATTATTTGTAGACATATACTAAACGTTTTTACCTGCATATTAATATGTTGTTACTCTAATGAATTATGATATGTCAAGTCACAATTGTTAGGAGAATGTACAAATAAATATTGCGATAATATAACTAATATCTTCAAATATAATATAATTAAATACTTATTCTACCATAAAACTGTTTATTGGTATTTCAACATATACTCTCAAATCAATACCGTGTTGACTATTATTAAGACGTAGTACGCCTGGGTAAGTCAGAGCTATGCACGAGCCTAAGCAACCCAATAGAGGGTCTAAGTCCTTAAGTGGTTGATTATCTTGTCGCGGGGATATTCACAAATACTTAATAAGTGGCCCCCGACCATGGGTCTCCCGTCGGGTATCTTAGGGTACGGCCCCAGCCTGCCGGATGGGCCGACCGCGGGACATTCCATTTCCTGGCTAGAGGAAGGTGGAACTTGCGAGCTAAATCATTTCGTAGGTATAAAAGAGGAGCGTAGACTTGGATGGTCCTATGTACGATCGTGCGAGTAACACGCTGTCTGGTCAAAACCTCGGGAAGTGCCTAAGTCAAATCAAACGTACTGGCTTAAGTTAGGGGGGGAGAATTACGGATCTCGACATTCGGCATGGGCCTCAGAGTCTCAGAATTAGACTCAGACCACATTCGCACGTAAACACCGTGGAAGTCTAAGAGTCCAAGCAGCTATTGTTTCGTATCACTACGAAGACCTGAGACGGTAGAGCGGCTGAGAGGAAGGTCGTTCGAGGCATATCCAACTATTGACGTGAGCAAGAATCCGTAGCAACACGGATCAAGCTGAGCTTAAATAGGTCGGATTCATAAGGTTATGTTTCGCTATGATGGTTAAGTCCACTGGCAAACTACGCCCGTAAGTGCGTATCGAAGTGTAAATGCGGTACGGGATCTCGAAGACCACGGTCTTAGTCGGCATCATGTCGACTAACGTCTCACCCAGTAACTTGCTCCTGGCCGAAGCGTTCTCTGCCTCGACCCTTGAAAAGCACCACGTGCTAATAAAAAGTTCGAGGTATGTATCCTGATTATTAGGTCAGGAAGAAAACCAGGCACAGACTGTGGCCTATGAATAAGTGCAATTTTACAGCAAATAACTGTTGCGCACAACGTAAAAAAATATAAATTACATATCATAATATTTATTTTTATGTTAATCAATATATTTTTATCATAATCGTGTTGGTTACTAAAGAAAATCAGATTAATTAATTCTATACATTTTACAAAACTATTGAAATAATATTCTAGATCGGAAAAATGTGGATCTGGATCATTTTTCAATAGTATGAAATTAGTTTGGGGAGTGGATTATAATACTCATAATATTTTTATAAAATATTTATGTAATTATCAATTGTCATGTTTTAATCAGTCAAACTAAAAAACGAGACGGGAAAAGTAAATAAGATACCACTAAAACGAAGATATTCATAATTATGAACATATATTCATCTATTTCATTGGTAGAGATATTTTTCATCAAATTATTATAATGATATACATTTCACAAATCGTTTTTTTTTTTCGTTCCAATATTTCGTCGATTTGCGTCATTATGACTCATTGCGTATATTGATGATATTAATTCAACTGAGCGAACATTAATATAAGATATGTATATGTTTATTCTACGTCATATTTTCTCACAATTCGTATTAGCACATACGCAAACTGATGTAAAACTATACTGTAACAAAACTACCAGGTTGACTGTAAAAAAAAGAAACTAAGGTGGTTCAAATTAATATAAATGATAATAATATTATTGAATTACAATATTATTTTATGAACCTAATGCAAATGTCTTTTCTATAAGTAGTTATATTAGCTTGTTACATCAATTGGGAGCTTACTTAAATTTTCCTATAATTTTTAATTTTAATAGGTAAACTAACTGTCTGAAATGAGGATAAGAATTTTTTTTGTTGACTCTTCTAGCTCTTTTTAAATGTATTTAGTACCTAAGTAAATTCTCAACAAAATTACAAAAATTTAAAAATAAAAATAATCATAATATAGTTTATACAGAAATAAAAATAAATATTTAACAATTCAACAACAATTAAATGTTCTACGAAAATTTTTCATTTGATTTAAAGTTAAATTGTATATTCAGAAATTACTTCTGGTCTTTCGATATATATATCTAAACTTTACATATTTTTAATAACTTTGTGCGTCTTCATTGTGTTTAAGTTATGACGTGTATATTTATTAGGTAACTACAAATTATATGAATATGTTAGCGTAGATACAACAATAATTATTATATTCAATTTAATTAAATTTTAAAATTAAATTATATTAAAAAAGTATATATATATATAGATATAGATATATATGTATATGTATACTTAAATATACAAAAACCAATGATTATTACGTAGATTTAAGAAAATATAAAAATTGTATACGTGTGAATATTACTATTGGTTTCGACAAAATGACATCATCAGGTTATACAAATAAAATACAACTAAGAAATAAATTAAAAGTAAAGTTAATAAGAAAAAATTGCATAGAGAAATTAGACGGAAATTACATAGAGAATATTATGAATAATACAATAAAATGACATAGAGTTAGATGAAAAGAAAAATAATTATACAAAAAAAATATATCAAAAACAAAGAAATTGTGTACATAATGAAAAGAAGTATGGTGTGATATTAATATTATCTAACATATATTGATATTGAATGTTATTTTTAAAATCTATTTGTATATTTAGGATATTTTAAAATTTATTGTGTTAAATTCCTTTATAAATAATTAATAATAAAATATTACTTTGAAAAAAATTAATTGGTCAACGTGTGAAACTATGATTGACGATTCAGTCAAAATATAATTTAACCACTCATTGCAAATAAATGGAAATATTTTCATTTTCGAAATCTTTAGTTTTTGTATTTCAATGGTATTATTCGTCATATTAATCATCATTAATTTAGTGTAATATTACTAAAATATATAGTTTAACACAATTCACTGAATTTTGTTTTTTGTGTTTTAAGAAAAATACATATTTTTCAATACATTTTCGTGTGTATACAGTACACATTTTTATGATATTCATCTATACAAACAGAAATATACGATTTTTCTTTAATAAATCAAAATCGCGTATTCGTAACAATCGCAAAATTTCTGATAGTATAAACTATCAGCTTAACTCTTACAAAAAGCTAATTAAAATGGTTTCCATTAAAAATATCAACGTTATAAGTCTTTTAATAATTTTTATTATTATTATTCTCAGAAAAGTTAATGCCAACAGTAAGTTTGAATTATATATTTGATTGTAAATTATAATACATTAACTTTATAAAATTAGGTGCAATAAAATTGTATTTGTAGTTTTAGAATATACTATAAATACTTATTGTTTTACGCTAAAATTCATTATGTGCCTTATGTCTAATATTATAACAGATCATTAATAATATATCGGTTTTTTCTGGACTTCTTAACAAATAGTAATAACAAATAAGTTATAACTTATTATGTTTAATTTATTTTTAAATAAATATGGTGTTTATTTGATACAGTAGTATATTTTAAAAAAGAAAATTATTCTAAAACTATTTACGTGAGGAAATTAAACTGTGAGCTAAGAAGAGAGAAATTAGTATGTATTATTATATTAGTAGAATAATTATATTGAATGAGAACTACTACTCATAAGTATGCATTCAAATAGATTTTTTATAAACTGAATGGCATAAAATTAATTTTTCCAAAAGAATATGCAAAATATGACTGACTATTATCTATGTATCTGACTAATTATCATTTAATAATCAACGAAAAATAATTTTAGTCAAACAAAACTGGTGGGAATGAATACTAGAATTCTAATATTAATGATATTGAATTTAAAAACCTTTTTGTTGATAAAACCAACAATGTTAATCAATAATTTATTAAGAAATGCATTGTATGTAATTAGAATAATAATTTCTAATAAATCATTTTTATTCATTAAATTCTAGGATGTGAAAGTAAGATTATTGAATTTTGTAAATGCTATGACAAATTATCAGATAAAATATATCTTTAAATAATAATTTATAAATTTCATATTATATAATATGGAAGTCAAACCAGGGTTTAATGACTAACTTGTTAATACATTTTAAACTTTAAATTATTTTAAAGCAACAAATGATTAACTCAGTAATTACACAATATTTACTCAATAGTCTATTTCCGTGGTTCTCAACTGTGTATCTCGAGCCACTAGTGTATCACATATTAGCGTGATGTGTGTCGCCAAAAAAATTGTTTTTGAAATTTTATTTAAATTTTTGTATTATTTTTAAATTAATTGCATATTAGTAAATTTATATTGTGCGTGTGCAAAATATAAATATATATCATTATCATTGTGTTATGCCACGTTGTTGAAAAAACAGATAAGAAATCAATATTGATTATCGTTTCACTGATTACCAATATAAAACTAGTAAATTACATAAAAGATGTAGGTAAGTAAATACATGTCTTCAGTCGTAATCGCCGAGCGTTGTGTGTGTCATGTAGTAATATTTTCTTACAAGTCATTTCATATTTATCACGTTCACTGTCCGACGACCCATATGTAGACCTCCACATACATTTTTCAACGACGATACTGTACATAAATTCAGACACTCATTGTATATTAGTATTTATAATCATTTTAATATAAATTCTAACATTTTATTTTTTATTTTTACAAAGGAACCTAAAATATTGGGTACACAGCTTACTTTGCTGTTATACACTTCTATACATTTTAAGTTATTTTAGTTACCCTAAAATAAGTTTTGAACACAAGTACACTAATTTACTGCAGTTTAAAATAAAATGCAACATTTTTTTTTAGTATTTATGAATAATAATAAAAAAAAAATATATTATTACCATTATTATTTTCAAACTTCCACACACCCCACCCACCTATCGACGCCAAGTGGCCCGATCTTATGAAATAAAAATAATATACACATATTGTTACAAAACATCATGTAATAAGAAATCAAATTATTTATTTACCAATATTGTATAAAGATATGATAACTGGGTGGCACGACTCATTTTATTTTTCTAATTTAAATTAATAAAATGTGTATATTATATTTTTTCTCCGGACCCCGGGACCATAAGACTCTCTAATCCTCCCCCCCCCCTTTATGGAGGCCCTGCCTATATGTGGTTTATGACGTATTTATTGCATTTATACCGAATGAAAACTTAGAAATAGTATGCTATAGTCCACCTTGATAAATTTATTTAAAATTATATTTACCGTACCTGAATAAGCTTAATATGTACACAATGGTAAATAAAAATTATTTGTATTTAGAAATAGCGTGATCCATATGTGGTTCATGGACTTGGTATAAATATTATTTTTTGTTTACAGTTCATGACCCATATGGTTCATGCTAAATTATTTTAATGGAATTTTATATTATGTTAGTCATTGTATCTGATGCTCAATATAAAACGAATTTGTTGCGTGTCTCCTCTCTTTACTGTAATAACTATGTCGTCACTCAATATTTTAAACGATTCTGAAATTGAACGCGGAATTAGAATATAGTAGTACAGAGTTCGAAAATTATGACAGTGACAATGATCCTGAATTGATGATAGACGATGAAGAATTTCAGACAATTTCGATTCAAATGACGATGAAGATATTAATAATGATGAACCGGTTGCACAGTTTTTTGAAAATGAATGGTTCAACATTATTTTAAATTTGAGTCGAGTTGAATTTATTGGCAAATCTGCTGGTTTACTACGTGAAATAATAATAAGCGATTCTACAAACAATAAATTCGATTAATAACAAATAAATGAAATATAAAACAATTAACTTCACTCATATATTTTATATTGTACATAAACTAGAATCAACACTTCCCGGTCGCGGCAAAGGTCCCACCACACAGTCGGCGGACCCTACCACACTGACTTAGTTGCGACCGCGAATGTCACCGACAACTGTACTTATCATTATCGCAATGAACACGAAAATATTTATCGATTACGATCGTCACATACGCACGCGTACACTACAATATTTTAATTTTTAATTAATAATGAAACAAATCGGTACGCAAATTAAAAATTATCTATTGGACCAATTAGACGAAGCAATAGAATGTCTAGATGGAAAGACGTAGACATTGAAGAAATGAAAAAGTTTTTGGACATTTTATTGTTTTCTGGTTTTGTTGTATTTCCTACATACGAGTCATATTGGAAAAAAGACAGTCTATATTACCATGAATTATATCATAAAATTGGAATGAGTTATAATAGATTTATTATTATTTTAAGATGTTCGCATTTCGTAGACAAAAATATTGCTAGAGAAACACAGACAGATTGTATAAAATTATAATATTGACTGATATGATTTTTCAAGAAACACAAAATTTATACACTCCAGGGGATATATTAGTTGTTGATGAATTTATGATAACTTTTAAAGGTAGACCTTTATTTTATCAGTGCAACCACTTTAAATTTGATATTCACCTGATGATTTTACTTGGACTTCTTAGTATTTGTTGTGGCACAGGAGCCACTTTAAGATATCTTGATAAACCTGGTACAGTTGTGGTAAATTTAGTCGATAATATACTTGATGAAAACCGCTTGATAATTACTGACAATTTGTCCACTAGCGTTCCATTTGCTGAGCATCCTTATGGTCGAAAAACTAATTTATGTGGTACTTTACAAAAAAATCGAAAATGGCTTACAAAAGAAGTGATACGACTACTGACATATTTCAAAATCTAAATGTTTTAAATTCAACTATGAGAGGTCGTAAAGAAAATATAATTTCCACAAGTTAAAAAATAAAATGTTTAAAAAAAAATAGTTTATGCTTATTATTAATAGAAAATGATGATTTTTCATGCTTTTCTTCAGTCGAAGAATTATTAATACACTTAAGCATATATCAAAAAGTGGAATTAAAACATATATAAAACGAGCATTTGTTGGCACTTTATCGAATTTTAAATAGGTTTTTCCATCATTTTCAATAACTGAAATAATTTAAAACAGTGGGTGTTTTCGTGTTTTGGTTAGTGTGAAGAAAAAAATATTAAAAATGCAAATCTAACTTCTACGAGAAAAAAATATTACTAGAAATATTATCAGGTTCAATTTTAAAATCTAAATTTTATGAGTCTCAAATCGATTTATTTTTGATTTCTTTGCAAAACAAATACCGTAAATTAACATTTTCAACATTAGAAATCGCAAAAACCAAAAGAAATTCTACGCTTAAAGATATTTAAATTGAATTACGAATAAGTATGTCAGTCATTCACTCTGAATACATTGTGAAAACTTATGTTTAGTTCGCCAATCACAAGTATCATAAGGATTTAGTTTTATAAACTAATAATTTTTTTAATTTAAATACTTATGACTGTTTAATTTTTAATGAAGAAAATAATTTTTTTTGTTTTTTGTTTTAATACAATTGTAACATGTAAACATAATAATTTATATAAATCATAGATTGTTTTATTACTCTTTCAAAAATTCGACAAAAGTGTCATCGTAAAACCACAGGTCTATTTAGGGGTTTTCATTTTGAATTAGTAAAATATGATATTGATCACGATTCCTATAATTTCAAATTTCATCCCATTAGATTTGGTAATATTTAATAAAATTAAATAATAATATACAATTTTTAGCTGTTATTTTTACGTTTTTTGCTTTTTTTCTCTTACCTCATGTGTCACCTTGGGAATTGCTAACGCTTTACTTTCAAGGAGCCGCATATCGCTTATTAAAACACACAAAATCAATTTAAATTTCCCTCTCCTTTCCCCAAGTATATTTTAACAAACTATTATTTACTATAGAACTAATTCTAAATTATAATATAAATAACGAAAATTTTTAAAAAACAAAAACAAAAAATGAAAAAACTAAACTTATCCTCCAATTCTTGGACCGGTTTCCTGGACCCGTCGGCTTGGAATCTCGTCCTGAACGTCCTAAACGTGTTTTTCATTTAAAATATCCTTATACAGTTGAAAATAGGAAAAGTTTCCAAGGATTTTTTTCTACAAATAAATATTACTTACTCAAAATCATTGTCCTTTACCATGATTGCAAATTTAATATTGTAAACCTAATATCACATACAGATATCAAAAATGTATGTGCCAAATAACTAATTAATTGGTCAATACATGTTAATTTATTATTTTAACAATGTCAAATCATCATCAAGGTCAACTCGTAAATGTGGGACATATGAATGGTAAGTACATTTTATGTATATTACATACTTATATTATTTTGTGTACATCTGTAAAATTTAGAACGCAATACAATTATTATTCAAATTGTTTTACTATATAAGTATTTTCATTTTGAATGGACATCAGTGATATCAGAAACAGATTAAATAATAAATACATAATCACTATAATTTATTTTAAATATCCAACAAGATAAAATATTATGTATTTTAAACTACTGTATATTGCTCGCCATGCAGGCATCACCACTAGTTCAGGCGCATTCGATTATATATATCACTATAGTGAGTCAACTTATTTAAATTAACATCTTTTTGTTGATGGATTAATTGATTATAATGAAATGACTGCTACAATGTGTTATACAATGTTTATATTATCAACTATTATATATTTGAAATATAAATCATCGGAAATTCAGTATTTCAAATGATGTTTACCTAAAATGTAATTAGTTAGTACTAATTAAATAGAAATAAAATAGTTGTACAAGAACTACCAATTCAAACTCGAACCAATCATAATGAACGGCAGGATATATTTTGATATTCAAAATTGTATGTTTTCAAATAATCGGACAAGTAAAAGAAGCAAATGAGTTTGGAATCGTGACGACCTAATTCAAAATTACGTTGAACACTTTGCATTTAACTGCATAACTTTATAACATTGGTAACATAAGTAAAATCACGTTGTGTGCCAGTACACTAATTTACAATATCTAAACCGACATATATAAAAATACCAAATACACAAAGACTCGATAGGAGTAATCTAATATATGTAATCGAATATAATGCATTTCTACAAATATAGTTTTCAGTCACATAACTTTTACATATTCAACAAGCCTATTACCTATATAATTGAGTTTACATGGAAATAAATGCACTTTGAACAGCAGAGTATTTATGTATTAAAGGTTTTTACCCCTCCTCCCCCCCCCCTAAGTAATTTTTTTAAAACTACAAACTTATAATCACATATAACATATATTATACTTTTTACACTATTTATAGTCATATATACAACCTAAAATATATTTTATTATGATTACAATTCATCTCCTCTCCAAATTTGTTTCTAAATGCGCCACTGACTTTAAGGAATATATAAAAAATAGCGTCATTTTATTAAAACTGAAACGTGTTTATAAATTAAAAATGGAAAATAATTTTTTTTCTAGTAAGTACAAATGATACATATGGCCCAAGAAGAGGTAATTTGTATTTCAAAACAAAATATTTTGATTCTATCATGTGTTCAATACCAATAAATAACAATGTTATAGAAAAAATATTAAATCGTGTAGGTTTTTTAAATCAATATGTCAGAGATCTTTTTTATGACGCCATGACAAGTATGTAGATTTTTCATTATATAAATGAAGTTTCATAAGCACACTAAAATTATGGAATTGTCAATCATCCTTTAGTTAAAACCTTCCTATTTTTAGATTACAATAATTGCAAAATTCAAGATCCACTGGTTTGGTGTGAGCTCAACATATCAAGTTCGCATTCATTTTTAACACAAACATGACATTGGATTAAATCTAATTAATTGTTATCAATTATTATTACGGGTACATTGCATGTGCTCAAGTATCCACAGCAGAGGGTACTTAACTGTATCTTCTGCGGGATTAGCTCCGGCAATTCACAGACACCAGCGGGTGTCTGTAGTGGGCAGATAACGGAAAGACCTTGTCGTGGGGTTAGCCATGAATATTCAAATAGGTGGATCGCCGACCATGGGTCTCCTGGTGGCGGCGCAGGGTATGGACCCAGTCTGGCGGACGGATAGTCCACGGGACAATCTATATCCTGGCTGGAAAGAGGTGGACTTAAATGCTCTCTTAAATGAATCCCTCTGAGGGGAGCATGGCACGTTAGCTGTACACGACCGAGCGGATCAAGTTTCCACTCTGTCTGATCGAAACCCTTGGGGGTGCTTGAGCCAGATCCACCGTACTAGCTTGGGTGGATAAGAGAACTACGAGTCCTAGAATTTCAGTATTAAGACTCGGATTTCACTCTCCCGGTGACGCTATGGGGGTTTAAGAGTTCGAGCAACTGATGTCTAATGTCAATAAAAACTATCTTAAGACGGTAGAGCGGCTGAGGCGAAGGTCGTTCGAGGCATGTCCTACTATTGACGCGAGCAAGAATATGAGTACGGGTGTCGCTAAGGCCCCGTCATAGGGACTACCCCGTGACTGTAGTGACACGGATGGAGCCTAGCTCGTCTGGGTTGGATTCGTACGGGCTGGATTTCATGCAGATAGTTAAGCCCTCTGGCAAACCGCGCCCGTGGGTGCGCATAGACGTATGAATGTGATACGAAATCTCGGAGGCCTCGGTCTTGATCGACGCTAGATCGATTGACGTCTTAGTTAGGGACTTAGTCCGGCCGAGACGTCATTTGCATCGAGTTTTGAATAGCACCACGTGTTAATAGAAGGTCCGGAGTTAGTATGACTGCAGCTGCCAAATCATGTGGATTCACTTGTACTATTACACGATCTTTATTTAAAAGTTAAAACTTAATGAAAGGTGTATAGGCAGAGAAAAACGTAATCGTTAATAATATAGTTTGTAACCAATAATTCTTTGTACGCAAATTATAAAATATCAAAGAAGAAAGATTTTCATAACTTTTACAATTAAATAATAATATTTCATGCAATGCACTTATCAAATATTTATACAAAATGTTGGTTTTATCGAAAACACAAAATAGTGTAAATTCATTTAATTCTTAATAAATTTGTTAATCTTACGTTTTATTTTTGTTTATTTTTAAAAATATATTTATTATTTATTTTAATTGTGTATAATTTGCAAATTATGGTCATACAATTAATCACAGTTATGTGATAGTTATTATGAAAATTAATAACGATATAATAACGATAATAATATTTATGATATTAGATTTTTTGATTCACATAGAACATGACGATAAACTACCTAATTGTAAAAGTAATACAGATATAACAATAGCATAAATAATTTAAAATTGTAAAAATTTTTAACATTTCTGTTAACAAAATGGATATAAATTATTCGAAAAAGAAATCATTCTAACGTAAAAAAATTTTAAGGGTATTTGAGTGAAGGGGGATTTAAAAGTAAGAAATATTTTTATACATTAATTATTTTGAGCGTTCATTAAAACGATAAACATCAATAATAATAGATGAAATAATAATAAAAACAATAAAAATGTTTATTAAATTTACTTATTTACTTATTTTAAATTAGCGACATAGTATAAATATAATATGAAATCATTACTGTTACTTTTAGATAAAAACGATGCTAAGAAAGCTCTGAAACATGCATACTTTAATAGTAAATACATTTGAATATGTTACATAATAGATTTTCTTCTTCTTCTTCTTCTTCTTCTTTTTCTTCTTTGATATTTTCCATCATTGAGACAATACCGCCCCACAAATTCTTCTCCATTTCTTCTTATCTCCTTCTCTGGAAATAAGGTTCCAATTTTTCCACATGGTACATGACACAATCTTCCCAACGTAGTCAAGTTACCTACCAAGGTAAAACTTTCTTCGACGGTTGCTCTAACTAAAGACGTTTTTTTCCAACGCATGTCCTGCCCACACCAATCTTCTCTTTGAGATTTCTTTCAAATTTTTTTTTTGTAATGTCCAAACTTTGCGAAAATTCTTTCAGTTAATACTATATTTAATAGTTAATAGTTAGTTAGTTATACTTTATTTACAATTCAATAACATATGTTTCTAAATAAATAATTATCATAAAGTATTATTCACATAATGAGACATACAAAACAATGTTGTGTACTTTTTTATACAACAAAATAATCAGTATTACGTTTAAAAAAACTTTTTTAAATTAAATTATGTTTTTTTAGTTTTCAAGCCCTATAATTAGTTTTGTATATTATGCAAATAATATTTTAAATATAAAAAGTCATTCCATAAATCTATTTCATGACAAACCAATAATGGTACAAACATTGAAGTACAATAATTTTTAACACATATGTTTTTCTCTCCTTAAAAATGAAATAGTGACTATTAGCA
Organism: Schlechtendalia chinensis; assembly: GCA_019022885.1. Classification (NCBI taxonomy): domain Eukaryota; kingdom Metazoa; phylum Arthropoda; class Insecta; order Hemiptera; family Aphididae; genus Schlechtendalia; species Schlechtendalia chinensis. The sequence goes on along the minus strand of CM032345.1, from coordinate 1,177,631 downwards.
AAAAAATGAATGGTATGTTATAGTTTTTTTATTCCATATTCAGATTTTAAAAATATAACAAATTCATTCTTCATATACGAAATTCAGTCCAAGATCAATATTTTGTTTGGAGTGCAAAATTATGTATACAAGAAAAACATAAATTGTAATCAGACAAAGTGTATACGTAATTTGTATATAGTGGGTTATATAATACAGAATATACTTATGTTATTTACGTTTTTTAATAATTTCGAAATTATAAAACGGAATTTCAACAAAATTAAAAACACGAGTTTTCTTATTTTTTAGAGACAATATTTTTATGAAAAATTTTAAATTCACAAATATGCTGATACACCAAAATAATATTACATATTGCCAAATTTTTACTAATATTTATTTTGATTAACTATTTCAAAGTCTTATATTTTCGAAAATTGTTGGTAGTCGAAATAAAAATGTTGGTTTACTACTATATTAACTATAAATTATTTAAACGTGTAAAATGTAGTAAATTATTCTGCTTAAATAAAAAAATTGGACTAATTCAAATATATCAAACCAATTTTATTAATTTTTTTGACCATTTATTTATAAATATTATTTTATTACTTTTAATAAACTGAAATCGGTAAGATTTTTTCAGTTTTTTTAGCTAAAATATTTATTTCATTTATTAAGTTTTTAAAGTTAAATGAATTAGTAAAGTAGTAAACGAAAATGTCTATTTGGACCACTAAAATTTTCAAAAAAATTAATCTTGTAAAAGAAAATAGTGTTTAATAGTTTTAAAATTTTTTTTTAGTACCCGAAGGTTTTTTAAATTTTAAACTAATGTTGAAAATTGACCGCCAAAAATTGAGAAACGTTTAGTTTTTTTTTTTTAATTACATTAAATTATTTCGTAGTCATTAAAAACTCCTTGGAAATAATGTTATAAAGTACACGTATAAGAAATAATTATAATATTATTGATGTTTGTAACAATAAAAATAATAAACCATTGTTAACGACATTTTTTTTTTAGTTATATCAATGGGATATTATTATTATATGTTTGATACATTTTATCCGTGTGTCGGTACGTATAATAATCTAACACACATATTACAAAAATTACAAATTTGGTTTTAATGTAAGACATAATTTACGTTAACATTTCAAAGAGTTGGTATAAGGTACATGTCATAGAGCATACGTCACAATAAGAAAGCTCTTAAGTAATAAAAAATACAAAATATAGGATATACATCAAACAAATTTATAAAAATAATACAAAGTTTAAAATATTTAATACAAAAATGATAAAAGATAGAGTAAAACTTTTATTTGAAATATCAATATGTCAAAAAATTATTAAGTGATTTTTATCTACTGTAAAAAAGTTGTTTTTAACATAGGTTTTTTCCATGAAAAAAAAAATGATATCATGACTTATCATCAAACACGTTGAAGAATATTTAGATAACAAAAAATAAGTGCGCGAATTAAAATAGTACTATCCGATGTGCCATGAAATTGATGTATAAACTAAAAATGAAAAAAAATAAAATCCCATCTCATACAAACCGACCAATTATTATTGTTTCATAGAAGTAGAAAAAAGTAGTAGTATGTTTTGTTTCATAAAACAATAACGAAAAGAATGTTCGGTATTGACTAATATCCAAATTCTTATTTATTTTATCCAGTTTTGAATTAACTCAATTAATCTATATCCATAAGTAATTGTCACTGACTGAGTAATGTGTTATGATAATAGTTTTGTTTTTGTTTTTAGGTGGTTCTAATGCAGTATGTCCAGAAGAATTTTGTAATTCTAATAAAGGTTTCATCTTACTATTGTCAAATACATTTATGCAACAACAATTATAATACTAGTTCCTAATAAAATTTTTAATTCCGTTTTATTATAGGATGTATAGGTAAAAATATTGATTAAATATTTTTATAAATAATACTATATAATATCTACATAGATGAGTACTTTTAAAAATATAATATATATATTATATATTATAACAAACTTATGTAAAACGACCAAAGTACAATACTACTCTATGCATTTAATTTATATAAGTATGTTGTAGAGAGAATTTTCCTTGTAAATGATTTTTCTGTGATACATAATGTCTTTTTGAAAAATTGACGAACAGATCATGTCTATTAATGACATCATTTTCTCTTATTATTATTATTAATAATCATCATTATTTCTTAGCATACCAAAGTTTTAATCACTCATAATGTCATAATTTTCCCCTCAACAGTATGTTGTTTTTAACAGTAATACTGTTTAATAAATTAAAAAACTCTTGAATTTAGTGAATATAATATTTCAAAGACCATAAAAATAAAATCTATATCTACCGATTTATTTTCTTATATCATATTTTATTTTTAAATACATCACAGATTATTCCTATTCACTATAATTTACTTTTGACACAAAAATAAATATAACATTGATTCTCAAATTACAATAATGAGAATTACAGCGTACGTCCAGAAAGTAAGTTCCGTAAGAAAATGGATCACAGACCATTATTCACATGTGGCGGGATTTTCAAACCATTTATCCATTTTAAACACTCACCACATGGCGTACATAACACCAACTGGTCTCGAAATAGTTTTATAATTTTCCCATCGAGGCAATAAAATAATCGCTTATAACCATAATTACGTTTAAACAATAACAACAGTGACGCGTTAAAAATAGAAAACGAAACTTAATTTCTGGATGTACCTCGTATACGTGTTGTATTAAAATGTCTACTATATTAGTAGAAATCACTAACATATTATTCATAATTATCTATACTTTTTGATAATTCATTATCGTTTACAAATTAATTGTCATCTTTTAATCACTGAAATCTATTGATATTACTAATAATTGTTGTCCTTAATGAATAATAGATTAAATATTTTAAGCATAATGACATATACGGAAATTACAAATATATATTCTTGTTAAAAATTTCAACGCATATAAATAATTATTGTATACATATAAAATCATAGAGCCAATCTTAAAAACTAGATATATGGACAGTAAGTATTAATGTATAGCTATTTGTTTAGATCTGTTGCATTAAAAATGCAATTCACTTTTAATTCAAATTTTCTAATCATACAATTATTATGCATTAAAGTTTTGAATACACATCAGTGATATAACAAACATATATTACAGAACTACTAATAACTATAATTAGTACATTATTTTAAAATATCCAATATGATGAAATATTGTATATTATATTCAATGTGTAGGAAACTACGATAGCACAAGTGCATTCGAATTTGTATACTATCACAGTGAGTTAACTTATTTAAATTAATATCCGCTTGTAAATTAGTTGACCGATTAAAATAAAAAAAATTACCGCAATGTGTTTTAAATATATAATTATATACTTGGAATTAAAATTACGATAAATTCGATAATGCACATTTTTATTTTTTTATTTAAAACAATTCGTGAGTAATAATTAAATAGAAATTATATCTTTAACGGCAACTTAACTACTGACTGAAAGTCGTGACTGTTAATTACAATTACCACAATAATAACATCGAATTTAACGACGTTTTTATCTAGAAACAACGAGCTTCTTTAGAAAATTCTGAGGTATTTACTGTATTATCCACATTGGGTGTATATATATAAATGTATATATACATTTATACGGAATGCGGCGAAAATGAAAACTACTAGAATTTTCAAATTGAATGAAAAATCGAGGAAAACATTCTAATGAGCAATTTGATGTACAAAAACATTTGCTACACAATAAGCTCCTAACGAATTAAAATGCACTGACCGAAATACGAGATTGTCATGGTTGACGATGGAATGTATTTGTTTTAGTTAAAATTATTTGTTTTCAAATTTTTGGATAAGTAACATGAGTAAATAATGAACGTCACGAGGGAGTTTGAATTGGAAACTCGATGATCTAAATTAAAGCGACGCTGAGCTCTTTGCATTTAAATGCCAAACTATCGCCAGTTGTAAATATATTCTTTACAGTAAAATCACGTTAAAACCGGTCCACTGTTTCAAAATATCTAAATTTTTAAATACTAAAATATAAATGAATCTCTATTCATTATAGACTCATTTATATTTTAGAATTTTTAGAACAATAAGTCGATAAATATGCAACCAAAAATTAGTTCATTTTGACAACTATAAAATAATAATAACAACCTATTTAAGTCGAAAACATGTCTAAAAGAAATTTTTTTCTCTAGTGAATAGGCGTATTTTATTTGGCCAAAACAAAGGTGATTTATGTTTCAAAACAAAATAACATCATATTGGCATTAGGATTACTAACCTTTAAAATAAAATACTCAAAATATTAATTTGTGTTTTATGTTTTTTATATGTGATATTTTCATAATAAAATAAATGACTATTGTCCTGTGCTAAATGAATCATACCAATTTAATTAGATAAATGATTATCATTTTAGCTATTTTACGTCAATATATCAACGATCTCTTTAATGATGCTCTTTATAGTATGTATATATATATATGTATATATATACTGTAGTTTTATTAATGAAGTATTAAATAACTACTGGAAAATTATGATATTACCATATACTTAACCAATTTGACTTTATGCAAAATCATCCAATTTTTAGATTACAATAACTGCGTACTTCAAGACCCAATAACTTGGTGTGAACAAAACACACAATGTTCGTATTAATTTTCAACATATGTATTGCGTTTCCTTAGATCTATTATCAGTCAATTATCATTACTCAATCATTGTACGATCTTTATTTAAAAGTTTAAAAGACAAGAACGATTTGCATACATTTTATAAGTAAATAACAATATTTAATACAATGAACACATTAAATGTTTATAATAAATTTGTTTCAATCGATACCACTGATAATACAAACTGATACAATTCCTAATAAATTTATTAACCATACACGATGAAAATTATTGGTAAAATTAGACTCATCGCCTTTTATAATTGTGTACAATTTGAACACTATTGTGTTATTATCGTGAAAACAAATAACGATACCTGATGTGCATGATTTTAGACCACTATCAAAATTTAGAGAATTACAATACAATGACGCTATGTAAAAGTAATTAAAATTATATGGATATATAAATATCAACAAACCATCAATATCAATTCGTGCATAATAATATAATGTTTCATTTCATCCCTAAACTGAAAAATTAATTTTTTTTATCACACCTCATTGAACATTTTTCAACTAACAATATGATACTCAATATCACATCATTTTTACTGTGCATATTCCATATTTATATGATTGAAAAAATATTTCAACTTCTGTTATTCAAACAGACTTAAATTATTCGAAATTAATTTATTGTAAAAATATACATTTTTAGAATATTTGTCTACTGTAGGTTTTAACGGTAAGTCACGTTATTGTACATACAAGAACGGTAAATGTTAACTTAAGCCATAATATTATGTTCGTAACATATTTTCTTACTAATTATAATTTTTATAACTATTATAATTTAGTTCAGTCAAATGGCAAAGAAGCTTTGGATTATGCATATTATGAAATGAGTAAATAATTTCCATTTATATATTTCCCTAATGCAATAATATTTCAATACAAATTGCAAATATATTTTTCTAAATATATACAGGTATATGGTATAGCAGTGGAGTAGTAACGGGGGGGAAGGGTTTGAAGTCAAACACCCTCCCTCGATATATTCACGTTTTTTGAAAAAATTGAATTAAAAAAAGGATTTATCAACTTTGAGGCGTTTAAAAGATTGGCAAAGAAATTCAATTGGAAAAGACCAGTGTAACAGGCGATTGTTACCCCCCCCCCCCATACATTATTACCGGAGAGGTTAATAATCGCCTAAGGTAATAATCACCTAGTGTAATACCCAGTGGAATAGCCTGAGGAGCTGATGAGGCTGCAGCCCCCCTCCGAAATTTAAAGAAAATTTAATAATGCTTACATACACAACAGGTATTTTTCAGTAGTTTTTATTCATTTATAATCTTAAATAGTGAATTGCCGATCCATAAAGATATTAACCACAATTAAATACAAAGACTAAAATCTCGTAAACCCCTAGAAAAAATTGCTCAAAACCTACGATCGGATAGCTTCAACCCAAATGCCAAATGGATTGATGAATGGAAACGCGAGAATCCAGACATACTGAACCTTATTGAAAATCCAACGACCAGACAACCAGAGTTTCACTTGCGGCGCAGAGATTGGATTACTTCAAATAGAATTAGAACAAGGCATGGAAAATCTGGACAAATGCTATTCAATTGGGGTCTCAATCTCACACCAGAATGTGATTGCAGAAGTGCGATACAACCAATCGAACACATTGTTGACGAATGTCTCAAGAGATTATTCAAGGAAGGCATGATCAACCTCCACATAGCCACACCGGAAGTAATCTAGTGGATCTCAAACTTGGACATCCAAATCTAAAATTATATCCTCTCTATCTGTACCAAATTGTATAAATATTAATATTATTATCCTTATTATTGTGATTTCAATATTCTATACTTTCACTTGTTACTTAGTTTTGTTTTATATATATACTTATTAGTTATGTTTTGTCAATGTTGAAATTTTACAATAAAATATATATGAAATTTTATGCCATACGATAAATAAATAAATAATTCATTTATAAGTTTATCAAAAATGTAAAAAAAATAGCAGCCTCAGCCTCCCTCTAAACAAAAATCCTGGCTATACCATTGGTAATGCCTATATGTATTTATAACAGGTGTAATAATCACTGGAGCCCTGAAATAATTTTTTTTTATATATAAATATACATATGTATTTATGTACTAAATATATTTTATAATAAATATTAGGTATAATTATAATTAGTTATTTTATCTATTTATAATCTATATATATATATAATTTGCAAATAACCTACAAATTTAGTAAATTATATAATATAACTAATAACTGCATTATAATAAGTGGATTTATTATTTATTACATTAGTATAAACCAGTGACAATAATATAACTATGTATATGGTAACAACTAACGACTATTCACGATATAACATCAAAAATATCATAAATAATTACCTATAGTTTATTTTTTTCATTTAGAGTAAATCTTTAAAACATAATAGTATTGGGTAAACTGTGTTAGTATGATACGGTTGCAAGTTTAAGCATGCATACGTCATATGATTCAAAAGAATAAAAACAATACATCTTATTAATTTATTATACAATATATAAAACTAATTCAATATAGTATACTACATACCTAAAACGTCATTATTAACTTATATTGTATTTTATTATATATATGAATACGAAATATATTAAATTGATACACACTAATACGTTTAAATAATAATAATAATAATAATAATAATAATAATAATAAATAATAATAATATACTCTATTAATATATTAATAGTATTAATATTAAAATACTTAGGCGATTATTACCCAACCGGTAAAAATATGGGAGGTATAAATTTTCCATGACACCAGCTCTACGGTATTATTCCTTTGAATATCCACAGGGAAATTAATATTACGGACAAAGAAGTAATCAACAAATTTGCGAAAAGCGTGGAAACATTTTTTTGTAAATTTTTTTTATTTTTCAAATAATATCATCATGAATATAATATCACAAATATACCAAATTTCATTTAAACACTTTGCTGAAACTTATTCTCGTTTCATTTTAACATAAAATGATTAAAACATTGAAAAATAATTCAATTAGGTTATTAACTTTTTTTAAACACCCTCACACCAACCCAGAAAATTTTATTTATTACGCCACTGCGGATATAGACATTTAATCAACTGCTCAATTATCTATTAAATGTTACCGTTACATAACAATCGGAATGTTGTATACACAATGTAATATATTAATTTTTATTCGTTTTTTTTTCTTTTTGAAAATGATAAAGTTTTATCGATGAGCAAAATGAATAGTATGTTATAAATTTAATTCATATTATGATCATAAATGTAACAATTTAGATTCTAAACGTAACAACAAATTGCTTGGTGACATGCGAATGGCAGCTTTAGATCGATTTTAGGATTACAATTTCATATATTCACTTTTAATAAAAAAAAACGTGTTCATAAAAACGAACCGGCATCTAAATTTGATGAAAACGTAAATGGTTTATTATTAAGTGTGCTAATTTCCGTCCGATTTGCCAAATTATAGATTTAAATATGAATTTATATATATATATATATATATATATATATATATATGAATATATATGAATTTTTGTGTATTGTAATTATGGAAGACGTTATTGCCATATAAAAGAAAAAAAAATGGAAGACGTTATTATGCAAATATATATATATATATATGTATATATTTTTTTTAGAAACAGCAAAAGAATATTACACATATATGTTTGAAACATTCAAACCGTGTATTGGTATGTATTAATAATGTCACGCGAATGTTACAAATATGAAAAATAGCGATTTTAAAATTATGACACAGTATCGCTAAAAAACATTGCAGCATTAATATCGCGGTAAAAACGTCGTGAAAACTTTATCATACCTCAATAATGACGAACGTTGACGTTATTGCAGTATTTTTTTAAAACTATATAATAAATTATTATTATATGTATATAATAATATATTCTATAAAATGCTATACATTTTTCCAGTTATTTTAATGATACACACAAAAATATGTTTTTTTTAAATATATGAAAAATTTAAGAATAAAGTTAATGTTTTTAAAATTTCAATAATTTCAAGATTTCCCATTTAAAATTTTCCGATAAAAATATATAGACTATAATATGACATTCTAATCAATCCAACAAGTTTTGAAATCGTTAGTCCAAATTTTTGTTTAGTTGTATCCTATATTCTTAATATCCTTAGTAGGAACAATTATTACAATTAAGACTTGAAAATTGAATATAAGATTAAAGATATATTTTCAAATGTATATTATAAAATTAATAAAAATCGAACATATTGAAAAAAATTTCATAAACGTTTTAAATTTAATTTATATGTTATTACATAAATAAATCAGTCCAATAAAATCCAACTGAGTCATTAGTCCTAATTCCTATGTTATATTTATATTCGTTGGTAAAAATAGCCTCAGGATCGCTCTCCGAATAATACGATACGCATTGTTCTTTTAAATTGCAATATTTCTGTACGTGTAATATTCCCCACGTAACACGGACGTATTAATAAGAACTACAAATAAATACCGATCGATTTTCCATTGCTCAATCGCAGATGATTTATTTTCAAATACCTATATGTGTATAAAAACTTAATGCATTATAAATATATTATTACTAGTATAAAATATATATTATTTTATACCAGTAGAATATAACAAATATGTTCTATTTATAGAAATTAATATTAGGATACTATTCAATATTTACTATTATCCACCTTCATATTTAATATATCCGATTGTGCGGGGCTGCGCAGAATGTTCATTGATTTCTCTTTTTTTAGCTAATTCCCATGCGTTAAGCCCGATACAGTATTGCGATGGTCCAAACTTCATACCAACCATCGACCAATACAAACCAGGTAATGATTAATATTACAACGAAAACTTTTTGTTGATATTTTCATGGTCATAATAGTGACTTACAGTATTTGTCAATAATTGGAAAGAATTCGTTTGGTTCTCAATGAAAAAATACTTGCTTATATCTTATACCTCAAATGAAATACCAACATATACCTACACAACTGATAATTTTAAACATAATTTACTATTTTGTAGAAATAAATAATAATTATTTTATAACATTAGAAGATAACAAAAAAATATGTTCAATTCATATATATAAATATTAGGACACTACTCAATATTGACTATTATCCAATTTCATATTTATTATATACGATTTATGACTAACTCACTTAATTTATGGAAAAGTAGCACAGAACTATGTGTAATTATTATTGATTTTTTGTTTGTTTTTAGGTAGTTCCCATGCTGCAGATCCGGTACAATATTATGATCATAATAAAGGTCTAAACTTCACACCGTCTGTCGACGAATATCAACAAGGTTATTATTAATATTAAAAAGACTTGTCTATATTTTCAGGGTCCTAATAGTGATTTATAATATTTGTCAATAATTGGAAATTATTTTTTTGAGGGTTCTCGGGGAGTGTATATTATTTTATATTTTTTAACTCAGTTGAATTTCTAACATACTACTCGTATTAATAATAGTAACACTTACTGATGTAAATTATAAGAAAATATAAATATGTTTCAGTCAACCAAAAAAATAAACATATTATTCAGAATAATCAAAACATTTTTCTAAAAGCAATAGACATACGAATAATAATTTAATACAACAAATGAATAAATAAAATAAATAGAACAATATATAATATCAATGCTTGGGAATTGAATAAATCATTTTAACTTCTTAAATTATGGTCAAATAAAAAAAAACTAGCTAGGCTAAAAGTTATATAAAATATTTTTATCAACTTCAAAAGTTACAAATTGATAACTTTGGTAAATGATAAAATATTGTTTTTGTAGGAATTAAAAAAATACCATAAAAACTTTCAACGATGTTCTAAAATTATGAATTTTTCATTAGACTTTAAAACAAATATTGAAAAAATATGACTGTTTAACATTTATCTTATTCATGTCCAACCTTGTATTATTTTAATATAAAATGAATATTATTTATAATATTTATTTGTATTCACTATGTAACATTTGCAACTTTATATAGACTTATTATTTGTATATTTTTTTTATATATTTTAATTGTATATAACCTAACCCTCGTGTACATATATATATATATATCAATATATAGTTTCAACTTATAAATTTATTAATAAGAACACTATATAGTAATTGACTATAATGTATAATTATATATTTGTATATTTATTATATGCAGTTTCCAAATAACTCGATTAATATCTTTTCATAGGTTAATTGACTCTATCAAAATGTAATGCACATTATTTTTCTTTATTATTATTTTTTTTTTTTTTAGTTAATTCAAGTGCACGTGCTCAAAATTTGCATTTAAATCTTTATAATGATATTTACGTACCATCAACAAAAGAATTTTGCCCAGGTGAATGCAGCACATCCACCTCCACACAATTACCTCATGACCAATACCAATCACCAGGTATTAATGAATAATACAATACAGACTTGTACACTAACTTAACTTAGTCTGTTACATTAAATAAAAAAAAATCTTTATTTAGAATAAATGTATTGCTCTTTAAACGAAAATGAACTTATTTTTAATTTAGTTTCTTTCATATAAGATTAAATTAAAGTAAAACGGGTTAAGTTAAAAAGTAGTCGACATGTAGCTAAAAGTTAATTTAAAAATAATTGAAGGCGTTAAGCAACTTAACTTTAAAAAAAAACTAAAATTGGACTGTCATTTCATTAATACCCAGCCTTGTACTATGTTAATATTGGGAAAGTATTATTTATAATAACTGTTTATATTCACTACGTCGCGTTTGCAATGTTATGTAAACAAATAAAAAATTCAAAAATAATTTATACACTATTCAACGTTGACAATTATGTTTCTTTATATATTTACTACATGCATTTTAGAAATATCTCATTCAATTTCTTTTCGTAGGTAATTAACCTTACCAAAGTGTAATGTACATTATTTTGTTTTATTATTATTATTATTTTTTTTTTTTTTTTTAGTTAATTCAAGTGCACGTGCTCAAAATTTATATTTAAATCTTTATAATAATATTTACGTGCCATTAACAAAAAAATCTGCTAAAGGTGAAAGCAGCACAGCCGCATCCACACAATTACCTAACGACGAGTACCAATCACCAGGTATTAATGAATAATACAATACAAACTTGTACACTAACTTAACTTAATCTATTACACTAAATAAAAAGCAAAAACCATATTTAGAATATATGCTTTTCTCTTTAAACAAAATTTTACTTATTTTAAATTTAGATACTTTCATATAAAATTAAATTAAAATAAAACGGGTTTAATTATAAAGTAGTCGACATGTAGCTAAAAGTTAATTTAAAAATAATTGGAAGGCGTAATGCAACTTAATTTTAAAAAAAAACTAAACTTGGATTGTCATTTCATTAATACCCAGCCTTGTACTATGTTAATATTGGAAAAGTATTATTTATAATAACTGTTTATATTCACTACGTCGCGTTTGCAATGTTATGTAGACAAATAAAAAATTCAAAAATAATTTATACACTATTCAACGTTGACAACTATGTTTCTTTATACATTTACTACGTGCATTTTAGAAATATCTCATTCAATCTTTTTTCGTCAGTAATTAACCCTACCAAAGTGTAATGTACATTATTTTATTTTATTATTATTATTTTTTTTTTTTTAGTTAATTCAAGTGCACGTGCTCAAAATTTGTATTTAAATCTTTATGATCATATTTACGTACCGTCAACAAAAAAATCTGCTAAAGGTGAAAGCAGCACAGCCGCATCCACACAATTACCTAATGACGAGTACCAATCACCAGGTATTAATGAATAATACAATACAAACTTGTACACTAACTTAACTTAATCTATTACACTAAATAAAAAGCAAAAACCATATTTAGAATATATGCTTTTCTCTTTAAACAAAATTTTACTTATTTTAAATTTAGATACTTTCATATAAAATTAAATTAAAATAAAACGGGTTTAATTATAAAGTAGTCGACATGTAGCTAAAAGTTAATTTAAAAATAATTGGAAGGCGTAATGCAACTTAATTTTAAAAAAAAACTAAACTTGGATTGTCATTTCATTAATACCCAGCCTTGTACTATGTTAATATTGGAAAAGTATTATTTATAATAATTGTTTATATTCACTACGTCGCGTTTGCAATGTTTTGTAGACAAATAAAAAATTCAAAAATAATTTATACACTATTCAACGTTGACAACTATGTTTCTTTATACATTTACTACGTGCATTTTAGAAATATCTCATTCAATCTTTTTTCGTCAGTAATTAACCCTACCAATGTGTAATGTACATTATTTTATTTTATTATTATTATTTTTTTTTTTTTTAGTTAATTCAAGTGCACGTGCTCAAAATTTGTATTTAAATCTTTATGATCATATTTACGTACCGTCAACAAAAAAATTTGCTAAAGGTGAAAGCAGCACAGCCGCATCCACACAATTACCTTACGACGAGTACCAATCACCAGGTATTAATGAATAATACAATAAAGTATTCATGTCTATATTTTTAGGGTCACAATAATGGTTTGTTCTTAAATCAATTATTGGATGTAATTATTTCACAAGGTGGGAGTCCCGACGATAAATTTTGTATATGCGTTGAATTATATAACGTATCAACACGATTAGTGTCCATTGTAAAAATCAATTGAAAAGATTTTTTTCTTTTCAACTACAAATACAAAATATACAATTCAATATAACTCCAACATATTTTCACCTAAAATATATTCGAATTTTAATGTTATAAAACTTAATATATTGTACTATTGTGTGTTCCTTTGTAAGAACTTTATAATTTATTCTCGATTCATGATTAATTAGCACTCTCAGAGTTTGATTTTAACTTTTTTCTTATAGCTGTACAAAATACGGAGCAGTTTCCCGATACTACTAATATCTCCATTCCGCCATCTTCATACACGCATGCATCAGATCAAAGCCCATTTGTTGACCTTGATTATAATCCCGCACTTTATCATGATTAATCAGTTATTATTATTTTCAAGAAGACCACTAGAAAATATTGCACAAGTATTAGGTATTTTTTTCTGTTTAATGGTATCATTAAACTAATAATAGTAATAAAATTAACAGTAAAGTTTTTTAAAATTAAAGTTATAGTTTAATGCATTTATGTATTTGAAAGTAAAGATTAAAATACTTTTATTTACGTATTTTGTGGAGTTTTTTTTTAATTTATTTATTACAACTAAAAATAATATTAAATAATATTTTCTGAAATTTTAAGAATTAACTATATTTGTAGCAACTAATTTTATCTGACAAAGTTAGTGATTATTCACATATATTTCACCTTCCCTTAACATAATACATAACATATATACATAACATATAACATATAACATATAACATAACATATCACACACATATAAATATATATATGCTACAACGTTTATATAATTGTCGAGTTGAGTGACCTTTTTGTTTTTTTATTTTTTTTTTTTATTATAGATCACTAAAACGATAGATATAATTTTATTATTATTTAAGAATAAATATAATTTCATACCATTATGTGGCGACGATAAATTAACTAGCATAAACTAATAATATATTAATTTCTTTGAGTATATTTTAATTTATCAGTAAAAGCAAAACATTTTTTAACTATACCTGGGTTTTATTTAGTTATAAATCACAAACAGTCCTAAATCTCTAAAAATTGGAAGGATAAACGTCTTGTATATTACTTGTAAAATCTCAGACCTAACTAGTTAATTATCTAAAGAAACATGGGACCGAATTAATATACTACCCGAATCAATTTGTAACCCAACTAGTGTACCTACTAACTACTAGCTACCAATAAAAACCACTTGGTTGGTTGGCTCAGGACCCAACTCTGATGCAGCCGAGGTGGTACGTTGGTCAAATTTTAACGACATGCAAAAAATATGTCAGTGGTTTGAGCTAGTATTATTCGACACGGGAAAAATCAATAGAAATGGAAATATTGGATTTACTAGCTCACGTCTGAAAGACTAAATTAAGGGAAATTCACTTTGAAGTTTGAAGATTTAAGATGTTACTCAGAGAAATTCTTCGGTTATTTACGCAGTTTTATGAAACAGAATTTTTTTTTTTTAATTCTAACCTCTTTCCTACTTCATTTATTGCCATTTTACTCTTGACATCTTGATTCCTCACAATAGCCATTTTGCAAACATGAAAGTGTTCAACTGCAAAAAAACTAGAGATATCGTGGCACGACGAATCTGAGACAGGAACTAAAATGTCATCCGTGTGCGCACGCAGTACTTAATTATGGTGGCGGAGATAAGACGGAGACAGTATTGTCGCCCTTTTGTCGACAGCCAGAGCAACTGAAAAGTTGCGTCACTGTTACGTCACTCCGTGTTATATAAGTGCGCACCTATATAACACTGAACAGAATTTGTGGAAAAGACAAAATAGTTACGCGATAAAAAGTCTTCCATATGCGCCCAATCATATACATGTGAAAGTTTATTCTCCACAATGGATTTGATCGAATCAAAACGAAAAAATGACCTAACCGACGAATCCAATGTTTCACAAAAAATTATTTTATATACTTTTGATACTAAAACATTATTGGATACAAAATCACACTAAAAATATAATTACATTTTGAATACATATAATTTTTATAGTTAACGTATAATTTAAACAACTACAATATAAATATATATATATATATATATATATATATATTTAGTTATTTATTTAAATATATATATATATTCATTAAATCTTTTATTCTCTTCTTTTTTATTTCTTTATTTCTTTATTTTTTTTATTTTTTTCATATCCTTTTTACTTTTTATTTGTTTTTTCTTTTATTTTCACTACTATATTATTAACTACAATATATTTGTACAATTGTCAATTTTTTTAATTTGTGCTTAGTAAAGAGAATTTTTTTTTCTTCGAGTAGGGGATGGCACTAATTAAAACCTCGATCGCGAAATGTTGGCACTCGACCTGTAAAAGGTTCGCTGTACGCGAAAATTCGAAAATTGGAATATACTGAACATACTACCAACACACCACTGGCGATGTGTCGAGCCAGTAATGTTCTGCGAGTGTATACAATAAAAATAAATATAAACATCCGTTTTTTAATTTTCCACTACAATTATTGAACACGATTTAAATATATTGCGTGAAAAACATATGCGAGTCAAAGTGTGTTTGGCCATAACTGACGATTATGTAGAACTTAAACTTAAATCGCGCGCAGATAATTGAAGGTAAACATTTTCATTTCGGAAATAATTAATTATAGTATTTTGATGTTATTATTCGCCATATGAACTATCGTTAATTTGACGTGAAAATACTCGAATATTTTGCATAATTCACTGATATTGATTCCTTTGTATTTTTTAAAAAAATACATATGTTTCAGTCAACCATTGTGCTTATACAATACACATATTTATTTCTTACAGTATTTATTCATCTATGCAAACAGAAACATACAATCTTTTTATTGTTTATAAGTTAAAGCCTACACTTCTCTTTTATGTGATTCGTACAATCACAGATAGCATAAATTATCATTTTAACTGTAACAAGACGCAAATCAATATGGTTTGTATTAATGATATTAACGTCATGAATCTTCTGATAATTGTTTTGATTATTATAAACGGGAAATCGAATGCCAACAGTAAGTTTCAATTATATATTTTATGTAAATTTTAATAAGTTATATTAGAATTAAGTGAGATATATTCGTACTTGTAGTTTTAAAATTTTAGAAGTTTTAAGAACTTTCTTATACTCAAATTCATTGTGCGCGTTATTTCTATAATATAACTGACCGATGACAATGTTTCTGTTTTTCCCCATACTTGCTAACAAATAATTATAATGTAATTAATTAATTATTTAGTTAACAAATAACTATGTCATTTATATGATACAGTAGTGTATATTAAAATATACAATTACTTCAAAACTATTTAAAACCAAAAGTTTATTCGTGAAATAGAAGTTTGTCACTTTATTGAAATTATTCTTATGCGTCCCAACAAATCTATCATAAACTGAATGACGTAGAATAATTTTCTCCGAGAGAATATTTATGATATACTCGTATGAGATCCGTGGTTTTGGCTGAGGCCTACCGACCACGTATCTTGTATTAACGTTTGACATTATTCAAGGGACACAGCAGTCTCTATAGGCCCTTACTCTTTCGAGGAGCAAACACGACACAGTTGAGTACCGCGTTCGTTCCTCCTCCACCCACTAGGTCTTGTGATTCGGTTACCATATAGCGTCTGTCCCATAGTCACCACGTTTCAATTGAGAAAGGCTCCTCAATCTTGTGGTACTCCTACTTGAGGGAACCTAGCGGCAAGCCAGTTCGACATGGCTGTGGGGCCCCCGCTCCCGTGGTACCAACTAGGTTTTCAGTTGACGTTGGTGAGTCAATCCATGGCATTACGCCCTTGCCAATGTTCTAGCTTCCAATCCGGCTATATATAATCGGGTCATATTATACACGTATAGTATGAATAATTATAATGTACGATTGACGAAATATAATTAATTCATGTATAAACAAAAGCATAAAATACAATTAAAATATTGTTTTCTAATTAATCATTGTGGTCCATTTAATTCTAGGATGTAGAGGTGAGATTATTGACTATTTGGTTTCGTAAATAGCTATACCTATGTTATACATAAAAATAAACATCTTTTTAAATTCATTACTAA
The DNA here is from genome assembly GCA_019022885.1 of Schlechtendalia chinensis. Lineage (NCBI taxonomy): Eukaryota > Metazoa > Arthropoda > Insecta > Hemiptera > Aphididae > Schlechtendalia > Schlechtendalia chinensis. The sequence goes on along the minus strand of CM032345.1, from coordinate 1,160,084 downwards.
AATTCACATAAAACGTAGAAGGCAAAAGTGGGCATCACAATTTACATATTATTGCATATTCAATTTTACGTTTACAAAAGTATATCGTGACAATAATTTACATTTTTTCTGTTCTGATTAAAATTTATTTGAACATCTGTCGAACAAGCATCGTTATAATCACAATTTGTGTGTTTACTTTTGCTTAGATACACATTTTTTTCATAACTCTAACACTTGTCTCATCTAAGTTTCCCATAACTTAAATAATACCCATTATTACAGCGATTATGATTATGATTAAGGTTTCCTAATTAAGGATAATAATTTTAAAAAAAATCGATTCCACATTTTAAACAGAAATAAATCATTTACTTAAAATCATTATGCATAATTATAATAAAATTTTGAAAATTACATAATAAATATACAGATATAATAAATGCATTTGTCAAGTAATTGTTTATCTATGTAAATAATGATTGTTATAATAATATCAATTCACCATCAAGACGAACTCATAAATAATGGAAAGATGGCTGGTAAGTATTATCATACAGTCATTTGTTTATATTTGTAGCATTCAGAATGTATTACAATTTTAGTTTGAATTATCGTACTATACAATTATTAAGTATTTGCATCTGAAACGGACATAAGCGATATCACAAACATAGGTGCATCTTATATTACAAATAAAGTAACAAAAACACATAATCGTTATAATATTTGAACATGTCCAACGTGATATAATATTATGCATTTTAAATTATTGTAATATATTTTCCGTGCAGCTAATTTCAATGGTATACAGGCATTCCAACATATATATCAATACTGTGAGTAAAGTGATGTAAACTAACGCCCTTTTGTTATTGAGTTGACTGATTGAAATCATATGCATGCCTCAGTGTGTTAATATATTATTAGTTCATTAGAATTTAAATCACTACACACTTTGTATTGCACATTTTATTCTAATTAAAAATGAATTCGTAACTTATCATTAAAAAAAAAAAAAATTATTTTATGACAAGTTCATTTCCGTTTGAAATCATATATATGTTAATAACAACTATCGTAATTATGACATAAGTTTAGGTGATGTAGACATTTAAAAAATAATGCATTTCGTCAGGCAATTCTAACGTAATCAATGCATTATCCACGTTGTGTGTATCTGCATTTATACAGAATTCGGTGAAAAATAAAAATAATAATTTACGATAATTGTGGGATAAAAAGGAAAACAAGAATAAATATATTCTAACAAAACAAGTTGATGTCAAAAAAAATGTACTAAATTTTATATATGTACATATATATATCACTATGAGACACTTATATGAATCATAATGCATTCACGAAAATATACGATTTTCATGGTCGACGGTTGGCACTTATTTTATTAAATTTTAATTGTTAACACTGACTATGCATTAATATCAATATAAAATTAATAAATAAAATTAATTAATTAATAAAAATATGCATTATCAGTCAAGTAATAAAAGTGGATTATGGACTATCAAACTGTCACTATTATTAAACGTAGATTTTGTTGCAAATCGCGTTAAGGACCGATTCACTTATATATCTCAATTGAAATGTATGAAAATGACAATAGTTTAAAAACCAAAGGGTTAATAAACAAGCCAAAAGTTTAGATCAGACACTAAGCATTCCGACAATTATCGTTTTTATTCGCATATATTCAATGATCTTAATGATTCAATTAGTATCTTAATACAGACATTTATAAACTTTAAGTAATGTAACATATTTATGTCACTTAGCAATATGTTTTTCTCATAAATAATTATAATTATTTAAAACCAAAAAGTTTCGACAAATTAAAAAAAAAAAAATGTTTTTTCTATATTTTCTAGTCAATAAGAATAACACAAAAGGCACAGAATATAGTAATGTTTATTTTATCACAAGATAACACATATTATATCAACATTAGGACTATTTACTTAAAAAAATTAATTTTAATAAATTCAAATAATAAATATATATTTATATTTTTCATATCTGATATTTTGTAATACGAGAAAAAATATTGAATACTATAATAAGCCTGATGGATATCGATAACGGTCTCATTGAAACGATATCAATTTTTTAGGTTTTTTACGTCAATATATGAAAGATCTCTTTAAAGATGCCATTTCTAGTACGCAACTATAAATTTATTTTAATAATAAAGTTTAATTACTACTGAAAGAATATGAGATAAGTATATACTAAATCATTAAATCATGTACTTAAATCGTCCAATTTTTAGATTCCGAAAATTGCAAAATTCCAAAACCAGTAACTTGGTGTTCAGATAATTATTCAAGTTCGAATTCATTTTAAATACACTATATTAGATGTTACTTTTTATTGTACATTATTATCAACTAACCATTAACTATTTAAAAAAAAATTACAAAAATTACAAGTTTGGGCATAAATCAAATGTATAAAGTACATTAGTACAAAAAATAAATTATTCGTTTGACAGGATATAAATATTGTTTGAAAAAATCATAAATATACTCTCCAAAAAATATACATCAACTATTTCACCTAATTTTTATTTTATATGATCAAAGAATTTCATAAAAAGATAGCTCAGGCCCAAATATACCAGAATTGTGAAGGTAATACGAATACAAAAATGTATATCATAATTGATTAATAATAATTTATGAATGAAATCATATTTGTATTTCTTTTATTTAAACGAACAAAAAAATTCGAAACAAATGCATTTTAACATCAAGGATTTTCCAGGATATTTTAAAAGTCTAAATTTTAATCGTAAGTGTTTATATTTTTTTGTAAATTAACACTGTTAAATTTTAATTGAAACAATATTAATAGGTCGACAATATCAAAATAACGTTTATTAAACATACTTATGTTTATTTACATATTTACTTATTGTCGATTGATAAAATTGTATAAAGAGAATATTCAATCGTTATTTTTTGTTTATTTTAGTGAAAAAAAATAGCATAGGAATTCTGAAACATGCATTCTCATATATTAGTAAATATGTTTATGATTTGAGTACTTGTGGATTACTTTAATAGAAAGAAAAAACTCAATTCCACAAAAATATTCACTTTTTATTTGTAAATACGTATTTCGATAACGATGTTACTAGTCAGTCGTTTTTATGTACTGAAGATGGTAACATCGTTATCGAAATACGTATTTACAAATAAAAAGTGAATATTTTTGGGGAATCGAGTTTTTTCTTTCTATATTAGTAAATACATTACATTTGAATCTTATCCACAATAAGCTATATTTTAAGAAATTTCGAAAATATATTTTCCTAATTAGAAAATTAATGTCAAACGTTCTTGATGTAAAAAGACGTAACAAAAATATATCATGTATTTTGTTATTGAATAGCATAATGAAAATTATAGCTTAAATAACTCATATACAAATTTAGCTTACAGTGAAAATTTTGTTTTTAATTTTCGCATCCTAAATTGTTCTATATATCATGTAAATGATATTATGAATATACCAATTATTACTTTAATGATTGTACAATAATCTCTCCAGTAAACACGTTGCATAACAAACGGAATATTTTACGCGCATTGAAATATATTAAATTTGATTTTTTTTTCTTTTTGAAAAAGCTGTTACTTCAAGGAACCTGTGTCGTATGTTAAGATTTATTTTATTTAATGATCTAAAAAATAACAAATAACATTCTAAATTGTATAATAAATTATTCCCTGGTATACGAAATTCAACTCGAATTTGAAAATTATGTATAGAATAGGTACTATACACTTGTTTTTAATAAATTGAACCTTAATCTAAAAACAAACTCACGTTTAAATTCGAAAAAGACATAGATCGTGTATAAATCAAGTGTGCCAATTTTAATTCTATTTACCATATGATAGATTATTTGAATTTCATTAATGATGATTATAAGACATGCATAATTTGTAATTAGGCAAAAATATACTGGAAATTCATGTTCAGTAAATAGTAGTATACAGAGTGTATCGTATTTCATTTTCAGCAATGTTTTTGAATGAATAAGGAGTATGGAATATTGACAAAACGAAAAAAATAACGGTATCACTTTATTTTTCAATTTTACAAACATACACACGTACTAATAAAAACGTTAATTTCCTCCAAAAATAAACCTTTATTTATTTTAATATAATCCTATAACAAAATAAACACTACAAATGTCTATTAAAGAAATACTGTTTTCAATTTTGTTTAAAAAGTTAATTTTTTTATTAGTACACCTGCATAGTGCTAAATTTCCGCAAAAATTATGTTACCATAAGTGATTAACCATTGAGAATAAAGAAACACATGTTTTTGGTTTATATTCCATTAAATTATTACGTAATCATTAAAAAGCCTTAAGTATATACACTGTACTAGAAATGAAATACCTGCATAAATTACGTGTTTCTTGTAATAGTTACAAATGAAATTCAAATAATCTATAATTACAGTGATTTCGAATGAAAATTGACATACTTAATTTATATATGATCTTCCAGACTTCAAATATACACTAGTGTTTTATTGAAATTCGTTCCGTAATTGTTTAAAAAATCCTGCGTACGATTGCAAATAATACGCTCTGTACAGAGGATAATCCTCAACCTATAGATATAATTTGTACTGTTTGTAATGATAAAAAGAATAAACAATTATTATTTACATATTATTTTACACATTAATTTAGCCTTAACCAAAAAGTATATGACAGAAATATTTAAAATATTTAAACCATGTTTGGGTACGTATAGTAATTTAACAAAAATATTATAAATATGAATAATATGGTTCTTAATATACGCAACATGAAAATAATGATAAGAACTCCAATTACCTACCCTTCGTTTTATTGTAATATATTTAAATATATTACTAGTTGTAACCCGTGCAAATATTTTGCACAAAAATGTTATAAAAGTAATATTATTAAAATTATAAAGTTCCCTTTTATACTACGTTCTATCCGTATCTTTTTTTTTGTCTGGTAGTATTTTTATGTTTAATTTTTCAAACGATCTTACTCATGACACACTCTTCATTTTCACTGGTATATAATTCGAATATGTCATTATGCAAAATTTACCGTGGAAAGATATTTTTTCATTGCCACAACATAAACTAAAATTTTCTCTGGTGGTTATTTCACGTTCAAAGTGCAATGATGAACAATGCTTACACTTAATGGTTAAACCGCCCAAATTATGAGAAGGTTGAGGCCAAACATGAACCACGATGCGGCGCATTTATAACATAGGTTAAATACACTCTGGTTTTGTTTTGAGCGATTATCATTAAGTTTTTTTCTTTCACGTTTTCCAATTAAAGAATGAGTAGTATGGTTTTTTTTTTTTTTTTGGACACCCACTTTTGATTTTTGGATTTATTTCTCTAGGAAAATTAAATGTATTTTGAATATTAATATTATTGCCAAAAACTAAAACACTGTAATATTCTGCATCAACAGAGCTAGAAAACATGAGCAATAGTGGGGGTTATGAATACACGTATGTATACAGGGTTTGTCCGGAAAGTAATGAGCCTGATTTTTTTTTAAAAAATGTATTGAACATACAAGTACTACAACTTAATATTCTTCAAAATAAGACCCTTTCGCTTCAATACATTTTTGCCAACGTAATTCTCATGCTGTATAAGCTCCCTGGAACTCCTCTGCCGGAATACTGTTCAGTAAGGTCGTCGTAGTATCTTGGACGTTCTCCAGGGTGCCCAGATGATGTCCTTTGAGCTCCCTTTTCAGTCGGGGAAATAAAAAAAAAGTTCGCTAGGACTAAGTCTGGACTGTAGGGTGGCTGGGGAATCATTTTGACATCGAGCCGAGTCAAGTAGGAGGTGACAACAAAGGCTGTGTGAGATGGCGCATTGTCATAATGCAGTTTCCATGACGCTCGGATCTCTTTTCGGACGCGGGTGACTGTGATTCAGCCATTATATATACACTTCCTTATAAAATTTAGCATTGACAGTCTGGCCAGGGGGTACAAACTCCTTAACATCAAAAAAAACAATGACCATCGACTTCACGCGAGACTTGCTCATTCGAGCTTTCTTCTGGCGCGGTGATGTCATCGTGTGCCATTCCACACTCTGACGCTTCGACTCTGGATCGTATTCAAATACCCATGACTCATCACCAGTGATAACGTTGTCCAAGAAACTGACATCATCCGCACAGAGTTGTTTGAGCTCCTTGCATACTTCCATACAATTCATTTTTTGAGCGTCTGTCAAAACTTTGGGCACAAATTTTGCGCAAATCTTCCACATGGCCAAGTCTTTCGAAACAATCTCATGGACAATGGTTTTTGGCAAGTTCAATAATTCCGACATCATACGAACACTCATTCGTCGGTCTGTGTTCAACAATTCGCGCACACGGGTGAAGTGTTCGTCTGTTCGCGATGTTGATAGACGTCCAGAACGGGCCTCGTCGGTGACGTCTTCCCTACCTTCCATAAACGACTTATGCCACTTCTTTGCTTACGAATAGGACATGGAAGCATCCCCGAAGGCTTCTTTAAGCATGTCCCATTCTTTGGCGTCTTGTTGAGCTTAACACAAAACTTCACCGCATAACGTTGTTCTAAAAATTATTCCATCGTAACTACGACGCGGTCACTGCACAGAGGTTCACGTAAAAGCATTTCCTAACTCTCCGTGAGCTCGTAGACGACTAATCGTGGCATCTCTGAATAGCTAAAGATGCCTCCCACTCTTCCTAACCAGTTGCACCGTTCCGCATTGCATAGTCACGTCACAAAATAATTAGGCTCATTACTTTCCGGACAAACCCTGTACGTGCTAACTGTAAGTGGAAACTCACGTCGCTATGTTACTACACGCAATACAAAAACATCGATAAATATTTAAGTAATTAATTTTCTGAACTTTTCACAATTTCCAGTTTGTATTTACATTAGACACTTTCATTAAAAAAAAAAATTTAAGCACATCTATTCGGTAGACTACAGATATTCGTTGACATAGAATTCGCTTCACATTGTAATAATGTATAAGATAAGATAGTAAGCATATTGTAACATAATATAGTAATGATTATGAGTTTATTGAAGCATTCATGGATTGGACATTTATTATCTGTGTGATTTTCGGAAATATCCATGTTGTGGTTTTTATTCTTAAATAAAAAAAAATTAAAAAATAAAAACCACAATATGGATATTTCCGAAAATCACACAGATAATAAATCAAAAATCATACAGATAATGGTAATGTTTGTTCCATTATACTCTCACAACCGCTGAATTTGTTTTCGGATGTTATCAATTCTAATATCATACAACAATGAATGAATATAAGTAAACTGTTATTATTTCATAACATTGGGATACTATACTAAATATATATATTTTATTCATAAAAAAAATAAACGTGAAAGGAAATGCAGTATTGACTTGTATTAAACTCCATGTTTATTTCATCCAGTTGTCAATCAACTCACTTAATCTCTATTCGTAGATAATTTGACAAGCTAATGTATTATGATCATAGTCGATTTTTTTTTTTTAGATACATCTTCTGTAATAGGTCCGGAACAGTATTGTAATTCAAATAGAGGTCTGATCTTACTGTTGACAAATGCATTTATCCAACAACAATTATAATACTAATTTCTAATAATTTTTTTTTCCATTTTATTATAGGATGTATAAGTAAAAATACTGATTAAATATATTTATAACTATTACTATATAATACCTATATAATATTAACAACAAACTTGGGTAAGATGACTAAAATACAATACTATTTTATGCATTACATCTGTTGCGACACGAGATACTGATTCGGAAGTTCCGCAGGGTTATAGGTTTAAATACGTAAAAGAATTATACGATTACACAAGTGTATGTTCACAGTTTTATTATTTCCAAACGTAATTATTTCAACTTCTTTTCGAGGCGACCGCGTCTGACGCACTGCGACCGGTTTAGCCAGTCAAACGTCGTTATCCTCCGACTGTCACGAAAGTGAGATAACGACGGACACAATATCTTTGATAAGCGTAACCAACGTCTATAAAAGTATGTTGTAGAGTGGATTTTCCATATGAATGATTTGTCTATTGTGGATAATATCTATTTGAAAAATTGACGAACAGATCACGTTTGTTAATGACAGTATTTTTATAAATGTTATCCGTTTAATAACTATAGTACTATGGTGCACGTGTTTGTTATCATACCCCAAAGCCATAATTTCTCCTAAGTTTTCCCTTCATTGTATGTCGCTTTTTACGATAATACTGTTTAGGAAATAAAACAATTTATTTAATTTAGTGAACATGATGTTTTAATGACACTAAAATAATTTTTATATTTATAAATCTACGATCGTGTATTTTTTGATAAATAAAACACAGATTGTTCCTATTTATTATAATTAATGTGCTATTGAATCAAACAAAATGTACTAAAATAATAATTACCAAATTACAATAATAAGAATTATTTACGTTTAATTCAAATGTGGACCATGTTATCGTCAGTAACCCAACTAATATATTGTTGATTATGACTATATTTGTTGAAAATTTTCTATCGTCTATATTTCAAACGTCGATTTAATTATTTTAATTCAATAATAAAATTAATTTGCAATATTTTTGAAAAGTTTAATTACTCAATCTAACATGCACTGATACTTATGGTAGAGTTATTTATCAATTATGAATAACATTAATTTAAATATAACACAATTAACAGACCGTATAAACAAGAGTAATGGGATACAGTTTTTGACATTTATTTCTACATCTGATTCAATTAGGTGCTCCTAATTCATAATTTAAAAATAAATAAACATTATCAAAAACACTATGATTACTGAAATATATTAATATTAAAAATAATCAAAGTCCTTCTTAATGAATAAAAATCAAATATTACCATACAAATATATAAGTTAATATTACACATACGTTTTATAAATTAATATCGTTATTATCAAATAAATATTCTATATATATCTTAATAATTATTATATAAATGTTAAATCATCATATAGATCAACTTACGAAAAAAAAAATGTTGAACAGTAAGTATTTATTTTTACAGTCATTCGTTTACATCTATAGCATTTCGAACGCAGATAGATTTTCAATTCAATTTTCAAATTATAAAATTATTATGTATTTACATTTTTAATGAACGTCAGTCATATCAAAAACATACGAGTCAATAATAAACCTGTATTATACATTTACTTATAAACAACCATCATAATATATATATATATTTTGAACTGTTTAATATGATATAATATTATATATTATGTTCTCCATGCAGTCAACTTCAGTAGTACAGAAGCATTTGAATATGCATATTTGAATTGTGAGTCAACTAATCTAAATTAACATCATTTTGTTAATAAATTGACACAGTGGTAATTGTTCGGAGGCAACAAATACCCAATACCAACCAATTTTTCTTACGTAAAATTTATATTTTGCCGATGAGCACAATAGTAAGAATACGTGTGACCGTACTTAGGTCACCTAACCGTACCCCTAGCTGTACTTCATCGATTTCAGAGCCTTCATTAAACGATATTATATTAGTTTTTTATTTCCATCAATAAATTGTAGAGTAAAGTCGCTGAACACAGTTTCTTTTTATTTAAATATCGAGGTCTCTTAAACGAGTCTGTGACAGGATTTAAATCACAGTGAAGAGACGTGTGTGAAGTTGGCCCCCCACCCAAACCTTAATGCTCCAAATTTTTTTGTAACCTCATTATTTTAATTTGTAACTATTTGTAACCAACGTTTTAGAATTTGTAACCTCACCGTTTCCGAGTTATAGCGAGTTTCTCAATGAGGGGCTAACTTCACATAGCTCCCCATATTGTCCAAATCGCTTCAAACAAATTTTATTGTATTCCTATTTATGTATAACTATTTGTAACCAACTTTTTATAATTTGTAACCTCACTGTTTTCGAGTTATGACCATTCCAAAATGATTTGCCAGCCCCCCCCATATTGTCCAAATCACTTCAAACAAATTTTGTTATATTCCTTTTAATTTGTAACTATTTGTAACCAACTTTTTAGAATTTGTAACCTCACCGTTTTCGAGTTATAGCAAGTTTCTCAATAAGGAAATTGGGGAATTCTAAGCTGAATATCAACGAAATAATATATAATAAATAGATATAATGCAAACTAAATTACTTTACTCGTTGACATACAGCTGTATAATAATCGGCTATTCGTAAAGTATATTGTAATAATACTCAATAGTAGTTTAGGCCTTAGCATGCGCTGTGAGGGTACATTTATATGAAAGTTTATTTACATAAGTGAGGGTACATTTATATAAAGTTAAAATAACTTAAAAACACCAATATATTGAAAAAAAAAATACCTTACATCCGGTTTCCATTGAGTTTATAATGCAGTGTTCGAATTTTATCACAGTAATTACAGCGATTAAATCACTAAAAATAGAATGACTATCTTTATATATTATTATATTATAATGTATATTTTACTAACTTGAAACATAATTTTCCAAATATTTCCAAAATTAATCATAAAAAATTGAATGAAGAATTTCATGTACTTTCCATAATAAAATATCTATGTATATATTATTATAAATACGATATACATATATTATTACCAAAAAATAAAAACACAATATTATAATACAATATATATACAGTTGCGTACTTTCATTTTCTACTTGAGGGTGGTGAGTTTATATAAAACATTGAGATTTCGTCCCCATAATTACATATATACTTATAAATAATTATATATATACTCATATATAAAGTGTTATATGCAATAGGTATATAGTATTCAGTAAGGTACTTTTCAATAATAACTAAGTTATGCATTCATTACTAGTTAAAATGACGATACTTTTAACAATTTTAAATATCAATAAAATTTAAAACATTAATATAAAATGTCATAACTTATTCATTTCTTTTAAGTTTTCTGACCAAAACATAATAATAATTACTACCACAATAATTGTCTATCAAATTTTATAATAATATTATATTATAAAAATATTTAAGGTAAATTTCTAAAAAAAATTGAACAATTTTTTCAACTTGAGGGGGCTGAGGGGGGGGGGGCTGGCCTCTTTATTTAGAATGGTCATAACTCGAAAACAGTGAGATTACAAATTATAAACATTTGGTTACAAATAATCACAAATAAATAGGAATACAATACAATTTGTTTGAAGCGATTTGGACATTATGGGGGGCTACGTGAATTTAGCCCCCCTGTATGTTACGATAAATTTTGTCGCCGTTTCCGTGGCTGTATGTAAACTGCGACAAAATCAACCTTTTTATAAAATCATTCATCGTGTAAACTGCGACAAATTCACAAACCTACATCGTGTAAACTGCGATAAATTCTTAGATCTACATTGAGTAAACTGCGACAAATAAGTAAATGAACATTATACAAACTGTGATAACTATTTTATTTTAAAAACTTATAAATATTTACATAGTACTATTATAAAATTTTTAATTAATGTAATTTCTTTTGTTTGTTTTTAAGGCAAATAGATTTAATAAAATCATATCTATTGATATCTTTTTTTATGTATTTTTTCGTTCTTCATTAATAAATTTATACTTCTTAGCTGTATATTTATTTCTTTGCTGAACGAGACCCTTTTCCGCACTTCTTATTTTTACATAAGTATCAACTTGAATATCTTGTAGAGCATCAATAAAAGTATACAAAGATGGGTGGTGATGATAAAAATAAGCATTAAATTTCGAATGAAAAGATTCACACACGTTATCACGAGGGTCGAAATACTTTGTATAAAACCGTAAACGCACTTTTTCTTTGTATTTTAATGGACTGTAATTTTATAATAAATCGATATCGTTTTATACATATAAGATAAAATAATACATATCACACACACATGAGTACACGACAAACCTTTAGTGCGTACTACAGGAATGACGACGTTCATCGGCCGTCATCATATTCAATATATCAACAATATCTTATCGCCAAATAATTTATAAATAGATTTAATATACGACGAGTATCGTACACCCCCATTGAGAAACTCGTTATAACTCGGAAACAGTGAGGTTACAAATTCTAAAAAGTTGGTTACAAATAGTTACAAATTAAAAGGAATATAACAAAATTTGTTTGAAGTGATTTGGACAATATGGGGAGGGGGCTGGCAAATCATTTTGGAATGGTCATAACTCGAAAACAGTGAGGTTACAAATTATAAAAAGTTGGAGTATTTAGGTTTGGGTGGGGAGCCAACTTCACACATGAAGAGTCCTAAAACAACATTAATGTTTCAATTGTAATATCAAGTTGATAAACAAATGTACATAAAATACTGCGATTTCTTTGGTGTGTAGTGGTTAAAGCTGAAACTGTGTATCTGCATTCGTATTAAACATGTCAACAAATTAAAAAAGCTACTAAAGTTGAAAAAAAAAATCAAGAATAAAAATATTTTAACGAAATTATTGTGTCACATCATTTAAAATGAAAACGTGCTTACGTACTAAACAACAACATTTTTTTTTCATTTCCTAGTACGTATTAATATTACGATTAACCCACACACAGGTGATTTGTATTTTATTACAAAATAACACATATTGAATCGATTTTAAGATTATTCACTTTAAACAAATTAACCATCAAATAATGAATAGGTATACTATGTTTTTCATATACGAAATTGTAATGATGAAAACATTGAATACTGTTATGTACTCGATGAATATAAATAATAGACTTATCGAAAAAAATATGGCATATTTTAGGTATTTTACGTAAATATTTCCAAGAACTCTTTCACAATGCCACTGTCAGTATGTAATATATATTTTCACTTTATTAGCAAAGTTTAATTACTTCTTGAACACTATTAGTTAACCATATATAGGTACAAAACATTGACCTTTAAATTAAATTATACAATTTTTAGATTTCGATGCAAACAACCTTCAAAATCCAATTAGTTGGTGTAAAAAAAACGTCAAAAGTTCTGACTGTAAAAGTAATACCGATATAACAATATCATAAATTTAACGATTGTAAACATTCAACTGTGCATGCGCACAATAATACATCATTATTCAATTGAATCGTACTAAATCATGCAAATTGTTTATGTTCAGAACGAAACAAACATGTTGTCATTTATTTCATTCTACCCATGTATGGTATGGGTCTAAATTTACAATTGAATTGGACAAATAAATATTGAGAAAAATTGTGTTGTGCAAATGCAACACATGGCCGGAATTATATTATTTTACTTCCGTTAAGGAAACTTAATATTTTCCATTAATTAACATAAATAATTTTTTAGCACTTATGAGTGAAGCAGGTTTTAACAGTAAGTAGTTCGTCCATACATTTAACATTGTTAATTGCAACGATATTAACACGTGAATAAGTTTCTTATTACAATATAATATAATATGTTTGTTAAAAGTACATATTTACTTATGTTCGGTTAGCTACGCCTAATGCACACGGGCGCTTTTTTTAAAACATTACTCTAAAACAGCGTCTCTCAAACTGTCGGTCGCGACCCACTGGTGGGCCCTGAGTCAATTTTTGGTGGGTCGTGAGAAGTTTTTTTAAATTATATAGATTCTAAAAAATTTAAGGTTTTACAATTTTTTTTTTATCCTGTAAATGTGAACCATGTGGGTCGCGATAGATTTTTGGGTGAGAATTTGGGTTGTAACCTTTAAAAAAAAATTGAAAACCGTTGTTCTAGATCATACACAACCTTCTTCGTACCCCAAACCTATGAAATTCTTCAACATTTTCAATCTTCGACCGCTAATAAGAACACGTCGTTTTTAAGACGTGCGTAAGTGACTTCCGTTAGTTTTTGATGCTTGCGAATAGTAAATGATCTTATAAGTACGTAATTCATCCCCTCCTCCCAAACTGTATCGTCGCATTGTTAGTACATTTATTGTCTGCTTTAGCTGAAAGTTATAAATAATAACTCTTTTTCGATTACGAAACTAACCATTTATAAATAAATGTATGAGTTTCTCTGGCAACAAAACAAGGTAAAATATTTTTACCATTTTTTTGAGAAATTTCGATTTGTTTTTTATTTAAAAAAAAGTGCAAATAAGAATTTTTTCGAAAATTCTTAAAGGTCTATAAATTTAAAAAAAATTATCATTTACGATTTTCAAAATTTATTAGATACAATAAGCAAACCGTTTTAAAAAATAAAAATAAAAAATTATAAAATTATAATAATCAAAGAATACGCTAAACTTTAATAGTTCAGTAAATAGTTCAAAATAATAAAATTAAAAATGTATACAATTTTTAATGTAATATATTACATTTGAATATTTTATCGCATCAACATATTATTATATCTGTACAATGTATTTACACCGATAATAAATATTTGGTTAAAATTTCTGATTTCTAGGAGTATTATTTTTGAACAAAATGAAAAATCGTCAAATCAAATTTTTTATCGGATATCATTTTAAAATATTATTATTTTACACATATATTATATTGATGTATTTTTCGGATATATCCATGTTGTTAATTTTATTCTGACGTTTCAAAACCATTGCAGGTTCCATGTTTAGAAACATGTACTACGTTCTCTGAAGTTGGCATTTGCAACGGTTTTGAAACGTCAGAATAAAATTGACAACATGGATATATCCGAAAAACACATCAATAATAATACTCCAGTCCATGAAAGTTTTAATCAATTCATTACACAAATATTTCAAAAACTAAATGAAACATTTTTCATGAAATTATAATATTCATTTTACTTAACTATGGCCTATACTCCGAAATTTCGTTTTATTTTTATCTCATTTTTAAACGTTTATTGACAAAAGACAAAGAAAAATCAGTATTATAATAGAACACAACGCAATATTCATCTACAGTGTTCATCATTGACGATATGTAAACACGCATATAGGTCCATCTGACACTTGCATCAGTTCTAAAACATAGAGTACATGAAAACGTATAGCGACTTATATAGTTACTGCAAGAAACGGATGCGATTACGATTATCGATAGTGATATAATGATTTAGAAACGAACGCTTTCGTCGCGGCAACGAAAGTACATCGTACTTATAAGCATACACTGTTTGAAAGGAATAAGATCAATATTTTCTCACAAAAGTACCCATACGGCTGACAAAAATGTGTGTGCTTTCGGAAATTTTATTAAAAATATTAAAAGACACTTGGTTGTTAGAATCAACAATTGCGAAATTTTCTCCTCAGTCGCGATTAACTGTAAAATATCAGGGACATTAAACTTTCAAATTTTGTTGCGTTATTTTTCATCAACATATTATTAAAATTTATTAATTCCATTTTTAAATGTTAGGTCAAGTGTGACTGGATTGGTTTCAGCTAGAACAAAAGTTTACAATAAAAAAATATAAGATAGTTACGGTGGTGACGCGGTAAACGTGGTTTTCATAGATCGGACATAAGTAAAAATGTGACTAATAAACGTTATGTGTTCTTAAATTATTCTATTCTTATCGTCGTAATTAACAACATTCGGTATAAATACAATTTTGGTCATCACTTTTCCTAGTTAAAGGAGACAGTATTGCAGCTTTGCGATATGGATACTTTTATTTGTGTAAGTGAACTACATTCGTATACTTTACAAATTTAAAATATGTTTTCCTGAATTAATAATTAATACTAAGCGTTTTTGACATAACAAAACAATGTCATGAATTTTGTTGTTTAACGGTAAAAAATCCTAAAAAATAATAGCAATTATAAATTCTGATTACGGTGACAAATTGTTTTGTTTAGTTTTCTTATCGTAGTTTGTTGAAAACTATATTTTGAATATAATAAATCATTCCAGAGTGATTGCTTGATAAATTTCTTAATAATCCAATGTATAGCATACGGAATAATATTGTACACAAATTGAATACGTATTCATTCTAATTCGCTTTTTTTTATTAATAGCTCTTGAGCATCGCGCAAATGGTACGTTATGATTTTTTTCATATTATGAACTAAAAAGTACAAATCAGATTCAAAACGGTATAACAAATTATTTCCTGATATACAAATTTCATCCTGAGATATAAACTATATATAGAACAGATATATAATTAATGTATAAAATAAATAGATAATTGGATACATACTGCGCCATAACAACCTACTCAGCAGGATAATAGAAGGTTTCATTGAGGGTAATAACAGCAGAGGGCGACCGCCATTGGACAAAATTAGTTAAATAGTCAGAGATATGGACTGCAGATCTTATTGTGAATTAAAAAGAAAAGCGGAGAAGCGTAAGGAGTGGAGAATTGCTGCCAACCAGCGTTTGGGCTGTTAACAAACAAAAAAAGAACAGATACCATATAATTGTTTTTAATAAAGTAAACATATACAAAAAGATATATATATATATGTACGTAAAGATAAAATTATATTCCAATTCGACAAGAACATAGATCGTTTTTTTCGAAACAGGAATTAATGAATCCCCAAAACATTCATTCTTGTAAGCAATCGAATCTTATATACCTCTGGTAATTATATTTTACTAGCATGTCGAAAACCTTTTCGTTTTCTCATACTCAACTCTAAATTGTATCTCTGTTTTCAATGTAATGATCATGCTAATTACATTTACACCCGTTTTGTATTTATAATATTTACTGTTCACTGAATATATACACACACACTAATACATTATATGTATATATACATTTATTATGAATAAATCTATTATATTTTATCAAATGGTTTAAATGAGTTAAAAGATAACTATTGACATATTTAAATATGATTTTGTTCAACTAAAGAATATTCTTTGTTGTGTTATGTGAGTTCAACTCTACATATTATTATTTTTTTTTTTTTTTTAGAAATAGGACATGCATATTACATGGACTTACTCGACAATTTTAAACCGTTTATTGGTATGTGTGAAAATTTAACACGAACATTACAGATATAAAAAATATCGCTGTTCAAAACGTCACGACACGTAGTATCGCGTGAAAATATCGCAAAATAATTTCGCGGTAATTGCGTTATGAAAAATGTATCGTACGTTAATAATGTCGAGCGTTGATATTATCGCAAATTTTTATTGGAAACCCGTATCTACATAATTATAAAATATACCGATTGTTACCACAATTACCTACTTTGTATACAATTATGTACACAGTATATTATAATACAAAAATGTTTGTTATACTATTGGACACTAGTACATTTTGAATTAATATTATACACAAATAAACATTTATTGGCTAAATACTTTTTGAAAATTTCAATGATTTACGATACTTTTAACCGAAAACCTGAACATTTAACACAATATTTTTGTACAGTCGATTAACATTTTAAAAACATTTAGTTGTCATTTCTTATGCCTAAGCGCTTAAATAAATATTGATTATGAAATGCAAAATTTTTGTATAAAACAACGACTTTCTTGAACTTTTTATCGGGGGCATAATGGTATTGAAGATCTAATAATTGACTACAAGATTAGACATATTTTCCAATACAAATTGTAGAATTCATATTTTTCGTAATATTTTTACCGTGATATATCCACATACCACGAACCTTATAGGGCGTAGTAAGAAATTTTTTTGGAAACGGAGTTTAAACAAAATTAATAATCTAATTAAATTAATTTTCAAAGTTTTAATGATTTTATGCAAATCGTTTTAATATGTAATTCATTTATCAGAAAATGAAATGAGTATAAGATTCAACAACCTGCTTCAGCGAATTTCGGTTTATTTATGAATTTATATTTGTGATGAAATTGCTTGAAACAAAATTAAAATTTTTAATTTAATTGTTTACGTTTCTCAACATGTTTAAGTGATAAAAACAATAATCGAGTCGCTATTCAATATTGACCAGTGGCGGTCAAATGATTTAGTTATGGGGGAGGAGGTATTTGATGGATAAGGCTGATTTTTCAACATGAACTTTGATCATTGAAAACATAAGTCATAATTTAAGGATGTAAGATCATTTTATTAAATTATTTTATTATTATTAAATTATTAAATCTATTTTTTTTTTGCCAATTCATCCAATATTTCATCTGTGCAAACGCAGAGGGGTTTAAGCTCCTCCCGAAATTTAAAAAGATGTATAAAATATGTACGTAATTTTGAATTACTTTACATGAAAGTAATAAAACCAATGAACATTTATTAACGTACGTCTCCTCAGCTCCCTCACCACTAAAAATCAATTTCTCTCAATTTTTTTTACAGATATTTAGTACGCAATTAGTATGAATTTGTACGACCAAATTTGGAATTTGTACACCACCTGCTTATCCAGAAAAACAAATTTTTTATGAGGAGGGGCGTCTCCCCAGCACCCACCACAACTAAAAATTAACTTTTACTACTTTTTACTGACTGTAACGATCGAAACACTCCTTTTGGTAAAATTTCGTTATTATAAAATTAATAGATAAAACTCACATTATAATTTACAGTTGATTGGGAGGGTTTACAACCGAATCATATATTTTAATGATAGTTTAAAAAAAACTAACATTAACATTAAACAAAAAAAAAACTCTATATTATATTAATTTGATTCAACTAGGTGGAAAAACGTGATAATTTTATAAATGTTATAATTATATATGCTATTAAAAAAATATGGAGGGGGTTGAACCGCCCCCCCATATACGGCCTTACATGGGGGGATATATACCCATCATCCCCCCTTGTTTGACCACCACTGATATTGTCTATTCATTACTGACTATTAATATCCAACTCCAAATATAATATATCCAATTTAGAACCAACTCGCCTAATCTCTATGCATACGTAGGCAATAGGCGCATTAGGCAATACGTAATGTTCATTGATTTTTTTTTTAGCTAGTTCCCGTGCAGAAGGTCCGTTACAGTACTGCTATCCTAATAAAAGTCAAAACTTAACATTGACTATCGACCAATCTAATCCAGGTGAAGACTAATAAAACAATGAAAACTTTTTGTATATTATTTCCTGGTCATAATAACGATTTAGTCTTTATGTCAGAATTCAGAAATAAATTTTCATTGGTTCATAAGGAATACATCCTAATTATATACATTGTCATTTGTTGAACTAAGAACATTTCCACTCAACTAATCTTCATCGTAAAAAGACATCTTTATAATCACGAAACTAAACATATAATTCAAAATAATTACAAAATATTCATAACCAAAATTTATTTAAACAGTTTTGTACAAATAAATAACGAATACAAACTAACGAATAAAAAATAATTTTACCTATATTCAGTATTTCACCTGAAAATGTTAAATAAATTTATTTTTTATATTTACATAGACAAAGTATATATATATATATATATATATATATATATATATATATATATATATATATATATATATATATAATGATTTTTATTCGTAAAAGTAAAAACTATAAAATAATTCGATCTTGTATAGTATGTAAATTCATATTTAGCATATTTTGTTTAATTAACTCCCTTAATCTTCGTTCATAGATATTGAATGTAACAAATTGTATGGATTTTTTTTTTAGGATTTTCCGATACACCTGGTCCGCATCACAACTCACCATATGCTGCTGGCCAAGTTAATCCAAACCAGTTTAGATTTAATCTAAACGAACCACGTAATAATTAATAATACAGTTTCAGAACCAGAAAAATGATTTTTCTAAATGATAGTAAACATTAACAAATTAAAATTGACAGTAAATAAAGTGATATATGACAATATACAAATATACAAATATCATATTGTATTTAATATTTTTATATTTCTTTCTTCGCGTTCGCTAAACTTATCTTAACTGTCAATGTAAGAATTGTATGATTTATTCTCGTTGCATGTGTTATTAGCTATACAGGGTGTAATTTTAAAATTGTTTTTTGTTTTAGCTGCACAAGAAACTATGGCGTTTGCCAATACTACTAATATCTCCATTCCGCCATTTTCATCTACCTATACACCTAGTCAAGATCATTTTTATGACTTTAATTATAACCCCGCAGGTAACCATAATTAATCAGTTATTATATAACGTAACCATTACTGACGCTCTCCATTTAACGGTCACCAACCTAATATCCGGATGTCACCATTCTGGTGACGGAGATATTAGGATTTTTTTTAATATAAAAATCAATTAACATATACATATATATTGAACCTTGACTGTGTGAATGGCCGACCAACGTAGTCATAGAACGTCGTCGGACAATTACCACAAATATTAACTATATCTATATACAGTCGACTATTACTCGAATCTTGATAATTCGAAATTCTCGATACCCCAAAGAAATATAATTCCCCTTCAAACAACAATAACACTTAATATCTCTTGGTACCTCAAAATGTTTAGTAAATCAATTTTTTTATTCTTCCTACCCCCTCACCCGTGAACTTCGAATTACCGAGAGACGACTGTACACGAAAAATATATCGTTACCCCGGACATTACGAAAAACCCGATTGCACATTTAAAAGGTGTAAATTAAATCACACCCCATCATACCCGGCAAAATCCATTGTTGGGAGAGACCTTCCAGAAACTTACTCCATTTTCATTATATAAATATATAAAAAAAAACGTATAATTTTCACCCAATGATGTATTTACAACTTTTTTTTTGTGATTTAATAATCACATGAATTTACACCAGGTTTCACCATTACAATATATTATTGTTTCTATCAATTATAACCAAAATATATTTACAAGATACTGTACCACACTGGTAACTACTAAATATTTAAAGTAATAATTACAATAAAAATCATAAAACAATGAAATATTTTAGAAATTTTTACACCAAAACTCAAACATTGAAGTTGGGTGTTCTAATAATAATTTATCCAGCATGCTTTTACCTCCATGGCTCTAATTATATATGTCAGCTGAGCTTGCATTTGACAAAAAATGTTAAAATTACAGTGTATACACTTATAGATTAAATTAATTTTTTTAAATATTATTTCACAATACTTATCATTATTATCAACTGTCAAAACGTGTCAACACATTTACTAATATTACTCATTAAATCTTAACAAATACAAATTTTCTGTTATAACGATTTAAAATTTACACAAAAAAAGACTCGAGGGGAGGGGTGAGAACCCTGGGCACCCCATCCCCCCGCGTAAATACGCCACTGTTATCACGTATATACTATTGCAAACTGCGAGCGACGCGTGCAAGTGTGTGCGTGCGACGCTTACGTAATCGATTCGTTACATTACAATTACTATTAATAAATGTAGATGCACTGATTATCTGTAGTAAAATTATAACATTTTATTTTTATAAACAATTTGTATTTATTCATGGAAATAGCGTATAAATCAAAGAGAAAAAGTCAATAATTAAAATTAATAATAAAAAAACCATTCCACACTGATTATTATCCAAATTAATGTTTTTTTTTTTAAGGTTATTCCGGTAGTACATCAGGTACGAGTCAGTATTTTCCACCCAGCTCATCAAATGCTGCAGTTCAAACTTATCCCTTCACCACAAATCTCGGCTTTGACCTAAATGAACCAGGTAATGACGAATAATACAATTAAGGCGTCTTGTTTACATATCCATAGTTATAAAAACGGTTTTCACTACATGTCAATTATTTCATACAAATTTTAAAAGTGCCACGAGGGAGATCTCCCAATTATTCTTATAACTCTGTTGAAGCCAAACGTATAATCACGATGAATGTCCTGCGAATGAAACATAGACGGATATGAATACTTTTCAAAAAACGAAAATATAAATACAAATGTAAAATTATTCGAAAATCTCCTTTAAATAAATATATTCGAATAATATTATACATAAATGAATTTAAAAATAAAGTAAATAGAATAATAAATGAATATATCAAAATATTATATTGTATTCATTCTTTTTAAATTTACCATTTCGCGTTCGCTAAACTTATCTTTACCTATCTGAGTTAAACTTTATGATATATTCTCGATGCATGTGTAATTAGCTGTACAAAGTGCAATAAAATTTTTTTTTATATTTATAGCTACACAAAGTATGGAGCAGTTTCCCAACACTACTGATACATCCGATCAACCATCATCATCTACGTATGCATCAGGCCAAGGCTTTTTTTATAACCAAAATTATCCCAGGAATTATTATGGTTGATTAGTTATTCTGTTTACTCAGCGTAGATGCATCGATTGATTATATGTACATTTTTACGGTCGCTAGAAAATTTTGCAATAGTATTAAATTATTTTTCCTGAGATGATATCATTTAATTAATAATAGTAATAAAATTAAAAATAAGAATTTTAAAATAATGATAATAGTATGCTACGTTTGTATATTTAAGGATAGAGATTAAAATTTTTTAAATCAATAAAAATGTTTATCGTTTATTACGTAGTTTGTTGTTGTTTTTTTAGCATATAGTTCATTACAATTGAAAATATTTTAGAAAAATTTACACACATTTGTATCTGAACAGATGTGCACCTTAAAATTTCCTTTCCATAATGTATGGTTTGTTTGCCTTTTTTTAATATGCCACTAAAATAACGTATATATTTATGTGTGTGTATGTGTGTGTGTGTGTGTGTTAATGCTGAAAGTGATTTATTACTTGTATTTCAATTAATTTGTTACTCTATTGAATTGCAATATGTCAAATAATGTTAGACGAGAATACTAATTAATACATATAATTATAATTTAATAATACAAAAAATATTATGGTAGGTTAGTTGTAATTAAATAAAAATAAGAAAGTTCGGGATGTAGTTCCGAGAACTATTTAAAAAAAAATTCATAAAAAATATAAAATAAAGGAAAAAATGAAATAAAAATAAAACGAAATAAATAGTATGTTTTTTCTTACCTTGCTGCTCATACTTGGTTTTTATTGTGTCTGTGAATATAATTGACCATGCAATGAGGATTAAAAAAATAGGATGGATCGGTGCCTTCACTTCAAAATTGAAATCTCCGACAAATTAAACAAGTCAATACGTAAATGCACATAACTGAAGTCGTCCTACGGAAAACCAATTTCGTCGCGAGTAGTTGTTTAGTAGTAGTGGTTCATAGTTGGAGTGTGCGCACACTAACGAAGAGACGTGATCATCGAAAAGTCTATGGTGTAATTTTTTGTATTTTTCGTGACAATTTTCCGCTATATCAGAATATTTTGGTGATCCAATTACCGAGTGGCTAAATTGTTATTCAATTTTCCGCACCTTTTGTAGTAATGGTGATACTTAAAGTTATGACTATTCGTCTTTAGTTCGCTCTGACGCATATTTTGTTTTGTTAAAGTTAAGTATAATGTGTTATGTTTATGTGGCAACTTGATATTTTTTGTTACCCCGATGATCAATGTCTCTCGTGTGTGCCGGTTGCTTATTATTTCGTTTTTATTCGGATAGTCTGTGGGAAAGTTATTCGATATTCGTATTGTAATTTACGTATTGTATTTACTCGCAAACTTAATCAGTGTTCCGAAAGGCGCAAAAATCAGTATATTTTTATTTAGAAAAAAATGTACGAAATATTCTCATATGGTATTATATAATACATGAATACACCAATACATACATTTTTTTTTTTTACGAATAATGATTATAATAATGATATGTGTGCATATCATTACAATATGTAACATTACTAACTATGCATCCCATTCCGTCGAGAAATTGTATTCATGTTTTATTTAAAATGATATATTTCAACGAATGTTCTTATATTGACATTCGACATTGTGTAGACTATTGAATCGGCATTTGTCTATGTCGTTTATTAGTTATAACAATTGTAATAATATTCATTTTAACAACATGTCTATACAATATTTTTCTTATTTGCATAATTGTCAAGACTACCAACTGTTTGTCATAATCAATTTACCAATGTTTCTGAAAAATAAATTTCCCCAAATTTGATGTATTAAGTATCAAGTTTTTAGGCATCTCTTATGCATTATTTATAAGTAAATTTACAATCAACATGCAATTATTATTATTATTATTTATATTATTATTATTAGTATTATTATTATTATTGTTATTGTTGTTAGTTGTTAGTTGTTGTTGGTAAATACGTTAAAAAATATAGTATAAGAAATACCGATGAACTGCGAAAATGTTTCAGCTGGTATTTTAAAAATTCATATATTAGTCCGACTGAGATTGAAGTTGACAATAATCACATAAATAACATAGATCGGTGAAGTAGTTATAGACAAAGAAATAATTCGGTCTCTGCAGTTTACACCCTTATTTAATTTACAGTAACAGTTTTTATCATGTTATCTGTCGGTACTTTATTGAAACCTATTCAACATTTTCAACATTTATAAACAAAAAAACCACTGTTTTATTTTTTTTTTTTTTTTTTTTTTTTTAATGGCGAATTGTTGATTTTACGAAGTCAATTTCATTAATTTAAAACTAGTTAAAAATAATTTCATTAAAAACATGGTATAATACACTTGTACACTATGAACATGACCAAAAAAAAAAAAAAAAAAATAGGGACCTCCAAACGTGTTACAAATATATTTCACTCTCAGTGCGCATATAACATTATTTATTATTGTCGTATAAACAAAATTTTCGTAAACAAATTAATTAATATATTTATTTATTTTTTACACGTTGATTACACAATAAGCAGTTATAAGCCCCAATTTTTTATTTTCATCATTTTAGTAACGACAAACACTAGTATAATTTTTTTTTTTAATTTACGTGTCTGAGACAACTATATTATAAATATAATTGAAGTATAAGTATTTTTTTGTTTATAGTTATGTTTATAAATATAACAAACGTTTGTATGAAATTTTGTTTCACGTGAAACAAAAAATGTACTGGGTTTAGTAAGACTCCCAGGAGCAGGTGAAATTTTAGGGTACGCCGCGTTGGCTCTTTCCAATTCTCTCCGACGTAGGGCGGCATAATGTGTGACAGTTATGTCAATATTAATTATGTTATAATAATAACATTTTTACGTTGTCGCTATATTGCATTACCATACAAATTTTTGCTATTTATAACGTGATTAATTGAAATGATCTTGCTACAAAATAATATTAACCACGCGGTACGCGTGATCAGTCAGAAAAAATTCCTCTTTATCCTTTTCGATCATTTAAAAGCGTTTCTACTCTCGTCGACCATATGTAGAATTTTATAGGCAAAATCTCATACTATATCTGTACTCCGAATTTTATAATTCACTGTAACGAGTTATTATTTTTAGAATCATTCGGAGTCATTTTTAATTGTAATCTAAAAATTATTGTTTGACCTAAGTCGTATTTTATTTTCTAAACAAATCAAATAAACTGACATAACTGTTTTATTAAAATAATTATGTTTTTGAAATTTTTAATTACATTTATAAGTTAAAAAATAATAATAAAATTCGGTACTATTTCAAAAACGATCAAGCAAATGGTTGATTTTTTTATTTATAAGCAAATTTGGAATTCCCTTTCCTGAAAAAATACATTTTTTGACTTGTGTCATTATAGTCACCGGGGTATGATATATGTACACGCAAAGCTATTTCCACAGTGTGTATGCCGGCGGGCAGCGAATGCATTATAATAATTATTTTTATTATTATAATCTACACCTAAAATTAGTTTGAATGTCCTATCATTTGTAACACGTCCAACAAATCATGTAGATATGACTGACGATTGTGGAAAAGTTTTAGTTTCATCACGCGCCGATAATAAGACGAGAGTTACCCATTTTTTTTCTGCCAATTTTTTCAGATTTATCCACGTGTATATTTTTGGGCTGACGTTTCGGACTCATTTCAGAGTCAATCTGTCGTCAGCCCAAAAATATACACGTGGATAAATCTGAAAACATTGGCAGAAAATTAACAATCCATGAAAGCTTCAACATATTCAGAGTTACCCATTCCAGAAATGTTAATTCATCATATTTAAATGATATTATAAGTGTTATACCTTGGCGTAATAATAATGGAACACATCGATTAGTATTATTTACTAATAACTCTTGTTTTTCATTTTTTTTTTTTTTTTTTTTTTAATATACGTGTTTTAATCAACTATCGTGTCCGCATCAATAAATCTAACATATTGAAGATATTTATTCACCTAAACAAACGGTAATATACGATTTGCGTGTTGTTCGTTTAAGAACATATTTTCATGATATTCAAATAACAACCACGATAGATCATCAGTTTAACCAAAACACAAAGCCAATCAACATGGTTTCTATTAAAATTATGAACGTTAACAATCTCGTAATAATTGTTTTGATTATTATTTTCAAAAGTTCTAATGCCACCAGTAAGTATGGTTTGTTTATTTATTTAATTATATGTAAATAAAAATGCATCATTCATATATAGAAGTTGAGTATAATATGTTGTAAAATGTATATATGTATTATACTGTTCGTTCTAAATTTGGTCCAATGCAGGTGTATTATATAACCTTTTGTATTTAAATATAAATAAAATATTAACCTATAAATAACTATAAATAAATTTAAAAAATGTTTTTATTATTATTAAATATTTTGTTTATAATAGAACTTATAGTCTCAAATTATTTCTGTGCGTTTAGTGTATACTATAATGTATCTGGTATTTTCCCTGCCTGCTAACAAATAGTTGTAATGTGTTATCTATTATTCTATAAATGAATATGTATTTTATTTGCCACAATTTAGTGTATAATCAAAAACTACCAATCATTTCAAAACTGTTTAAATACAGAAGATTATTCGTGAAATAGAAAATCGCAAATTAAACTCGCTATACGAGTGGAACGGAAAACTGTTTAATTATTCATTTTATATAAGTTTATTATTATTCATATTAATTAAGTAATTTAAAAGAAAAAATATTAATAATTATATTGAATGTGAATTTATTGTATGTGTTCCAACAAATCCCTCATAAAACGAATGACATAGGATAATTTTCTCCAAAAGAATGTTTATGGTATATTATATATTAAGAATAACTCTTACCTACATTATTGATAAAATATCATCAATTGATTTATAAACAACAGTTTTAGTAAATTATAATTGACGTAAAAGTATATCAGAAATATAATATTTAACATCCACCATTTAACCACGTTGAATAAAAATTAATAAACAAAACCATAAAATATGATTAAATTATTGTTTTATAATCAACCATTGTTGTCCATTTAATTCTAGGATGTACAGGTGAGATTATTGACAATTTGGTTTCATAAATACTATTGTATGTTATACTTGAAAATATAATATTTTTTTTTAATTCATGACTAAAATTCATATAAAACGTGGAAGGTAAACGTGGATATCACCACTTACATATTATTGAATATTCAACTTTACGTTTACAAAAGTATATCGTGACAATAGTGTAAATTTTGACTGTTGCGATTAAAATTTATTTGAACATCTGTTAAACAAATACCGTAATTATCACAATTTGTGTGTTTACTTTTATTAGTTGCTGAGGCACACATTTGTATTCACAACTCTGTCACTTGTTTTACTTAAGTTTCCTAACCCTTGAATTACATTCATTATTTATGGTGATGATGATTATGATTAAGATTTACTAATTAGGATTGAGAATTTTCAAAAAATCAATTTAACATATTAAACAGAAATAAATCATTTACCCAAAGTGGCTATGCATTATTATAATAAAAAATTTAAAAATATATATATATACGTACACTTAAATATACAAAAAAGCTAATTAGTGTAATATTGAATAAAGAAAAAATATAAATATAAAATTTGTTGTATAAGTGTGTTTATTTCTACTGGTTTCAACAAAAAGTCATCATCAGGTTTCAAACAAATATAAAATACAACAGAGAAATAAATTTAAAGTAAAATAATTTAGAAAAAAATACATAGAGAATATTATGAATAAAATAAAAAGACATGGAGTTAGAAGAAACAAAAAAATAATGTATAATAATAAATATATCAAAAAGCAAAGAAATTGTGCATATAATGAAAACAACTATGGTATGATATTAATATTATCTAATATATATATTTATATATAATGTTATTTTTAAAGTCTGTTTGTATATTTAAGATTTAAACACGATAAATTTAAAAATATCTTAAATATACAAACAGATTTTAAAAATAACATTTTATATCAATATATATTAGATAATATTAATATCATACCATAGTTGTTTTCATTATATATACAATTTCTTTGTTTTTTGATATATTATTATTATATATTTTTTTTTCTTCTAACTCCATGTCTTTTTATTGTAATATTCATAATATTCTCTATGTAATTTTTCTATCTAATTTCTCTATGCAATTTTTTCTAAATAATTTTACTTTTAATTTGTTCCTCTGTTGTTGTATTTTATTTTTGTTTAAAACCTGATGACTTGGCATATCCTTTTTACTCTTTATTTATTTTTTGTTTTATTTTCACTACTTTATTATATAATAAAAGTTTAAATATCACAAATTAAATATACACATACAATAAATTCATTTGTCAATTAATTGTTTATGTATGTTAATAATGATTGTTATATTAATGTCAATTCACCATCAAGACGATCTCATAAATAACGCAAAGTTAAATGGTAAGTATTATCGTACAGTCATTTACTTACATCTGTATCAATCAGAATGCGTTACATTTGTAGTCCGAATTTTCATTACATACAAGTATTTGTATTTGTAACAGATATAAGAGATATCACGAACGCATATGTACCATTACAATATTATGTATTTTAAACTATTGTACAATATTCTCCACGTAGGAAATTTCAATGGTGCAAATGCATTCCAACATATATATAAGAACTGTGAGTAAACTGATTTGCATTAACTCTTTTCTTGTTGATGAATCGACCGATTTATATTATATGATTTCCGCAGTAGTTGTCGATACCGTCCCGCGACGGCGTATAACAGCGAAACTCATCGTGTGCCATAACTGTTTTAGTAATTAAATTGAGTGTTCACATTATATTACCTATAGCTATACATTTCCATACGGAACGATAGAATTATTGACGGTGTATAGTAATAATAATTGCTGATCGTCTCTCTCCGTTTTGAGCACTTTCTTTCTTTTATTCTTTTTTCCGATATATCACCGACAACTCCTTAGAAATCGCTTGCGCATTACTTTCGAGGGGCCATCATCGTTTATTAAAATACATAAAATACAAATACACAAAATTCATTTCAACCCCTTTTCCCCAAACACATTTCAACAAATAATTGTTTATTATAAAATGAATTATAAATTATAAGAACAATAAAAAAACAATAACATTTATAAAAAAAAAGTTAAAAAATTTTAATTGTCTAGGCCCGTTTTTTTAGATCCGCTGACCTGAAATCTCGTCCTGAACGTCATTTTGTCGGTTCGCAAGCCTGAGCACCTGAACTGGGTCGCCTTTTCTCGTGTCATTTATTGGTTTTTTCACAATTACGAACAACCCCAGCGATGGAATTTAAAACGACATTTATCCATAATCGGGTCGTCTTTACGGGGATATTAAACGATCGGACGCATCCGCACACATAGTAATTGTCATATTCCTTAATGTAAACTTATATATCCAGAAATCTCACAATATTATTATTTATATGAAATTTAAATCACTACAAATTTGGCGTTGCACATATTTTTCTAGTTAATATTTAATTAGTACTTAACAATTAAATAGAAATTATATAATTTAATGACGCAATTATTATATTGATGACGTTGGTTTTGGTGACGTATACATTTTAAAAAAGTGGTATTCGTGCAATGTATTTAATACGAAAACATTATCAAAACATTTGATGTTAGAAGGATTTGCCCCTCTACATGCTATTTATGCATCGGTATGCATTCACGGGGATACAAGATTTTGTGGTCAGGATATATTTCGATAGTCAGAACCGTTTGTATTCAATCATCGACCAAGCAAGAGGAATAAATGAAGAACATTGCGTGAGAGCTTGGAACGGAGTCGTGACGACCTACATTAATACGACGTCGAACTCACAACAGCACGAGACTGCTAAACTATAAATTTTTATAAATAGGTTTTACTATGAAATCGCATTAAGGGCCCTAATGCAAATCCAAAATATCGAAATTGAATAATATGAATATATTAAATATATTAAATATGATTTAAGTTAAAACAGATACTATGCATTGCGACAATTCTCGTCTTTTTAATCGTGTACAAATTCAAGGAGTCTATTAATTTCAAAATTAATGTACGTTTAAGAATATAAAATAGTTATGTCACCTAATTTAAAACGAAAACGTGTTTACATATTAAAAAAATAATAATAATATTTTTTTCGATTTTCTAGACAATTTTAATCCAAAATACATCATACTAAGTGGTAATTTGTATTTCATCACAAAATAACGCATACTGAATCGACAGTATTATTATTTGAAAAATTAAAATCTTCAAACAATGAGTATCTATTACTTTATTGAAAAATATTACATTTTATAGGTTTTATAAACGAATATATTAAATATCTTTATGCTGAAGCTGTTGCGAGTATGTAACAATATTATGATTTGTTTAATAAAGATTTATAAATACTTTATGAACATGAAATATTTATGTACTAATCATATAAGTCTTTAACTGAAATTGTCCAATAGATTCCAGTTCATGCACATTTACAAGTCCATATCTTTGGTGTTCGAATTATTTAAAAGGTTCGAGTTAATTTTCAATAGATATATTTCTCTATTTTAGATGCTAAGTTGTACTATTATGTTCTAACCTTTGCACGTTCTCAAATTAAAAGTTTGTATATAAATAATATTCGAAAAAATAATAACAGGTCGAAAAAAATATTATTTGTATAGAATATAGTTTTAAGTTATATATATTTATACATTTGATGAATTAGCAGATAAAGCGAATTTGTTTTTCATATGCATTTAACAGAAATATTGTATTTTCTATAAAACTACATCAGCTTATACTTACGTGCCATTATTATTGTGTATAATTTTAAAACTATTGTCCTACAATTAATCGTAAGTACTTGATGTTAATTATCAAAATTAATAACAATACTAATATTTATGATCCTAGACAAATTTAAAATATATAATTATCACCAAGTAAACACACATTGTAGAGGTAATGTAATTTAATTATACAGATATAATTTTATCATACATTTAACAATCGTTAAAATTAAACTTATCTGTGCATAAAAATATATAATTATTTGATTGTATCACAACACTAAGTTATGTAAATTATTTATCACCAGAATAATATATGTTTTCATTGATATTATTCTACTCATATTTCAATGGTCACGTCCTATTGAACTTATGTCAATTCATCATTTGTTACGTAAAGTAACTATTGAACTTATGTCAATTCGTCATTTGTTACGTAAATATTAACATAATTTTAATTGTAAAAATTCAGTATGTCACAGAAATATTTCTATTTCTTTTGTTCAAACGGACAAAGTATATATAAAATAAATGTATTTTAACACTATGTAATTTTTAGCATATATGACTGACGTAGGTTTTGATAGTAAGTTATATTTTTATACATTAACAATGTTAATTATTCATTAAAACAGCAATATCATGTTAAAAAAAATATATCATATTTATAGATACCACATATTTACTTATTGTCGATTGTAGAACTATAATTGTATTGTTTGTTTAGTCTTCAGACATTACACAGCAGCTCTGAAAGTTGCATACTATAAAATTAGTAAGTAAATTGCATTTGAATATTTTCCTAATTAAATTATATTTAAATGATTAAATAATTATCATCGAGCATTTTTGACATAACAAGACATAACAAAATGATGTCATGTATTTAGTTTTTGGACAACATGACGTTCTAAGAGATGAATAACTAATACAAATTTAGATCACGGTTATAATTGGTTTTCGTTTTCTAAACTTGGTTTGTATTATATATATATATATACAGTGGCGACTCGCAGTCACTGGTGGAGGGAATGCGACTTGAAATATGAAATAGTTCTCTCTTTGAATTTAAAAAAAAGACCAAAATGACTTTTCAGGAGCAATCACCCAATCTTTCTAATGCATAGCCGCAAATAATGCTCTACGTGCTTATGAATCGCACAGACTAGAGAAAAAACTCATTAAACGTACATTTAAAAATAAAATTATAATATTACTTTTCCTTTAATTTTAAGTAGAGGGTCAGCAGTCCTGTTATCCAAGCCAAGAGTCGCCACCATACATATATATATCACGAAAATTATACTGTGAATAAATTCAGTCATTCCATTATAATTGCACAACGTACATTCAAATGATTCCATCGCATAACAATATTGTGCATGCATTGACATATTAATAATTTTTATTTATTTTGTTTCTTCATGAAAAAAACAGCTATGACTACTGCAAACAACTTAAATGGTACGTAATACTTTATTTTCATAATGTGATCTAAAATGTAAAAATTCGCATTCTAAATGTTAGAACTAATAATGTTACGAACTGTCGATTTTCAAACCGAACCCGGGGTGTTTGGTTCAGTTTTAAAATCGAACTCATAATTAAAAAGATTTGAACCGAAATAAACACAAAATAGTTCGGCTGGAATATCGAAACAAAGAAAATGAAATTCGTGCCGAATTTGACCTCAGGTACCCAATTTTTTGTTATAACTCAAAAAAAAATTGATTTTAAATACTAGATATTTATATTATTTATTTTATAAATTAACAACCAATTATTTAGATTAACCAATTTTTACATAAAATGAATATTTAGATGTTTTTAATTCAATTAAATCTTATGAACTTTTTATAAAATTCGAATTCAAATTCGATATTAAAATTGGATAGTTCAGTTCAGCTCGGGTTCAAATAAAAAATTGGAAGTTTGGCTCAGGTTCATTATAATTTAAATAAGTGCGGTTCAGTTTCGGTTCAACCTCAAAAATTTAGGTTCGTAACATCACTAGTTATCAACAAATGATCTTCTCATATTCGAATTTCAGCGTGAGATCAAAATTATGTTTAGAATACCATATGATTGTTTTTAAAGAAATAAACGTATACCTAAAAAAAACTGCTATTTAAACATTAAACATTAATCAATTAAATATGCCAATTTCAATTCGATTTACCACATAATTGAATATTTGAATTTCACGAGTGATGTTGATAAGCGATTCATCATTTTGTAAATTGATAAAAGTATGTAGATAATTCATTCACAATATTTAATATTTTGTGCATAGTATATAATACTACGTGATTTGCTAATTTTCAGTCATATTTTGGAAATACAAATATGACGAGGAAAACTCTTTTTACAAATATAAACCACCAATAATTTTGTTGAACATTTTATTGGTCAATATATATATATTTAGGCTTACTACTTTTTTAACAATGGCCTATTAAATGTTTGAACTTTAATGAATAAAATAACATTTTTTTAAACAAGGGGTAAACGAGAAGGGCGTTTTGTTAGGAGCCAAATATATGCGATTCAGGACGCATGTTGTTTGGCAGCGTGTGAATGTATTTAAAGTAAGCAGGGTGTGCGTGAGCCCTACGCGTTCCATGCTCCGAAACGCCAAATATATGATTATCGTATGTACTTTACCAAACCTCTCATTTACATACACTGACAAACATACAACGACAACGCGGTAATTCTCACGTGTATATTCCAAAAGACACGCTAATTGAGTGTGTATAAATGTTTCAAAATTATTCCAAATACTGTTAAAGAGCACCCGAGTAGTGTTGTTTTTCAAGACCTCTTTATTAAATGTGTTTAGTTTCAATCATACGGGAAGTATCATCAAACATATTACAAAAACTGGCTTTCGTCACGAGGTGTACATAAATACATCCATACACACCCCATTTATATTCGTTTGAGGGTTGACCGGATTCACGTGTCCCCATATTTCTATCTCCACAGGTCATTGATTATTGATCGAAACAGTAAATGCGTTTTTTCGGACTAAATAATTATCATGTTGACACCTGTAGGTTGTACATTCCGAACAATTAACTTATTTGAAACGTCTCCCCAGACTTGAGCCGTCTCGTTTTGTCACCGTGCGGATTTTTCCGCGTCCATTTTACCACCACGTACATTTTTACCACTCGTTTTTCATCGCGTTATTGCATTGCTGTGTTAAATTTATTACAAACATTTTGAACTATACCCGAACGTTATGAAGCTATAAATCACAGACAGTCGTATATGTATAGAAATGGGAACGAAACTGTCTTGTACTTCTATATTGCTTGTAAACGAATGCGACGTGTTATTGAATACGTTGCGCAAAACAGTGATTTAATGAAAACATTTGCTAATTAGATGGAAAAACTAGTAAGCTAAAATGTGATCTGTAATAAAATGAAAGTAAGCAGATACTGTATTTAGTGTACAAAATTAAGTGTATTACAATTATGAGTATTGCCAGTGTTGTAATTTTATTACAATAATTATGATAAATAAGTGTTTGTTTGAGTATTAAAAAATAGAGTTAGAATACAGTGATCTATGGTTTTAAAAAAAATACACGAGTACTATAATATTAGATAATTGTTTGTACCTTTATACCTAGCATATGTTTTGCAGATATTTAATAACTTAATTAAAAGATCGACAATCGTATGCAACTAAACTTTTGATTTTATAATGTGCACTATACTATAATTTGTGTTCGATTTTAAACAAGAATGATAATAACGATTTCGTACATCCAATCCATTACTACTGTCATCCGAACGTAAAATAATTTTGCTCCGGTAAGTAACAGTAAAAAGAATAAAATATTATTTACCTATTGTTTTAGAAATAGCGTCGTCATATTACAATCACCTACTTGAAAATATAATGCCGTGTTTGGGTATGTATCATGATTTCACATGCATATTATAAATATGAAAATTATGGGTTTTAAATACGATAAGATGAACATTGTGATAATATAAATAATAATCTTGATATACACATCGTAATATATGGTAATATAATTCCATAATACATGATAATATATTTCCAATATTCTGTCATGAGTATTGAATTCATTTTCAGATGTTACCAAACTTAATATCAAACGACTATGATTTTATACAAATAGAGTATTTTATACGATTATAATATAATTTAA
The DNA here is from genome assembly GCA_019022885.1 of Schlechtendalia chinensis. Classification (NCBI taxonomy): domain Eukaryota; kingdom Metazoa; phylum Arthropoda; class Insecta; order Hemiptera; family Aphididae; genus Schlechtendalia; species Schlechtendalia chinensis. The sequence continues at coordinate 1,124,778 of CM032345.1, read as the reverse complement.
AAAGTATGCTCCATTCATGAAAACAATAACTGGAACACTGTTCAGTAATGACAATCGTCAAGCTTTGTGTTTTATCCTTATTAGAACCAACTAGCTCAATTTCTATTCATAAGTAATTAGACTAAGAGATACGACGGTGATTTTTTTTTTTTTTTTGTTAGCTAATACAATGGGTCCGACAGAGTATTGTTATTCCACCAAAGGTATGATCGAGCTTCTTATCGGCAAATGCACTTGTACAACAACAATGATATTCGGTTTAACGAGAGAACGTACGAACCCGTGACCGGGTGGGCACTTCTCGCTGCCGCTAAGCGCCCCTGACCAACTGCTAGAACAGTAACGGGATAAGACATCGCGGTGTACAAACATGCGCAGCAGCCGTTCTCTCGTTCGACAACTGTGTCGAACTGTGTCAACTGTGTACTGACACACACTTCTTTTTCATTTTCTTTTTCTTTTTTTAAATAATATATTTTTCTTTATTTTTAATAGGATGCTTAGGTAAGCATTTCGATAACGTATTTTCGTTAATTATTTTATATAAGTGTTTATATGGTATACGGATAAATTAATGCAAAAAACAAATTTCCGTAAGACTAAACTGAAATATTGTTTTATACTTGACGTTTACAAAAATCTGTTGTAGAGTTTTCCGTATAGTATTAATTTTCAAATAGTTGAACGGTTCGCGTATATTAATCATCAAATGTTTGTAAATCTCATTAGTATTCAATATATTAATAATATATAATAGTAATAGTAATTCTCATCATACCTCAAAGCTATTGTCTCATCAAAGTTTCCTTACATTGATATAATGTTTTTACCGTGATACTATTTGGGAAATTAAAAAATCCTTTAGTAAATATGTTATTTTAAAGATACAGTAGGAATAATTTAAACATTATTTCTTTTTGATATAATTAACCTGCTAGTAGATAATTATACAAATAAATTAATGATTATAGAATTACAATAAAGATAATTATTTGTCATTAATTAAAAAGTAGACAATGTCATCGTTATTATCATTAATATTTCAATCATCAAGTTAATTATGATTAATAAATTAAAAATTGAATAACGATGCCTATGCTGATATTATTTCCGGCGACATACCCGTTGTTTTTAAAAATCGAAAATTTATTAATTCAATAAATTTGCAATATTTAATTGACAATCTGTTTACCGATTCTAATTTCGACTAATAATTAAGATAGAAAAAACCGCAAATAACCTTATCTTAATTGTAACCCAATTATCAAAACTTATAAATTAGAATGACAGGATCATACAATTGTTTACGTTTATTTCTATATCTATTGCAATTATGTGTACCTGATTTATTATTAACATTAACAAATTATCAAACAAACTATAAATATATATTAATAATAATATTCGTTCTTCTTTTTAATGAACAAAAATTGAACATTACATACAACTATATAATTTATTATTACACATAAATATTTTAAATACATGTAGTCAAAATTAGGTTATACGTATATTACTAATCATTATTTAAATTTTAAATCGTCATATAGAACCAATTACAAAAAGTGAATTAGTATCTGGTAAGTATTATTGTACAGTAATTTGTTTATGTCTGTAGCACTTGGAACGTAGTACACTTTTAACTCAAATTATAATATTATTCAATTACTATGTATTTGCATTTTAAATAGACATCAGTGATATGACAAACATATAATATGTATAAATAGTATTATACTATTATATTCTAGAAGCCTATAAAACTATAAAACAGTATATAATCCTATATTATAAATTTACTTAGTAATAGTCGTTAGAATATTTTAAACTATCCAACATATTATAATATTATGTATTATAAACTATTGTATAATATTCGATATGTAGTTAACATGAATGGCGAAGAGGCATTCAAATGTGTATATTTTAAGAGTGAGTCAATTAATTTAAATAAAAATCCTTTATTTAATTGTAAATGATTAAAATAATGCAATTGCCACAGAGTAATATATTATTTTATATTTGGAATTTGAAAAGCTACAAATTCAGTATTGCCTAATTTCTCTTAGTTCAAATTTGATAAGAAATTAACAATTAAATAAACGTTATAGTATTTAACGACAAATCAACTATCCATTCAAAAGCATTTTTGTTACTTACAGTTGTCATAATGATGACACCGGTTTTGGTGACCTATAAATTTTAAAAATATACACTTCGTAATGAAAATCTAATTTATTTTATATATTATCCACGTTGTTTGTATTTACATTTATATAAGATGGAACAAAAAATATGATAAAATTGTCGAATAACACAAAATACAAAGGTAAAAACATTTTAAAAATTGAATTCAAACAGATTTATTGCATTTAATAATATTTATGAATCAATACACATTAATGGAAATACAAACCTTGGTCGAAAAACCAACGAATCAATAATAAGGCAAACTTGTTAAGTCAGATACTAAGCATTTCGACAATTATCATTTTCAGTCCAATAACTTAAACGTATTCAACGAGCCTAATGCCTAAATCAGTGCTATTACATGGAAATCTGTGTACTTAAAGGAATACAAAATAATAATATTTAAAACCATATTTAACCATATTTAAAACAAAAACATATCCACATATTAAAAAAAGAAACATTTTTATATTTTTTCTAGTGAATCAAATTTATTTCAAGTCCTCAGACCATAGTAATTAGTCTTCCATCATAAAATAACCTATATTGTATTAGCATTAAAATTATTTATCTTAAAAAATAAAATCTTCAAATAATGAACAGATATATTTTATTAATATAAATACTGTATACTATCATGTGCTCAACGAATATAAATAACAGTCTTATTGAAAACAAGATGAAATATTTTAGTAATTTTACGTCAATATATCGATGATCTCTTTGAAGGAGCCATTAAAAGTATGTAGCGATATTGTCATTCTATCAATAAAGCTTAATAACTTCATTAAGAGAATGAGATAATCAAATATAGATAGCAAACTTTGGCCTTTAAATATAATCGTCCAATTTTTAGATTTTGATAAGAACGAAATTGAAGATCCACTTATTTGGTGTAGGAACAACATAACAGGTCTGAATTTGTTTTCAATACATATATTACATTTTATCTGACCTGCTTTTTGGAATCAACTATTATTATACTACCAAAACACGATGTATTATATAATTTAAGATGAGGATATAATCAAGTGTACATTTAGGTTAAGAAAAATGTAATCGTTTAAAACATAGTTTATAACCAATAAATCAAATAACCGATAAAAAATATTTGCATACTTATATGAATTTAATAATAATAATGTATTTTTTATAATATTTACATCAGTTATTTCTCTTAACTAAATTATACTAAGTTTGGTTTGATATTTTAAAAAAAACGACTGATAGTCCTATGTAATAGGTTTTTAATTGTCTGACAATGTTTTCAGATATATCCATGTGTGTAGTTTTGGGCTGACGTTTCGGACTCGTTTCAGAGTCCATCCTCAGAGCGTAGTTACTGGTCGAGTGTTATAACTATACTCCCAACTATACAACACTCGACCAGTAACTACACTCTGAGGATGAACTCTGAAACGAGTCCGAAACGTCAGCCCAAAACTACACACATGGATATATCTGAAAACATTATCAGACAATTAAAAATCCATGCAAGTTTCAACACATTCAGATTTTAAATTACTAAAATTAAAATTGTAGTCTATTGTCATTGTGTATAAATTAAATATTATTGTCGTAGTTAATCGTAGTTACTTGATGCTCATTATGAAAATTAATAACGATATAATATTTATGATCCTAGCTCTTTATACCAATGTAAAAGAACCCAATGTTGATTTGAGTTGTAAAAGTAAATATACAAAATACACTAAATTATGTAAATTATTTATGATCAAAGTGAAACAAATATTTTATTGATTTCATTCGACCAATATTATCATGAACTCATCCTATTAAACCTTTCTCTTATCACAGTTTCATTCGTCCGATTAATATTACATCATTTTGATTATAATAAAATGGACATTAAATAATTATATAATAATTACACATTAAATATTTGAAATAAAATGATCTTAAGATAAAGTAATTTTTAGTATATATGGATGCTGTAGGTTTTAATAGTAAGTTATATTTTCATACATTAATAATGTTAAATCATTATTTAAACGATAATAATAAGGTTAATACAAATTTTTAACTTTTATTAAAGCTACATACATTACTCATTTAAGATTAATGACAATAGTAAATAGAATATTTAATCATTATTGACTTTTAGTTGAAAAAAATGCCATAGAAGCTTTGGAATTTGCATACTATAATATTGGTAGTAAATAACATTTAGATATTTTGCTAATTACATTATACATTAATAAATATTTAAAATATATTTTCCTTACTAAATAATTATTATTAAAAATTTTTGAAATTATGAAAATAAGTCATGTATTTTGTTATTGAATAGGATAAGTTACGTTCTAAAAAAATTTAGATAACGCAACAATTCTTTTATTTTTTGTTTTCTCATGTTAATTTATTCTATATATCATGAAAATTATGTTGCGAATATAACGGGCCATTCCACAAATATCTAGTGATTGCTCAATGAACTTTTCAATAGTGCTATGACTTAACACACATTGAAATATATTAATTTATCTTCGTTTTTCTTTTTTCTTTTTGAAAATGAAAAAGTTATCATGAGACAGAACATAAATGGTATGTAATAGTTATTTTTGTATTATGATCTGACAAGTAACAATTCTGAATTTTAAAGCAAATTATTTGGAAATTTTAGCCTGAAATCAAAATTATGTACCTGAATACAAACTGATATTTAAATTTAACAAGAACTAAAAATTACAAAAGAATATGTAACTTGTAATTTGATAAATTATGGGGGGGGGGTTTATAGGTAGTTATTTATAGTAGATAATTATTTGTTGAGCTTTAACTAAGAATTATATGAATTATATATAATGTTTATATCTACAAAAAGAGTAACGCGTTAATATTTGCATATTTTTTAGCACTAGCAAAAAAATATTACATACACATGTTTGAAAAATTACAACCATTTTTTGGTTTGTATCATAATTTAACACGAATATTAGAAATATAACAACTATCGATGTTTTAAACGTAATACTTAGTACGGTATTGATTTTTTTTTAGCGAATTCCAATGCAGTAGGTCCGATAGAGTATTGCAACCCTCATAAAGATTCAAATTTCTTAACATTAACCATCGACCAATCCCAACCAGGTAATGATTAATAATACAATGAAGATTTCTTGTTCAGTTTCGTAATAGTGATTTACACTGAGTCAATAATCGGATAGAAACTTTTCGGTGGTTCCCAGAGAAAGGATACTCAATAATCTTTTACACTTGAGTTAAACTACTAAAATTTAAGTTTACCTATACGACTAATGTCCATAATAAGAATAAATGAAAACCTTTCAATCAATCAAAAATCTATATGATTTTTAAACAAAATTAGAACATATTCTTTAAAGAATTATTTCTAAATAGTAGTTTACATTATTTAATATATTAGAAATACATTTAGAACAATATCAAAGATGAACAAATTAATCATTTTTTTTTAACTCTTAAAAGTAAGTTGATATTATAACATATAAGTTAAGTTTAAAATACTTATATTATTTTATCAACTTTAAAATTTAAAAATTGACGTTGAGAAAATTATAGCTTAACTTTGTCGAAAGTTAAACTTTTCTAATTAAACCAATAAAAATATAATATAGATCGTAATTTAGGTGGAATTCAAAAGTGTAAGAAACACAAATTAAACACCAGTATAAATAAATACATTTCATTTAAAATCTATACACATTATATTCGAGTACATTATAGTTTTTTAAAATCTGGCGCTTATAAAAATTACTTACACTAAGCAATAAATAAAAATCACATTCCGAAAATTTTCATTGCCCTTTGAACAAAATTTAAATGTATTGGCATACCATTGTATAAAGCCAACATGAAGTTAATGGATCAAAAAAGAAAAATAATCATTTATTTAGTTAAAAATACTTAACTATTTTATTTAACTTATTTATGCCTAGCCTTGTATTAATATAGAATTAATATGAATAATAATATATCTAATTATATTCACCAAATTGATGTTTGAAAAATAATTAGGATAATTTTGTGTAAATAATCGTTTATTAATTCATAGAAATAGTATATATGTAACAAAGTCAAAGGTTCAATTTATAAAATTAAAATAAGAACATATTCGATACTGATTATTATCCAAATTCATGTTTATTATATTGAGTTCATTGAGTGTTGACTTAAACTTAACCTTCATTCATAGGTTTTTGAACTGTTGCAATGCGTAATGTTGTATTCAGTAGAATCGGGGCCAGAGATAAGAGGTTACATGGGGAGGGGGAAGATGAACTAGTTGATTAGACTTCTGAGTTAGCAATTTAACGATTTATTTATCAACACATTTTTTGAAGTCAGCATTTTTGGTATTTGGAATCGACAAATTTTATATTTTAATTTAACAAATTTTTAATCATCCCCCTACTCCATCTATTGATTTTCGATAGTTCCATTGTACTTTTTCTTTTTTTTTATTTGAGTTATTCCATTACATCAGGTACTGAACAGTATTTAACAACCAATTCATCAAATGCTGGATATGAAACTCCTTCCATCTTCACAAACCAATTCAGCTTTGATTTAAACAAACCAGGTAATAATTAATAACACAATGACGGTGTATTGTTTAGTGTCACAAAAATGTTTTTCATTTATTAAATTAACAAATTACAAATTGATGTAAATAGAACAATATATGATAAAATAAAATTAATATAATTAATTTAATCTTCATATATTCTCTGTTTGACTTCCGCTAAACTAATTATTTAAATATATTATTTAAACATAATATATTATCTTATTTTATGTTCCCATTTTTTGCAAGAACTTCATGATTTATTCTCAGTTCATGTTTAATTAGTTCTGTCAGAATATAATTAAAATATTTTGTTTTTGTTTTTAGCTGTAGATCCGGAAGATCCGATACAGTTTCCAAATATTACTAATATCTCGTTTCAACCATCTTCATCTACTTATACACCAGGTTAAGGCTTTTTTACGACCACAATAATAACCCAGCAAGTAACAATAACTAATCAGTTATTACTATTAATAAATGTAGATGCAATGATTATACGTAATTAAATTATTTAAACAACATTTTGTTTGTGTAAATGATTTTTTATTTATTCGTGAAAACAGTGTATAAATCAAAAAATAAAATGTCTATGAATAAAATTAATCATAAAAACACAATTCCATACTGATCATTGTCCAAATTAATGTTCTTTATATTCTGTTTGATGAGTGTTAACTCACTGAATCTCCATTCATAGGTTTTGACTATGGCAAAATAATATATCCATTGTATTTTTTTTTTAAGGTAGTACATCAGCTCCAAAACAGTATTTGCCACCCAACTCATCATATGCTATAGTTCAAACTAATCCCTTCACCACAAATCTCGGCTTTGACCTAAATGAACCAGGTAATGACGAATAATACAATTAAGGCGTCTTGTTTACATATCCATAGTTATAAAAACGGTTTTCACTACATGTCAATTATTTCACACAAATGTTAAAAGTGCCACGAGGGAGATCTCCCAATTATTCTTATAACTCTGTTGAAGCCAAACGTATAATCACAATGAATGCCCTGCGAATGAAACATAGACGGATATGAATACTTTTCAAGAAACGAAAATATAAATACAAATGTAAAATTATTCGAAAATCTCCTTTAAATAAATATATTCGAATAATATTATGCATAAATGAATTTAAAAATAAAGTAAATAGAACAATAAATGAAAATATAAAAATATTATATTGTATTCATTCTTTTTAAATTTACCATTTCGCGTTCGCTAAATTTATTTTTACCTATCTGAGTAAAACTTTATGATATATTCTCGATGCATGTGTAATTAGCTGTACAAAGTGCAATTAAAAATTTTTTTATATTTATAGCTACACAAAGTATGGAGCAGTTTCCCAACACTAATGATACATCCGGTCAACCATCATCATCTACGTATGCGTCATATCAAGGCTCTTATTATGACAAAAATTATCCCGGAAATTATTATGGTTGATTAGTTATTTTGTTTACTCAGCACCGATACACTGATTATATGTACATTTTTACGGTCGCTAGAAAATTTTGCAATGGTATTAAATTATTTTTCTGAGATCCTGAAATGATATCATTAAATTAGTAATAGTAATAGAATTAATAATAAGAATTTTAAAATAATGTTAATAGTGTAATATTACCTTTATGTATTTGAGAGTAGTGGTTAAAATGTTTTAAATCAATAAAAATGTTTATTGTTTATTACGTAATTGTTATTTTTTCACTTTGTTCTTTTTAACTTAATTATTATTTAAAAGAATGCAGATTATAAATACAATCAGGACGAATTATTTTATCACGTGCTGTCGATTTTCTGCTAAATTTTAATACAAATTTTATTTCGGTATTTGTTCGTTCATTATTAAATCATTTACGGATTGTCTATAGTTCATTTTCAAAATTATCACACCGCTGCTTATGTGTTAGACAAAAATGTGAGCTTTTGATTTTTAAATGGCGATCTACAATCATCCGCCGTAATAAATGGATCATTTATATAAACGTTATACATAATTATTGTTATCTGTCGACATTTGTACGTAAATATTATTTTATAGCATCAAACAACAACACAACAACCTTTGATTTTTAATATATTTAATTATTACAAAAACTTTTTTTTAATTACAACTAAAATGTAATCCATACAAAAAAATTTTGGTTGAGGCTCCATTTTGTCTCCCAAAAATCGTCGTCCCTTTTTTCGAATATTAATGTACAAAAAACACCTGTTTAAGGATTAGTCGTATATTACATGTTTAAATTTTTTTTTTCTTTTTTGTAGGGAATGATCTTTTTTTTATCCCACGCATTAACTTTTTTAAATAAATATAACAATTTAAAAGCAAAATTTAACAACACACGGGCACACAAATGTATCAAATGACACGTAAATGAATTATTATTTTAGTAGTGTTTATATTTAGTCGGTAGTATATTATATAATATATTAATATAATTAAATATAATATATTTTAAATCAACTAATATGTGGTAATGTAAATTAAGTAAAGTGTATCATTACGACTGGAGTCCGGATTTATATGCGCTAAAAATTATTGTTAAAATATACAATAATTAATTTTAAAATTCGGTAAAAATGATGAAAAAATGCAACAAATGTGCAACAACAACAACAAATTAATATTTTAATATATATTTGCATATATATTTTATATATTATAAGATGTAAAATCGACACGAAATACAGTGGTCGGATTGGGGGGGGGGGGAATAGTAGGGGTACTCTGATGGTTTACAAAATAGTCGCGTCATCAATACGTTTTTATGATCGGCGTGCGTAGGCACTCGAAAAGTTCATCACTGCCGTCTGTCACATTAGTCAACAATCCGAGCGTGGAAAATAAAATGATAACTAATAACGTGAAGGTATTATCCACTTAATTCAAATAATAACATGAAATACAAGTATAGGTAATTAAACTGTAGGCCGATAGTCTCATTTGTGGACTGACCCAACCCATAGGCCATAATCGGCATCTGCTGGCATATGATAATTATGGTGACTGGCGATAATATTAAATGCACATGCAAAAGGGCGTACTCTCCCTGTCCCTGTCGCCCCCCGCTCCGCCATAGACATAAAATGTTACGTGTTATTGCTAAATTACATAAATATTGATTAGTAAAAAAAGAAAAAATGATTGATGGTAAAAGTAAAAGTATCGTGAAGCAGTGTGTATAACAGCAAAATAAGCTAGGTAACTTTTGTAAAAATAAAAAATTTAATGTTAGAATTTATATTGAAATTATTATAAATACTAAAATTAAACATCGATGTATTTGGTAAAAACAACGTAAATTTTAAATTTAATTTTAAATATAGAGAAATGATTTTTCTTTGCCACAGTTACTTTAAGGAGACATTCAGTGACTATCAAACCCCAAATATAAACTATAGCCATTACGCCATCAGGAATTCTGCTGGATCAATGATATATCGTATATTAAAATATAATACTAACAATAATATACGTATATATCAAAGTTATGTATTTATAATTAGAAAATGTATAAAATATTACAAAATAAAGAAAAATCTACACAAATATAATTTATCACGTTTCTATGTGCATAATCAATATGTGTACTACTGGTTTCGGTAAAAAGCCGTTGTTAGGAAAGAAAAATCGTTCGTTTCGCCCGCCACCCTTCCCTCCCCCCCGCCCCCCCAAAAAAAAAACCAAATAAATTGAAGTCAAATACACCGCCACTGTATAGAAGGGGCCGGACCGGTTTTCGTCTGCTCGGTTACGCCTGTTCCATACGAAAACACGAGAAAACACGTTCGGCCGACCGGATGACTACCGCGCGCATGCGTACCGTACCGTGTGTGCGTGTGTGACCGTCCGGATAACATTTCATTCATTCGTTTCAATCATTTAACATCGTTCACCTTTTTAGTCTTCGTAGGAAAAAAATACCACTCGTATATAAAAATTATCGACATTACATAGTATGACTATTCGCTATACGTGATCGACATGAACAAATTAAAATTATATACTACCACGACAACAAACGGGTTCACCTAGCGGGTTAGGTTGATTATCATTCATTACTCGCGTACATTATCGCTTGTCCATTGATCGCTCCGGACCGACGGATTTATTTCGTCTTCCCTACTTCCCAACAGCCCCCTTCACTCACCGGGAAGTTACGTGTATAAAGTATACAGCACGAAGTCGTCGGTGCAGTTGTGACGGACAACGGACGGGGTCGGTTGTACAAATATTGAATTGAAAACGTTTTGAACCGGCGGTTCTCAGACTGTGGTACGCGAAACGCCGCACTGGGCGGTGGGACGGAAAATTAGTGAACACATGTTTTCATACAGATAAATATAAACAAATTGAAAACAATATTATTTATTATTATTATTATTATTATTACGGGAGATACGTCAATAAGTCATAATCCGTCGACACGCACTGCGCACGTACGTAGATAATTTATTACCTATCGTTAAAAATAATTCTACTCTAGTGTCTAGGATGCATGTGTTATTTGAAATAAGCGTATTGACATTCCGGATTCATAACACACATGAGTGATAGGCGACAAAAATAGTCTGTGAACCGCTATTCCAAACAAGAAAAACGACGGTAACGGTAGCCTGTACAACGTCCCTTGGACAACCGACCGGCACGTACATTTTTAAGAACGCCTTTTTCCCTAGAACGAAAAAAAACCCTCCGTGAACGTACAAAGAGTTCGACTTCGAGTAGGCAAACATTTCTGAACAGAAATAATTGTAAACTGTGTGTGTGTGTACCAAAGCGTTTAGTTTAAAAACCGGTGATTCGCCGACAAATATAATTTGTAAGAATATTATACGTCATACATTATGTGTGTGTGTGTGTGTATACAGTGGCAGATGGTGGTCGCCGATGGGGGAAGCCGACGATATGAAATAATCTCTTCTTTTCGAATTTACAAACCCCCTTCCCGAAATGGCTAAGGGTTTAGCAGCGTACGCCCGCCCGTCCCATTGCATGGCCGAAAATAACGTTCACGACGCGCTTATGAATCGTTCGGGCCGGCGACCAAAATATTATCGTCGCCGTTAACAATAATATACCGACAAAATAATAAAACTAAGAAAAAACTATAAACTTACACGGTGCAAATTCAGTCTGTGCACATAACACAAAGCGAACGGGTGTTGTAAAATGTAGACTTGTTATAATATCAACCGTATTTAATAATACGTAACTACCGGTTTCGAGTAAAATTCCGCCGTCAGCCGGAATGTGAAAAAGCAAAAATAATACATCACGGATCTCATTGTTTGGACGGCGAGGCGCGTCTTTCTGGTTTCATACAGCGGCAGCTGGTGGTCGCCGATGGGGGAAGCCGACGGCGGGGCTTTCAATGTAAAATACAGTCCCTTCTCTTCGAATAAAACAAACAACGAAAAACCGAAACGGCTAATCGTTCGGATTGAATTTAATCGTTTTAACCGCCCGTTCGTCATTTTTTGTCGCGAAAATAGAGCGACTCTACGCGCTTCTACGACTTCTACTACGAGTCGCACGGGCCGGCGACGAAAATATCATCGTCGACGTTGACGATAACACATATCACGGTTTTATTGTTCGCCAGGGGGACGGGAGGCAGCCGGCGGGCCATGTTCCTCCCGTCCTCCCCAAAATTGGCAATATCGACGTATCTGCGTATTCGTGTAGTTTATTTTATACGTTTGAAAACGTATATGTTTACCCAATTTTTTTTTTTTTTTTATTAGTAACATGTCAAAACGAACGTTATTAAATTTAAATATTTACGTCTAAACCGTTGTCGTGAAAATAAACAATAAATTGTTGTTTGTTGAGTATGTTTTTTTTTAAAATATTTTGGCTTTGAACCCCCCCCCCCCCTTCACATTTCAAAATCCTTGGCTACGCCGCCGCTTAGTCATCTGACGATACATCTCGACGACGCGAATTTTCGTCCCTATACGTCGCCTACACACACTACGCGGATTCGTAATCGCGAGAAACAATACGACGTCATGAACAAAACAAAAAACAAAAATGTATGTTATTATCGTGCTCGATCCAATTTTAACAACAAAAGTATTTAAACCGTTTAGAAATAAAATCATAATTTTTCTTTTCCTTGAATGTTAAGCAGGGAGAGAGCGATCGTGCCGTCGTCAAAAGTAGAAGCCGCCACACACACACACACACATATGTATATATTTATTAAGCGACTCAAAATGTACACGTAAAAAACGTACACATTTTTCAAACGACGTTCCTGAAATACCGTGACAACCCTCTGGAACCGCGTCAACCAGTCCGTGAATTCTCGGGGAAATCGATTTTAGTCCGACCGGTTTGCGCGTGTGTGTGTGTGTTTTTTTGTTTCGAAAACCGATGCACTCGTTCGATCGGTTTTCGAGTGACCGTCAAGTTCGAGACGCTGGTGGGTAGACTTCACGTCGGACACGGTCTGCTCGATCGGCTCGAGTCGGCTCGGAACGGAAAGGAACCGCTCCGGGGAGTCGCCGGCCGTCCCGAGAAAAAAAATAATAACCCGTGGCGGCGGCACGGCGTTTCCCCGTTCACCGCGCCGTCCGACGTGTGACGACGCCGTCCGACGCGAGACGACGACAACGCACCGGCGGCGCCGTTGGCCACTCTACCGGCCGGCGGACCAGAGTGCCGCGGCCCGTGGCGCGTCAGACAAGACCAGAGTATAGTGGCGGTGGTGACGCGTCCCCCCGAGACCGGAAACCGTGGTTTTCTTTCTTTATCTTCTCATGGAATAAACCGCGCCGACACGTACGCCGCTCTCGGGGCCGGTCGTCTCTGTCCGCTGTCGGTCGTGGCGAGGGGGGGGTGGGTGGAGGGGCCCGGTAAGGACCGCGTCGTACGCCGCCCGGTCATTGTCACGGTCGCGCGCGCGCACAACGTTCAATTGCGTCGTATCCGCCGCCGCAGTCGCAACGCCGCCACGTCGTCGCCGTCGTCGTTTTTTTCACGTAAGTTTTACTAAGTCGTTTTGTCATCTTTTCACCGTGTCGCCGTCAACGTACGCGGACAAATGGCGCGACGCGATCGGCGTACGTCCCCGTGAATACGAGACCGACCGCGTACCCGTTGCCGTCGGCACGGTGTTCAGCCCGTTGGTTTTTGCGCAAACGTGGAGAAAACGTGTTTATGGCGCACAATTGTAATTCGTTTTCATTTTGTCGTCTCGCGTCCCGTTTGCAACGTACGCAACTGCGGACTTCCGTAGCCAACTCGATTGACGACGTTTAATGCGACCGAAACGTTCGTCGTTTCGACGTTTAATGCGACCGAAACGTTCTCGTTGATTCGTGAACGCGCCGCGTACGGGTAAAATCTGTTGTTCGCGATGGTTTTATCGGTTCGTCCGTTTCAGCAGTCCGGCTATGTTAACCTGTCCGTGAAAAACAACAACACACGGCGGATGTCGGACACGAGTCCGTTAGGTCGATATAAATTTTTTTTTTCTTCCTATAAACGTAACACGAGTCCCTGTGCAAACCGTATAAATGACGAATGTACATTTTCTATTTTTTACAAAATCTCGTTACAATACCCCCGTAAACGTTTACATCGGCGTATTATCTCATTGCGCTTGTCAAATCGGATGACCTATCCACCCGTTTCGTCAGAACCGTCCAACAGTCGACCGACACTAAAGACAATTCGACCTCTATCGGACGGATAACAGCTATAACACGTTTTTCCGATCGTTGATGTTTGTCGGTCGTGCACGAACCGTCCCCACCTGCCTAGACGTAGTTTTCGGCTTCAGACGCGTTTCGAACGTCGTCGCCCGTGTAATAATGTCATTTCGACCGTACGGCGAGAGATATCGATTGGCGTCGTGTTTCAGGTCCGCATAATCGTTTGTCGACCCAGTCGCGCGAGAAATGGACGACTCTGACGGCGAGGGAGACGTGTGCAGGGTATGCCGATCCAAGGGCACGCCGGGCAGACCGTTGTTTTGTCCGTGCTTATGTTCGGGGAGTATTAAGTACGCGCACAACGATTGTATGATACGTTGGCTGAGTTACAGTAACAGGGAGTTGTGCGAGCTTTGTAACCATCAAATCACGTTTTTGAAAACCTATGCGCACGGCATGCCCGATCGGTTGCCCGTCAAAGACGTCCTCGCGTTCGTCTGCACGGTCACCGTGGGAAGACTCCTACAGGATGTGCGAAGTTATCTGGTACCCGCCGTGTGGCTGTGCCTGGTCCCTTTAATCGAATGGCGGATCCACCAGTGCATGTTCAACGGTTCGTTTGACCCGGTAAGCAAGTCACTTCGTTCCAATCGCGAATTCGCGGTTTCGATTTTATTTTACCGATGGTTTTTTGTCGGTTTCAGTTGACCTCGTCGCTGAATGTCGATCTATGGTCGCCGGATTACGATTTCGGAGACATAAACAACAGCCTGTGCACTCTTGTGCCTACGATTCTGTTCTTCGGCGGATTGTTGCTGATACATCGCGAAGTGTGGTATTCCCACGGAGTGGACAGAAACCGTCCCGATTATGAACGTCTGGTTATGGACGTAATGTTCCGCCGGGATCGAGAAGAGGTAAGTTATCTGTATTACGTCCGTAGTACGATGAAAACAACAATAATGTCGACAGGACCGCGAAATGGACGAACACCAAAATGACATCAAGTTGCTCTTGGCCAAACTGTTCGGGACAAAGGGGACGTTGGTGTTTTTGAACCATGTGATTCTCGTGATATTCCTAAACACCCTGGCCGTATTTTTGTTGCTGTTCTGTCCGTACCATATCGGTAAACTGGCGATCACTGCGATGGCTTTACAAGACAAAGTGCTCGTATTGCATTTCGACAAGTTTTTGACGATACTGTTCGGCTATTGTCTTATCGTCGAGTGTCTGTTCGTCGTACACGCCATGGCGAATTTCATTGGACTCGGATCATTCAAACACTATATCTGGCATTGCTATACCGTTCTCAAGGCGAGTCAAGAACACATATGTGCACGCGTATATAATCGGTTAACGATCGAACAGATCAGAACGGTTTGAATTTGTTTTCCGATTTTGTTAACAGGTGATGTTGTTGATGGTTGTTTTGATCGTTGCAATCCCTTTCTTGGTCGCATTGTGGATGGACGTATGTTCGTCGTCCATGTTCGACATAACCGTAAACGACAGAATACGCGGTTTCTACGACTCGCCCGAGAACTTCGTGTTCCTGCATTGGCTGACCGGTTTGATTAGCATACGTTTTTTCATTCCGATTTTCGAGGTTTTCCACCAGGTCGCCCGGCCCGGTCTGTTATGGTTCTTGAAGGATCTAATCGATTACACCGATTTTTTCAATTGGACACAGGTAGGTTGTACGCAACAAGCGTTGTGGCTATTAAACAACGAGACACTCGCACTGGGGAACATTCCGTTGAAAACGTTTTGATGACTTCACCGCGTTTCACCTAACCACGTGCACGGGGCCTTTTGTTTTTCCGCCCCCCCCCCCGGTCCGACGGTGTCGTCGTTTGATATAGCAGCCGCCGTCGCCCGCGTGCCGTTTTCAGAGGTCTAACACGTTTCTTCGGCGCGCTTCTCCTTATCCAGGAACTGATCAAGGGAAACCTGTGCAACGTCGGCCGGAAGATGATCGTGTCGGCCACGCTGTACGCGACGGCCGTCGTCGTCTTGGTGTGGACGCCGATACGGGCCGTCGGGTGCGTGTTGCCGTCGGTTTTGCCGTACACCGCGCCGACGAATGGTCACTACCTGGACGAATGGTCGCTGCTGATCCGGTTCTTGACGGTGACGGGGCTCAGACAGGACGTCATGCAGCGCTGGGCGAAACGGGCCGTCAGGCGTTGGTGCGTCGACGTGTGTCGCGCGCTCGGAACGGAATCGTACCTGTCGCTCGGCGCCGACGCCGCCGCCGCCGATACGGACACGCCGCCGCCGCCGCACGCACGTCCCGTACGTCATCCGGCGCCGCGTCTGTTCGCCGTGTCGGCGGCCGCGGTCCTGACCGCGGCCGCGGTCGGCCTGCTCGCGATAACGGTGCCCGCGTGCGCCATCCGCCTGGCCGCGTGGCCGTTGGCCGCGTGGCTGCCGCCGGCGCCGGCCGCCGGACGGTACCGGCAGACGCACTGGACCGAGCTGTCCGGGACGCTGTTGAACACGTTCGCGTGGTACATGTTCGTCGACTTCGCGCGCCAGTGGTCGCGGGCGCTGTGGTCGGCCGGGCGGGCCGCGGCCGCGAGGCTGTCGCGGCTGTTCGCCGACAGCCCGTCCCGGACGACGGTCGCGTCCGCCGGCCTGCTGTACGTGGCGCCGCGGCTGTTGTTGACGCTGTTCCGGCTGTTCGTCGTGCTGCCGATGGTCGTGCCCGCGCACAACACGCCCGTCACGCGGAAAATGCAGGACGACGTGTTCCGCCTGTGCTGCGCCGGGCTGTCCGCGCTGCTGTTCGTGTGCGCGCCCGGCCGCCGCGTCGCCGGCCGCCGTGCCGCCGCGGCCTGCGCCGTCAGCCTGCTGCTGGCCGTGCCGTACGTGATCGCGTACTCCGCGGTGCCGTTGGCGGTCGACTGGTGGCGCGTCATGCCGCCGGGCACGTTCGTGTTCCTCGCCAGCGCCGGGCTCGTCGTCAAGTTGGCGTCCATCTGGTCGGACACGTACGCGGAAATCCAGCAGCGCATCCTGGACGACAAGTATCAACTGGGCAAGCAGCTGGTGAACTACGACGACAAGTCCCCCGAGTCGGCCGTCGCCCAACCCGTCGGACCGACCGACCGACCGGACGACGACGACGACGACGAGTAGCGTGATGTCCGCAGACAGACTCGCGACAACGACAACAAAACCGATTATTATTTCGAACGTTATCACGCGTGCTATCATCGTATGACGACGTATTCCCGGTCGAAAGCCGATTAGAACATTAAGTTTCGAACGCGGTCGGCCGGGCCATGACGTTTTCTCTCTCTCTCTCTCTCTCTCTCTCCCGCGTTGTGTCGTACAAATATTTACCAGTGCCTGGTAAATCATTAACGTAACTAACTCGGCCGATACGTTTTCTATTATTATTGTTTCACTTTTATAATTTTTTTTTTTTTTTTTCATTACGTGTAAGACATATAATTATAACGTTTCGACGATTTCCGGTCGAACGAGAATATAAAACCGTTTAAAAATATTTATAATTTTCTTACTCAAACGCGTCGTCATTGAGAGGACACGCAACCGCATCAGTTCACCTCAATCAATCATTAATGTAAATTGGTCGATACGTTTTTTTTTTTTTTTTTTACACATGTGTACTTAATTATTATTAGGCCGTGAACGGTCTTTTTTTAAACCTTTTTTTTTTCTTTAATAAATTATCATATTATAATCTACTTTTTTTTTTCTTTTTTTTTATTGATATTATTGTTTCCGTACGTTAGCCGGAGCCCAAGAAAGGAGCCCAGATCGGTCGCGTGGACGGCCCTCGTTTGCAACACAACGATATGATATGCATAACAAGTCGGATTGACTGGCGACTGTTTGACTAGACTAACTTCGTTCGAGCGAACAGTAAGGAAACGCTTACCGATCGCAACGACCATTACCCGTAGAGTATGCGTGTGACGGCGGCGGTAATTCACTAAAAAATCACATCGCTTTCAAATCCGACCCAATATTTATCAGTACGAACGCTATTGTTACTATTATAATAATAGTAATAGATGAACAGAATGTTGTGGTATAATTTTTATTGTGATCTATAAAAAACGGCTTCGCCACAAAAAAAAAAAAAACTAATAATAAAAAATGTCGTTAAAAAAATTATTATTAAAATGAATGAGGAATAAAAAAAAAAAAAGACAGACGAAACATTATATACTACGGGGACAATATTTTCGACACCGCTTTCTTGAACGCCTTCAAACTGTTTGATACGGATATGCAGAAACCCGTGGAGAGCGGCAACAGCGGATAACCGGGATCGCGTTCATCGCCTAAATAAATAAAAAAAAAACAAACAAAAATTAATAACCGATTTAATCTTATCCGTTCGATATGAATGTCTTTTTTTTTTACCTAACGTTTTACCTAAATATCTGAAAATTAGTTAAGCAGGTTTTGACAAAAAAAAAAAAAAAAATGTTAACGTATAAGAAAATATGATAAAATATAACACAGTATGTGGCAAAGCCTAAGTTTTTCAAATTCGCAAGCCTGCTGAGGCGATAAAAAAAAATTAACAAAAGCTCCGATATAACGGTTGGGTGTTTAGAAGACAAAAGGCAAAGTTATAAGGGATACACAAAATGGACAGTTGTAGTCTGTTTGACGTCAAAAAAGCATGAATGTCTTACTGAACGCGAATCGGTACATTGTAAAACTACGTTGTTGTTTTTGACATTTTATGTCTTTACTTTGGCACATTAAAATAAAAAACCGTCACGAAAAAGTGTCCACGAAAAGCGTTACCTAAATTAAGATGCCCACTGGGGACTGTCACGAGAAAGCGTTACAAAAAAAAAACCTAAATCTCCCTTATGGTTTGTTTCCATGGCAACCATTGTTTCGGTTTTGAAAAAATTTAAATTTGAATTTGAAAAAAAAAATTTCACACATAAGACATCAAATGTCTCACTTAAAGCGGACTCGTATGCGTCAATCATTTTTATACTAGCTTTGAACCTAAAATCTCAGCTATGTTTAGAACCTAAATCTAAACTTTTTTATCGGTCGGATCGAACGAACGGCATTGCAACGATTTGTACGTTTTTTTTTTTTTTAATTAATCAACTGTTCAACTCGAATTGTGAGAAAAATCACAACCATAATGATGTCTGTGTGCGCCAAGTATGTATTTTGTGAACGGTTACACACGATCTACGTTAACATGGCAAAAGTTAATAATAATAATAATATTTAAAAAAATATGGATTTGTAATTATAAGTAAACGCAAAACCGAGATTAAATTTTTTTAACGCATCGATGCCTGCAATCAAATTGTGTTTTATTGCACTAATACACACACACGCACACACACACACACACACACACATATATATATATATATATATAATGAATTTAATAAAAATATATGAGTGGATAATTAAAAGTTTACCTTCTTCGACTTCTTTTCCGGAGTTTCTAATCCAATGTTCGACTGTCTCGATCATCCTACAAGAATCAATAGTAAATAACATATTATTTACGAAATTATCTCGTTTTATCAAACTGTTCGTGTACACTTACTTTGGACCATGATGTTTGAAATGTTCCTTTATCTCATCAACAAAACATCCTAAAGCATTCGGGCCTCTAAATAACGTAAAACAAATAAAGTCATCAAACAATAAAACAATGGTGATTTAGTTATTTCATGAAATTCCGTTTGGTCGTTTGTATTTATTTTATACGTGGTATTGAATGCGTTTAAAACGGATTTAATAATGTATTTTAAGTAACGATTTGTTTGGTATCGAGTACAACAATACTTTGATGCTTTCAAATTGACTATTTTTTTTTCTTTAATATTCAAAACATTTAAAATACCATTATTTCAATACTTGGAACCGAGTATCGTTTGAATTACTTTAATGAGTATCTTTGTAAGACACTGCCAGCTATACGTTTGAAGAATACCTTCGGTTAGGTTATAGGTTATATATATAGGTGTAAATACTGTTTTAAGACTGGAGGGGAAAAAAATTTAATGAGTAATATTTCTTTAAATTATTTGAAATTACGTTGAACACAAATGTCAGATTAAAATGTATGCCCCAGTGGATATTGAAAAATCAGTAGTGAATAGTATATGATGGAAACGGTAGCTACAGATGTAAAGCGAGTTGATTAAACAGAGATCCTATTGATTGGATTACAGCAGTGTTAATTGTATTCGAAAAACGATTATGAGTGACTATTAGTAGTTAATTACAATTCATTATAATATGATAAATATTATTAAAATATTTTATGTCCAAGCATATATTATATGAGGCCTTCAGTGCAGTAATTGAAATGTACAATATTTGAATTAATAACAACCATACACCATACAATTTAAATTCAAAGGGTCTAAGCCATTCTTATTTAACATTCATTAGAAGACAGCACCTACACCGTTCTTGGCTTTTGAAAAAAATTACCCATACAAAATAGCATTTTTGGTTTTTCCATCTATCTCTATATTAATAATTAGTAGAGGGTATTCCGTTGTTGAAATAAAGGCCTCATATATATTTTAATTTTTTAATTTTTTAATTTTATAATTTCACAATCCGTTACATTAAATTTGAACAATAAGCGAGTGTTGATCATAATTATATACAGGACGTGCATTTGTAAAATGTATACTCGTTACATCAATTTGCGCCAATGCAGGTGACCCATAAACGGACACAACCCGAAACATCACATTATCCGTTCTCAAAACAAACAAGGACAAATAAGATGTATACAAAACGGAACTACTGCACTGTTCATAAAAAGCCAATTCGAACGGTAACTACATGACATTGAACATAATTGCTTTTCAGTACAGAAACAAATGGTGGTTAATTTTTTTTTTATTTTAATAACCAGTAAAAGTCGCTGGAGTCGCTCAATTGTTTATTATACGATCGAATTAATTTGGCTTACGAGTACTTAGTCAGCAAGCTCGTCATCGACTGTAGCACCTTCATCAAAACCAATTCGTTGTAAACACGAGAACTTTCTTCCGTCATGTTTTCCGTGCGCAAACATTCCAATCCGGGTTCATTATAGTACGGTTCACTAACAAATATCAGTGCTGAAACGATTGTAAAACGTTTAGTCCACAATGAAATTTAGTATATATATTATATGATTTCTATCACCTTGTATCGAAACCAAAACTTGCAACAAATTCGAATGTTTGGATGACCACTTTTCACTTTCCTCGCCAAACCAAGTACCCAAAAGGCTGAGACACACCTTCCCGTCTATGTATAAATTCGGATTCAAACGTTCATAACAAAAATTGTAGTAATGACATTGCGGCGGTATATGCGGATATTTGGCCGGTAGCTGGATGTCAAACATATACAAGCCGCCAGCGTACGGGGTGTTCTCGGGTCCTCTAATCATTACGGATAACAAATCCTAAAATAATAAAACATAAAAAAAACCCACCGTTAGAAAAATTCTTATTATTGGTATTTGTTAAAATCAAAATTAATAAACAGGATTATTTATTCCAAGTTATAAATTTATCAATTACCATACGCTCCTCGTACATTTTGACCCAAATTCCTGCTGGTAAACTGTTTTGTAGTATTTTCACCTCCTTGTTAATGACGTTCAATATTCGCGTACACAAAACATTTTTCTGGGAGATGTATCTGTGCATAGTGCATGATTCCAACATTTCGAACACTGAAATGTAATCAATAAACGGCCTTTCAAATCGTTCATTTCATTTACCCGTAAAACGTATTAGCAACAATAAATTAAAACTCAATGAATCCGTATTATAAAACTATTATTCTGACAAGAAAATTGGAAAATTCTACTTTTTTTTTTTACTGACAAAAAATTATTTTCCTTACTCTTTAGAGATAATAGGAAACATTTTTGCATGACGACTGTGGTTAATGTGTGTAAAAAAAATGATTCAATATTTCACAAATAATAGTGAATAAATTTTGAATTCAACGCAGAAATTGTGTAAATAACTTCGACATATAATTACTTACTACAAGGTATGCGACAACTAAAATACCTATAACCTTTGTAGTAATACTAATTTTATATATTGTAGTTTAAATTTTAATTAAGCATAATGGCAAAAATCAGTTAAAATTGTAAAATATAATAAATACATAAAGTATTATTTTAGATTGCCAATTTTAAATTAATTTGTATGCGTTTTGTTAAATTAATGACAATATATGTGATTTATGATGGATTAAATTTCAAAAACGCAAGACCTAAACTAAACGTGCTAATGATACATAATTTAATCATACAGTACCTCCAATATCTGATTTAGCTATATTATATTCTTCATTTTCTTCTTCTTTTTCTTTTTCTTCTTTTTTTTCTTCGTCTTCTTTTTCATCTTTATCTCCGCCTTCTTTTTCATCTTTATCTCCGCCTTCTTTTTCATCTTTATCTTCGTCTTCTTTTTGATCTTCATCTGTAACTTCATATTCTTCATTTCCCTTATCTTTTTTTTTTGCTATTTCTTCTTTTTTGCTTTCGTCTATTGTGTCATTCTCGATTTGTTGCTTATCTGAGCCAGGAACTTTCATTGACATTTCACAAATATTTTTTCCGTCTGAAGTACTTGATTTATATTTTATACCATGCAATTTTAAATAATGTTTATGCAAGAAGTGTTTTGAAGTTCCAGGCGAATTTATATGTATGTCTTCAATAATTTCTATAGGGACCTGAAAATAAATAAATTATTAAAGTATTTTTATACAAAAATTTAAATGATAATTTCAATGTGATCAAATATAATTTGATACTGAATACTCACTACACTTGAATTATCTTTTGGCAATAAGATTTCAGTAAGTCCATCTTTACCTAAAGCTATACATATTGTATGAATATAAATGTCAATATTTATTTTTTTAAACCATAAAATATAAAAATTACTTTTGTTGGAGAATATATGGATAATGGAGACTGGATTTATGCTGGATATTTTCGATTCTGCTGTAGAGTTTGAAGTTGATGGAATTAAATCAATAGCCACTCTACTACAATTAATTAACTTGTTAATATAAAGTATAGATCACACTAGTTTTGCAATATTATACAATGTAATAAGAAATTATTAAATAGCTGAACATAAGTAATATATAGAATTTTAACTTACATCGATTTATTATCTAAATTTTCGTTTGAAATATTATCATCTTTAAGTATAAAACCACCACTCAGTTTGGGATTCCATATCTCTTGTGGCCAACATTGCACCATGTCACCATTTGAGAACATCAAAGATAACTAATCAAAACAATAAAATAGTAATAATAAATAATAAATATAATGAATAGTTTATGTAAAAATGTAATTACTCGGCCATCGGGCTCAGCTCTTAATAATAAAGCCATATTGAATTTCAAGCAACTTGGATCATCACCAACTAACATCATATGTACGACAAGTGTATGGTGATCATAGTAAAATTCAAAATGATGATTTAAATCATAAACACTATGTTGAGATTTTTTCAATAAAGCTGGCCTACAAAAACGGAATTGTTATACATTAGAAATAACTGTTTGTTATATTAATATGACTAATAAGTTTATACGGTGATAGATATCCAGGCGTCTTGTCATTAAACCATTGTACGCAAGCAATGCGTTTTGTAAAATCAACATTCTCCACAACGCCGTAAACAGTAGGTGAGTATTTCTGGTTTTCTATTACAAATTTACCAGGGAAGAACTCCGGAATCATAACACCAACAACTGGATATAAATCAGTGGCAGGTATTAATTCTTTGGTTCCGTCCTATAAACAAAAATGTTTAATATTATTGAAAACTATACTTAATTTAAATTACTAATAATAATAATAAAAACAAATTATTAGATTTCCACGGATAAACCAAGAACAAGACTTGGGCAGTTAAATTACTCTTTTGGCGTTCGGCCATGTTGTAAAACTGCCAATTATCGGTGTTTACCGTTCTCAGGTTTTTACAGTGTCTACCTTAGACATATGCAATAGTGAAAAATCGAGCAGTCCAAATGGTCGAGATATGCTAGATATTAGCTTGAATAGAAGATAGGAAATCGGCAAATATAAAATACATACCTGCCATATAACATTAACCAAATGTCTAGAATTACACACTTCGACTACAACATTAGTACTTTTTTTCATAGACAATCGCACGTTCAACTTCTTTCGCTTAGCAAATAATGATTTCAACATACGATTCCTTTTAATTATAGTCAATGAGTGCTTGCCAGGCTCTTCTAAAATTAATTTTGTTAATATACATTTGGAAGAAAACTATTTAACAATTTTAGAATAAAATTTAGTAACTTAAACAATAACAAAATAGTGTTATCAAATAGAATAATACGCTCATAAAAGTATACTATATAAAATGTACAATTCATTTACTCTTTGTCCATTTGTTAATCTTAGGCATACGAAAGTTTGATTTATATGTAGTCTTGTATACTTTATTCAAGAAATTAGTTACGTCCAAGGGTTCTTTTGATAAAGCTAACGCATCTAAAAAAACATTAAATCTAATTATATTATTAAATATGTGCATAATTTAAATATAAACTAAATTAACATAGTATACAATTATTCAAATTTAAACACAAAAAATGTATATAAATATTAATATCTGTATAAATAGTACTAATACCTTTAAGTGATAACCAAAAATAGTACAATACATTTGAAATGAAAATCAACATTTATAGAGGTAATCTAAATAAATGTAATGTATTTAACAACAATCAAACTAAATTTAGGAAACTTTTAATAGTCTCAATTATAAAATTTAAAAAATATATCTAAAATACAAGGAATTTATGACAAAAAAATATATAACAAAATTAAGATAAAAGTTATTTTGATAGGACAGGTACTATGCATTTTAGGATAGTTACATTTATTTGATACTTCAAATAAAACAAAAATATTCCCAAACGATCTCATGTATACAGTTAAGTCTAAAACATATTTTTTATTTCATAATTTAATACGATTTTTGATTTTTTCAACACATTATTTTGCTAAATGTATTGTTTGACTAGAATAATAAGAATATTCAAATATGTTTAATCTTAAAATGTTAATCAGCCATAATTAAATTAACAATAAAAACAAGCATACTATTGTATAGTATAGCATAGTATTATCAACAAAATTCACATACTTTTTCTATTCTTATTAGATTTAATATTGTGTAATATATTCAAAACAGTGAAACTAAACACTCAAACAATTTTTAACCTATAAGATAAAGGTTTTTTTTTTAAATAATACATTCAGTGTATTTGAAAATGTAAATGTAGAAAATCCACTTTTAGATCATTTGTATACAAATCAAATACATCATTTAAATTTAAAAAATGGATCAAACGTTTTGCAAAACTTGTATTAATCGTCTACATTTTCAAATTAATGGAATTCTTAATCGTCAACAGTTGTTTCATAATTTTTTAAAACTTTATTATGTTTACCTTCTATAGGCTTATCCATCAATAAACCAGGTCTATTACAAAAATCTTCAATAATGCTCTTGCGGTACGATTTAGCAGTCTTAAAACTATCTGTCTCCTTAGTCTCATACCAATAATGGTTGCCCAGTTGAATGAAAACAGGATTAAATAAATCTAAAGAGATTAGACTAAAAACAAAATAATTATTAAAATAATTATATATATATATATATATATCACATAGAACGCAGAGAAATAATTCAATATTTCTAAAGTTTTTTGTTTTAAAAAGATTTTTTTTTTTTTGGTACTTTGAAAAATGGGAAAAATTATTAAAATACCCGTTTTCCATTAAAAACAGAGAAATAATTCAATATTTTCGATTGAATGTTAATTCGTTAATTTGACGTTTATATCTTACTGATGTGTTAAAAACGGTTTATAGTTTCGAAAAGAACTTATTCTGATATCTAATAAAATATACTACTAAAACAAATATTAAGTAGTACAATTGAGTATTTATTAACACAAAACAACTTTATGTATCAATGAGGTAACAGAAAACATATTTTTATTTTTTTTGTAAATAATTACATTTAGATAACATTATTAGTAAGGTATTATACGTATATTAATAAGCACAAACAATTATTTATTGAATTTACCTATAATTTTGTACATAAAAGAGGTTTTATTTTTCTCATGTATAAAGAATTTGGTCATTAAAGATAATTGTAATAGGATTAAATTAAATTTTTTAATTTGAATATTTACCGTGACAAATCTTTTCCAGTAATTGTTGGGTTTGGGAAGCAATCATCCAATTGTCTAGCTTCAATTGATGTTTGAAATTTCCATTTGATGTTCACAGATGCTACTACAACTTTCTTTACACATATTTCGAAAAACTAAAAAATTCAATCCAGGGTAAAATTAATTATCAACCAACGGTATCAAATTTCCACAATTACAAACAATTTTACCTCATGTATACGTTGTTTCTTCAAATATAATCTCAGTTTAAGTTTCGATAATTCATTTGAATGTACAAATTGTAGAGATGATAGTTTCTGAACAGAAGTTAACATTCTTATCCCAGGATAAAACAAAGTCTCATTTAAACCAAAAAGCTACAAATTTAAATTTAAATTAGTTTCGGTTAAGCAATAACACGAAAAATGTACAATGTTTAATATATAAGATAATTAACAATATGAAATAATTAAAAAATATTTTTCCTTACATCATTAAATTTTATAACACTGAAATGTCTTTTGTTTGGATTATGTAATACAAATTGAAATCCATCGCGTGTAACAAATGTGACATTATATGTACAATGCAAAACTTTTCCAACCCAGATGGAATCATAAAGTACAATAGAATGGTCAACAAATTTCTATAATCAAACGCATTAATTTAAGAAAATTAATTATAATTAATATGTAATCCTTAATATTAAAATTATACTTTTTAATTTTTATCAATACATCTGATGACAAATATCAATTGGACAATACAACTAACATTTTATATCACATTATTTATTATTGAAATCAAAAGACAACCTTCCATTTCATTCGATTCTTGCATCTTTATGCATACCAGCAACACCTCAAATCCTTCTGCATCACATCACACCACCTCTTGTTTAGAATTCTTATTTCTCTCAAACCTCTACCACCATTTCCTTTATCACTCTCACCGTTTCTGTCTTTTCTCCTCCTAAAACACACCTTAACTTATATATAATATATAAACTTATATAAACTATATAACTTATATAAAATAAACTTAATTTATTATTGTATATTTGCTTTTTTTTTTTTTACTGTATTAGCAGCTAATAAATTTTATTATTTTATTTTATTATTTATTTCAAATATTTACATACAATACTAAAATAAAGTGTATACAATAAGCATATGTATCATATAATTTTAAAATATACTAAGATTTGACATGCATGAATAAGCAATCACTCAATGGCAACAATTGTTAGTAAATATTATACATATATATTTATATACACAGTGGCGGATTTACGGGGGGGGTCTAGGGGTATTGGACCCCTCCCCAGACACTGTAGTGATTCATATTTCAGTACCAAAAATACTACAACAATATTTTTTTTATATTAATTTGATGTACTATTTTTTTTTTGGACCCCCCCCCCCCCAGAAATTTTTGAAAATCCGCTATTGTATATATATAATTTTTATTGTGTTTTAATAATAATAATAATGGTTGTACATGCATTGATTAGTTAAATGTAAAGACATTAAAGACTGAATTTGGAAGTGAATAAAAATGAGTTATTAAATATATTTTCTAGATAAGGTAATTTAATTGTAATTTAATACCAACAATCAAAAGTTGAATTATAAAAAAACAGATTTAAGACTTTAATGAAAACATATACATGCATATTTACATATTATAGTTTTATAAATATAAATGGATTTCTATAAGTGTAATTAATATTATACAGATATATTTATTCAAACAACTTGGATAATTTTAATTGCAATTAAACACTGATAACTATTTTTTTCAATTGTATTATGTGTATAACAATTATCTTTTTGTGACTAGTGTACAGTATGATACCAAGATGAATGCTTTTAAAAATGATTAATTAGTAAGAAAATTTACATTTAGTATACTGAATACACTTGGGTTAATGAGAATTTTTTTCAGATGGATCTTTAAAAAATTACCATGAATATCTATTAACTAATAATTATGACTAAGTATATATACACATATTTTTTTTACTTAATTATACTAAAAGAATAGAGAAATTAATTTTAATTTTTTTTTTGTATATTTTACTTAGACTGGATTCGATAACTTTTTAAATATATATACAGAATTAAAAA
The DNA here is from genome assembly GCA_019022885.1 of Schlechtendalia chinensis. NCBI lineage: Eukaryota > Metazoa > Arthropoda > Insecta > Hemiptera > Aphididae > Schlechtendalia > Schlechtendalia chinensis. The sequence continues at coordinate 1,095,954 of CM032345.1, read as the reverse complement.
TATAAACGTTGACAGTTAATAACCCCAGACATCATTGTGAATTTTCATATTAAGTTTATCATCAAGTGTGTGTTGTTGTTAATAGCTAATGCTAATTAATTAAATAGGTTAAACTAGTTTTATAAAAAAAATTGTTATCACTTACGTACTATTATTAAACAACGAATGTCTATATACATACCCTTATGTTAGTCAAATTTGAACTATCCACATCTTCTAGAATCTTATTAGTATTAAAAATTTTTATTGCAGCTTGCTTTTCAACACTATCGACATATCCAAACTGACGTTTGGAATCTAAATCCGTTTTAAATACTTTATTTCCAGCAACAAATGACCGATCCAATAACACAATCTAGAAAATTACAATAATGTTATATACAAATTTTTTTACACATCATTTGTAACATTCTGATTAAACCGAATAATAAAAACATCAATATAAAAACGTTTGGCGTTTTGCAGACAACCAGTTGATGTAATAATGACATCTAAACTTATCGTTTTGTAAAAAAAAGCAACATAATTTCCACATAACATACATTGCGCATTAAATAATTGGAACAAGAGAATAACAGACATAACATAGAATAACCGATGACATTAAAACATGAAAATGTACCCGAGTACTCCAAAATATCGAGAAAAAAACAATAAACCTTGCCGGCTCCTAGGATCGCATCGAATAAGAACGGTGCACATATTCGATACGCTCCAGGTAGATCTAAATACCATTACACATACACATAATATATATATATATATATATGTTAAGTACTATCGTTTTTAATGTTACTGTACTCAGTCGCGTTTCTTGGCTAATGAACGACTGGGCTGTTAATATTCAAATCGTAGGTAGGTTGAACCGGTGTGCCGGCGCTTATTCGTACATCGATACATGTGGTTTTTCAGAACCATACGAAAACAACGAAAAACACATACCTGTTGCTCGCACATGGTCTGTTGTTGGCCATCCGGATACCATCTGACAATGATGTGATACTTATCGCGATCAAACGACCCGAAGCTTGTCATGGTGTTTCCAATTACGACCAATCCGAGCTTGAGCAGACCGTAGTCGGTAGTGTGGGCCACGAGGTCGTTGCTGAAAAACCGTTTCGTATTCGTTGCCATCGTTCGTTCGTTCGTCGGTCGGTCGGCGGAAAACGCGAACGTTCACGACAACGGCGTACGTCAAATCCAAAAAACTTCTACGGCTCCAAACGCGAACGTTCACGACAACGGCGTACGTCAAATCCAAAAAACTTCTACGGCTCCAAACGCGTATAACACGTAATTCGGCGTCGAACGTCCAGCAGCCACCGCAACGCATAAACAAAAGCACCGCACACACGAACACCGCACACATACACACGCACCGCACACGCACACGCGCCCGCACCGCACCGCACACACACACACGCACCACACACACGCACCACACACACGCACCGCACACACGCTCCGCACCAAACACACACGCTCCGCACATACGCACGCACCGCACACGCACGCACGCACGTACACAAACACACGGCGGCGCGCGCGCATGGAAACAACAACGGAACATAACCTCACAAAATCTCAAGTGAGGTTATGTCGGTAAGTCCGAAGACGCCGCGCGTCGCCACCAGTTCCTTTGTCAATCGGTGTTTTGGCGGCGATCCGTGTCGAATTTTTTCCGACGTTCGACACCGACATCAACTCGACCACCCGCCGCCACGTTAAACCGGTTTTCCGATCGTACGGTTCGTGAACGCACACGGACATTATCGTAACAAAATCGTATTATTATTTTGCCGCCGTCGTCATGTGCAAATCGCCACCGCCGTCACCGTCGCCGGAACGGCATAATAATTGTTCACACCCAGCAACGCACCCAGGATTTTTTCCAAGTCGTTGACTAACACTTTGCGGCACGGATTTTTTATATTTATTTAGCCCTGTGTTGCACAGAACATTGAATATAATTGTATTTACTTCACCTCATTACATAATTTGTTGTAAATGGTCGACACGTATATAATTCATAGTTTTACGAAAAATACGTTTAAAGACTTACCAGTTTCAGGAAATAATGGTGTTTTATATCAAATGTGCAAATAAGTGTATAATATTGTTGAAATTGTCAACTTGCTTTATTTTTTAATTAGTAAATTAATTTCGTTTTACTTGTTGAGACGTTGAGTTAACACGCGAAGGAGTTTTTGACATACGTGCTAAATCACCCCGTTGGATGGATATTATAACACAATAATCATTAATAAAACTTTCAAATACGGATGGATATTATTTACTCGTATTGTTGTATTTTTTCAAAAACCCCCCAAATTTTTTTTCTGCGTTCGCCCCTGTCTGAATTATTGAATGTAACGTAATTACCGGACAGTACCCGATAAAATGATAAAATGATGGTAAATAACCAGGAGGACGACGCAGAAAAAAGTTTTGGTCGGTGTTTTTGAAAATCGGTTATTGAAAATTAGAACTTTCTTTTTTTAATAAACATACGAAGTTTGTTTATTTGTTAGTATTAAATTTTTATTTTGCTTTGGCCGGTGTTCCACAAAACACAATGTAATATTATACCTGTCTATTAATGTATAATATAACGTTAAAATTGAATAAGTAAATAACCATACAAAAAAAAAAAACAAACATTTTCGGTGGTGTTTGAACACTCAAAACACCATCCTGAGTACGTGCCTGAAAATGACGTTTTCACGTTTCCGTGATATTTAAAAAATTTGCACGCTTCCCCTGAAATGTGGTCGCGTCTCCCAACTTCCTCCCCCCCCCCTCCGACAGGTTGAGAACCATTTTTCAATATATCGTTTCCAACGATACAACTGTTTAACACAAGTTCTATCGTTCACACGAGTAATCCAATTTGAAATATATTGCGCAACAAAACTGCACACTAGCGAAGCCGGGTAATGCAGCCAGTGGCGCCGAGTTCGTTTTCTAACGGTCTGGTCAAATTACAATACCTACGTCACCCACCACCCAATTCAATTCAGGGTTAGGAAAAAAATCGGAGAGAAAAAAAAAAGTCATTTGTGTACAATTTTCCGTCAATGAGAACCATTTCGAAAAAGGGAAGTGAGCAAAAAGATATGTATTAAACTTGTTTTTAAAAAAAATTATATATAAAAATTATATGAAATTATATATATATCACCACCACCACTCCTAAAATATGGTCTGGTTACGACTACACCTGAACCCCGTATTCGGAGCTACTGAGTACAGCTATATCATATATAACTGTTTATTAACTATTTATTTGTTTATGATACCTAGTTATAAAAAAAGCATTGCTAGGTCAACTAGTAATATATAGGATTTAAAATTAATACAATTACATATCTATTTTACAGTGTCTTTTGAATTTGTATTTGAAATATTATATTTTTCTGACTTTTTTACGTACTCCTGTAGCTCTGGTTTTCCTATGTTATACGTATGAAATTCCGAACAAATCATTTTGAAATTAAATTTGCATTGTACGATACTTTGTACAGTTTTTAAAACTACAGTTTTAAAAGACGATTGCGTTCTTTGGTCCACTGGAACTCTATCAATGAAAATATCCTTTAAACATTAGCGGTATGACCAGAAATAGCATACAAGTACTGGCACATTCAAATTAAATTACGTTTTGTTTCCAGTATATCAGTTTCTTAAAAGAAATATAACCATTTATCTTGCAAGTTTTTTTTTGTCCAATCTTGACGTCCGTCTTGACATTAAGTATTTTTTAATAAAAATCACTTAAAACATAATTACCTAACTACTTAACTGGGGCTTTTTGGAGGGTCTAATGAGACGACTGGGGACCGAAGTTCCAAACCAGTGACATGTCCCGGTGTACCGGAACGTATGAAAATAATAGCACGCCTTCACGTACTATTCCAACAAACCGATCGAGCTTGGAAATGGCTAAAAGTTCTAGCAATCCATAAGGGTCGATGATTTTATTAATCGTCACGGTGAACATCACGTACGCGCAAGTGCGAATTTATGATTATTATTTTTTTTTATTTAAGTATACTTACAAGACCCAGGACATCCATCAGAAAAATCCTTCTCATTTTTCAAGTTAACACTCCTATTAACTTAAAAAATTATAATTCAAGTTGATAATGTCACTGTTAACGTTTAACAGTGAACACGATGACTATTAAAAACACGTAAAAACGAGGACAATACAATGGTTTGATTATTATCGTTATAAAATTATCTTGAGTGTTTGCTTAAAGCTGTGTCCGCGCCTAACGGAAAACATTGACGTACGTTTCCCCAACCCCACCCATTTCGATTTTCAAATTTTTTTTTTATGCCAACATTTAGAACGTAATTTGTATGAATTTGTATGCCCATTCCCGGACATACAATTTGTACGGCACCTTGAAAAAAAAATGATTTTAGTATGAGTTGGGCTGGAGAAACGTTTCTTTTTTATGGTTTTATACATTTTTCAATAGCCATAAAATCGAGTAAAGTCAATGCTTCGTAAATTAATCCGACCAATGCATAGATTAACATCTCTTTGATCATTGTTCTGAAGTTTATCTCACCAAAATTATTCTAAGAGGTATACTGAAGGAAGTACGGATACATGTTTTTTTTACAAAATTGAAAAAAAATTGTCGGTCATATGCTGCTCCTATCAGTAAAAATAATAATTAAAGTAACGGCACGAACCCCACCACTATGGCATTATGTATAAGTCGCCTCTTCCGGACTGTTTCGCGCCCCCGATGCGGTTCCAACCACTGTGACCGCTGTCGTTCGTATACGCGCGCGCGCGCGTGTGTTTTTCACTATTTTCCCCGTCAAAACGAAATCCGTGAGCAAATGGCGAACAGATCTCGTCGGCGCGTTGGTCCAGAACTTATTTACGGGGGGGGGGGCATCTTAATCAAAACAACTTTAATCCTCATTTTGTCGCATCGAGTAATGAAATATTTTCCAAAACGTTTTCTTGGAAATCGTTTGCGATGCACCGAAATAAAACAATAAAGTCTGTCTTTATATCTTTATCAAATGTCGAATCGCGTTGCGTTCGCGGCTGCTATCAGAACAATTTATTGTCCTCTACGGAGACGTTCGAGATATTTAAGAGCCATTCTGTACGTATATTATATTCCCATATTTTTTTTTGATTTTACCCATCAATTTTTATGGTTCACGTATCGTTCAATAATTAAACTGCCAATACATATATGAAAACAATTATATGTACTTTGATAAAAAGAGGTATTTATCTTTATTGGTTATCAAAAACGTTAAAACCGAAAAATCCCATAGCTACAACTTCATATTAAATTGTCTTTCTATGGTATCATAGATAAGAGTTTGAATTATAAAACGATACTAGTAAAAAAATTTAACAAGAGTCTACGGGGGGGGGGGGCTCTTGCCCCTTGCCGGTTTAAATTATAAAATATTGTACCGTTTAAACGCTAAGCGTATGGAAATGATATGTAAAAAACCGTCGACGAGGAGTGATGATGGCGTTTTTAACCGCCTCTCGTGTACACGCGCACACGCATAAGCACACAACAGTCGGACGGCGCGGCGTCGAAGCGAACAGAACGCGCGCGCGCGCTCCGGTCGGTCGGACGGACGGACGGGACGCCGACGGGACACCGCCGGGATCGCCGGGATCGCCGGTCTATCGATCCGCACGACGGCCCTCTGTGTTCCGGTGTTCCGGTCTTCGTCCGTGGAGAACGGAATCGCGTCCGACCGGCTCCGGTCGTGCGCGCGTCCCGAGTCCGTTTTCGACGCCGGGGGGGGCGGAGGCGGCGGGAGGACGGGACGGTTCCAGCCGGCGTGCTGCGCGACGACCGCCGCCGTTCCGCAATTGTCGCGGGCCCGGATCGCGGGTCACGGGGCAGCCGACGATCACCGACGTCGAGGAGTTTGTACGACGGCCGGACCCGACTGTCGTCCGCCCTGGACCCGGGATCGCGACTCCCGTCCGAATCACACGGTATTGTTTTTGTTTTCCTTAACCGAGATATATTATATATAAAAAAATACCTCGTCCCGGACGGTGTGTGTGGTCGGCGCGGTGAAAACCGAAATCGTCTACCTCCCCGCTGGTCCGGTGAGAAATCGTCGATTTCGTGTTTGGGGGTGAAAAAAAAAATATTCTAAGTACCGAATCTCACGTGACCGGAAATATGCGTGCCGACCACTCCGGATAAACGACAAACCCAATAAATAATATTACCTAACCCCCGGTGCTCGAAACGGATAAAAATTAATAATTCGTCATAAATAATTAAAGGTTTTTTTTTTTTTTTTTACGAGTAAACCAGTGATACAGTTATATTTATTACGTTTGTTAATTCGATAAACCGAATAAAACACCGTTTGCATGCGTGTCATCATTTATTAAATATTAATTTTAAATTTGAATCATTTCGATTTCTGTTCACGATGAATTAAATACATATTTCGAGTGGGGGGGAAAAAATAAAATTATGCAATTAAGAGTTTATAATGTGTTCTATAGGGCTTCGTATTCAACTCGTAGTTTATATTATCATACGCCTACCTGCCGAAACAAATCACAGAGTAAATAAGTGTCGGCATGGTCAACTTTTACAATCAAAATTATCAGATACAGACAGTCGATATACAGAGTTTATCGGGTTGTATAAAAAAAAAAAAACCAATACGTTTTTACGATATCGTGCGGCCGTTTTCGTCTTTGACGAGGCAATCCCTATAGGAGCGTTACCTATTCTAACGAGTCTAACGATTAGGCATTTTATGATTGGCATTCGCGTTTTGGTGGTGTCAACGAGTGAGTGTGTGAGTTGTAGGTTCCATGAAATATTTAATTTGATTATCTGTCGCGCCCGGGCGTGTCAAACGTTGATCATTAGAAAATAACGTTGAATTACGTTACGGAAATTTTTGATTTTCTATAAAAATGATTATCAATCGTTTTGATCACCTCGATTGTGATACTGTCGGAAACGTACGACCGAGTGGCGATTTTCTATATTTTTTTCATTATTTTACTTAATATTCATTAAATCCAAAATCAACCCGAAATTTAGGATGATTTATAAAATATGTACGTGATTTTGAATTGCTTTACATGAAACCAATGAACATTTATTATTATTCACATATCAACTATGAACGTTGAAAATATTTATTATGCGTTATTGAATATTATCCACTTGATGTACAATACGTTCATTCCATTACGGGGATCGTATTCAATCGTTGTTTAATCATTGCGATTTATGACAATAAACACGTGAATCACATTGGACTGTGTATTGTTTAATCATTATATCTTTTATTCTAACTGTTGTGTGTTATACACGTTTAGAACGTTTTGTTAAAATGAGTTACGGGTTCGATTCCAAAGTTCTTCAAACCGAAAAATACCGTCACCGTACCAACGACTTCAGATTCTTTATTATTAAACGTGTGTAGAGACGTTCAGGTTACGCGCGAAGAAGTTATTGATATAACGGCTGAATCACCACGAACAATGGACGATTTAATGCAACGATCATTAATAAAACTTTCGAATTCGGATGGATGTTATTCACTCGTATCGACATTCTTTTCAAAACCCCACCACCAAATTTTGTTTCTGCGTTCGCCCCTGATATTGTCGACTGCCACGAAACTCGGGAGACTGTCGTGTTCCGACCCGTTATTGTGTTGTGAAAACGTCAACGCCATATAATGTGCACGCTGTCCACGTTCACGTTCAAACACGTCAACACGACCGCGGTTTCCCTCGGGATTTAAACAGAATCTCAGCACTCACCGTCGAGTCGCACGCTTTTGCGACGACCCTAAAACACGACTTCCGAGTCGCGAGATCATATTTTTTCTAAGTGACCTATACACACACACACGCGCGCGCGTGCATGTCAGTTGAAATTTAAGAACCAGTGGGTTGCGGATATCGTCGTCCGACACGTACGATTTACAATTTGCTGAATACAATTTGCCAATCGCGGACGCAATAAACGAACCGTCCGACGGCGGCCGCGCAATAGTATTCGTGCGAAAGCACTCGTCTATACATTGCCGTGACGTATACGTCCATCTTCCACGGCGGGCCGTCGTCACGGTTACCGTGCGACGTTATCGATTCGTTAGAATGGTTTCGTCGAAAACAACCCTTTGGTACCTGTTGCCAGGGCGACGGGACGTTTTGCGAATCCGTCAAGACGCGTGGTCGCGCAAACACGGCGCTCGAACTGGCACACGGGATGAAAGAAATGTGCGCTCCCCGAGGAATCAAATGACCTGACGACTCTCGTGGGAGGGGAGGGGTGGCGTTCTCGGCGTCCCGTTAAGAAAAACAAATAAACGTTTAAAAAACACCATTTTTAAAAACACACAGGGGGGAGCGCTCAGTGTCGCCGAACTAAATTTAAATTGGAGGGGCAAAATTAACTTTGGAGTGCCCGTCATCCAGTAGTTGAATCGGGAAAACAATAGTAGGGGTACTCTGAAGACTTACAAAATAGTCGCGTTCTCAATACATCTTTATGAACGGCGTGGATACTCGAAAAGTTCATCACTTCCGTCCGTCACGTTCACCAGTAATTCGAGCGTGGAAAATAAGACAATGACTAATAACTAACAACGTGTGCGGTGTATCCACTTTGATCAAAGAATGATATAAAATTCAAGTATAGGTGATTTAAATGACGATAGTCGCGTTGTGGACTGACAAATAGCGAGAAAACCATCTGCTGGCATATTAATGGTGACTGACGGTTATATTAAATATATTATTTCGTCAATATAATAATATTACTTTATCAGTCTTAGGCTGTGGAAAAGCGTATACCGTCCTCCGCGTTCATCTTAAAAAAAAAAAAATAGTAGAGGTACGCCTCAAATATTTGAAAAAAATAAAAAGGGTACTCAGTCACGCCCTCCCCCCCCCAATTCAACCACTGCCACTACTCACAATCTATCATAGACATTAATTTGTAATATATACAAATAATACAACGAGGTACACATTTAATTAAATGTTATTCACTTTATTAGTATTGATTACTGTATTATGTTAGTTGGATATTAACGTTTAATTGAAATTTAAGAAAATTTGACTTAATGAAACATTTTATAATTTAAATTTTCTTGTATTTAGACCATCAAAATGTATACATTTAACTCATTATCACTCATGAAAACCGACCCGTTCAACACTTCTTGTTATACCTACCTACCTAAATACCACCGTTGTTACAACTTGTAATACATTATAACTGCTAAACTAGTTGTGTTGGTGGATTGGTCATAGCTACACGATATAAATTATAATATTAATTTATAGAAACTTACCAACAAAAATTACAAAGTTATTATTAATATTGCTTTAAGTTAATACCAACCACCACCCATCTTAAAATAGGGTGGGCGGCTGCCTCTCTTTGAGTGTAGGTTTGGCACCACTGAGGGGACGTATTAATTGACAATTCGCCTGGTAGTTTCCTTTACATACAGTTTCGTTAATCCGAACAGGATTGACACCAGCGGCTTCATTTGAGTTTTTGAAAGGAGGAGAGGTTAGTTAAACGTTTTAACCGGCCAATTTAACGAAATTTAAATAATAATAGAAATTAATTAGTTGTTCAGCTAAAATCATTATCATTAATAAACTAGTAAGTATTACCTGAGATTCAAGATCTGAAGGTAGCTCTTCTCATCACACAACATTCTCATTAAACATTATGATATTTATATATTCATAAGTTATATCAAAAATCTATAACTGAATATCTATAACGAATGATATAATCAAAAATAAATATGCATTAAGCAAAATAATAAAAAGCTTCTTTGAGGGGAGCAAATGCCCCGGTTGCTCCCTCCCATCCCTAAAGTACGCCACCGGTACTGCGTCGCCGACCGTTTCACACCGCGTGTCTTATCATATTGATTTCTCGGTGTAAATTGGTGCACGACATAGACATGTCCAGACTTCCATGGCCGGGGAGGCAAATCGTAAAATTTTAGTTTTTACATACGACTAACTATACACCTAGTGTTTAGTACCTGCCTTATATTTGTGACTTTTTTCTCACAGTATTACAATATTAACATCTGTAATTTTTTATGTGAATATGCGAACACATACAATTTACAAAAACCATAAAAAAATGTCGAGTAGAATAAAACGTTGATACATAAATCAAATCATTTATGTTATTTGAAACTGAAATAATGTACCTACCCATTAAACATTGAATCTGAAACTGAAACAATTAAAAAATTAAATAATGTACAAGTGTAAAAAAACAAATTATAAAATCAAGTCACTAAAAAGTTATTTTTACAATTCCATACGCCTATCTACTGGTTTAGTATTTTAAAAGTTTCAATTACATCATCAATATTAGTAATATAAGACTGCAAATACACACTTACTTTTAAAACTAAAGTTATAATAGGATTTAACATAAGCATTGCAAATATAAACTCAAACGTTTTCATTTGATGTAATATGCCAATTGTTCTTATTTTTACGTCAACCTGCTTTGTTTTATCAGAAATTTCATTAATAACAATTAATAATGCGTTGTAATTTTCTTTAATAGTACGAAGTGTGAAACACGGTAGACCTATCGTGCGGTCTGATACTGACTTTAAGATTTTATGTTTAATGTGTATAATATTAGCAATTTTTTCAAAAATACTGTGCCTATTACAACTGACTTCAGTGAAAGAGTAACTGAAAATTATCAGAACATATCCCTCCGCCAAGTCGTTGGGGAGGCAGCTGCCTACCCTATCTGCCCCGTAGACACGCTCGTGGTGCACGAAAAATTGCCCCCGCGCGAGCACGTGACGTTGAAATCGCAGGACAAGTTAAAATTTAATTTAATTTATACACTTTAATCGCAAGGTTTTAATAAAGCCACATGCACTCCGAACGACGACCCCTTTCCACGAATCCCGTTCGGATTAACAAGACCCCTCCCCACTGGTATATATTGACGGGCACATCTTATTTATCTGTCGCCAACTGTAAGCGTGCGAAACGACGTACGGCCGATTTTCACGTGATCTTATTATCTAGACTAAAATCAAGACCATAATTTTAATCGTGTTCAAAATGAAAATGCGTTCCTGTGTGTCGTTTTTGTTATTTATTTTGTTTTGTTTTTTTGTTTTTTTACAGTTTATCGTTACACTGCACGTGTAAAAACCGCGGCCGCAATACACTTGCGACATTTGCTCCGATGGACGGGAAAAAAGTAAAAAAGCGAAAAAAGATCAAGACGAGTCATACGGAAATCACCAAAACCAAATTAATTCTCATAATCTATGCGTTCGTCGGTTTTTACCTAGCGTTTTATATGTATTTGTCGTTGAACGCGTTCTTTATTAATAACTTCCACGTGGGCAATATTCCCAAGATTTTTTGCGTCCCTTCGGTTTGAATAACGGACCACCATCCACGTGAAGTGCGAATACCTTATTATTCTATTTCGTCGTTGTTTCGTGTTTTGATTATTATTAAATGCACGATTTCGTGTAATATGAAAACCGCTACTTTATTTTGTCGATTGGTGTATTTTGAAATATATTTGAATTTTTTACACGTTTAATTAAATTTAATATTTTAGACGTTTGTACGGGTTAGGTACTTTATCGACGTGAACCGATACAAGTACTTCAACACTATACAGCACCAGAACACGTCCATTAATGCTGGGCTCCCTAGTCAATGAAAAATCCTTTTCCGCTCAAAAATGCTCGATAGAAACATTACTTATTATTGATTCAAACGAGTCAATTCGATTAAGTTTTCTTACGTGTACTATTTGTTTCGAATACTCGCGGGAAACAATTCAAGGGGAAAATGGTTTCTTTTATCCACACCCAGATATAACAATTAATTAAACTTTTAATTAAAGTAGTCACGACATTTGGAACGTTGCAGTAATCGCATTCATTTCTTCGACGTCTTCTTAAGTAGTCGCAAACCGCATTACTGACGCACAGGAATATTGTCATATACCTAGGAGGAGTCTGTGGACAGTAGAAATTCATTACGCAACCCATTAGCTCTTGTTCCATAAACGAATTGTTTTTCTATGTTGCACCATGTACCATGCACAATACAGTTTTGCTATTTTCTCTCGACATTCAAACACCGTACGAACTACCGTACCGCCGAACATCGATCTTTATACACACAATTCATTCAATAACATTTGTCGACCCGATTTCTTTCCTTCGCGCGCAGTTACATAGTTACACAAATCACGTGTGTACATGCACACATAGGTGTGGTGTTTTTAAATAGATAGGTATCTGTATTTAAACGTCCGAAAGCAAATCAACTGACGAATCGTTTTCTACGGTATTTAAACGGTATCATATCGTACGGTTTTAACTGGATGTTTGGGAAGAATAATAATTATTGTTGGTCGTATGAGTTTCTGCGCGTGAATAATAACCTGTGTCGGCAACCGGTATTAACGATTTTCCACGTACTCGCGAAATCGTTTCGGTGCTTTAAAACACGAGGGCGCTAAAACTGTTGCACCCCTGAATGCTAAGACATATAGTGCAATGTTTACGCTTTAGACAGGTCCCCGGCAATTTTAACGAACTGCAGCACCCGTGTCGGTTGATTTAATTACTGTTATATCGGGTGTTTTCAAAACTTCTAAGACTACTCAACCGGGAATGAAAACGTTGTAAAAAATGTATCATTAATGACCTCGTTGGAAATCGTTTCTTACCTATACAATAAATAGTTTCTATATCTTTTGTTCTGTGGAAATAACATATTTTAATTTTGGCCCGTTATTTTAATTTTATAGTTTATTTGGTTAACATTATTGTTCATATAAAGTCATACGTATATATATATTTATTATCTTATTTGGATTTGTCGATTGTTTAATATTGTATACGATTATATAATTACGATGTATTCTTCATGTTGTGTGTGTCTTTTTTTTATTATTGTACCTAACGCACAGACAATTATTTGCTTTGAATTTATTATACACGCGTGTGTCTCGTACGCTAATATATTTTAATGTTGTATGTATAGTGTGTGCTAGTTGCTATTAAATGTATTTGTTTTACACGGATATGGTTATTGTACATCATTCGATTATAATTCACGTTTTACGAACCAGACGTTCGTCTAGTAAAAAAACCGCGAAAAATAATCTAACCGGTATCGAGTGACGCGGTGTATACACGCATAGTGAACCTTTCGGGCTGCCCAGCGGTTCGTAAACATATATATATATATTTTTTTTTCGTCGGTTTTCGAATGATCCACAATTTTAAACTACATCACGCTACGTATTTGCACGTGAAAATATTGTTCTCGGTAAAATCGTTTAGGTTTAAGCGTTCGTTCTCGTCCAAATTATAATTTCCACCGTCTACGCGGCGTCATTGCGATCTGTGTTTACGTAGTTGGTCGAAGTGGTTGAAAATAAGTGGATGGAGAGACACCTGCCAATTTTATTCTGAAGTCGTGATATTATTTGTACTCGAGTTCGATTTAGTTAACCGATTTGACAATGACCGTGTTTACCAATACTGTAACTTTAAGTCGATAAAACCGTACAGATAGCAAAAATTTATCGTATTATGCACGATACGCTAAAATTTAGTGACTAAATAACCGTTAATATCCTCGTAAATAAATCGCTAATAACAACAGTCTATTTAACATCTTGGTAAATTAAATACTAATAAAAATAACCTTAACAAACGCACTAAAAATAATGAAAGAAAAAATACGAATTTTCGGAATTATTCGTAAGTGATAAGTCGCGTAACGTTGTGAATTGTATATTTATTTATTACTGTATTGGTATTTACATTTTCTTATTAACATGAAACTACAGGAAATTACGGTTGGGTTTATTAGATTTACGCGTCAAGTGGTCCAATTCGAATGAGATAAAAATATTTGTTTCGTATAAAAAGAAAAATTAATAAAAACATAAATAAATAAACATAGATCATTGTATTCTTGTGAAACTAATTAAAAAAATCATCGTAAGAAAAATACAATTTTCGTGAAAAACACTCAATATAAATTTATCATATCTTTGTATATACGTAATTATAAGGGGGGAGGGGTGTATTATTTTTGACAAATTAAGTAGAGGGATGAAAAATGTAAATTATAATAAGTGAAGAGTCTTCCCCTCTCCCCCACCCCACTTCGACCGATGTGTATACGTATTTGTGATTTATGACCGACCGAGCCGATCCGCGAGCGTTGTCGAATTATTAATATGCAATTTCACTCCGGTCCGAGACTTTGAATTGCGTTTCACACGTATTATTATTATTATTATGTACAATCGTTATGTTCGCATTATTATTTCTCTTCGTGTTTATATGGGGGAAAAAAAAACAATAAATAAAATATTTACCAAGTACGGTCAGTTCGTTGTTTATTCTATTCTATTTTTTTTTTTTTACCACGTTGGCTTCACCACGCGGACTACGTATATTACATGACGTAACGTACGTATGTTTATAAAAATATGCATTCGTACACGGTACGAAAAACCGCGTTTAGTATTCATTAAATACGATTCGCCGCACCGGTAGGGAAGTTCGAACTCGACAATCGGAGCGTTTGTGCTGTACGACAATGTGTTCACGGGCAAATCGTACGATAACGGTGATAACAATCAGCAGTGTTCTCCGGTAAATCGAAGTCCGCGGAGGGAGGGGTGCAGGGGAAATAAAAAATTCGACTTGCTAAAAACCGGCGAGATATCAAAAATCATAAACCCCCCCTCACCATACATATACGCTTTGTTATTATCATTCATGATACATTGTATTTTTAAATATCTTACACAGCGTTTTATTCAAATAGTCGGTGCAAGGTCAAAATCGTTTTCGGTTCGTTCAAATGCAATTGTTATCGATTACGTTCTACGCGATGCTTCTAATGCGAGTCTCGCTACTTTGCTCGTCATGGGTGGGTTCTATTTGTGGGCGGATACTCGTTGTGACTTCCTCGTCGTAATGTTCATTACCACGTCGACGTACTTTCGTCTGAAAAACGTGTACTTCGTCAGGATTTCCATTCGTCGTCGTTGTCGTCCCATCCGAACGTGCGTATTCATAACGATTGTTTTCGGTCTTTTGTTCTAAAATTCCGATTTCGCAAAACAGTTTTTTACGTGTGAAAATTTAAGTTTTTTTAAAACGACGTCTTTATTTATTTATTGTTTTATTATTATTATTATTATTTATTACCATTACAGACATCCGGAATTCCATATACCTTGGCCATTTCTTCCTTTTTCTTTTCGCCTTTTTCAATGATTTCGAAAGTAAATTCGCTTTTTCTGCGAGTGAGATAATGTTGTCGAATTTTTTTGTTTTTCCGGCCGTATTGCATTCAAACACTGTCACACGGTACACGCGATTAAACGAACGGACGGTAAAGTGCTGAAACCGACAGGGACGGATCGGCCATAGAAATAAAAAAAAAAATTTATATATAATAATTATTATCAACTTGGTGTCGCAATGGCTGTAAAACGTAAATGTAGGTACGTTTCGGTTTTACATTCACCCCTTCTGAACGCAATACAGTCACTTCCGTTCGATCCGTCCCCGGGTTCGAGTTGCCGATGGTCGACCGAGCGAATTCATTCGTTTTGAACGATTGTTTTTTCGCGCCGAAACCGACGGCGACCGACGGCGGCGGCGGCGGCGGCGGCGGCGGCGGCAGCGTCGCATCTAATCAAACGGCGCGTTATCACCGTTCTCGTTTTCTTTGTTTGGACGCGTTTCTTTGTTCGCGTTCGCGCTCTTACGGTTTATTTATTTATTTTTGATTTGTTTCCGTCTTCGCGCGGCCCGTTTTGTCCGACGGAATGAAATACGAAAGACCGCCGTGCAAAGGGTATTTCGACCTCCGCGTCGACCGCCTCGACGACCACATGATCGACGTGTACATAACCAGTAAGTGGACACACTCGTTCGACTTTCGGCTCTCGTCTTTCAGTTCCAACCCGCGTGCAATCGCATTACGCCGTTCGAAGTTCGCGTACGCGGTAGGGAAGCCATGAAGTTACCAATGTTGTTTGTGGACGCCGTCCGATCGGTACCGTCGTGCACGTTCTCGGTCGTACGTACGGTTGACCGTTGTCCCGTCTACGAACACCGAATTTTCTTCGACGCGTCCGTCGGGACGAAACGTCACGCTGGTAACTAGGCACTCAATTCCGTTCGGTCGCGTCGCGTGAAACCGTCTTCGAGGAATGTAGACCGAACGTGTGTTTGACCGTTCGCCGTCTAGATTTCATTTCGTTTTACTAAGACCGGGCGGTTGATGACGTTGAGACATTGTGAGTTATTTAGCCAATATCGCGTGTTGGTTAACAAACGTTCGCACAAAATCTTTCTATGACCATTGTCATTCAACCAGAAATAAATGATGTAAAGATTACATAGTTTAAAATCGACAATCTAATTTTGTTTAATACAATGAAATCGCATAATTAATTTGTGTATATATTTATTTATTATTTTACGTATTTTACTGACATTATGAGTAGATTTTTTACTATAGACGCTATAATTACTTATCTATACTATATTTTACTAAAATTACTGTCAATCATTGACTTTCAAATCAAACAACTTATCACATACAAATACATGTATTATTTCAATTCAATTAATATTTAACTTATTATTATTATTATTAGTTCAACCAAATACTTAATGTCATCTGGTGGTTTAAATTCTAGACCAATAAAAATATTTATTATTTTATTTAGTTTCAAAACACGAAAAAAAAATCCTGTTTTTTTTATATTTAAGACTTTTTACGTGTATTTAATTTAATTATTTATATATTTTTAAATTTTTATTTACTACTAATTAAGTTTAATTAATTTTTAAGTGTAGTATTACATACCTACATATAATGTTAAGTTTATATTTCTAATATTATATATACTTTGAATGAATGATTTGAAAGTTGCCAATATTAGTATTAATAATTTCAATTGTATTAAATAGATGTGATTGTGTTTTAGTGAGTTTCTTCAATTATAGAAGACTTTTAATTATCATACCTATAGTTGAAGAAACTCACCAAGCCCCAATTGTGAATTTAATCAAATTAAATGTTTACATTTATCCAATATTCCATCGCCATTGGAACCATTCGATGAAAAACAAGATCATGTGGAACTAAATGTTTTGACTTCAATATTTTATTTGTATTAAATAGATAGATTTCCTCTTGCAGATTTTTTTTATGTGCTCACAATAGACAGAAGTGTTCTATTGTGAGTTTCTTCAATTATAGTAAATATAATTACTACACCTATAATTGAAGAAACTCGCAAGACAACACTTACTTGTAAAGATCAACTGGGGCAAGTATTATTAATTAAATAATTAGAAATATTAAACATTTAATTAAATTTGCATTTTCAGATGGTTATAAGTGTATTGCATTGAACACTACAATAGATGGTTCAGTGTTAGATCTTGAAACTTCTAATAGAAGAAAGAGAAAGAATGGAAGTTCTAATTTAAAACAAGAACCGGACTGGGTACCAAATCCTCCATTTAAAGAAGTATGTATATTTATATATATCATTTATGTATGTATATATATATATATATTTATGTATGTATGTATATATATCATTTAAAGAGGTTATTTGAATTTTCATTTGAATACACAGTTTCAATGGTATTAACTATTGTAGTAGAATTCAAAATTTGATGCAAATATGATTTTTTAATATTATTAGTTTTTTTGTTTCTTGTAATTTTGATTCTAAGTTACGTAATTTGTTTTAATTGTTATATGCAAGTAAATACTATTTCAGACATTTTAGTTTGTAATGTAAAGAGTGCAGATTTTCTATAAAATATTATTTTAAAACTTATCTCTGATATGTTAAAAACTCTAGTGATACTATAGTGATAAACTTGTATTACAAACTGTGTTGTTGAATATTATTATTATTATTATTATTATTTGAATTAAAGTAATATTTTACATTTTATAATAAACAAAACTAATAACATACAATTTTCCATTATATTGAATTCTTATTTTTTTAAATCTATTTCCCAAATAATATTATTTTAACAATTTTACTGCAATATAATAATATGTGTAATAGCAGGTATAAATTACCTTGGTTGTCTGAAAATTATTTATTTATATATATTTATTTTTTTATTTTTTTTAATGAACTTGAATATTTTACAAAAATATTTTGGATTAACATGTTTTTTAATATACTTAAGTATTTCAAGTTTAATAGTATCCAGTTTTATTTATATGCTTTGTATGAACATAAAAACTAAAAGTATATTCTTAAGACAAACATTTTGTATGTTTCATGTGTTCACATTTAATTGTATGATATTTAATAATTAAAATAATTAATATTTCTAGCACGATGAAAATAAAATAACCATACTTACACGGTTAACAATAAAAATATCAAGTATTGGACAACTACGCAGAGCAGTAAGTCAAATTATTCAACACTTTTATGCAAGACAAAATAATTTTGTTATTTTATATTTTAGATGATCTCTCCAAATTACAAACTGTATGATATACATTCAGTGGAGCCATTAACCAGCAATGCTATGCAGGTATAAATAATGAACAATTTAATAACACAAATGAAAATGATAAGAATCGTAGGGGGTTTTCAAAAAAATAAGCATTTGGTTGATTTAACGAATACTTTTTACAGCTCTAACATATTTTAAATAGTACCTACATGATATTTCATATTATTTTTGTCAAATTCATATTAATTTTAATAACTGTTTTTGATGAAATAAATAATTTTAAAGTATCTATTACATTTGTTAATATATTATTATTAGTATTATTTTATTATAATACATATTATAATTAGTTGTGTGGGGTCATATATTATAATATTAGTAAATATTGTAAGACAAAAATTGTATTGAGTATTGAGAATGTAAAGTAGAATACTTTTATTTATATTTATTTTGTTGACATTGTGATCATTCCTTGAAATGTATATAAGAAATATATATACATATATATATCATAAAAATTTCTATGTTGATGTATAAAATTATTGATTAAAATCAAGTTTTGACACGATTATTAGATTTAAAAATGGAAATGTTTAAAATACAATCAATTTTTTTTTATATATATAAATTTATTCATTCATTATAATTAATTTACGGTAATTTAAAATAGTTTATTGTTTTGTGGTTTCATAATACTATTATTTTAGTGTACAACATCATTTCGAATAGAAAAATAATATTTTTATCATTTTTTATAGTGTAATGTATATGATTTTTTTTTTTTTGGACAGCACCCTATATATAATACACATACTATAATAACTAATATATATCATTTTATTAGTACTGGTGATAAATAAAGCTAAACTTTGACTTATCTTTATGCAATGGTTATTTTTATGAACCTATTTTAGATAATTAATATGGAAAAACAATATTCTGTTATTTATTAAAGAATTTTTTCAACTATAAGCTTCAACTTAAGAATTACATTTCCAAACGTAAACCTATTTTATTTATATATATATATATATATGTTTATATTTTTTATATAGGAGGCGGTGTCTGCACAGGGTATTGACATAATTAATTGCAACATAACAGTAAACATAACTGCAAAGGATTACAAAAACGCAGTGGACAAACATACTCATTTTGAATTAGCTTATGTACCAATGTTGTCGGACTCTGTTGCACGTCAAGAGGGTTTAACTATAGGCCATTTACTTCATATCAAAGGAAAATCAAAAGTAAAATATTTTTGAATGTAAAATGTTTGAAATTATTAATAATAATTTTAATCAATTTCAGAATTTGATTGTTTCAAGTGGCGCTGTTAATTGGTCTCAGATACGTAATGTGCATGATGTGATGAATATGTATCCTTTGAACAGTCATATGTTAATAACATAATATAATTTAATTTTTTATATTCTGTTTAAAAAACTAATGTTATACTATTTTTTGTATACTTATATTAGTAGGTCCAAGAGTTGCTAGGATTTATTTATAGAAAAAATTATTTCTTTTATTAATGTATAATTATTGGGATTGAAAGTACATATAATTTACTATCTGTGGGTTTAATAATTTGAATATAGGGGGTTTATAAGTTATTTTTAGCAGTTATAATTTTTTTGGATAAGTGTGTCTGTGCTGTAGGAGATTATGTTAATTTAAATTTAAATTGTACATAAAACAAATTTAATTTCTAAAATTGTTTAATATATAAACTAATTATATATTATTCAATGTAAATAAAAAAAAATTCTCTTGCCTGTTAATATAGTAATTTTTCTTTTGTTTTGATTGCCACAATGTTGCAGGTCATTTGATTCTAATATTAGTTGATTCTATAATAATTTTTTTTGTTTATTATTTGCCACATTTTTTGATTCATTCATATCAGACTTTCACATTATAATGTATTGTTATTGATTTATATTTAATATTACGATTAGACATTTATATTCTCAACACATAACATTACTAAACATTATTTTATTTTAAACAATTTAAACAATTATGAAAATAATAAAAATTAGTAGTTTTGATTATTTTTTATTTGTAAATGTAATTTTCTTAGTCTGAGATTGTTTCAAGATGTAGTATTTGATCAATTTAAATCCAATCGAATGGTTTAACAATAATGTTAATCTATAGTTGATTCTATTAACCAGTAATCATGAAGCAAAAATCATTATGTTATGACTTTCAAAATGTAATATTGCAATAAATAAAGTTAAAAAATACCTAAAATATTAGAATTTATGATGCTGACAACTAAATGTTAATATAGTAAAAATGAATCATTTATATTAGTCAAATGCGCTTCATTTTTATATAATGAGACCTAAATAATATTTGTTTAAACTGATGTAAATGTAAATGATCCACAAGCACAATCAAAAACATTTAGATATTTTTAAACCAGCGTTAATCAGGGTTAATTAAAAAAAAAACCATATTGCTTACAAACTGTGCATAATGCATGTGGCTGTGTCGATAAATATGACTTGACTATGGCTTCAGATGTATTTTATTAGGTCTTTCTAAGGATCAGATGAGATATGCAGTTGCCCGTGGATGTCAGGCAGTTATACTACAGACTAGTAAGTTTAATTTAAGTTTTTTTATGAAATGGTACTGTTAATTTTATTTGACGTTGATTATATATAATATTTTTATGAATTTCAGTTGGACGTAGGAAGGGAAAATCTGCATTTTCTGTGACAATGGCAGAACAAGCACCACAAGACACAAACAACTAAAATGTATTCGATTATTGCATTGTATACGTTTGTTTAGTTTGTAATTTTCCTGTTGAAAATATTTGATTATTGTAAAATTTGATATGTGATGTATTTATAAGATTCAATATTCAGTATGTGAAATTTTATTAGTGGTACTCATATGAACCAATTAATAAAATTCAAATTGTTTCCTAAACATATTCACTTGCACTGTAACATTTCTATTAAAACATACTATAAATCAAAAATTTTAAATGGGCAAAATAAATTTAAAAAGTTTTTAATTGTATTACAGAATACCATTTAAAATCGATCAAACTACCTTCTTATAATTATTAAACCGTTATTAGAGTAAAATGACGGTTTTCCTCCACTATTATATGTTCAAAAATAATAATAATAATAAAATTAAGTATTTAAAGAAAAGTTTTCTAAAAATATATGTTTACATGTATCCAGTTGATGGTTAATAACAATTTTGTATCAATAATATCTTGTTATTTTTCATACATTCTTATAAATAAATTAAAGAAATGTTTACTTTTGTATGCAACTTATATATATGTGTTTATTTATTTATATTATTTTTAACCAAATACTTAAAACAAGATACTTGAAAAACATATTATCATAAGACCCTAACTGATGAATGAATGATTGTGTAATGTAAACTGTTTGGATTGTGTTGTTAATGGAAGGAATCAAATAATGCATATTTGATAATATGGCATAAATTAATTTTTTTTTTTTCATAAGATTTTATTGAAACAAAATTGGATTTGCGAATTACCAATAGATAAATAAGTATTCAACGTATCTTGTTTATCATGCTAAACTTATCTTATTCTATATTCTATATAATTAGTATTCTCTCTACAATATTCTTTTTAAAATGTCCTTAACTCAAGATTGCATCCAGAATAAAAAACAAACTAAGATGAAAATTAATATTTTTAAATACAAAATGTATACATATTTTTCATGCTCAAGAGGGAAACCATTATTGTTCAATTACTTGATTTTTACAAATGTTAAATTCGTAACTACACCATTTAATACACCATATAATTCAAATTTTTAGAAAATTCATATCGTCACTAACAATACACGTTGAACATGTAATATGTAATATTTTAGAGTTCAGACTTCACTGAAAAGGTATTAAAGCAGATATTTGGTGAAAAATTAAAAACTTGCAAAGAAAAATTCCAAAAACATTGTCATAATAATTCAACATCCTATTTAAGTGTTTTTTTTTTTTTTTAATTGGACACAAAGTGTTGTTATCAATTTTAACTATTCACTGTATTCTTTCAACATTTAGTTGAAAATTAAAAATTCATTATGTTCCGTATACACTCCACAACCAAAAAATGAAAATATAATTCACATTCTACCAAAAACAAGTGTCTGATGGGTTAATGTAATTATTTTCAAACGGTTTTTGTGGTAGGTAGACACAAGTATGCTTGCAATAAAAATCGACGAGTGAAAGTGGCACACACAAAGGGAAGGAAGAGAAAGACAGCTCAACACCTCTAAAGAATTCATTTTGAAATGTCCTTATCTCAAGATTGCATCCAGAGTAACAAAAATTGGGAAAAAACTTAATTGTTTACAAATATAAAATGTAAACATCTATTTTGTTCTTAAAAAAGAAAATGTTATGGTTCAATTACTTGTCTTTTAATGAAGTCAAATTCGATACTCCATCGTTAACACTGTTTACATTTTCAGATTACTCCTATTATCACTAAAAATACAAGATGAATATATAATATATAATTATTATTTCTATTCAATATTTCTCTTCTTTTTGTTTTTTTATTTTTCGCATATACTTTTTACTCTTTATTTACATTCACTTTTATGTTCACTGCTTTGTTATATAATATATATATTATTTTAGTGTTTCCACTATACTGAAAATATATTAAAGCAGATACATTGTGGAAAATTAGTAATTTACAAAGCAAAATTCCAAAAACATGTCGTAATAATCCAACATCCTATTTAAGTGCTGTTATCAGTTTTAACTTTTCACGGTGTCCTGTAACGTTTAGTTGAAAATTTAAAATTCTTTGTGATCAGTATATATACTCCACGACCAAAACATGAAAATATAATTCATATTTTACCAAAAAACAAGTGTCTGACGGGTTATGTAATTATTTTCAAACGGTGTTTGTGGTAAGTAGACTACTACGTATATGCCAGCAATACGAATCGACGCGTGAAAGTGGCACACTCGGAGGGATGGAAGGGAGGTGTAAAACGGACGTGACTTTCGGTTCTAGAACACCGTCGACAAGCTCGGACAAAACGTTGGATTCGGACGACAATTATGACGCATTACGGAAGGGACTGTAACCAATAACAACAAATGGTTCGAACGAAATGTTGTGTGTCGTCCGTTTGATTCGCTAGGGAACGCGTGTACGCATCGTGTTTGCGACGAAAATACGGAAACGCCGGGAAACGCGATACGAGCGTTTCGATCGATACGTTTTCACGTTCGCGCCACACGTGATAATCCGAATACGAGACCGTCCGAGAAAAATGGCAAACGAGAACGACGACGTCGTCATGCTAGCCAAGACCCACGACGAGGCGAGTGAAACGAGCAAAGCGAACCGCCACACGCGACAACCGTCGGACGTCCAGTGGCGTTGCCGGGCTGGCGCGACGCCCGCCGTCAAAGAGTGCGACAAGCCGGTCGTGTGCAAGCCGGACAGGGACCCGGTGGCGGCCGAGCACTGCGCGCGCCACAACGAGCGCAGACGGCTCGCGGTACAGTTGAACTGTCGCGGCGCGAACGTGCCGACGGCGGCCGTGGCGGCCGTGGCGGCCGTAGCGGCCACTGCGGCGACTGCGGCGGCGGCGGTCGACGGACGACCACCACGGCGGCCGGAACGCGCGAGCGCGGACGAACGGCGGCGGTGTCGCGAACAGGATTGTAGCGATTGGGAACAGGACGCGGCGAGCACGCGTGACGACCGGCCGCAACGGAACTCCGACGGCCGCGGTCGTCACGTGGACGGCCGGACGGACGAGCCGCCGCGACGGACGGACGAATACTGCGACGCGGACTGCGCGGACCGTCGGCGGCTGAAACGGTTACGGCGTGTCGACCGTGCGCTGTACGCCTTGGTCGACGAAGTCCATCAGATGATACGCGAAGAACAGGAACGGTTCGACGCGAAAAACCGCCCGCAACAACGAGAACAGCAACAACAACGAGAACAGCAACAACAACGAGAACAGCAGCAACAACGAGAACAGCGGTCGCCGCGCCGTTTGTGAGCTCAAAACGCACCCATACCCGCGCCCAACTCGAGGAACTCGACGAAGCCCGCGGACACTTTGACGCCGAGCCGAACAAATGTTTTTAATATTTCTAATAAAACCGTATTTACGAAACAAAACGACGCGTAAAAATTGAAATGTCTAACAGGTGGCAATGCCAAAATGTTCGTTTTAACCCGTCTGGCGGGTACGCGAAAACCTTTCGAAATATATGTTTTGAATAGCTCCTTTATCATGCGAAATTATCAATTTGCGATCACTCAGGTATTTCACTTACAAATTCTCTCGAATTGTCCGTATCTACGTGCCGACGTCCGTCTCTAGTCGCGTATTATCCGTATTGTGTTCATTATGTTCACGTCGTTGAGCTTTTCTTTTCGACCCTGTCCGAGACTTTGAAAACCGCTCTCGGTTTCGTCGTGATAAAAACAAACTAGACGGGCCGGAGTCGCGCGAGTGTAAAACGACACGAGTGGGTAAGTCGACCGGACCGAAAAGCTTCGCGATAGTTTTCGACGGCGGCACGTGTCCATAAGAAAACAAATAAATAACGCGTGTTTAATTGGTATATATACTTTCTCTTTTGGTTTTTGTCGACCACAAACGTACGAAGCAAATTTATTTCCGATTTTACTGATGAGCTTGATTTCTAGCACTTGAATATGCACGCGAAAACACCAGAATATGCGAATAAAGTCGTAAAACCGTTTTTTTTTCATTTTTTTTCCCCCAAATAAATTTCCAGATGTTTTTGGTTTTATAAAAAAATTAGATAAGTAACTTTAGGTATTTGGAACTACTGGCCCGTTTTCCGTTAACAAAAAAATGTTCGTCACACACGTCCAAATCACGGCGGAACACCAAAACAAAATCGTCGTGTAGCGCGTACGTTACTACGTAACACGCTCGATACTTATACGGTGCATTGTCACGTTAATTAACCCCACCTAATCGGCCTATAATCATTGATTGATTGAAGTGTGGAATATCCCGAAGTAAATAGTACCGGTCAAGCTACCCACCGGACGCGTCCGTGTCAGTGACCTGTACAAAATCGATCGGACAGATCGAAGTATTTGACGTAACAATTAGAACTATGCATGCGATAACGTTTTTCATTTGATTAACGCTCGACAACTCTCAGCTAGTTATTTCGTTTTTCCTGTGTTTGATAAATAATAATTAAAAAATATGCTGAAACATAGAATTAGTTGATATAATAGAGTTCACACAACTATTAAAATGATCTTGTACTATTTTTCGTTCGGTACGAACGTACGAGACTTATGAAAAATACAAAATAAATCATTGAACTACGCGCGTGAGCAAGAATATAGCACTAAGGATCTGAAATACTTCAAATACGCAAAAAAAAAATACCGTATAAAATTTCGTATTCGGAGTGCCCGGCGCGCACAAAACAACAAATTTACAACTCGCTCGGTTATTTTTATTCGTATGTCTCGCTGTGTCTAACCCATGATAATTAGCAAATGCTATAAAATCCGAGACCTGACGTTTATATATTTGAAATAGGTCCAGTGGCGCAATCGGTTAGCGCACGGTACTTATAAGACATATATTTGAAACTTTTGGTGGGGGGGGGGGTCATTCATATTACATCAAGCAAAATAAATGTTTTGATAATAATTACATACACGCGTGATGTTATCATACACGACGACTGTATGATCGCGTTCACCGTGATATCAAAATTACATTTTTCTAAAATTCGATATTTCTTAACTAACCATCAACTCTTCTCCGTGAATGATGGGGGGTGGGGGGTGTGGGTAGGCTCAGCGTCCCCGGATAAGTGCCTAGAAAAAACACTGACGCAAGCCGGTAAGGTCCGATCGGTTTTATTTCGGATTTCGCGGGAACTGCGTATGAAAAAACATTCGGAATCCGAATTATTTGGTACGTACGTCCGAACCGGAACCGTTGTCGTCGGATGTGAAAATATTTATTTATCACTGTATTTGGTAGTGGACACTCTCGGAGGGGGGGAGGGCGGGCACATGCACGCACTTCAAATGCTGCGGAGTGTTCGTTTGGCGTTTTGTTGTTCGAAACTCGATCGACTTGAAAACGAGGGGGGTTCAAAGAGGAACCACGTTATTGCGATTGGAATCCACATTTGACTACTGACAAGCGACGACGACTACACGACGCCGAAAACGTTGTTTCCACGGTCGCGTACGCAATTACATTTCAAGGCGGGAAATTCGTCTGGTCCGCGGGCGTGGATTTCCACGGTTTGAACGGCGCGTCGGGCCGAGGAGGTCGGTCGCGGCCGGTTTCTCGTTTCAAACCGTTCCCGTCCGTCCGTCCATTGGTCGGTATTTTCATTTGTCCGGAAATCGTGTGTAAAGTCGATAATACAATTTCGGAAAATATTAACGCCCGCCACCGTGATGTGACTTCGTAGTGTATTTCGTGCGAGACGATTTCTATTTGACGTACCCGCCAGACGGGTTAAAACGTACGTTTTGGCATTGCCACCTGTTAGACATTTCAATTTTTACGCGTCGTTTTGTTTCGTAAATACGGTTTTATTAGAAATATTAAAAACATTTGTTCGGCTCGGCGTCAAAGTGTCCGCGGGCTTCGTCGAGTACCTCGAGTTGGGCGCGGGTAACGGTGCGTTTTGAGCTCACAAACGGCGCGGCGACCGCTGTTCTCGTTGTTGCTGCTGTTCACGTTGTTGCTGCTGTTCTCGTTGTTGTTGCTGTTCTCGTTGTTGCGGTCGCGCGGACGACGACAGCGAACGCGGTTGTTGTTGTTGCGGGCGGTTTTTCGCGTCGAACCGTTCCTGTTCTTCGCGTATCATCTGATGGACTTCGTCGACCAAGGCGTACAGCGCACGGTCGACACGCCGTAACCGTTTCAGCCGCCGACGGTCCACGCAGTCCGCGTCGCAGTATTCGTCCGTCCGTCGCGGCGGCTCGTCCGTCCGGCCGTCCACGTGACGACCGCGGCCGTCCACGTGACGACCGCGGCCGTCGGAGTTCCGTTGCGGCCGGTCGTCACGCGTGCTCGCCGCGTCCTGTTCCCAATCGCTACAATCCTGTTCGCGACACCGCCGCCGTTCGTCCGCGCTCGCGCGTTCCGGCCGCCGTGGTGGTCGTCCGTCGACCGCCGCCGTCGCCGCAATAGTCGCCGCAGTGGCCGCCACGGCCGCCACGGCCGCCGCCGGCACGTTCGCGCCGCGACAGTTCAACTGTACCGCGAGCCGTCTGCGCTCGTTGTGGCGCGCGCAGTGTTCGGCCGCCACCGGGTCCCTGTCCGGCTTGCACACGACCGGCTTGTCGCACTCTTTGACGGCGGGCGTCGCGCCAGCCCGGCAACGCCACTGGACGTCCGACGGTTGTCGCGTGTGGCGGTTCGCTTCGATCGTTTCACTCGCGTCGTCGTCGGTCTTGGCTAGCATGACGACGTCGTCGTTCTCGTTTGCCATTTTTCTCGGACGGTCTCGTATTCGGATAATCACGTGTGGCGCGAACGTGAAAACGTATCGATCGAAACGCTCGTATCGCGTTTCCCGGCGTTTCCGTATTTTCGTCGCAAACACGATGCGTACCCACGACGACACACCACATTTCGTTCGAACCATTTGTTGTTATTGGTTACAGTCCCTTCCGTAATGCGTCATAATTGTCGTCCGAATCCAACGTTTTGTCCGAGCTTGTCGACGGTGTTCTAGAACCGAAAGTCACGTCCGTTTCACACCTCCCTTCCATCCCTCCGAGTGTGCCACTTTCACGCGTCGATTCGTACTGCTAGCATATACGTAGTAGTCTACTTATCACAAACACCGTTTGAAAATAATTACATAACCCGTCAGACACTTGTTTTTTGGTAAAATATGAATTATATTTTCATGTTTTGGTCGTGGAGTATATATACTGATCACAAAGAATTTTAAATTTTCAACCAAACGTTACAGGTCACGGTGAAAAGTTAAAACTGATAACAGCACTTAAATAGGATGTTGGATTATTATGACATCTTTAGTACAATCGATAGACAATGTTTTCGGAATTTTGCTTTGTAAATTACTAATTTTCCACAATGTATCTGCTTTAATATATTTTCAGTAAAGTGGAAACACTAAAATAATATATATTATATAACAAAGCAGTGAACATAAAAGAGAAAGTAAATGAAGAGTAAAATGTATATGCGAAAAATAAAAAAATAATAAAGAAGAGAAATATTGAATAGAAATAATAGTTATATATTATATACTCATCTTGTATTTTTAAAGTAAATAGGAATAATCTGAAAATGTAAACAATGTTTATGATGGAATATCGAATTTAACTTCACTAAAAGACAAGCAATTAAACCATACAATTTTCTTTTTTAAGAACAAAATAGATGTTTACATTTTATTTGTAAACAATTAAGTTTTTCCGAAATTTTTGTTACTCTGGATGTAATTTTGTGATAAGGATATTTCAAAATGAATTCTTTAGAGTTGTTGAGCTGTCCACACTTTCTCTTCCTTTCCTCTGTGCCTTCCACTTTCACGCGTTATTTTATATTGTAAACCTACATAAGTCTACTTATAATTATTTGGCTGACCCTAAATAGTTGGGATTGTGGTGAGGGTGATGAAGAAGGCATAACTTATCACAAAAATCATTAAAGAATAATTACATAACTCATCAAATAATTGTTTGTAATATAATGTTTTTTATAGTTTAGTTTTGGAATATAATGAACGTAATGAATTTTTACATTTCAATTAAACGTTAAAGAACATAATAAAAGGTTGGAGCAAATATAATTTATGGGATTACAAATTTAACTTTGGCAAAAGACAAGCAATTGGTTCATATTTTATTTCCTTAAGCATGAAAAATATTATTACATTTTGTATTTGAAAAATGTTAATTTTGTATCTTAATTACTCTTGGATGATATTTTATTTAAACACAATAAAAAAACAACAAAGTCAATAGAATAGTATTTGATATTTTTATCATGAAAAACATGATAAAATTAACAAATATTTGCTATCAGAAATACTATACATAACAACATGTATGTTTTATATTCATGAAATTTCCATGTTTATTAAAAATAAAACATTATTAATCAATTGCTCCAAAACTTATCAAAATGTTTATAATGTTTTAAGCATTCAGTAAATGAAAGCTCAAAAAGTGATGTAAATATTTGAATTATTTTATATTTTAAAATAATTTGTAGTGGATTACCAGTTTAATTGTTAAATTGTTTAAAATATAATGTAAGTTGTTTGATCCTACTAGGATGTGAGTCCTTTGAGTTTGTGTAATTAATGCAGTTGTTCTGTTTTGATATCAATTTAATTAAACTTTTTCACAAAATAATATTTTCTGTAATATAAAACCAAGAACTAAAGTCATTCATTTTCTAAAATATAATAGTATTAAGAAATATATAGTATAAAATTAAAATGTTTATATAAATTTATTGTATACAATTAGATCAGTAAATTAGACTATAGAGTCAAAACAATGTATAACAGTAAATATAAAACAAAATTAATACAAAATATATGATTGTAACAAGAAATATAAAAGTATAAAAAAATTGATCTTGAGTCGAAAAATTTAGTAGATACAATACATAATATTGTATTCTTGTATAAGTAGTTTTGTTTTAGAACTCCCATGAATCAAGCCAACGTAAGCCATACATTGTACTATTTTGTTCTGTGGATGTTGGTCCTGACATACCATATGCAAGAGGAGAGTACAGATAAAAACTGAAAAGAAATATAAACAAAGTAAAATTAATTTAGTATAATGTATGTAAATCAGATATGCAGGCACCAGTGACATAACTAGAAATTTGCATGTGGGGTAAGACCAATCCAAGGCTACAATACATCTCTAGTATAGTGATATAGTGCTTTTCTATATACTCTACCTCTTCAAAAAAAATGTAATCATAATTAACAACTTCATTTATGGTAATTATTTATATATATCTACATATACATACATACACACACACATATATATATATTTATAGAATTAATTTTGTAGAAGTAGTGTTTGAAAAAATATATATTGCACATAAGAAATAGTATTTAATTACTATACAAACAATATAATTATATGTTTTAATTACACACATTTACATTATATTATACAGTTCATTTTTATAAAATATAAAATAATTATTAGATTGGGATTGTTTACAATAAATTTGTTATTATAGAACTTATAGAATAATACTGATAGTGGACAATAGCTATATTACTGGTAGGCAAGTTTTTCAAACAATTTTACCTATAAATAATCGATGAATATATTAGTCCAATTAGTAAATCATATATTGTGTTCCTCAAAATGGACGGTTTGGATGTTTTGATGATTTCCAATAAATAACTAATTGTAACACCTAAAAATAAATTCAGTTATTTATATTAAAATTTGTTTGTATAACGTAAACTATGTATTCTATCTAACCTGTTAGCATTGAACTGTACAAAAACGCCGAGAAATAATGGTGAAAATATAAAACTCTTCCCATCGCATAAAACGGTACATAATGTAAACACCATCCGATAAAAAGCCAATTGCAGGTGGTCAGTAAATTTTCTTTACAATCGCCTACTGAAATGTTTAAAACAATTTATTTACACACATAAAGAAATCATGATCATAATCATAATCATATGTAATACTGACCGACTTTTTGTTGGACGTTTCTGCGTTTGTTCCTAACAGCTTTCCATATTGAAATGAAATTATATAACACCATAACTACTATATTTGCCCACCATATGACTGGATTTCCGAGTAGATAAATTTTATAACTGTTGCCCGAAAAGAATTGTCCCTGTAAAAGTATGATTTCATGTTAAACAAATGTAAAAAACAAAAAACAAAAACAAAACCAAAATAGAATGACAATCTAAGAAAACCTTATAGTTTATAGGCCATTGCCATGGTCTTGATGTGACTTCTCCTTCTTTCGGTTTCAGGCCTGCGTTTCCTTGGAACATGACAGCGTGCGATTCAATAAATCTGGCAAAGAAACTTGGAGAATACACTTCGAAACTGACATTGGGTACTGTAGGAAAAGTTTAAAATTATCAGAAAATAATTAAATTATAATAAAGCAGTGAAAACAAAAGAAAAAATAAATAAAGAGTAAAAAGGGTATGTAAAAAATAAAGAATAGAAATAATATTTATATATATATATATGTATACTTAAATATATAAAAAAGCCAATGAGTATTGTTGATTGAAGAAAGAAAAACATAAAAGTTGTATATGTTTATTTTTACCGTTATTTCTACAGTAGAAATAAACACACTTATACAACAACTTTTATATTTTCTTTTTTAATTAAATTATATAATATTTAAAGATTCTTTAATGATTTATTAAACATCAAAAATTGATTCTCAGTCAAATCAATAGCAATCCTAGATTGATTGAATGATCACTTCACAATAACAATGATTGTAGAAATATTTTTACAAGCAAAAAACATTTACTTAATAGACAAAACACAATAATAATAAAAAAAAAACAAAAAAAAAACACTAGGAGAAAAAGAATTATTATTCGTACTTAACCTAAGTGTATTACACACATTCATACATATTATCATTCTCATTTAAACACGATGATAATGACACCGAATTCAATAATAATAATAATAATACCTACGTTTAGAATTTATATTATCTTCAACATTCCAAAATGCATTCGTATCCCTTAAATTAGGACTACATGTAACTTCATGTTGTTCGAATGCCCTGATGACAAATATGTTCAAATAAAAACCAACATTTAAATGTAAACACAAACAAATACATTTATAAATTACAAAAAAAAAAATAATAATAATAATAAATATAAACTCTAAAGAAAATACCATTTTGGCAGTTGTTTGTTACTTGTAGTGAGCACACAATGTTGGAGAACGTGAACCAATTTTATTTTACTTATTACAGCAGATGTAACAGCACCGTCTGAACCACCTTCGATAAATACCTTCCACACATCATTGTAATCGCCGGTACCATTCTAAAAGAATATTATTTCGAAACGTGATAAGAAAACGTTCGTTTATTTAATCACGATAGGCTGCACGTCAAAATATCAAATGCAAAACGCAAAACAACAACAAACGCGTCAGGTACACATCGAGATGATAAGGGCCAATGATCAATTCGACAACATGAAACATTTATTTTAAACCCATGTCATTGACATTTCGTTTGAATTTAAATTTGAAAACAAAATTTAATTTAAAAATTTTAATTTGACTTGCACCCATTAAACTATACAATATCGTTTTAAAAATCAAATACTTCTCCATAACCGGTGACTTGGTAGTGTTTTTTCGTTATTGGAGCCGGTTCCCGGTGTGAATGCAAGTTTCTCCTTGTCGGCACATGTTCCAGTCTGATCATATCTCCATGTTTCACAAACCGTACAGCACTGTCGTTAACATTTATCTGTTCGTCGTCGTTGTAAAGCTTAACTAACCATCGGTTGTTCTCATCTTTATGCGCGTATGTGGTAATCTGTATTCCAACGAGAAAACGAAACCGTTCAACCCAAACACTATTCACATTTTTAATTTCATGTTTCAGTACTTGTTGTTGTTTGGGACCGACACTTTCCGGATAAAGATGCCAGTGCGAATGCAGATATCCTCCACCGGTCTTGTGATTTTTCAACGTAATAACCGCCCCGAACGCTACATCTGTGAACATCAATCAACGTGTTATTATTTTATTGTGGTCCGACGATTATTGAACAAAAATCGATTACAACGGGGCGTGCACAACACGACGCATAAACACACCTTTTGGCATTTTAGCGTTGTACAACGAATTGCCTTGTAGTTTCGACTGGAAAGCCGAGCTGTAAAATCCGTCGCCGCTACCGCTTTTATTTAACAGATGTAGGTGTACGTAAAAAAATCCCACGTACACGATTATCGGCAAAACGATGAGACAAACGAACCTCGCTACGAAGTGTTTTACTGTGTAACTCTAAAACGAAAACGAACAACGTTAACCTACGATACTGTGTGCAATAACATTACCACACATTACAATCGGTTTTGAAAAATTTCCAAGTATGCACCACAGGTCGGCTATTGTCACCAATCCGATAAACATCACTTGAAACAATCCAACGAATTTGACGCTCACACAACAGGCCATGGTCACACCGGTAAATATTAGCCAACACCACCAGTTAACGCCGAATTCACTGTTGGTTTTACAACACAAGAAACAATAACGTGATAAGGAGAGGAGAAATATTAAAAATAAATAAATATTGAACAACTCACACTGAAGTAGAACGGAATTTGCAAATGCCAAAAAACGATGCCAACATGAAGAACAACAGTATGGGGTCAAGCAGTATGTACTGGGTCAACGTCAATGTTCCAACGTCTGTAAAACAACAAAAATGTAATTAACTGCAATTTTCATTAATAACGCGAACGATTTCAAACCATGAATAAATGTACCGAATAAAACTAAAACCGATGACAAAACGGCAGCATTCAATGAACGTGTCATTTCCCAAATAGAAACGAAAATGAATGTTATCAACGTTCCTCCTAGGATCGAACAAAACTAGAAGAGAAATGGGTGTTTAATTTCATTAACACTATAAGACTTGTAAGTTACATAAGGAATAGTTCTCACAAACCTCTCTCATCCCGACATAATTGACTCTCTCGTATTTGTCTCCGGGTTTTTCAAACGGAAAAGTACCATTGTATCCTGTCAAAACTCCGGACAGAGCGATCAACATCTATGCGAGAGCAGAAAAATACACGAACAATCACAACCAACATTGAATGCCAATGACATCTACCAAAACAAAATATGCACTTACTTTGCCCAACGGTGGGTGTACGTCGAAAAAGAACGTTCTGTTTATATACCAGTTGGCCATCTTTCCGAAATGCGTTTCGTCCCAGCTGAACGGTTCGGGAACATGAAACAACACAACGGGTACAGTCTAGACGGACGTAGAACGCCAGAAAAAGTGCGGTGTACATACCAAACGTGATCGGGCTCGTGCACTTTGTACAGCCGTGTTCCGAACGAGAGGACCGTAACGACGATCAGCGTCGTCCACCATCGTAACGAGTGTCTGAAAAACCGTCAGTCGGATTACAAAACCGGGCGTATCGTCCGTGTCCAAAAGACCGTCCGGAATACGTTACTTTTCGCGTGTCTTCGACGGACGGCCGGCGGCGGCGGCGGCGTCGACGTGCGCGGTGTCCGACGTCATTTCATGCGGCACGTCCGCGAACACGAGAAAACACGACACCACGTCGAACGCGATACGAACGCGACACGTCCAGGAGACGATATCACTTATCTGGCGGCCGTCGACCGCGGCGACCACGAAACGTTATCAGTTAACGTCGCTTATCCGCGTCTCGCGATAACGGTATTACGCGATATTAGTGGCGGCCGCGTCGAACGCGAACAATCGGAGCCGTCCCGCTTCGGTTCAAAAACATATGTCCGACGACGTGTACGTCGAAACGGCAGTGTCCGTTCTGTCCGAGTAAACGCGCGGCAACTCGGAGTCCGGGTTTTCAAACAGACCGCTCGTTATTATTACGTCGTTGTTTACGTCCGTAAAATTCGGACGGTCGTATTCGGATCAAAACGGTCCGTCCAGTATTGGAAGTTTTCTTTTCTTTCACCGTTCGACAAAACGTCAAAACGTTTTTGAAACCGTTGTTTCTGGTCCGAATACATCGCGTTAGGCGACCTACCTATTCGGTTGTACGACGTCGGTTTTCGTTTTGAACGCAATCCGCGTCCACGGTTTGCACGTTTAGGCGAAATAGACGCGGGCCTCAAAATTCGATCCGGACTATTCATTCGGGGTTACGATACGAGGTCGAATCGTTGATTGAATTCTTATCGGTCACGTGAAAAACCCCGCGGAGACGGAATACGCTATTGTGGATAGTCGACAATTGCGAACCGCATAGACTCGTATTACAGTCGGGTCTCGATAATCCGAAGGCGATTGGGGAAAGGGGTCGTTCGGATTACCTATGGCTTAAAAAAAACATCAATTTTACTATTTAAAATATTGATTTATTTTTTTTTGTACACTGGTTTCTATCATGGATTGGTAGATACACCTATTCCAAATTGTCTTGAGACAGCACTGTAGCTGGTCCCTTTGTTAATTAACTTTATAACTTCTAACTTATCCTGTAATTTTAATGTAACATGCTTACGTGGAGCCATTTTAAGAAAAATACGCAAATAAATGTTACAATACGCAGTGTAAAACGATCTCTATGCAGTACGACAGACACTCAACTGACGAACTGATTACATAATCGACGTTCATATATAAACGACATACACGTGCGATTACAAACATAATCGAAAAATGTTATTACCGGAAAATATTATTTATAAATACATACGTACATACGTACATATCACATATAGCGATAAGATAATTCTCAAGCCCGTTCGGATTACCGCGTCTTTCGGATTATCGAGACCCGACTGTAGTACGTTAGTTGTACTTTCGGCGTAGTCCGCGTTAAATAAATCGTCAATTTTAATTTGAAATTATTCTGTTCAATGTACCGTCAGTATCGGAAAACATCGTTTTACCGTTCGGGGACGACGGCCGATACCCGCTTAACCGTAACGTGTAAGTGTAAAACGACAACGTTTACGTGATAAATTGTAAAGTGTTAACCGACGACACGTTAGAGAAAACAGCGTATGATACGAATCAAACGAGGTACAGCAAAGTTAATGCATTAATAGTATGGGGGGGGGAAACTATATTAACACTATATTTTTATCACGTCGATTATTGACAAATATTAGTGTACAATAACAACAATAATTAAAAACACGGTTCTCGCGCACCCCGGGTGTGTTTCCGAAGGCGTTCAGAGTTTTCGTTCATTTTTTTTAAATTTTGTTTTTGTAACGCCGTACAGGGAAAAATCCACGAGAGCACGTTAACAAAAACCCGATGAAAACTCGCGCGCCCGACGTACGTTTCGGGACGGGATCTCACCTGATTCCCGTTGTTTTTTAACCGTTCTCCGATCGGGACTCCACGCGGACCAAACGTTCCGAGACAAAAGCGTCCTTCGCGTACCCGCCAACCACTTTTCGTCGCACAAACCGTTTCCGACGCGTATTTCGCACGCGGTCGCGTTGTCCACTACCGGTTAGTAAGTTCCGCACCGTGGATGCCCTTAAGCACGGACATACGAACCGAGCGGAACGACGAATACCAACCATCGACAAAATAAACAAATAAAAATTCAAACGTTCCGACGTCCGACAAAACGTCGTCTGTCACGGACGTAACGAGTCGAATGCAACGTCGGAAACGTACCCGAATTGAATTGTACGCGCACCGGTACGTTTCGGGCAAGACGACAGTTTAATAACGAAATACGATCGTACACGCGGTCGTTCAACGTAAACTGTTACTGAATACCGTTCCGTCGCTTTTCTACGAGAACTCCACGCCGGCCGGTTAAGACCCGTAATCCGTTCGGACGTCGAAACGCGGACAAGCCCCATAAATTTCCCGTCGCCAATGCCGGCGGTCCACATCAATCGGACGTCCGCCGGCAACGGCAGTTCGAGTTGTTCCGAACGTTCGTCAGACGTCGTTAGCGATATCCGTTCCCCGGGGGACGTGAAAAAACGCGGTTCGCAAACGTCCGTTCCGATCGGTTCGTTGGTTTATTATATATTATTATTATTATTTTCATTGTTTTTACGCCGACAGAAATCGGGTATTCTCAATATGTATACGGTCACGCGATTCGGACATTAATATTTAAAACCGCTCCGCAGTACAGTACGAACGTCGACGGCACTGAAATCGAACGCAGTAAAAAAAAAAAACAACAAAAACACAAAATAATCAAATCAAATTAAATAAGGAAAAAAAAGAAAATGATGATAATCGAAATTTTAATGGAATTGGCTGTCGTTCAAAACGTGTAGTGTGTACGTAAAACGTGTCGTTAATAATAATAATAATAATAAAAAAACAACGGAGAATCGTATCGTGTACTGTATTATAATATGAATACGAAAAGAAAAAACCAAGTTAACGTTGTAAAAATGATAAAGTTAAACAAAATCGGGTCACCACCAGATCCAACGAAATTCAACGTTTCGCATCTCGTCGACGTATTGGTCGAAAACAAATATATGTATATATATGTTGAGGTCACGGTCAGGGCCTCACAAAGGGGAAGGGGGTATAATATATATACACGTTATTAATTTAAATTAGAAAAATAAAATGAGTCGTGAGTATCTGTATACGATATTGGTGTAACGATCTGTGCGCATTGGATGAGGTGTGCGCGAAAGTTTGAAAATAATACTAATGTCAGTGGATTAGTGGTACTCGTGTTTCAAGCTCGTTCCACGGTTACTTAAATGACTGATATATTTAATAGAGTAGCGGCGTGTATAACGGCGGAAGAAGCCGTGCACCCAAGTGTTTTCAAGTGCCTTTTGTAAAAATCAAAAAAAAAATCGAATGTTATAACATTCAACGAGGCCCGGGATTTATTTACAGCACCGTAGTTGAAAAATGCATGTCGAGTTGTCACTCGATAATTCGAAAAACTCCATGGATCGAACTAAACGCGTGTGTTCCGGTCCCCTCGACAATTCGAATTTCCTTGAACGCGATTACATGAATGTTCGAATGTATAAAAAACATACATATTTTATTTGAAAATATTTTCAAAAAAAAAAAAAATGTTAATACTTTAAAAGAAAAAGCTAAGTTGTTTGCTACCGACATTGGTGTCACAAATTTTCAAGCTAGTGAGGGTTGGTTGGAAAAATTTAAAAAACCGTCAGGATCGCGTCAATTTTTTGAGCAATCTGAAATGGACGAAAAATGATGCGATACAATTTTCAATGCTATCGGTAAGTTAGATAACGCTGTGTGACCAGATTGTGGCACAACAATTTATCACGAAATAACAGATTTCTTTAATATGTAAAATATAATATAATACAATGTTTCTCCACTCTTCAATTTGGAATTAATTTTTTTTCCCTCGATTATTCGAACACTCGGTAAATCGAAATGTAATATATTCGTATTCGCGCGCGGGTCGAGAGTGGGTCGCGGACGTCGTATACGACGACGTTTACGAGCTCCCTGAGACTGGGATCGCGGTGATAACGGTCCGCGTTCGTCCGTGCGCGACGCGCGTGCGTAACACACATTACACAACAGTGACAACGACGTACACAATGCCGCCCCCCGCGTAGTCGTTCGTCCGTCCGTCCGTCCGCCCGTCCGCCCGTCCGCACGTCCGCTCACGTCGCGTCGCATCCGTTCGCGGTTTTTACACGCGTACCGTATCGTTTTTGGTCGATTCTATCGCGTTACTCGTCGAGAACAACGATAATACGCGACGGGCACACCGGACGATGAACGGTGCCGACCGTCCGCCGCCGCCGCCGTCGTCGTCGTCGTCGTCTCCCGGCGTCCGCCCGCCGTGCGCCGTGCACCGTCGCCGCCGTTCGTCGTGAACCAGGTTCGGCCGCCGACCAACCGATAATGGCGCGCAGCCCACAACATACGCGATTCTGGCTGACGCTGTCCGTAGCGTCCGCGCTGTTGGCCGCCGCGCCGGCGTCGTGCCTCCACTCGTCCCGGCAACAGCTCCAGGACGGGTCGATGGGCGACGACATGACCGGCCACCACGGCCGGTGCGAGCCCATCACCATACCGTTCTGCATGGGCATCGCGTACAACGAGACCATCATGCCCAACCTGCTGGGCCAGCAGCGCCAGGACGAGGCCGGCTTCGAGGTGCAACAGTACTATCCGCTGGTGAAGATCCAGTGCTCGCACGACCTGCAGTTCTTCTTGTGCAGCGTGTTCGCGCCCGTGTGCACCATCATCGAGCGGCCGTTGCCGCCGTGCCGGTCGCTGTGCGTGTCCGCCCGCAACGGCTGCGAGGCCATCATGAACAGTTTCCAGATCGAGTGGCCCGACAACCTGGAGTGTTCAAAGTTCCCGGAGCATACCGACCAGCTGTGCGTCGGCGAGAACAACGTCACCACCACGTCGCAGTCGCCGTACGCCGGCGTCGTCGACCCGCCCAACGTTAAAGACTCGTCCGGCTCCAGATACTATCCGGCCGGCGACCTGGGATACGGCAACATGCCCAGCGGTTACGACATCGGTTTCGTTTGCCCGGAACAGTTTCAAATGATCGACACCAATAGTGACAGGAAGCGGCCGGACAGGAACAACCAAGGTTACGCGCTGAAAGTCGGCAACAGGGTGGTGAAGGACTGCGGCGTGCCGTGTGACGCGTTCTGGAGCCAGGAACAAATGCAAAACGCCAGGTCGTGGGTGGCCCTGTGGTCCATATTATGCGCCATGTCCTGCCTGTTCACGTCTCTGACATTCGCCATCGACACCCACCGCTTTCGATATCCGGAACGACCAATCATATTCTTGTCGTTGTGTTATCTGATGGTTTCCGTGTCCTACCTGATCGGATACTTGTTCGGAAATAACATAGCGTGCAACCAAAAGAGTCTTATCAGCCAAGGCACGGACAACAACGAATGGTGTACCGTACTGTTTATGGTGTCGTATTTCTTTAGTACGGCGTCTTCCGTATGGTGGGTCGTGTTGACGTTGACATGGTTCCTGGCCGCCGGACTGAAATGGGGCCACGAAGCTATCGAAGCGAATTCCCATTACTTTCATTTGGCCGCATGGACTGTTCCTGCCGCGAAAACCATCACAGTGTTGGCGTTGGGAAGAATCGAGGGTGAGTCGAGTAAAAATTATCACTCTTTAATCGTAATCCGTTGGACATGGGTACCTAATTAGTAGATTATCTGTAAGAAATCATTCTATGAACTTGTGATGAACATTACAACGTTCTTTTGTCTATGACAAACAATTCAATAACAGGTGTGTTAAATTTTATTCATTAAATTTCAGCATTTTCATAAATTTGTTTATTTTTTTTCTGGACAATTATATTAGATGAACATAAAATACGTATGTCAGTGTTATCGATTTGTCGAGACGTTTTGCTAAACCTTTTTTCGACATATTTCAAGTAGAAAATGTACAAACAGTACGGATGTTGATGATTTGTGTAGACGCCAGTCTACTCCAGACACGATGCGAATAAAGATATCTCGAACATTGTAGTAATAACGATATTACTTTTGTAGTAATCGATTAATGTATACATTTTCAAACTATTGTGTCATGTACATTGAATTATTTAGTACCTACTTAATTTATATAATTGTCAAATAAAAGTATTCATAGATTTTCGAAAAAAATCATAAGCAATATTAAGTGTTTTTACAGCATGTTCAAACATTTTTAGTGCACAAATACATATTTCAATGCATATAAATCCTAACCTTAATAATTGCCAAGGGTTTGTAGCTAATATTGTACGTATTGTTATGTATATGCATATTGACATTGCCAACGTCTATTAGTTACCTACTATATCATATCTTAGGAGTTGATTTCGAGACATTTGGCGTAGGTCGAGTGACTATTGATGTATATTATGTACATTTTTAATATTATGTTCTTGTAAAAATAATTTTGAAAAAGAATGTTTGTGTTCCATTATATCCACCAGAAATTAGCTCTGAAAAAATTCTATTTATACCTAAATAATAATTGTTCAGTCAAACTGATTTTATTGGACTTTGCTTTTGTCGTTCAAGTCTAAAAAATTTCAAGTGTTCACAACAATCAAAATTTTTTAAAAAACATGAATATCTATCTAAGAAACAAAAAAAAAAACAAAAAACAAATCTTCAACACTTTGTTGAATTTATTTATTAATTTTTTTTTGAGAATATAATATGAATTATTCAAGTTTTTTTTTATTTTTATTATGTTAAAAGAAGTTTTGTGATACATACACATATGATATAATAATAAACATTAAACAAATGCTAATTATGATAAGAATTTATTAATAAGGCATAAATCTTTATATGATCTATAATAAACTTTAATTATTGATGTTAAGTCAAATTATTTTTAAAAGAATGGAGTTCCTATAAATTTTTTTTACAAGTTGCTATAAAACAAAAAATTTCATTTTATACTTTTGTTTAAAAAAAAAAACTACTGAAAAACGACAACAATAATTTATATAAAGTATTGTTAGTGTCCAATTTCAAATTGACTGGGTACAGATCACATGAGACCTTTAAAGCATAGCATTATATTTTTATGGACACAAACAAAAAGAAATTGTTTGTAAAAGAAATCAATTATATTTTAATCAATGATCTACATTTAAAACTAATATGTGGTCAACTTAATTTTGTGTAAAAAATGTTTTTGTTATCACTTGATTGGATATATACCATATTTTAAATTATTAATGGACATCATATTTTATGTGTCTACAAAATACTGTCTAATATAATTTAATTAAATATAAATAATTTATAAAATAATAAGTACTAATAAAATTATACTACGTGTCTCATACGTTCCGTATCATTTTTTAATAAAGTTATTTCGGTCAGTAAGATTTTTTTAGTGAAATTCTAATTAGATGACATTTTTTAATTGGGTATCTAATATATATATGTCGATTTGAACAAATTCGATGAAATAACAGGCAACTAGCAAGTCAACATTTTGATTTTATTCAAAATAGTAAACAACAAACAATTAGGTAGTGACGTTTTAAAATAATCAAAAACAGCTTGTATTACCCGGTTCAAATTGGTATTTGATGTGTCTATAATTTGATAAATAGATGTAATTTTTCAAACAATTTTAGTTGGTTTTATGTAAGACAATGATTTTTAAAAGTGTGTAAATTATGTTTAGATTTATAAAAAAAAGGTTTGTCTTTTAAAACGATTATCGCGCACAAACTATTGAAATTCTATTGCGATATAAATAATGACGCGTGAGAACCGGTTCAGACGTGTAGCGCGTACAAAAATTATCGGATTAGATTTTGTTTTCTGACGACGGGGGCGGACCGTTGCCGGACTCCGAGTCGGAGTCGCGATAGTTCCGCGGGAATGAATATTGGGTTGCGCGGCGCTTGTAGAAAATTGTTGCAAATGCAAATTTGTTGTTGCAAATCGTGCCGTTGTTAACCGAACGTCGTTTAAAAAATTTCGTTTTCGTTTTCAGGCGACGTGCTGACCGGAATCTGTTCGCTGGCCGTCTGGAGCGACGACACGGCCGTGCGGGACATGGTCCTCATCCCGTTGGTGGTGTACCTGGCGTTGGGCACGATGTTTTGGATGGCGGGGTTCGTCTCGCTGTGCCGCATCAGAAAGGTGATGAAACACGACGGCACGCGCGGCACGGAGAAGCTGGAAAAGCTGATGATACGCATCGGGGTGTTCAGCGTCCTGTACACGGTGCCCGCCGTCGCGCAGATATTGTGCCTGGCCTACGAGTACGTCAACCTCGGCGCCTGGATACTCAGCTGGCACGCCGCGCTCTGTCGCGACCCGAAATACGCGTTGCCGTGTCCCGTCCACGCCGATCAACCGGGACGCAAGCCCGTGTTCGAGGTGTTCATGGCCAAATATTTCGTCTCGCTGCTGGTCGGCCTCACGTCCAGCGTCTGGATTTGGTCCGGCAAAACGCTGAACAGCTGGCAACGGTTCTTGGCGCGCATACGGCCCGACTCCGGCAAATCCGAGGCGTACGTCTGAATCTCGACCGGTCGACAATCTGTCGATCTGTCCCATACGGAATACCTTTTTTTTTACACGCCCATTCACGTGCAAACTCATATCGCGCGCGTAGACATCCGCAAATAATAACAATCATCATTATTGTTATCATTCATGCTTGT
The DNA here is from genome assembly GCA_019022885.1 of Schlechtendalia chinensis. Taxonomy (NCBI): domain Eukaryota; kingdom Metazoa; phylum Arthropoda; class Insecta; order Hemiptera; family Aphididae; genus Schlechtendalia; species Schlechtendalia chinensis. The sequence goes on along the minus strand of CM032345.1, from coordinate 1,052,423 downwards.
ACAACAATTTATTTTAACATTGATCTTTATCCCTTAACGTTACGATGATTATCTGAAACCATTCATATTGTATTTTGTATCATTTCATTTGTACATATTGGCCGTGTACGGAGACGTATTTAATAGCATACGGTCTAGTTTTTTGAGTGCAATTTTATGAATAACATTTCTGCCATACTCGCTTTAAGAAACGATTTTCGTCGGTAGCTGTCAAGGCTGACGTACAAGTCAGCCGCCCGTGTCGTTTTTTAATGTGAATAGGGTGTAGTGGCTAGGGTCACGCGAACACTGGTTTTTTTTTTTCCTAACAAAGTCGTAACAAAGTTTTAAAAATAACTATTCCGTTACCAAAACTATGTCCGTTGAACAAACTTTTTTGTACGTAATTTTTACATAAATAATTCTTTAATATGATATCCACGAACCTTTGTTCGCAATTTTTTTTTTTTTTCTTTTGGTTATTACGCTTTTACGAATAACAATACTGTCTTTGTTGTAACGTAACTGCTATAATTTTAACATAAAGGTCATTAAGTCGACACACTACAACGTTTGGTTCAAATTTCATAGTTTAATTTTAATGTTTTTCATTGTAGTATTAATGTTATCATTTAACTCCATTTATATATATCTATATAATTTGTATTGTGTGTTTGTTCATTTTAAATATAAGTCCTAGTTGTTATATTATATAATATTACCTCTGCAATCTCCTATATAAACCGAAATCAAAATAACTTTTTGTACGTATTTAGACATTAATTTATTTTTACATTAATATTAATTTATACGTTAGTTCATTTTTACTGCCCGTACTAACTTTTGTCATTAATTGTACATGGTATACCGTAGTAGGTTCTCGATAATTCAAGCGGTAATAACATATCAACCACAAGTATTTGTATCGATGTCACATTTGAGAATTTTTTAATTCCATATTTATTCCTCTTCGCCTGTGCACGAATTATAAATTATCGAGAATATACACGATTCATTAACACAATTTTTTCTCTATATATATATATATTATTTTTTATCGACTGCAATTAACATAATTCGTATGGTACTTAAGTCTTATATCATGTATGTGTACAAAGTTAACGTTTAAGCAAATTTTTTATATATCAACATTTACATAACAGTGTTAAAATAATTTATTTTTAATTGTTTGTATGGAAATTAAATGCATTTTCGTATGACAAACATTTTTGTATTATTGTAGTTTCAAATCAACCATTTCAGATCCTAAACGTTTATCGTAATAGGAGCTTATTATAATTCAGCTGTGTTTAGCGCGTAAGATTAAAATTCAAAATCAGACATTGGTCGTCTGGGCAAACATTCGAGTATTTGAAAAATGAAATTATTTAGAATGTTTGAGAGTAAAAATATTTTAAAAACTGAGTAACGAACGTATTTAAGTAGTTTTGTGCCAACACTGTAGGTCGTGTTCGTAAGTAATAAATTAAAAATCTTGTTTATCGAATTATTTAAACTTACAGATAAAACAATTTTGTTAGTTTAGACCGTTCGACTTAACGGTGAAAATACCAAAACATATTTCTTGGAAATTCGAGTTTTTTTTTGTTGTAGAACCAAACGAAAAAAAATCAAATTCGAACATATACGCTATCATAATTGTGTAATCGATTTTATGCATAGTTGTAAATAATCAACAAATCACGATACCTTTGTGAAATAAAGAACGATTTTGATAATGACGCGGACAAGCTGACGACGTCGGAAGACCACACTCGTCGGAGGCCACACGTATGCGATTTGTGTTACTGATTTCGATTTTCCTTTTCATTCGGCGAAAATGAAAAATTGAGAAAATTATCTGAGGTAAGTCCGTGTGTCTTAACGTAATTAGATTTTGTATGTTTCATCATAATTGTTTTACATTAGGTCCGTTGTGGTCTAGAATGTAATTCTATTTTAGCAAGGATTGAACAGAGTTCAATGATAAAATCTATCGGATAAATCAAAGTTAATTAAGAACGGTTTCTTAATCTGAATATTAATTTTTTGATTTCTTTATAATATATTTTTTTAAGCACTTCTTTGCATATTTTTAATTTTGTGTATAAAAAATTACAAAATAAGAATAAATTTAGATAAAATGTCGTTAAACTATTTTTAAAAAAAAAATTCTGATAGAAGCAATGGCGTTCAGTAAGCACTGATTTTTTTTTTTTAAATTTACGTAAAAAAATTCACTAGATAATAATTTGTTCGCAGATATCTCGATAACATAAATCAACAGTTGGTACACCAAATTAGCCAGTTAATCAGATTAATTTAGGTTAACTTATTAACCCGCCTCTGCGTGTATTTTAGCGTATCTAAATCAATAACTTCTAAAATTTAGTTCGTACGATTTTTAATTATTATTATTATTATCATTCTCGATCGGACGCGAGTGTCAGCCGTCTCTACGATCCGGTCTGGTCACTCGTCAGCGTCTGTCTAACCGACAGGCGCGCTCTAAAAAATAATAAATAATAATAATAGTGTGTATTTACGTACGTGTGTATTTGGATTCCCCCTCTCACCAGTTCCGTCTAAACGAAAATCGAGGCACGTCTACGTGCTGTAATAACACGTTAACGCGGAGGCGGTGACTTCGTGACTAAATGTGTCTCGTCCTACACACACACACAGAAAGAGAGAGGGAGAGAGATCGTTCTCTTTTATTATTTCACGTCGTGTAAAAAATACCTTTTTGACGTTTTTTTAGAATACGATCAAATGCCGAGCTAAGGCGTAATTAAAACACTGTTTGTAAAATAACTCGCAAAATATTATTTTTAAATGGGGATTTTTTTACGTTTTCAAAACGTGTGCGTGCGCCGGTTGTTTATCGACCGAAAACGATTTACCCCGAAGGTATTCGGAATAATACCGGCACACTGTCCAAACGCTTTTAAACGCAACTTGGAACTAAATTTCGAAAACGTTTTAACTCGATGCCCGGTACTTTTTCCATCAAATAATCCGATCCGTCCGACTACACATTCATGGTCGCTTGTAATGTAATATTTCGATACGTAGGTCTCGTGAACCGTTCGAAAATTCGATACGCGTGTAAAATGAATCCATACCCACCGCCTGTGTGAATGTGTATACTGTGTACTGCGTGATTTATTTATCACGAACCGGTTTACGTCTCGGGCAATTTAAATAATATTCGTTTCATTAATTTTCGTTGATGCCGGAGGACGACATAACATAAAACACGTACGTAACGTAGTGCTGCGGCGTCTGGCCGTTGGTTTTAGAGTTCAAACACTTGCTACAATAACGAGATACTGAGATTTTATATTTCTGAATGGCCGTAGACCTCACGTTTAACATCATTACAGGGGAGGCTCTTCAAAGGTTAGGGACGGGCCAAACGCAACGTTTTCCAAACGACTGTTTCGACAAATCAAAAATTATATACATACATGTACGTGACGCGTTTTTTCGATAAATATACACACCACCTGTCGTTGAACGAAATTACTATTTATTTCTCGTTTAGAACATTTCGTTGATATTCGTTAAAATACAAATATTCAATAATAACCGTTATTATTGATTTTCAGATGAAACGCTATAATATATATATTTTTTTGATTTCTGTTGATTTCATACAATATACCGATTCGCATTAAACAAAATCAATTCGTTTTGGTTTTTAAATAATTCCGTGGAAAAAAACTACGACATATTATATTAGCTAACAAATATAGTACACAAAAAAAAAACCCCCCGACATCGTCAATAACCGCACAGAATTCGTTACTTTGGTAAGTAAATATTTCGTCTCGCCGCTTATAATTTACATTATTATTATTATTTATTTTTTTCTCTGGCCCGAACAACATTTAATGCGAATAAACGGAATATCGGGAAAAAAATCCCCCCGATCATTTAAGTTCCGTGAAATAATGCGAATATAGCGTTCGGATTCGATCCAGTGCGTGTTGTTGACGTATCATCCGTGTGTACAGAGTATCGAACGCACACCGAAGTGGCGTGTTTCGTTCGTCGTCAATAAAGGAAAATACAGTAGAAACTCGATTAACCGTCACTCGATTTACCGTCAGTTTCCGTTATCCGTCATCGGTCACCGTCAAAAAAAAGTTAATGATGCGATCGCGATAACATCGTCGCGGTACCTAACGCGGCGACTATCATGCGTATAAAAATAGTTTATAATATCAATGCAATAAACGCGATAAATGCGGCGATAACGAACAAATTGAATAGTTATAAATTTAATTTAACCAGTGACTGACGAGTAGCCTGTGTGTACGGATTAGTGTTTTTATAGTTTATGTGTTGTGTTTCGAAGATGGCAGAAAAACGCAAACGTGTTGTATTAGAATTTAATCAAAAACTCGAAATTATCAAACGTTTGAAGAAAGGTGAAACTGCTACCAATATTGCTCAGATTTATGGTGTTGGGAGAACAACAGTGAATGATATAAAACGTGATGCTGAAAAAATTGAGCAGCATGTATCGTTAATGCAAAGCAACGATGGTGATGTAAAAAGTCGTAAAACCATGAAGCCGGCAAAATATGAGCAGCTTGACAACGTTATGTATCAGTGGTTTACGTTGTAAAATATATACGTTTATCCAAAAATTGTTTTGTATGTATGTATTATTGTATTTCTGTTAACCGTCTATTCGATTAACCGTCATTGTCCCGGTCCCGACATTGACGGTTAATCGAGTTTCTACTGTACTAATATTCTCTCTAACCCTCGTTATGCTATTGACCGAGCGCGCGCGCGCACACACACGATGAATATATATATTATAAATCATACCGCTCGTATATGCGTAACGACGGTGGGTCGAGCGTTTTTTGTCGTCGTTTTATTAATTTTCTTTTATCTGGATGCCGTGCGCACCGTCGAGAATGTAATAACGTTCGTATTAATAATAATAAAAAAAACAATAAAACGTTTTCGTATTGTTATTTCTCGTCGTCCGCGTGGAAAATCGGTAACGCAAGAAGAACGTCGTAATACGAGCCGTAAACCTGATACGCGTGTCGTTACGCGGGGAACGGCCGTGGCGGTGGTGGCGGCGGGGGAAATGAATTTTAAATCCGGAGGCGTGCACGGCGCGCGTTCGTAATAACACGGACTCTCGTATCGAAAGTATATTGCGTCGGCGACACGTTGATAATAATAATACGACGCGAGACCCGCCGAGTGGCCGCCACGCCAAAAAGTGAAACGTAGCTGAACCGACGGCTCTTGGAAAGGGGTTTGGAACGACTTCGGGACGACGGAGGATTCGCGTCCGTGAAGTCAGCGGCGCAAAGTCAATAATGGTTTTCAACGAAACCTTTCTTCCAACGAATTTGTTGGTCATTTGTTGGATAAGTCCCGACATTTGTTGGACCTTAGTTTTCTCGAAAATTCGAAAAAAAACCATCCAACGTTGTTGTACTCGATTTGTTGGACCTTAGTTTCTTTTATGTTGCGCCGCCAACTTCACGCTAGCGGCGCAACATAAAAAAAATTATATAAAAAAAACTAAGGTCCAACAAATGTCGGGACCTTTCCAACAACGACCAACAAATCGAGTACAACAATGTTGGATGGTTTTTTTGGGGTTATTTTGAAGTTGCGCCGCTGGCGTGAAGTCAGCGGCGCAAAGTCAATAATAGTTTTCAACGAAACCTTTCCAACGAATTTGTTGGTCATTTGTTGGATAAGTCCCGAAATCCGTTGGACATTTTTTTTCTCGAAAATTCGAAAAAAAAACCATCCAACATTGTTGTATTCGATTTGTTGGACCTTAGTTTTTTTTATGTAAATTTTTTTGAAGTTGCGCCGCTGGCGTGAAGTTAGAGGCGCAAAAGAAAAAAAAGGACTATAATTTAAAAAAAAATGTCCAACGAATTTCGGGACTTGTCGAACAAATGACCGACGAATTCGTCAAAACAAAAACAAACTACCGCGATATCAGTTTGATTCAACACCAAAATCGAATATCGATCCGAATCGTTTTTCAACATATCTCCGTAAACATCATTCCGTAAAAGAACGAGCGAGGAAACGTGACACAGAAAGCCTCAAAAAAACAAAATAAAACAACCGATAATAACTTTTTTTGGACACTGCGGATTTCCTTTTTCGCATTTCGTCGTGCGCTCGTAAATGACCTTTCCGCGTCGTCATTTCACGAGTATTTTCGTTCGGAAATTTCTATCGCCTTCGGTCGTGCGTCGTGAACCCTCTCGTTTTTCCATTTTCGTTCCGCGCGCCTTGTCCACCGGTAACCGTTAATCTTCGCCACGCAGCTACTGTCGTGGCGAAACGCAATCGTTTACTTTTGGCACCGTGTTCGGTGTTTTTCGCGTTTTACGGTCTCGTGGCGCAAGCCCGGATCAAGGTCACGTCGTCACGTCGCACCGCAACCGTCCGTTAAAAAGAAAAACAATCTGGTATCGCCAGATATTTTACATCGGGGCCAGCGTCAAACGGCGTAGACGAGATTTTCGCTCGCCGGCCGTTCAAATATTATTGACCGGAGCGGTTCGATAAAAACCGAAAGTATTGAATTCGATTCACGAAAATTCCGAACAAACCGAACGAGAACGGACGCCGTTAATAAATGATGATTTTACTCGAAAAATTGGGTCCGACAACGTATTGGGTCTCTTGTTTCTATCGTCTGAGAAAACGGCGAGCGCCTGGTCGTCTAACCGTAAACGACTATCTTAAACGAATAACAATACAATTTTCGTCGATATCGCATTTCGTTTTATTTCAGTGTCGCGGAGAATTCTAATTCAAATATTTTATACGTGTCGAATAGTTGTGATTTGGATATTGAAACGATATTTTTCCATCGCGATAGTTCATGAACAACGACGTTCTGGCGATTTTAAACCGACGGAAGCGTTTACTCGTTGTTTACGTTTTTCTAACGGCGCGCGTTCAAACGAGAGAGAGAGTGAGTGGAGGAAGGGTTTTGCGCGTGTCGATTTCGACTTACCCGTGTGAAATTAAACCGATCGATAACTCCCCCCCGGTTACCGTTTGGAAATCGGACTCGCGAAACGAATCGCTCGCGGACCACAGCGGTTAGGTTTTCGTTCGCGTTCGAGTTTTTGGCATTCGTTCGGGTTTGTTAACATCGTGTCGGTCGGTGTTGATGTTTTTCGGACCATAAAATTCGGCTATTGTTTTTCGTCGGACGACCGAACGCGCGCTATGCGATCCACTGCAAGACGTGCAAAAGATCGTTTTTGTTTTCTAAAAAACGTACGCGTGTTGGGCGTCGGAGTGTTTTTTTTTGTTGTTTTTTACGTATGATTTGTACGACACGCGTGCGAACGGATTTGAATTTTGAACGGCTGCGCAGAAAAACGATAACAGTCAGTGTTCCCGAAATGTTCGGTGTTTCATAACTTAAATATAGTATATAGGTCGTTGGTGTTTTTAAACCGCTATTGCGGCACTTACCGCGGATCTTTTCCCCCTAACTCGATTCATATACAATAATTTGTCGGAAATGTTATGACAAGATGGTGTGAAATCATTTCAGTTTTACGAAACTATTGACTGTTATCGTTTTTTCCCGCAGCGCTTCGTTTGTTAGCGGGGGGGTTTTTTTTTTTTTTTTAGTTTAACTCGAAACCGAATTTCGGTTTTGACTATATAACGTCAATCGACTGTAGTAACGAAACACGAGAATACGGTTAGACGTGGAACGGACCACGTTACAAAATTAAAACCGAAACGTCTTGTACGTTTATCGTTTTCAAATCGTTATTTGACCTTTACGCGTTATGTACGCACACACCTGTTTCACCGTTGCCGTATTTTGTCGTTTAAAAGAACGAAAAAAAGCGGTTGTTTTTTGTAGCACGTGCGGCGGATCGTTCGATTGTTATTGACTCTGCTGAAAAGTGGTTCGTCGCTGACACCACTTGCTTTCGGAAAAGTCGGAACCCCGAGCCGTCCACGAAACATTGAACACGGGGTTGACTTGCGTTGTTCACACGGGGAACGAAGTTCGAGACGTCGACGAAGTCCGCGAGTGGGTTGTTACGGATTTCTTCTTCTGTTTTTTTTTGTTTAGTGCGCTGCGCCGTACGACGCTGTGAAATACTGCTGGCGAGTTTTATACGTTAAATACGTCGTCTTATGACGTGATACGGGACGGTCGTGTTTCCAAGGCGGAATCGTATTTTCACGTGGGGATTATTGTTTCCGCGCTAGGCTAATGAGACGCAATCGAACGGACAATAGCGAGTACAACGGCAATGCATTTGTTGAAAGTCGTAGTTGAAAAACAACTAAAGTCGTGAGCTTGAAGTCGCGTTCGACAAACGAAAACCCAATGGGATGGCGAAGCGTTGACAGTGTCCATGCAAAACGATTTCAACGCGCAGACGAAACGTAACAGTCGGTGGTTCGGGGGGGGGGGGGGTTGGACCTCAGGACACCCGGCCGGACCGGCGGACTCGGCGGCGCGGAATGTCGATGGAGAGGCGAAAAATTCCAAACGTGAGCCGATCGCGGTAAAACGGGCGAACGTGAACGCCGTCGTGTTCGAGCGTCCGGAAGCCGAACGGAGAATTCCGCTGGAACGCGAGACCGTTGACGTCGACCGACACGGACGACTGTTAAACTGTTATCAACGTTGAACGACTAGAGACGTCCGTCCGCGACACCAGCTGTTTTCACCTGGCCGATTCGTCGAGGCACACGCGAAACCGGTGCGGAAATCCAACGCGACCCATACACAGCGTGTCTGCCGTGAGCTTCTCGTCCGGTTGAGTACTCCGAAACCGTAGGCTCGACCCGAAAAACAAAAAACAGTAGTCCACCCGACACGTCGTGTTTCTAATTTCACCGCCTAAAAATATCGTCTAGGTTTCGTCTAACCTTCAAACCATGGTCACATGACGATAATTCATGCCACGTGATTCGCGGCGAAATTCCACCCCAAGACAATGCGACACGTGACCCTTTCGGAATATTATTCGACGAGTTAAAACGCGCAGAGTCCAAAATATCGGACCGGGTGGTGGGAGAGTAAAATTTCACCCGTTTTTTTCACGCCGAAGTTCGTTAAAACCGCGCCGGCCCACCCGTAACCGTCGGTCTTATCGTATTTCATACTCGTCAATTATAACGCACTCGACACTACAGCGTCACTCGGAACCGTTTGTCGAATACAAAGACTTCAATAGGAGTAATTCTAAAATCTCAAAGTCTAACGTACTTGAACCAAACGCGTGATATCGAGCGCGAAAACTCGCGTCCTGTTTTATCTCGGTACGTACGGCGTGTGTCCGAAGTGACGTTTCCGTCCGATCAACTCGGGCTGCGTTCGATTACGCGAAAAATTACGAGGAAATCTGTTTCCGTTCCCCTACCCCCGGCCTTCATTATTTCGGGCTCGACGTATATTTTCGACTCGTTAAAAACAATCCACGCCACGCGTCGTACGGGTTATGTTCGATTTCACCGGCTGGGCACGGCTGTGAACTCGACTTTCCGGTCGTCTACCTACTGCAGTCGTTCACTAGGCGATCTAAAACAACGGAAACAACGTGACACGTCCCGGCGTGGGATTTCGAAACGAGTCGCCGCGATCATTTGCCGTTACGAATGTTAATGCTCGACGGGTCAGGTCGGACGTCCAAATGATCAGACGGCAAATGTCTCGTTTGGCCGGCAACGAAGCCGTTCCGGGTACGTCCGGCCGGTTTCACGGGTCAGACGTATGCATTATGAATCGTGATTTTTTTGCGAATGCCCCGACCGGGGCGTGTACAAATACGCGCGCGCAGGTATCGCATAAAATATACGGACCGTAGTAAGCCGGGTCGTTTTCCGCGCCACGAGATCCGGACGGATCGTTTTTCCTGCTCTCCCGCCCCCTACTCCTATCCACACGCGCACACGCACACGCACACGCGCGCTATCTCCCTCGGGACGAAAACGGTGGAAAATCGCGATTCGCGTTCCGGAGGCGGTAAGTATACTACGAGGCGTGTAAAAATATAAATTACGCTTAAATACGCAAAAAAGCCGACGAGTATTACGTCGATTTAAGAAAAAAGGAAATATAAGAGCTATTTCTACCGGTTTCGACCGAAAGTCATCGTCGGGTTTAAAAAAAATAAAATATAAAAAAAAAACCGACGGAGGAATAAATTAAATTTTTAAAAAAATGTTTTAATTTAAATTAAACTTTTCGATTTATTCCCGTTTAAGCCTGATGACGAGTTTTTGTCGACTTTTTATATTTATATTTTTATTTCTATTTGGTTATTGTTTGCACGTCCTTCTCGCTGTTGATTTATAATCTCTTTTGTTTTTCACCACTTGGTCCATTCATGTAGAATTTTTTCAATCGCGCAGAGCGGAAAAAGCCACGAGGGCTCCACGTCAGTCGCGCGAACGAGCGAGGCAACGAGGTGACGTTTTCGGCCGTCGAAAAACCCAATTGGTTAAGATCGCCGCGCGACACCATTGCGCGTCTGGGTGCATTCGAAGTGCAACGATCGAGACCGTGTGCACACGCGACGATGACCTCCGATCCGGACGAATCACGAGACCGACTTACCATCACGTCCGACGCAACGACACGGCACGGGCCGGAATCCGCCGGAAACTGTGTGCGCTCGTAAAAATCGAAAATATTTCCGACGACGTGACGACCATCCGCGCCGTCAGTCACGCGCCCACGCAACTGGTAAGAACCGCCGGAGAAACCGACAACCCGGTCGACAGTCGAGAAATAACGCGTATGTTGTCGGTACGCTTGAAAACCGTTTCCGTCCAACTCAACCGGTGGTTAGCGTTTAACGTGACGAAGTTAGTTTCAGTCGTCGCGGTCAGTGTATGCACGTTTGGATAAAACAACGGCGGGTCTTTCACTGTAAAAGCAGTTTTCAATCATTTAACATTTCACACGTTTTTTACGCGTTCTTTTTCAATGCGATTTTTAATTCTGGCAACTCGAGTCACACGGGACACCGCAATGCATCGTCAACAGCCGCTTTCTTCTAGCCCGTTCACCGCGCGCCGTCAACACTTGCAGACGACGACGTCGACACGACAGTCGTTATCACATGCTCTGTAATCGAAAAACAAGTCGTCGGATCAACCGCCTGTCACGACCCTCGCGGTGTCGCTCGAGAACACGTCGGTCGCCGGTTATCCCGAGTTCCGCCAGAAGTTTTCGATTTCAATTCGTTCGTCCGGCGTGATTTCGACGCTCACCAGTAGACTGCCGGACCATTGGCCGGGTCATCATATACGGTTTACGAATACAAACGGTTTCATTCTCTCGTCTGTAGCCGTCTAATCGCCAGTCGAATCTAATCTAATTTTCGGTTCTTTTACGCACTTTACGGCGAGTGAATTATTTCGCACAATTTTTTCTCTGCATATTATTATTGTTATTGTTTTGAAGCCGTACGATTTTCAATTCGTCGCACACCTGCAGAGACCACGCCAAGTCGTTAAACTGTTTTTATCTATCGCCAGTCCGAAAAGGTCGTGGTTTTTATGGTTTTTAATTTAAAACGGTTACATTTCCAATACTCGACTTGGGTACATTTTCATTTGCGTGGCTGCGAATAATTATTTCCGTTTTTTTTTAACAGCCCTTTTTATTTGTTTTATCGTTTTTAATAATAATTCGGTCAATAACGTGCGCGTCCCGGACCGTATACGATTCCACCGAATCGTCACTGTCGCGGCGACGGCGTGTCCCGGGACTTTTTACCGACATCTGTCGCCGGACTTCAAAATCCCGTTTTCGATTTTTGGTTTTCGTGATATCGTTTTACGGAGGAAAAAATGTCCGTTTTAATTATCCGCCGGTTTTTTTCACCGGACTCGTTTCTGGAATCGATTACGTTTACTCGTAACCGAACGACCGAAACGGAACTTTTAACGTCGCCGGCAAAACATCGGAGAGAAATCATTTTTTTTTATTTTTTCCCCCGAACGAATAAAGCGAACTCGGAGTGCGCTACGAAGCATTTCAATTGTTCGTCATGCAATTTATCATCGGCGAGTGAAACGAAAACGGTCAAGGTGAACGTACGTACGGTTTTTAGTTCGAGCTCGTCGTTGACCCGTGCACAAAAGGCAGGTCGCGCCGGAGTACAACAATGTAGGTCAGTCAACGTTATTCAATGTTTGGTCCCGGCGTGTGTGAACTAAACTCGTGCACTCCGTTTCGGTTCGTCGTCGTTCGAAACGCCACTATTTTACGATCAGATGTTTTTTTTTTTTTACTCGCTCGTATTCGGTCGAGGTTAGGTTAGGTCAGGTCTACCGTACGTAACACACGCGTACCAGTGTTCGAAAATTTTTCGATCCTAAAAATCCTCCCCTTCCGCCCGCTATACAATCGATTCCGTTACGGTTTTCAAACGTCCCGGTATTGGGATCCGCACCGACAGGCCACGGCGGAAACACCGGGAACTTATCGATCGACTTATCCGGCCGGAGAATTTTTTTTTAAAAAAAAAACCACGAAACACGAGAACGTCATTCCCGAAACGTTATCTGTATTGTATCGGGCGTTGTCGACTGATTACGTCGTCTTCGATAGTCCAGAGAAGAATACTGGCGGGTTATCGGTACGTATCGTGTACGTAGTATTGTATGATACAACACCTTGTTTTGAAACGTTTTAATTTTAATGATATTTCCCCTCCCCCTCCCCGTCCAGATGAACGCATTAAACGTTTAAAAAACTACATCGTATTCGTATCGATCCAATACGTACGAGAGGGGGGCGTCAAAAGGTCCTACGGGCCGTACAGACGACGTTCGCCGGGTAGCGTATCCAGTGTTATCAATAATACACGGCCCCGGGACCGAATCGTATACGACGCGATTACGTTTATGGATTTCAGCGGGTCGTAAAGACTTCCAGCGCAAACCCACCGGCGAAACAATAAAAAACGAACCCTCCCGTTTGCCGTTCTCCGGATTTACAGCCGTTCGCGTTTTGCTCCGAGCTCGCCGGTAACGTCGCGGATTTACGGTAACGTATGTATTTATTTATTTACGTGAGTGAGTGTGTGCACGAAAGTCGATACTCGGATTCGCCGCCGAGTGTTTTCGATTCGGTTTCGTTTTCGACCGTCCCGTTTCGCGTTCGTGTATCGATCAGACGTATTGGAAACGGGCCGCGGCGCTATCGACGTGCCAAAAACAAAAAAAAATATATACGAGATCGCTTTTCGGTGTTTCGAAACCGGGATAACATTGTGTTTGCGATCGAGCGAGTTGATGTCGAAACAAATATTAACGGTGGGACGGGGCGAGGATTTTGTCGGCCGAACCAAGTTACACACAGGATCGACGCGAATAAGGTTAGGTGAAATGGGTATATAATAATCCGCGATAAGGATTTTTTCTTTTCTTACCTACTTATTGTTCATTGCAATCAAAAAATTGCCGACCCGAAGGCGCTTTGATGAAACAAATGACTGGGAAGAGGGGGGTGTAGACACTACCCTTTTGCGCCGGACCTGAGCACATATCGTGTTTATATTCGTTCCTTCGGGCCTTACAGCTTATGCGGCTTGCACCGAATTTGATCGACCCGCGCGAACGGTTTATGAGCATAGGCGATGTTTCGTTTTGGTTACGGCTAACACGTTTTCGGTCGTCTGATGTTGTCGCTGTAATAATAATGATTCCACCGAACTACGGACGAGTGTTTTTTTTTTCCAGCGGTTTCAAAAAAAAATAATAAAAACGCGGGCGTAAGTCGCCCTGATCACAATGAAATACCACAGACACTACACGCAGGCAAGTGTCGTAAGCATGAAACACATGAAACGCCGACGGCTTTTGAACTTCGTTCCGGTGGCGATTCCCCGCGGCGTTTCCCACGGCAAAAATAAGCAAAGCCGACTTATCATCGCGTGAACGTTTTCCGTCCCGTATGTAACGCGTATGCCGACGAGAAAAAGAAAACACGTTTTTAACGGCCGCCGTGACGTGATAAACGATTGCCCGTCGCGGCTTCAATGGACACGATAACGCGGAACGTCCGGCAAACAGAATATAACGACACGACGTAATAAACGGCGTTTGTGACGAAAACGCGGTCCCTGTACAGCGGCGCCGGTTTTCGCGCGTTACGGACGCATTTGGCGAAACGGGAAAACTAACCCGTTCGTGTTGTTTTCGTACGCGTCCTGTACGACGTTCGACGGACAACACGCAAAGCTGGACACTAACCAGTCGAAAAGTGTGACCTTTAATGTGACTTTCCGACTTGACGAGTTTAATGGAATGCAATCTAATGACAAAACGTAACTTGTCATCTCAGTTATTATTACTGTCAGTGGCGTTCTCAGGAATTTTCAATGGGGGGTTTTCGATAATTTCTAAAAAAAAGTATGTGGTAGAGCTCTGGGCCCACGACCCCCTGGCTCTGAAATTTAATACTATTTTTAATAATTACAATATAAAAATAATAATATAATATTTTATATTATTTTTATTTTTTATAATACAAAATTTAACTTTCTTGGCTTTTTTGCCAGATCGTCTATCACTTCCTCAACCGTTAGTGGAACCTCTCCATGAATTGCTAATACAGTAAGTCCATTAAACCGGGTCTAAAACAAATAAACAGATACACTTTACTAATAAATTTGACTATATTTTCTGTTTGTAAATCAAATTCAAAAGAGGTACCTCTGTCATTGTACTACGCAAATAACTTTTGAGTCTTTCAAGACCTAAACATAATAATAATTAATAAACGTTGACCAGTAACCACGTAGATAATAAAAAATCAATGAGTTACCACTATATATAATTAGTAAATTATAATTTATCAATAGTGTTTTGGTACAAAAAAAAGTAAATTATACGATGAGACAATGAATATTCACATTCTTCACAAATATAATACGAATTGGTCGTATTTTTTTCTTTCAATACGGCCAATAGGGGGGGGGTTTAAACCCCATGAACCCCCCCGTGAGTACGCCCATGATAACTGTTGAAATTCAATATCCCCTGGTATGTTTTGAAATTACTCACCCCACAAAGATCTCAACATCGATACCATAAAGAAAATTGCAAACATCCATTACAAACTAGCCAGTCATCCCAACCCACTCATTTCTATCCAAGACAGTGCAAACATCCCCAACAATCTCCCGCGTCGATTAAAAAGACGTTGGTGTAGGGATCAATTAATTTCCGAGCTTTGAATTTCACTCCGAGGGTTCCGTCACTGGACAGTCTCCCTCCTCATAAAAATCCAGCTATGTAAATCATTTAAAACATCAGATTCGCTTATTGTACAGATGCTACAGATTGTAAATATTCAATAAAAAAATTTAAAAAAATTCAATAAACATTTTAAATAATCACGATTGTATATTTATTTTTTTATATTAATTAATATTAATCTCGTTTATATTTTTTTATTTTGCTGATAAATTACTTTTTGTTAATAAATTATTCTCGTCGATTAATCAATTAATCATCAACAGTCTTATTTACATTTTATTTGTTATTAATTTAATGTGTCCGATACATTACGTTTGAAAGAATGGGGTTTTTCAAATTTATATTTCAAGTTATAGAAATCAAACCAACTTCTAATTTAACCGAGTTAGAAATTTTTGATATTTCAGAAACTAACTTATGTTCTAACTTTATTACTTTTCATATTAAAGTAACTGAACTCGAACTGGTCGAAATGAACGACTAACTCGTCCAACGTTGTTTACCGCAAATAAACAGGACACGACCGTCACGGCCGACGTTTTAAACATCCGACGATATTGCAATTTGAAATCACGGTTCGCCGTCGTTCCAATAGAAACGTATCGTTTTTCGTAAGAAAAAAAAAAAAAAGAAGTGAAAAACGAAAATCTCCAAGAGGTTTTGGAAGAAACGGCCGAAAAAATCGCCGCGGACATAGCCAAACAAAAAATCGAAAAGAAAACGATCCGTAGCAAAACGATCGACATCACACGATGAGCAAGTGCATTCCGGAACCTTTTTGTTGTACGTTTACGTCACGACGGAGGTCGGTTAATTTTTTGTACGAGTTCAGATAAACATCACGGGAGCGTGTGCGACGGCCTCGCCCGAACGTGATAATACGCGTTTTGTCGAAAAGACCGGCGGGGAGGGTTCTCTTTTTATCGTTTCCGTTCCGAACGTTTCCCTTGAAACACGCGTCGCGTCGATCGTTTTGACCGAATGATATCCGAACACGTACACTGTCCGTCGAAACGCCGTGAACGATTTATTTTCGTTGTCATATGAAATCGGTTGGGCATCTTACATTTGGTTTTGACCGTTTAACGACGAACGAAAAAGGATGGATACTTCTCTGCAGAATAATAATTATTTATCTTTGTTTTTTCCCCTTCAAATAAGAAAGACGAAACGGTAATATACAAGCACGGGAAAATTATTATTCGTTTAATCAGTGGTTCCCAACCTTTTTGACACTACGGACCATCATCATTTTTAGACATTATTTTTTCTCATAAATAAGAATCAATTTTTTCACAGATATATTAGAATTTAGGTAACGGTTGTCGGTACGTAATATTTGTAACACGCCCAAAGGAAAATTGAAATGTTTTAAAATTTTATAGGTATGCCTCGCGGACCATAGGTTGGGAACCGCTGGTTTAAATCATCGGGACAGCTCAAACCGACTAGACCCGGATAATATATCAGTTTTTATTAGTTCGCCATTTTAGTAAGCTTTTTGTACATTGATTTAACAGGTTTTTTGCACCCCCGATGACGAAGGCTGACTCTGGTTCTGATGCGTGTACACGTGTGACGTATGGTCACGTACAAAGCCCGAAATTATTACACGTTGCGAATTCTATAACGAAAGTTCTGTAAGGTGACGACAACTATTATTCAATCGAATTGTGTTCAGTCGTGTATTATTTTTTTTCGTATATATGTATTTACGGGGGGGGGGGAGCATCTTAATCAAAACAACTTTAATCCTCGTTTTGTCGTATCGAATAATAAAATATTTAAAAATAAAATATATAAGAACTTGTGATTATTATACTTTGAAACCAAATCACAAAAATTATACACTACTACGTTGTCATCAGCGCAAGCTACTAACCGTTAAATTCTATATACGCCCAAAACGTTTCCAAAACGTTTTATTGGAAATCGTTTGCGATACACCGAAAAATGCCATAGCTACAACTTCATTTTAAATTGTCTTTCCATAGTATCGTGGATAAGAGTTAGAATTATAAAACGGATACTAATAAAAAAAATTTAACAAGAGTCTGGCGAGGCAACACGCCTCTCACAGCCCGGCGTACGGCGGCAAACGAGGTTACCGTAATGACGTCAACGCCGTATATAGATCCGATCGCAAACACGTGTGTACACATGGAAAAAAAACAAAAAACCGAAACGAAACGAAAAAACACGGCAATGAAAATCATCGAAAATCACGCACGATCGCTATTGCGTTTCGACAAAAAAAAACATTCCGTTTCGACGGTCTGATAACCGTGAGATGGTTCGTGACCGTCCGCGTTTCGCGTTCATTTATTTATGTCGCGTTCGATGTCGAACGTGTTTCGTTTTTCGTTTTTTCGTTTTTGGTCGTTTGTCGTCTTTTTCACCCGACCCCCGTGACTTTACTTCCGGTCAAACACGTTCGTTGGCTTTGTCCCGTACGTACGCAACACATACGCGTGCGAACAGCGTGTATACGAAATCGTCATATCACGTTTTCCTCACCCAACGTCCAATGTTTCCGACTTGACCGGTCATTTTCACTGTTTAAAACAATATTCACGTCAGACCGCGTGATGTACTGTCTCGTTATCCAGTCGATTTGAACTCGTGTGACGACAACGATTTATATCCGGTCGGTTATTGTTGTGGGGCATGGGCACCCATTGGGGGAGGGGGGGGGGGCAAGGGAAATAAGTATAGTTGCTAAAATTGTATTTTCACATTGCCATTGTAATCGACGTTTTATTTCTGTTTTATATTTTTTTAACAAAATTTCTTCTGTTTTTTCTGTGATAATACAACAGTGAAGATACAACAGTTAAATATAAATGTTTTAATTTGGTATGATTATTGGAAATTAAAATCAATATCATTGATGAAATAACACAAGACTACATTAAATTATTGAACCTAACCGTTTTTTTTTTTGCTTATTTTTTTGCCCCCCCCCCCTAAATATTATCTTATGGACGCCCATGTTGGGGGGGGGGTGCATACAAAAAAAGTCCGTGAAAGGTCGAAATCGTACACTTTCGTATACAAACGTTCTGTAAAGTACGAACTGTTATTTAAACGGATTATGCATTTTTTTTTTTTGTTATATTCGTACAACTAGTATGCGCACATGATCAGCGTCTTTTAAAATTGATCGATAAAAAAAAATGTGAATGTTAACGGCGGACGGGCCAAACGTTGGAACGTGTACGGGCGCGGAAAAAAACGATAATTACAGGCACCGGCTTACCTCTCTGTTCGTTTACGAGATCACGACCCACGGCCTTAGGCTACGGTCCGTCACAGTGGCACCGGCAGACGTATCCAGAATTTTTTTTTTCGGTTAAATAAAATATACTACGAATTAAATTCGCGTTCTGCGTTCGGCGTGAATGAAAACCGACAGCACGGACAATGGCCGTCATGAAAAACGCTATCGAAAAACATACTAAAAATTGTACACTAGCCGATCAGGAGTTCTGGTTTTGACGCGACCGACCGATTTCGAATCGAATCTGAACGGTGGTACCGAGGAGTGATTTTTTATTGTCCGAAAACGATTTTATTCGATAATCACGACAGTCAACGTAATAACATGCACACCAATTCACAGTTAAATTTTTAATATTTATTTTATTTGTACGTATTCGATATTAACGATATCATTTTAATTTTTAGCAACAATTTTCGCGGGGGAGGGTTACACAGGACCGACTTGGGTGGTCACCGCGCCTCCGATAGTTGTCCACTTCAGTCCAGCGAGCGTAGCACGGATAGAACGGACGTTCCGTCATTTTCGTGTTGGGAAACAAGTCCCGTCACTAAGTATTTACCATTTAAACGTCACGTAGGAACGGTAGTTTTGTGCGCACGGTTAACTCCTCGAACCGGCTTTTTGTTACGTATCGGAAGGCATAAGGCATGAAGTCTCCAAGAGCGATATCCTGGAAACTTGTCCTCTCTCCGACTTAAACGTTCAAATCGCTCGCACACGACCACACGATTTTGTCTGATGGTTTTCAAATATCAAAAAAAAAAATTTCTAAAATTATATGTTTTCTTGTATATTCTGTACGTTTTGATTTCAACGATAAAAAGTAAATGTTATCGGGTCCCGATAAAGTCCCGAAGGAAAAATCCTGGACGCGTCGCTGATCTCTTCGCGTTGTTGTTGTTGTTTTTTTTTTTGCACGCTCGTGTTCGTTATAACGTCATTTCGGGCGACCGTCATAATCTTCGAGCACATAGACGAGACCCGAAGACAAGAAAAAACTTTCGAAATGACACTGAAACGCCCACGGGTCCCGAACTCGGGAAGATCGTACCGGGAAACGTTTTCGTTAATCAGTGATCATCGTGGGCGCGACCGAATTGACGTACGACAAAACACTCGATAAGTTCGGAACCGTCGGGAGTTTTTCTTTTTTTTTATTCAATTTGTTCAATTTGTTTTTCGTTTATCGTTTCCGCCAAGGGTTCGGGCAGATTTCGATTTCTCCGCCCGCCCCCCACGCAATCGTCGGCGGACATTCGCGGACGGTCGTAAAAACCACGTCCTCCGCGCCGGTCGGAAAAAATGTCCGCAAAAAAAATATATATGCACGCACGTCATAAAGTGAAACACAATCACCCTCCGCGTGTAAACGGACGGACGGACGGACGGACGGAACCGTTATCGTCCCGGACAATAAACGGTCTTACGGAAACGGAAAACACGCCAACCCGGCCTCGTTAAAACGAACACGTTAAGTACGGACGATTCGTTTAGCTCGGCTATAATCACAGCGTTTAAATATCGTCGCAATGTGTCGGGCGATCCGGCGTCATTCGGGCGTGACCCTCGAGATCGCGTTTTAACGGTAAAACGACGTGCCCTTTCGACTGCACGCCCAACCGCGGTATCGCGAACCCGGTCGACTCGGAGAGACTCGGGAAAACGTTCTATCGTTTTATCGTCTTGTCTCCCCGGTCCCCGCTCTTCTTTTCTTTACCCGACTGCGTCCCGTGGAGGGACGCCTGACGATTTTCTTCTGAAGTCGTAATGTTCATTTGTATACTTGAGTTCGATTCAGTTAACTAGTACTGTAACTCTGAGTCGGTAAATACTAATATAAGTATACTTTCACAAACGCACTAAAAATAACGAAAGAAAAAATACGTTATCAGAATTATTCATAAGTGATAAGTCATGAATTGTATATTTATTGTTTTTGGTCACGACTCACGATATAATTTACCGTCATCCTGCAATACCGTAGAGCAAGTCTATAAATAACTAAATCACCAAAAATTATTGTATTCGTATTTACATTTTCTTATCAACATGAAATTGTAAGAAAAAAATTAAATTTTTATGAAAAACGCCAATACAAATCGATAATCTTTGTATATAATTATAAGGGTTATGTGTTATTTTTGACAAAATATGTGGAGGGTTGAAAAATGTAGACTAAGTGGAGGGATGCCATCCCTCAGTATCCCTTCCCCCCCCTACTTCGACCACTGGTGATATACATCATACTTTTGGAATACCTTCTCGTTTTTCCAAGCAGATTTTAACGCGTATTTGGTTTTTCACGGAACACGACGGAGAACGGTGTACAAAAAACACCTGTCGTGTCCCGAAGGTAAAACGATACGACCGTTGAGGCAGCCCTCGAGAATAATTTACTCAATCGATTTTCACTTCAAGCCTTGTTTAACGTTTCGTAATGGATAACGCGTCATCGGGTTTCGGGTTTATTTGCCACGGAATATTTGCTCTAAATACGTTTATAACTCGGGGGGGGAGGCATTTTAAAAATTGATTCTTCCGGTTCGAAAACGCTCCGAGAAAAGCACTGCGCTCGCATATAACTGTTTGTTTTGTTTTAAGTATTCGTGTACGGTGTCCGTTCAATTGTGATTACGATTTTCTCTATACTTCCTCGCCTTTGTATCACGTACGATTCGTCAGAGTCGCCCAATCAGTTATTACATATTTTCAACCGAGATTAAAACGATTGAAATTACTATATATATCACTAAAAATAGTTACGCTAAAAACTGTTCCGGACTTGACCGTTATGAGCTGTCACAACGGTTTTATCCAAATCGACAACGTTTTTTTTTTTATATCGAATTTCGCAACGAACAAATTACCATCTGATTTTGTTTGAAAGACAATAAGAAAACGTACAACGGACACGTCGAATAAAATAAATAACGCGAAACCGATAAGTCAAATCACGTTGGTTTTTTTCTTCTCGTCGTTATTTCAACGTAATCAATAGAATACGTTCTTTTGTTTAACTTTATAAGTCCGTCTCGATTACAAGCTTTTTTTCTTTCTTTCGTTCGCCTAACGATCGTGAACGGTAATTTTTCTCCGAGACCTAGTTAGTATACAGCGAGTCTAACGAAATAGTTAGGAAGTACTTATTGGTTGTTTTTTTTTCCGAAGAAAATAATGGGTTTTGTTTAATTAAAATGTTCGCGATTGTATTATGGACGGGATTATTTGTATTTTCACGATATTATCGGTATGCTTCGGACGGAAAAAAGAAAAAAAGGATCCCGGCGCAAATACTTAGAATGAAACCTGTAATGATTTTCTATTGTTCTTTATTACGAACGAGAAAAAATTCGAATATATTACTCGTTATATGCACTGTAACAATAACGAATATAATCAAATACAATATTTCTTATTTGATTCGAAACGTCATTTTATATTTGAAATCGTCTGATGACATATCAAGAATCATAACAGAATTCGTCGCATTTTTTCAAAATAAATTTCTTAATTTATTACTGTAAAGCGTGTTGATTACAAAAATCCTGGCGATCGAAAATTGTATTTCAACAATAGTTTCAGTTCAAGTTGTACAATATGTTCTTTCCGATACATTAAAAAAAAAAACCACTTGCTACAGCCATGGTCTCGTGTACGTGGATCTCTACGGATATGAAAACAAATAATTTTATCATTCGGTACTTACCGCGTACACGCATTTAGTTACAAGGAAGAAACAAGATAACAGTTGTAGACCAATACGTTTTTACAAAAATAAAAATGTAACTAGACGACTAGGAAAACATTGATATTTTAGTTAGACTCCGCTTGTTGGACTTATTCTTCTTGGACGAGTCAGTAAGGCGAACGAATAAAAAGACGTATATGTACGAAATCATTTTCGGTATTTACTTTTTGGGTATTTAAATTAAATACCCGACATTTCAGGCGTTTAATTTTAAATTACTTATTCCTTGTTTTGTTTCGGCGGTCAAGTGGAAAAAGTAATTGTAAATAAACCTCAAAAATATATTTTCTTATCAGTCATTCGTGTTTTAATAAAAACATAAACAATTTAACACAAAAACGAATATACAACGTTTTTGGTGTTTTTATTTGCACGCTAAAACACACGGTAATAATTAAAAAAAAAAAAAAAAACAAAAACAATCCGATTTCGAAGAGTTATTTTGATATTACGGGTAAATATCCGGATATTTTACCCAAGTGTCCAAGTCACCAGGCAGAGTTCGAAATCCGACGTTCGCCGCGTGTGTTTTGATCACGGCGCGAAACGGTTTCGGCACCGGATTTCCGAGTGGGGCCGAAAACGATCCCCAGCGACTCACGCCGTCTCGGGCCCGGTTCGCAGAGGTCATCGGCGTGACGATCCGGTCGATTAAATGCATTTTCGTGTTACGGAACCGCACACGCCCTACGACTGGACGGGCCCACGTAACACTTCCATAGCGTTTTTTCTGTTCCTAGACGTGCAAACCGTTAGAAAAGCGTCGTTTCTAGATTGCGTGCTCGTTTTTCGTGTGTGTGGGGAGGGGGGTTTCATGTTCCCGTTAACGCCGACCCATATACAGGCGGAGAACAACCCTCGGCAGGTTCGACCCCTTCGATATTCGGAAACGGTTTGAATTATTAATTATCTATCGATTTCTCACCCCCAACCCCTCACGCAGGAAAAATAAGGCGTAATTTATTTTGATATTCAATTAAAAAAAAAAAAACAAATCATCGTTTTTACTGAAAACACGGAAAGTTTCGCGCACGAGCCGCCATAATTCGTTTCTTGTCTGAACGGATATTGTCACGTGAGAGTCGTCCTACGCGGCCCCCCGACCGTGTCCGAACACTGCGTTGAACCGATCCCGACGTCACGTCCGCGTTCGATCGTGTCTCCCGTTTTCCGGGACGATCGTCACCGTCGATCGGTCCGAACCGCGCGCGCGTCCCCACACGGACACGCGATCGCGAAACGGGAAAACAAATCGTCCGCGGCGTGTCGAGATACATTGTTTTGCACGTCGTTTCGGTTGTCTTAGACATTCGTTCGAATTGCTGTGATAAGAACGACTGCGTCGGTCGGATCGTCCGTGGGGAAATAAATGATTACGTTCTTATCCACAGACCAACCATCGACGAGGACAAACATCGGTATGTTTATAAACTATTGTGCGAAATGAAAAAAATGAAAAAAATGAAAGCGAAACGATAAATAAAAAAAAAAAAGGTATTGCTGTTTAAAACAATAACGGTTATTCGCGGCCACGCAAATGAAAATATACGCAAGTCGAATATGGAAATGTAACCGTTTTAAATTAAAAACCATAAAACTACGACCTTTTCGGACTGACGATAAATAAAAACAATTTAACGACCGTGCGGTTACTGCGGGTGTGCGATAAATCAAAAATCGCACGGCTCGAAACAATAAAAACAATAATAATAATAATATATTATATCGTAAAATACCGAAAAGAATTTACACGTCGTGTGCGTAAAAGAACAAAAAATTCGCCCGATTTCGCCGCTGTAATATTTATATCCATTTTTCGTTTAAACGACGTGCCTAACCTAATTGTCGAACCGGCGATTGAGACGACCGTAGACAAGGTAATGAAACCGTTTGTATTCGTAAACTATATATAAACGATGACCACCAGTGGTCCGGCGTGCGTTCGGTAGTCTACTCGTGAGCGTCGGTCGCGACGTGACCTTATTCGCGTGGTACGTCGAAATCACGCCGGACGAAGGAACCGAGGATTTCTAGTGAAACTCGGACGGCGCGCGGCCAGCAAAGTTTTCGTTTCGTCCAAGCGTTCATCCGATTTTTTCCTTTCTGAGGGGGTTTGTTGTGATTTGTTTTTCTGTGTTAGTCTCTGTTATTCAATTGATTGCAATTGTCGAGGCCAATATTTGTTTGATTACGCCATCACGATTTTTTAATTCGCCTTATCAATATCTAATGTTCGTGATAAACAATTTCGCGTGGTGAACAGATCGGAAAACTCATCTCGTTTGTACTTAGTAATTTGTCGATAGTAATCGAGTAGCGTCGTCGGATAACAAATTGGCGATCAATGGTTACAATATGGTTACGGACGTCTCGACCTACTTACGAAAATACGTCGGAAAACACAATGTAAAAAACAACGTCATTTTTTTGTTTGTTTTTTTAGTTCTCGATAATTGTTCGAACGCGATTTGTCGACTTTTTGGCCGTGACTTTCCTATCAAGAGAACGAGTCAATTGATCGAACGGAATCCGGGTGATTTCCCGTGTTCGATTAAGTCGCCGCCTGCGTTTCAGGCCGAGTCCGATCGATCGATCGTCACGATCTGCAACGTCCGCGCACCGTCCATTTCGCACGGAAACGGTTTGTCCTCGTGCCGTGCCCGGCGCTTCGCGTGACCATAGAATAATATCGACCGCCCGATGTCGACTTCCGGTTGATATTGGACTGTTGTATCGTCGTATCACTCGCGGCGGGCGATCCGCAGGTGGGCGTCTAATCGCCGGACACGGTTCAGTCACACGGTTTCGTTCGCCGTCCGTCGTCTGTAACAACGTTCGATTTTACGTTGACGTTTTTCGGGGGGTTTTTTTTGTTTTCGTTTGAACTGACCGACGAACGTAAAGCACGTGAAATTTATCAAGACCGAGAATCGCGTGTACATCAGTACATTTTAATCTAAACGTTTTTTGAAAAAACTAAAACCTAACCGCGCGATATGCACAATACGTCACGGCCGTTGGGTGACGGCCCAGTGTGGTGGCGGTTCGTTATTATAATTATTTTCGCGGGCAAGAGGGTGAAATTTAGTTGTGACAAAACAATCGGATCCCGTTGTCGTTGAAGTGTTCGCGTACGAGAACCCGCCGAATGGAACATCGGACGGCAACGCGGTGAACGAAATACGCTCAGCGACGGTACGAAAACGTCATACGGACGTCGCGCCACTGCGTCCGGCGAATGCCGACAAGGCGGATATGTCGGAAACGATAGCCCGGTTAGTTTGGCCGATCGTCGGAAGCCTGGCTATTATTACATTGGCGCCGCGTTAAACGCGTCGCGGTGTAAATAACGACCACCCTACACGGAACGTGGCTGATTATTTTTTTCGATTATTCGAGGCGACGGAATTGTCGAAATCCGAGATTTCGTCCCCGGGCGAAAAGCACACGAAACGAATGTCCCGTGCGCGAGAGAGGAGAATCAAAGAAAAGAAAAGCCGTGCTGCGATCATACCGCTTGCGGACGGAATCGGACGGGACATAATGATGACATACAATTCGTGGTTTTGCCGTGATAACGGCATTTTCGTCATGAGCGTTAGCGAAACGTTTGATGTCCGTCGCGATTTACGAAACGCGACGGCGTGAGCCCGTTCATTACTCACGTTGCTGAACGCCATTGTTACGTTTAGGGACACGGAACGTCGTGGCTTCGCGTTGTCCTTTTGTCGTCGTGTACACGTTCGCGCAACTATGCGCTCGACGGCCACGGCGACGTTACGAAACGGTAACATAAATCACTAGCCTTATTACTGGGGTTTTGTAGCGAATGCTTCTTTTGAGGGGAGTATGATAGAAAGATAATTCCTGTATACGTTTTGAATCGTTCCGATTTTAATGAAGTAAACTACGTTTTGCTTTTTTTTGTTTTTTCCACAAAACCTGCTTTTTATTGCTTTTTCCCCTATTCGGTTCTTTTTTCTTGATTTTTATATATTTTTCTTGAAAATTTAAACTATCAAGCATTTGCTGCATTTATATATTAATTTTTTTTTGGCGAACCCTTGGCAAAAAGTATAGGTACTGTGTTAGAAGCAAAACAAAAGTTCGAGGAAGCTAACGGTGAAGTAGCGAAATTGATTTTAGAAAAGTGCAATCGTGTTTTTTCATAGAATAATGGATGGGTAGAACTTCAACAAATCAATAGTATTCATAATGGCACTGCACTAAACGTAAATGTGGAACAGTATGATTCAAATGATTTAGTTTATATGAAATATGCACCGATTACATCGGTTGACGTGGAAAGGTCTTTTTCTGTGTATAAAAATATATTAGCACCCAGTAGAATGAGTTTTAATGAAAGTAACTCGACTAAATATATGGTCGTAAATTCCTTTTTTAATATTTAATTTTATGTGTAATTGAAATTTGTTTTTTTAGAATTAAATTTAATAAATGCTTTTTTTTGCTTTTTTTGGCAACTTAAAATGATTTTTTAAGGATTTATTTTGCTACGAAATCCGAGCGCTACTTATTACTTACCGCGAACGTTCTGGTGGGCGGGGGTTGAACAGTCGGGCCTTGACGGGGCCACACACCTGAGCTTTCCGTACGGCCGGCGGGCGAGGTCCGGAAAAGGACGAGTTCGGCAACACGAACGTTCACGACAAAACACGTGATTCATGTCCGTTCTCGGATATGGCGGACGAACGAGTTTTTAAAACATTTCCCCCGAAAGTACTTCGTAACACCTTTTGTTTCTAGCGTGAAAAAGTTTAGTTTTTTCTTCTCCAGAACGACGTGACGCGTAGTCGGAAATAAATTCTACTACGAACCGCGGTCTTCGCCGTAGGTTATCGTGGTTTTTGTTGTAGTTAGTTGCACGTTCTGTCGGCCGGCCGGCCAATGTACGTGATGTACGTGACATCGAGACGCGGACAGTCGGACGATTTCCAACTCCATCGTCGCCGCTTGCGAAAAATGAAAAAAATGAAAAATAAAGACCGTTCCGCGGTCAGCATTTGTACGGCACCGACGGACGCGTCACAAACCGCATACAACATAGCGACGTTCAAACGACCTTCCGAAAAAAAAAAAAAATTCGAAACGCGTTCGATTAGTGATTACAGGTAAGAAGATAAATCGAATCGCGGTAGTTTATCAACGTACAGGATTTCGGTTTTTTGTGCTTCCGTCGACGGGCCTATACGACGACATTTGTTGGAGAAGACGGTTTCGCACACACGGACGTCCGGAGTCGCGAGGCGCGGGACCCGGCCGACTCGTGGTTTTTAAAAAAAACGAACAATTTTTTTTTCACGTTTTTATCCCGAGCGACTCGAGACGATACCCGAGAACGCTGTAGTGGTCCGTCCGAAGGATTCGCGACACGTGACACGGTGTCGACCGAACGCGGATATTTCCGAGACGATAACAGACGGTTGGATTGGGTTAGGTTAGCTAAACGGTATGTGTGCAGTATAAGATAATGACGATACGCGACGACGACTTGTTGTCTGCTGGAAAGCAGGCCAAAACAAAACCGTTATAACACCAAAAATGAACACATATTTCTGACCGTAAAATATAATTAAATACGATAGTTGAAATTACCTTACACAGTTTTCCACTTTAAAAATAACTCAAGGCTGGAGGATCTGGACCCGGGCCCCACGGTTGCGTCACTGACGCGTCGTATATATACACATATAATATCATTTGTGAAAAATACATTAAAAATATATATATCCGTATAAAACGGTCGTTTTCAGACGTTCTTCGCTCGGACGTTTCTGTTGAAATTCAATTTTTACGTACTCGTTTTCGCTGACAACAATCCCCACTCGACCAGTGTTTCGTAACATTCGATTTCACCGAAGTCAATATGCTAAAACTAATGTTAACGAAAACTCTCCGATCAAAACACTTTGATTTCCGCGAGATTTGCAGAAAACAGTATTTTCGGAGTGCGTCGCGTAGCTTTTTTATTATTATTTTTTTGTTTAAAAAACAATATCGCAAGACAAAGAAAAGCTTATTTTTTTTTTCGTACCAGCTCTTTGAAAAAAATTAATATCCCGAAACATTGTCACTTCTTTGTCGGGCAATATTTTATGAAAAGGCAATGCGATTCCCTGCGGGAATACGCTTCTTTTTTTTTTCAATCGGGTGAAAACTTTTGCGCGTTAAAGTGCTCCGTCGATCTTTCCAGTGGCGGATCGTAACCAGTCGGTTATCCGCGTGACGCGTTGTTCAATTCGTCCGACGGTTTTGCGTGAGCGTGCCGAACAATCGCGAATCACGTTCTGGACGTTTTTCACAAGCCTGCGAATCACGTATCGAACGACCGCGAAGAATGAACCGGGTTTCGTTCGCGATCGTCTTGACCGTCGCCTTCGAGTTGAAAATCGTCGAAAGACGACGAATTTTTTGATCTTGGCGATTCAAACAGAGACGGACGGCGCACGGAGACGTATGTGTGATCCGCGTCGATTCCGCGTTGAACGCAATACGCGCGACCGGAGCCGTAGTTACGGGTGTTCGCACGCACGCACACGCACACACACGGGTGGGAAGTGGGGTCGGGGGTGTGTTAAGGGGTAACACGACCGCCCTCCGCCCGAAACGTCTACCTTCGTTCGATTTATTTCGACCGCGTTTCACAGTCAGAGCAGCGCGTGTTCGTTACGACCGAATACGAGTTGCGCGGGTGTCCGGATAACGCGTTCACGACGCCACGGAACCGACGAACGGATTCGAGCAAAACGGGCAACGACTCCGGCGGGAGTTATCGACGAGACGGGGGAAACGCGCTTCAGATCGAAAATATTATACGAAACAATGCACTCGTTGACCGTACACAGCACTGTCGCCGACAAACAAACCGGGACAACGCGTTTTTATTTGTTTTCCGCGTACAAACAGACGATTAAAATTCCCCTCACCGGGAAATCGTTATGAGCACCCTCCACTCCGCCCACCCGTCCCACAGAGGGTTTTTGCCGAGACTCACGACGACACGTCTACGCCACGATCTACGTCGTTATCGTTTTTTATTGTTTTTTATTGTTATTATTATTTTTTTTTCTGTCGAAAACGTTCTCTTGGAAACGACCGACACGCGAACGGCGGTCGGAACGAACAATCGACAATAAAAAACCGGGACGGGCGGCGTCCGAGCGGCTCGCCCCGTTTCCCGTTCGACGTTTTCTTAATGTCCACTTAAGTCTGCCCCGTTATCGTCCGATACACGCACACGCACGCCAGTCGTTAATACTGTTGTCGCGTGTCGCCGTTGGCAACCGCGACCCGCGCGCGTAATATCCGAGCGCCACGAGTCGACGCCCGCGCGTCCCTCTCCCGCCCCAATTGCCGTTCCGGTCGTCGTCGTCGTCGTCGTCTTCGTGGTCGCGGTCGTTACTTGGCGGGCGCGACGGCCGAAAACCTAACCATGCACGTGTGCGGTCGTCTTCTTCGTGGTCGCGATCGTCATGGGCTGTAATCCCAGCAAGGACGGCGGCGCGGAAGGGACGGCGAACGCGGACGAACACGTGCCGCCGAAGACGTCGGCTTCGACTCCGGCGGGCGGCGGCGCGGAGACGCTCTTCATACCGCTCAGCGACGGTGAGTGCCGGGGGTTCATTCCGTCCGTCCGTCCGTCCGTCCGTCTGTCTCGGGGGAGGGGGGGGGATACATTTTTTATTCTTCTGGACACCGGTATCAACCCGACACAATATGGATGTTTAGCTTCGTTGCCGTGCTGGCACGTTTTACTCATTTCTTCGTGTCGGCAACGGATTCCGAATGATCTCCGTTCGTATTCACGTCAAGCCCGTTTTCTCGAACGTGCTGGTGTAGTTTAACGATTCGTCACATCGATATATCGTGTACACGTACCTACGTGTGTCGTCGGCGTTCCCAAACGTTCCCGTTGAACAGACTAATTCAAAACGAAAATGAATAATTTGTTTAATTGTAACGCTGACCGGGCGTGGTGTATATAGAAAAAAAAAAGAATGTGCGGATAACGCCGAAAGTACAATATATATATATATATAATATAAGTCTATGGTTCACATTTGACTTTGGGTCGGGGAGGAGGAAATCCGATGAAGCGGTGATGTTAGGATATACGCCCCGGGAACAATGAAGTAAGAGAGAGAGGGGGAAGGAAAAAGAGGAAAGGGTCAGATGCCGCGAAAAAAGGTGGCCGCCGACTTACTCCATAGGACCGTCGCATAGTGCGAGGCCGGAAGCGAAAAGGTTCACGTTTGTCGATTTCTCATAACACGGGATGATGATCGTTAGGCGTACGAACGAAGTAATTTCGATAAACCCGATAGTACTGTATATTCCGTCTCCACGGGTTGTTTTCGTGTAACCGATTAGGGTTTCAACAAGTCATTCCGTTTTCAACATACAATAACGACGTTCAAACGCAACCAGGCGAAATTGAGACTTGCCGCCACCTTCGTTGGAGAATATAAAGTCAAAGAGCGTGTTGCACGAGTTCAACGTGTCGTTCGATATAAATATTATTAGCAAAATAACGTTTAGATTCGTATTTTTTATCACACAGTATAATATGTACCAGCTTTTGTTGTCGACCATGTTTTCAGTTACGTCCACTGTCCCCGCGTATGTCGATCACGTTGGAAATGTTCGTCGAATCGACCAACGCGCTCTCGTGTAGGCCGCCACGTCATTTCAAGTCCGACGTCGGTGTAGTTTGTGAGTTAATGAAAAATAATAGAAATGTTCGAAACACTAACGCGTGTTTCTCGATCTGGTCGATTATTTATTTATCGGCGCGATGCTCGTCGTTTTGCGAAATTTCTTCCATAAAGTTGAAAAAACAGGAAAAAAGTCTGAACGTTTTTAAATAAATAAATATATATATATTATACGGCAGTCGAGAACATTCGACGGCGGAAAACGTCGAAAAAATAACGTCACGTGCTATCGAATTCGTTCGTGTCGGTTACGAGTTGAATTCTTACGGTTTTTTCTATCGTTTTGAAAAAAAAAATAATAAAAAACAGCAGTCGATATCTAATTTTCCTGAACGATAAGTATCGTGTATTCGAAAATTCCTACGGTATGTCCGAACCCGACAAGGCGTGCAGAAGTCCACGTTTCCGTTCGGATTTCGTTGTGGACGGAAAAGTCTCCGATATGAATCGAACGATTATTATTTAAATATTGTTCGTCAAACTTTTTTAATCACGGAGAAGATTTATTACTCCGTATTCTTTTGTATCAGTTCGTGAGACAAGCGTAATTTTGATAATATATATGAAAAATAAAATTTTACCGCGATGGCGTGAGGTGGCGGTGAAGTGTTTCGCGCAAAGCCAACCGAGCAAAACGATTTCAAAGAACGGTTATTTTTTTTTTTTTTAAATTTTAATACTCGAGAATCCTCTCCTTCTAGTCTTCCGATTCAAACGTTGTATGCAATGAGCAGTAAAACATTGCGTTTCGCCGCGAAGACGACGCCGGCAAAGGAAAACAATCCGATTGAAAAACAAAACAAACCCGAGTAACGAATAACTACGATATTCCGCGCGGTTTCGAATGAATGTTTACGTTTAATTACGATACGAGAATATTGATTAAATATGATTATGTAGATTATGTTGCGATTCGTCGCGAGGATTTCTTCGAATCTCACGCGCACCGTTTTAGCGCGTGTGCAACGGATAATTGGTTTTTTGTTTCGCTGTAATATTCATGTTTTTCAAAACCAACCGTACGGATAGCTTTAAAAAGCGCGAACCCGTTCGGACAAACGTAAAAAAAAGCACTCGGCAGATTTTATCGCGTACCGACAAGAATGTGTTCGATAAAACAAAATCGATCACAATCAAACGTTCCGGTTACTGCCGAATCGTCGGCGTCCACGTCGTGACCGTTAAATTCGCCGATTCAATAACGCGTAGAGATCATTTGTTAGAGATTATTGTTAGAGATTCGTACGTACTTCGCGATATGATATTCCAATGCTACGAAAAACAATGATCATCAAAACGTTTTAATTTGTTTTCCATTGACGTCTGAACGGATACGATAGTGTCTGTGACGTAATTGGAGGGAACTGATGTTTTGCGCACTACTCATTGTGTTCGAATGTACATTACTATGTAGTTCAACAGACTATTGTAGACGGTTAAAAAATGTCTAAAAAATCTGTTGAATTCGTCTGAATTTTCGGATTCTCGGCGAAGCGAACACAGTATCGGTAAAAACAATGATGTTTTTATTCCTAAATCTGTCTATGAACACTTTTCCGCATAGAAATAGCGGTATCGTTTTCTTAAGCGCGGAAAGTCACAGAAAACCGACAAAATATCGAGCCGTTTATTTTTTATGAATCCAATTATAATATTCGAAAAACACTTACCGGCTCGTAACGAAAACGAAAACGATTATTATGCGTAAAAATGATCGACAATTCGGATTTCAGTACCAGAGCCCTTGGAATGTATAATCGTGTGCAACATTTTTGAGCGACGATTAGTATAAAACACAAAGTTTTCAACGTAAACCGACGACTTTTGTTCGGAACTCTTAATGTTTGCGTTATTCGCAACAGCTGAAAACCGAACACGAATTTGAACACGTGTTTTTGTTTTTTCTACACGCGATCCAAGGTCGACAAACGAACCGTCGTTTGCGGGAAAACGCGCGCGTCATACGTTTTAATTAAATTGATCCGCGCCGACCGGATTGATCGTGTTGCCGGTCGCGTCGTATCCCCGACGTGGGACCGAACGTCGAATTCCGTTTGCCGAATACGGAGTTCAGAGGCAAAATAACACGGCTCCGCACGGACGGCGCGGTATACGTATTTATTTTCCCGGTCGCGTCGGACGACATTTGATCGAGTCGAATTATTGTGATTGTCGTACGTTGACGTTCTGTCGGTGTAAATAAACGGCGGACCGCGACGTGTTTGGAATCGTTCCTGACCGACTGCTCGGTTTACATTTCTTGAATCGTGACCGGGGGAAGGGAAAGGGCTTCGCACCCGGCGGCCCTCATTTGCATTCCGACGGTTCGCTGCTGGCGGCGGAAACAGGTCGACCATAAATCATAAAAAGCGAAATAGAAAAAGAAATATAAAAAAACAATCCTCCTAAGACGGTTTCGGGTCGGACTTGATTCACACGATTCGTTTTATTTTTCCGAAACGAAAACGCGTGTTTTCCATAGTCTTTGCCGGTTGACGGGGAATCGATCGTTCGATTCGTGTAACATACAACGGCAACGGACGAAAGACGTTCGAGAATCGTCGACAACAACGTCACGAGATTCCTTTTGGTGACGAGACGATTCAGTTTTACTCCACTGTCCCCGCCACGGGATTCGACGGATTCTCGGCGTCGCAATCGTAATCCGAAGAGAAAACACCTTCTTCAAACTCCTCCACTCCGCCTTAAAAAAAGACCTCGTCCTTTTCAGTTTTCACGCGTCGAAAACGTGGGCGAGGGGGAAAAAAACCCCGTTACGTTAACGTCATCGGTGTAAATAACAGCAACGAATCGTTCGTCAACCAACTGTTTTAATTTCTCGATTTGTAACGAGGAGAGGGGCTTCGCTCCAGGCGGCCCTCGTTTGCATTCCGACGGTCACTGCCGAATAATGAAAACAAAAAAAAAAAAAAAGGTCGAACATAAATAACAAATGCAAAGTAGAAAAAGAGATATTTTCGTACGGATCGGACTCAACATGAATACGTCAATTGTTTTTGCCCGAAATAAAAACGCGTATTGTCCGGACAAGACTTGGCGTCAAAACGGAATCGACGACGACGACCCGGCAGCCGGCTGGGCCCGTACAGACTTTCGGCGTCAAAACTGAATCGACGACGACCCGGCAGCCCGAAGGTACGAATAGGAACGATCGGTCATCACGACTAGTGCCGTAGGCGAGTCGTAACGCGGTCTCGGGGCGGCGTGGAGAGGAGGCACCGAAAAAAAAGAGATAACCGGACTCCCGTGAATTGACGTTATCGGCGTTCTTGCGAAATAACCATCAAAAATCGTCGACAAAACGGGCCTCGTCCGGACACAGACTTCCGGCGTCAAAACGGAATCGACGACGACCCGGCAGCCCGAAGGTACGAAAAGGAACCTAACATCATCGACATTTGCCGTAGGCGAGTCGTAACCGCGGTAGTATTCGTCGGGGGTGGTGGGGGGGGGCGGGGGCCCGGCCGGCGTTTGCGCGGTGCGCGCGGACAACGCGTGCACACCGACGGAACGGAACGCCGTCGTGCGCGCTCTCATACGCTCGTCGGCCGCCGTCACGGAGAGACGCCACACGAGCGCTAACGGACGCTAACGGACACGGGACGCGACTTCCCGCCGCCACGCGCGCTTGGCGACAAATAACACGCGTTTCGGTCGTCCCCCGGTCCGCGACACCTGTACGAAGCCCGTCGCGTGTCGAACTCAGATCCGCACGGGAGCCGCAGCCGCCGGACACGGAGACACGCACGTGAGTACACGAACGGACTGGGACCGTGCGGGACCGTTTCGTTACCACCGGCCCGGTAACCGGACGGCGAGAAAAGGTGACGGCCTTGGTCGGGACCGCGGCGACCCGATGACCTCCGATGACCGGCAACGGGCCACCCCCGTACGTTCGCGTCAACCCCTTCTCGCACTGCGCGCCGCGCGGGCGCGCGCGCGTTCGCGTTTTCTCGCGACCGCCGCAAGTCGCGATCGATGCCGTCCGCCGCCGACGGAAACCTTCACGCGCACACACGCACACGCACACACGCACACACCGTCACCCCCGTCGACCGTATTTACAGGCGTTTGAAACGGTCGGGGTTCGTACGATTTTAAGCACGTCCCGGTCCAGGAGGTCTGCGATTCGGGCAGCCGGGGAACGCGTTCAAAACCGCGGCGGTTCTACGCTTTGTTCCGCGCCCGAAACCGTCTGGACGGGATATTTTTTTTGGTTTTTTTAGTTATAACTTCATAACCGACAATATCGGTCGTAAGACGGCATAATCGTTAATAAAAAAAAAAACGCCCGGAGAATTTTCACGGGAGGATCGAATGCTCACGTTTTCAGTCGGGAAAACTGAAAAGAAGGCGTTCGCTGGACAGGATCCGGGACGAACCGGGTCCGTCCGTCCGATCGAAAGCCGCGACGTTTACGATTTCCCGAAATCGTGTCGCGTGTTGTCGCGGGCGCGGATCCAAGTGGGGGCAGGGGGGAGCAAGGGACTCTTGTTAAATTTTTTTTATTGGTATCGTTTTATAATTCTAACTCTTATCTATGATGCTATAGAAAGACAATTTAAAATGAAGTCGTAGCTACGGGATTAGTGTTTTCGATAACCAATAATGATAAATACCTCTTTTTATCAAAGCACGTATAATTGTTTTCATATTTAACGCGAACGTTTAAAAATCGACGGGTCACACATAACATGATATACGTACAGTACGGCTCTTAAATATCTCGAACGTGTCCGCGGAGGACAATAAATTGTTCGCAATAGCAGCCGCCACGCGATTCGACATTTCATAAAGATACGACGACAGACTTTTATCGTTTTATTTCGTTCGGTGCATCGCAAACGATTTCCATGAACACGTTTTTGGAAAATATTTCATTACTCGATGCGACGGGAATGAGGATTAAAGTTGTTTTGATTAAGACGGCACCCCCCCTCCCCCGCCACCATCCCGTAAATAAGTTCTGGATCCGCGGCTGTGTCGTCGCGTGTGAAAACCGTCGTTTTTTTTACGCGCGTCGTACGTGTGCACACGTGTGTACACACACGCATATGGGTTAGGTGTACGCGTCGCGCAACGATTAAAAAACCGCCGCCGCGGATAACGAGGAAAACGTTATTTTTTACGGGTGGGGAGCCGCTTTTTGCTTTTCTGTCGCAGCCGTACTGTTTGCTCGGGTTCACCTGTCGACGGCGCTCGAACGCACACGTCGACGAAAAATAATAAACGATACGAAACCCACGCGACTGCTCTCACCCGTTTCGACCGACGACGCTCCGGGGGGATCGACGAAATCGTCCGATCGACCGACAACCCGTGACGAATAGTGTCCGTGTTTCACACGTTTTTCGACTGCGGCTCGCCCGCGAGGCGGACTTGTTCGCTGTTCGGCGAGATCTATCTCGTACTGATTCACACGGCGCGTTAAGCTCACGGTTTCGTCGCCGCGGGAAACGGATCGACGCGGTCACGGGGGCACCTCGTCGTTGTCCCGTCCTTGTGTCTAGAGTCTAGTCTAGAGTCGCTCTGTCGACCACCGTCCGAGTAAGTCGAAACGGGCAAATCACGTTTCAAAAACCTAACGCGCACCGTTCACGGCCGCGACGATCGAATAGTTCGTCCGCTGTTCCGTCTTTAATCGGCGCGCGCGCGCGCGCAAACGTAAGTGTTTTACCAAACCGTTCACGTTGTTTGTTCGGGGGGTTTTTTTTTCTCCATCGGATTCAAGCGAAACGCGACGTTCGACTCTTCCCGCGACCGTAAATATTTTTCGAAAAACGACACGATTTTAAGACCGAACAATAACAGACACGCGTTCGACGTTTCGGACCGTTTTAAACCGCGGTCGCGTGACAAACCGTCGGTTCCGTCAACGTACCGGCACCGACCCAAGTGTGAACGGTCAACTAATTCGTCCCGAGTCCGTTGTCGACGTCGCGACTCCTCGGTCCCCGCGTGTTTTCGACCCGACCGTAGTGCACCAACCGCTTTGGCTACGGCACTTCGACCGTCGCCGAGATTAGTGATGTTCGCGCGCGCCTTGGCCATTTCCAAGACCGTATCCGATGGACGGGGGGGGGGGGAGCGTCCACGAGGTCTTGACACGCGCCCATCGCGAATTTTTTTCAATATTATACGAGACGTTCGATCGTTTTTCATGTAAAAAATAAATCATCACTTTTAACACGAATACTAATATAGTCTCGGCAGCATAACGATCACCGCATGGACCACGGAAAAAAAATATTTATTCAACAAACAAATGTTGAAATGGAAATCCCGTATAATAAAGACCGACAAGTTATAAAATATATTACGGACCTCTGACTGACGTAAGTTTGGCGAAAAAAATAAAATTCCAAAAACGATTTTCACAAAGTCGATTTTCGCTCGTCGTTTTCGGTTTTTCGTTGTTTCGTGCCGGTTCCACGGACGCAACAGCGTACCGGAACTAGGGCGTCGTCCGGACAGACGGAGGAAAATGAAAAAAACACGAAAAATCAAAACCTCAACCGCGCCGTCCGTCGGTGAATTTACGCCACGCGCGCGTAAATCATTCGGCGGCACGCGATTGTCGATCGCGCGCCGCTGTGTTTGTCATCGGTGTTACACGCGTCGCGTTGCGTGTGACGAACGCTCGCGGCCGTGCAAACACCGCGTTTACGTCGCGCTCCGTCCGCCCGGAATGCCGTTGACGTCTGTTCCGCCGAGGCGCCACGTGTCGGAAACGGCGGCTACTCGAATTCGCGTTCAAACAGAGACACGCTCGACCGTTGAAAGTCGTTCTCACATTGGTCGCATCGTTTGATTCGTACCGGTTGTTTGTTATTATTTTTGTTAATAGGTCTGTTTAAAAACCTCCGCGCCTTGTCCACCCGAAGTTCTCGACCATTCGACAGGCGTTGTAATTACAAAAAAACACAGTTTTGGCTCTTACGATATTTTCGCAAAACAGTATTAGCGGTAGGTTTTCCATAGTATGCGCGGACATATTTATGTAACGATCGTGTAACAATTACGGTGGACAGGCAACGCGGCAAATATGGACGACCACCACGACTCTGAGAAAACAATCGCAATATTTTAGAACGAGTAACAGACCGTCTAGCCATAAAGCCGAGAAAATTAGATCTCATTTAGATAATGATTGAAAATTCTATTTGTAATTATCGACTTTATACGCTTTATAAATCTCCGTCTGTCGGACACGATAGTAAATTCGAAATTTCACTACACGAACTCATCTAAAACATTTGTTCGGATTGAATAAAATGTAATATTCGAATTAAAACTTTCGTAAGAAATTTCGTTTAGAAGCGTTCAAGTATTTGTGATCCTAGCACAAACACCTACGGAACAATGTTTCGATACTTTGAAAATACTTTATTTGAAAACGTGTTTAAAAAGTACATGAAATATATTTACTCAGATATTACTCATAACTCGGTAGAAAAAAAGCAAACCTCGATTTATTAATATACCCTATAATCGTTTACCTCACGGGTTCGCGTTCAATTATTTTGGGTTGACCGACTTTCATTAAATCGAACGGGTAATCAGACGGTTTCAATCGATTTTCGAATATACTTTGAACTTTTTTTACGAAGTTCGTGTCCGCTTCGTAACATCATCAGACAGTTTCGAAAGACCTCGTCGGCGTTCACCTAGTTCGGAGGCGCGCGAGGGAAGCCCGTCGCATTGCCGTTCTGAACTTTTCGAGCCAAAAGCCGTCGGTATAAAAATCAATAAACGTATAGACACACGTTTTGCGCGCACCGTGTGCTCACGGATTTGTTTTTTCTCCTGTTTATCCCGTCATTGACGTCCTCGTCCCGTTTTCACGTTACGCAGCGAAAACGATACCAGTTAGACCCGTCCAGAATCATAGTTTTTTCGGACACGGAACTTTACACTATTGCGAATAGACGTGTCCCACAGTTGATTTCGTCGTCGATTTTTTAAATCTCATAAGACTTGTTTATGTCTCCGGTACGCACCCTTTTTTTACATTTTTTTTTTATACGGTTTATGCTACCTTATGCGTTCACCGAATAATCTTCGCGAACGGACAACACGATTTTCCCCTTTTTGACCTGAGCAAATACCACGCGATATTGTGTTTTTCGATAATATTGTGTTGTTTCGTTTCGGATTTCGTGCGGAGTGCGTTGTTTTTCGTTTTTTCCCCCTGTAGACATTTGAACATTTCGAACGATCGAAAAACAGTTTTCACGTAACAAACATTAGGTAGATCCCGTGACGGTATGAGTGTGACGTGGAGATGAGGCCGATCGCGGATAAGGTATTCGGCCTAACCGACTGGTCCGAACGTTGTTGTTGTTGTTTTTTTGTCGGAAACAGGACCCGCCCGCGTGAGTTCGGACAGACACGTACGCGTTAGCGAGTCATCGTGCCTCGTGTGTGTTGTCCGACGGCGCGGTAGAAACGGGGTTGGTTTCTCTGCAAAACGGTCTCGGGACGAACGTGACGTCGAGAACCGAGACCAGGGTTCGACGGACGATCCGCAACGTCAACGTCAACGTCGAAAACTTCATGTCCCGTCCGTCCGGTTAGTAGGGATCGGGGCGGGTTGATTGCAACGGTAGAGTATGGTCGACGGTTTGTATCGACACGTCCCGTCGATGAATACGTATGTGTATATATATATATGCTGCGCGTGCAGAGGCGCAAAAGAAAACGTCGTCGAAAAAAAGGTACGTTCGGATTAATACTCGATTACATTAAAAGAGTAAAAACGAAAACAAAAAATCAATCGGTAATTCGTTCGAAATGCTATGTCGGTTGGCGGTGCTAGTCGTGCTTTTTTTGTTGACGTTAGCGCTCCGCACGCTAAATAAACGTCCTCTCGACGGAAGCACCGCTGCGGAGTGGTCGTGTCGCGCGTTTAATAACTCGATATTCCGGACGACCGGTATTCGATTCCGGTGTTCGGTTAAAACCGTATTTTCCTGGTTCGCCGTCAGCAGGACGGACGCGTATGAAAAACACGACGAACAATCGAGTACGTACGGTGGAGGGAAACCGTGATGGTCGGTCTCGAGGAGGCGAAACCGCCATAGTACGTACGACGGCGAGCATCGATTTGTCTCGCGACCCGTACACGTAAAAAAAAAAAAAACGAAAATTCAATATAACGCGACCCCCTTTCCCCCCTCCCCCCTCCACCTCACCACTCGGGAAAGTCGTGTGCGACCTATATAAAAATGATATTACGTACAGAACGTAGATAAAAATAAAAAAAAAAATGTTGTTTTTCCTCTCCCGTCGTCGTCGTCGTATATCATCATCGTTTCCGTTGTTTTGTCTGTCGTACGTTTGCTTATCTCCCGACGGATTTTCGTACGCGATCAACGCCGTTAGGTTAGGTTTAAAGAACAAAACGATTTTTTCAAAGCGTCGGACATTAATACGGATTTTATTTATCGACATGAAAACGAACACACACATATACACACAAGGTGTTTCTGAACTGAACCGTCTAGTCTGACTACTAGTGGCTTTTGTCCGTTTTCGCCCGGGTTCTGACGCCCGCGACGGAAATAGTGATATAGATCCACAAGCTGTACGGAGTCGACGTGTTGCGTATGGAAAAAGAAAAAACCGAAAAAATACGGCAACACGCTTTCGGGCCACGCACGCGCACGTGTACTACGTACCGTTCGGACACGGGCTTACGGACGCGTGATTTCCGGCTCGAAATCGGGAAACGGTTCGGCGAGTCCGTTCCTCCGGGACCGCTCGGGCCGGAGAGCGTGACGCGGCAAGTCGGCCAGGAAGACCGTTAGGTCTTTAGGTGTTAGGCGTAAGTCGTCGGTTCTTCCAACGAAAGTTCGATCGTTCGTTTGCGCGTGCGTGACTTGCGCGTCGCCTGAAACGACGACTTTCCAGTGTCGCGCGGAAATCTCGATCAAACGAAAGAACGCGGGGGGCGGTTTATGTTTCCCGAACGATTCTAAAAAACACACAGGCGCGCGAAAGAAAACATCGCGAGCCGCGGTCGTCGGCAACGCGAACGACGACGACGACAACAATAATAATGACGATAAACGAGCGCGCGGGCCAGTCGAATAATCTAATCGTCGACGTCGGACGGTAGCAACCCGTTTCGATTCGATTTGATCGATTGGAAACGATCGTCCGTCACGCGTTTTTTTCATAACGGGGCCCGTGTCGGAAACGTCGTTGCCGGCGATTTTACGCCGAACGCGGTACGACAATTCAATTCGTCGTGTTTTATTCGGCCCCACGCGAAGTCGACGCGTTAAAAGTCACGTTTTTTTTTTTTAATGACTTTATTGCAAATCAAGATAAGTGTTGTTCGAAGGACGGGGTCTTTCCACGTTTCGTATGTTTCGAAAAGGTCGAATACGTACGTATACAAACTTTTTTTGAATGGGCGTTTTAATGTTTGTTTTGAAGATCACGTAAAATTATCGTTACTTCGTACACGGCATTTAGTAAAAGTTTTTTTTTTCACGTTTGAAGCGTATCAAATAAATAAGTAACTCTCACGTTAATGTCTAATTTTTTTTTTTTCTTTTTTTTGTACATACACACCGATTTAATTTAACGAGACGATCGATTGACTTGCAACTTTCTGGTGCTTGTCGGTCGTACGAATATAATAATATTGGTCGATTGAAACGAAAAACTATATGGCCAACTCGATCAACAATTATTTTCAGTCTCCTGAAAAAGATTAACGTTTCCAATTCATTCAACGGCGTGACGTGTGGTGGGGTCGAACGTCTTTGTTTTTTTGGCCGCGCGCGCGTACTTTCGAAACGCTGACCCGAAATCCACGTGGTTGCGTTACGGACGGAATTCGTTCTGTTGTTTTAGATTTGGACGAGCGCGACAGCCCGAGCAGTTCGACCGCCGGCCAGGAGCGCGGCGCGAAAACGATGAAAACGTCCGAGGAGACGGCAGACTTCGAGAAGGAATTTCGGCCGGATGACGTGGGTAAGTGAGTAGCGGCGAACGGTCGCCGAGAGTGTCCTCGCGTCCTTCGGCTCACGGGTTCTTTGTTTCTGTCCTTCCGGCAGAACTGTGTCACGCGGCGACCAAGATCCAGGCGTCGTTCCGGGGCCACATGACTAGGAAACAGCAGGCCGGCGGCAGAGACGAGCCGGGCGGCGCCGGAGCTTCGGGCTCCAAGACGGACGGCCTCGAGACGCAGCTGAAAAACGTCGACATCAACAAGGTGCGTGGCGCGCGCAACGTTTGCCCGACTTCTCACGCGACCTCGTCCGACCCGGGTCCGAAGCCTCTCCAGGCCCGCTGTTCATCCCGACCTGGCGTTTCTCTTTCGCCACGCCGTTTTCCCGCGGTCCTGTGCGCGTCTGCTGGCGTTACACGCGGAAAACACGTTCGCCATGCCGAGTTAAAGTCGGTAATTCGGCTTATCTCCGCTCGTCGTACACCGTCAACCGCCGTCAACTCCCCCCTGCCCGTTTCGGGACGGGACGAGCGACCTCCTCTTGCACGTCTACCCGGTCCGAGATTAGACGTCGTCTTAGCGCGTGCACTCGGACACCGGCGCAACGGACGGTATAAAACAGCACGTCCCCGTCATCGCCGTTGCACACGTCCTCCGTTATACGTCCCCTCGTTACCACGCGACCTGGCTCTCGAGACGAACGTTTCCCCGGGTTCGTTGTTGCGCTCACGTACGTCACGGTACGGCGACTTTCGAGTGTCAGCCAAAAACGTCATCGAAACGCACGCGGAATTCAATTCGCTGCCGAGACGAGAAACGCGTTCTCTCGCAGTTCTAGCATCATATGGCTGTCTGATGTTTATAATATTCGTAATTCCAATTGAACACACACACACACACATGTATCACATTATCTTAATGTCGTCCAGGACAGCGGCCGTCGTACAACCATTGGATCGTTTATCCAACTGTCTTATTCGTAGTACTCGTAGAATCGTATGTTCTGTATTTTAGCGCTAAACATATTTCAACTTCGCGTAACGAACGATCAAATGTTTTTATATTCGGAAAAAGAAAAGTGTCCGCAAATCTTTTTAACGATTTCAATATTTCCGTTCCACGTCTGTGGCTATAACCATTATCGAAAAAAAAAAAAAATTGTTCGCGCAATATATATTATTTCCCGAGCATTAAAATTGATGACACGGCGAAGTGGAGATGAACCGCAGAAGTAGTAGATGTCGAAAACGTATCCCGTCAGGGGCGATTTATCATGAACTTACGCGATTTGAGCATACGACATACCGACGATTAATCATTCTATTCGTCACTATTATGAAGATACGGGTATTACCGTTTCCACTTAACTGCGCGAAAAACTCACTCTCGCGACCAAGTATTTGAGTGATAATAATCGTTAGGTTAGGTTAGGAATATTTCAAATCGAAACTGAAAAAAAAAAACCCGTGTTATTGTTTTAATTCTACGGGAACGGAGGCGGAGAAAGACTATAGGTTTTTCATTCGGAAATTCACGTTTCTTTAAGACGCAGGGGGGATTTAAGTTTGAAAACGGTCTTTGCACATTACTTAAATGATTTGACGACGAGTAAAATAAAATTTATGCTAAATCTCAACGTCTAACAAAACAAAATTCACCGTCCTGTATTCGTATTATTATTATATAAATGTATGTTCACGGATAATGTCAACCATTCGACAACGTCGTAATCAGTGTGCTTGGAACTTAGTTTCGATATTTATTTGTATTTTTGATACTATAATTGTAACTATATATATATATGTAATGTAGTAACTCCTACACACATGGCTTACGAATGAATTTAAATATCATAGATTGACTAGCGACCTTAAACTGATATTTTTCTGTTAAAAATAAATCAAATTTTCTCATAAAGACGACATCTTTTATTTGTATTTCGTTTGAGAACCTAGGTTGAAAAGTAATAATATTCGTCAATAAAAAAAAAAAAACCCCGTATGATTTCGCTATATTTCACATCGTTATTTGGCAATGTCTAGCTTTAATGGTTGTTAGAACACAATATAAAGAGGTCGAAATGTCAATGATATGCACGATACCTAAAATAACATTTTACATTTTCCATGTAATTTCCAAGACAGATCCGTTTAAATATTCTGTTTTACACATTATACTTTCAGCCGACATTCATTTGATTATATTTAGAATTCATATATGTGCGTAGCGCATGCGTAGCCGTTTATAAGTACGTATGCTGTAACGCTAAATAACGTTTATACGATAAAAATCAAAAATCCACCATTAACAATATATATATATTTGATACGTACACGAAGTAATGTATGTTTTTAGACATTTCGTTTTGTTTCGTACATG
The DNA here is from genome assembly GCA_019022885.1 of Schlechtendalia chinensis. NCBI lineage: Eukaryota > Metazoa > Arthropoda > Insecta > Hemiptera > Aphididae > Schlechtendalia > Schlechtendalia chinensis. The sequence goes on along the minus strand of CM032345.1, from coordinate 1,008,039 downwards.
TGTATCATAAAAGTAATTGAATTATTCGCGTGGTTCGTCGTTGGATTGTGTTGTGTTGTACGTTTTTCAATTCAATTATCCACTATAATGGGTTCGGATATAATAAACGAGTGTGAATGTAAATAGACGTTATCAATCATTTACTGAACAATATTTGAAACTGAAAAAAAAAAATAATACCGATTTAATGTCAAACGTTGTTCGTAGATGGAAAGTTTCAATTCGAACAAACGAAAAAAGGAAATTATGAGAAATTTAATGCACGCATAAAAGTTTATTTCGAAACAAAAAAACAAACAAAAAAACAGTAAAATGTAAATGTATAATGTTATTCTTATTGACGCGTACATCTTTCAGCTTAACATCTTTATAGTATTGTAGAATATATTATTATCGTAGAGTAGTATTATAGAAATCTATTTCGAGTCCGAAATATGAGCGGATTACTGTTGTTCGTGGGCGATAAATTAAACACATTTTTTCGCCAAAACTCTATAACCTTTTAGTACTACTAACGCGTATTATTTTATTTTCCTCTCTGCGTTTTATCGATTTCCGTAAAAAAAAATAAAAATAAAAACATAGAATACGATTATAACGATTATACAGAGGCACTCGTTCCTGCAGTTATCGTATCGTTCATTATTATAATTGTTTTTACGTTCGTAACGATCGACGGGGCTCGGGGATTGCTTGTAGCGCGTACTCGCGTTCATAAATTACGCTGTCCAATATTCATGTAATTTCGTACAAATAAATACGAAAATAATAATAAAAACGTGCACGTTAACTGGGCGAACGCGTTGCGTGAATCGCGAGTAATACGACCAGAGTGTACATTTGCCGATCGAAAAAATAAAATTTTTTCTACACGTCCATACGGCTATAGTTACACAATGGACACGTGCCTACGTTTCCGGAACTGTTTGAAATGAATTAGCGAACGACGCGAATCCAAACAGCCATGTTCGTGTTTAAAAGACCACGTGTACTGGATTCGGACAAGCGCTCCGAAGGAATGTCAAATTACGTTCTCAGTTTTCCAAAACGACTTCAACAGTCAGTCGTAGAATATCCGTTCTCCCGTACACGTCCGTTCGTGATTCAACCGGTGGCCCTGCGGGTCCGTCTCGCGGAGATAATATCGTTTTTCGGATAACAGGTCGGAATTGCCGAGAGACAGCGGATTTAAGGATTTCGGAAAACCGGAACTAGGCTTTGTTCTTCGGGACACGTAAAGCTCGTGCTTTGCGTAACGTTGGGGCTGCAGTCGACCTAAGCCGGATCGAGTGGGGAAAAAAACGACATAGGTTCGAGAAACGAGGGGTAGTGGCGCACACGAACGACACGAACAATTTCTACGGACGAGGCCATACGGTCTTAGGGACGCGGTACTTCACGGTCCACAACGGTGAATTTCAAGCGGACACCGTGTGTGTGTGTGTGTGTAGGCGACACGTTCGTCCGTTCGTCACCCGCCAATAACGATTATTCGTAATGGCCACCGCAATATCCGACCGTTATGTGAACGGACACGGCACGCGTTCGACTGGTCACGAGCGCGAAATCGAAGTGGTTTTTTTTATTCCTTTCCGTGACCCTTAACCGTCCACGAGGGTTTCGACTGGACTTGACTGCGAAAGCGTCTCAAAGCGTCTCGCGCAGACGATTCCCCTCCCCCCCCCCCATTACGCGCTTATGGACGGCGCTCATCATGTCGACACGACAAGCGGTGTCGCGGAAAGAGAGTTACGCGCGCGCAAAGGGATAGTTTATTTATTTTTTTAATGTCTACAAGAAACGTTTGGAACGGCACCGGTCGCGGAACGTCGCGGACGTTTCCCGTCCGACGGGCGAATGACCCGTTTTCCGTCATCGTGTTGCAGGACGCGGACGTGGACCAGCTGTTGGACGTGGACTTGGCCGATCCGGAGCTGCACAAGGCGGCCACGAAGATCCAGGCGTCGTTCCGCGGGCACAAAGCCCGGAAGGCCGACGACGCACCGGACACCAAGCAATAATGGAACAGTCGTCGCCGCCCACCAATACCGCCGCCGCCGCCGCCGCCGCCGCCGCCGACACCGACACCGCCACCAACACCGCCGATGTATAAAAAACAAAATATTTCTTCGTTTCTCCTTTTGTTCGTTTTCCTCTCACGATAATGATAAGCGACCACGACGACGACGACGACAAGACCAATCGCCGTACGCCGCAAGGGTAGTGGTTTCAAATACTGTGTACGGACGGCCGTTTAAAACCCGCGACCCGAAGATCTCGCCGTGCCGGACGAAGAGTACGATTCACGTCGTACGCGCGACGACCCAGACCCGAGACAATAGGTTTTTTTGGAGTTTTCCAACTGTGAAAACCCTGTTTCGATTTGGGCACCCCTTATATATGTATATACGTCGTCGTCTTTATTGTTATTACAATGGATTCCGTCGACGAAAATACGTACCGTTTCGTGTGTACATCGAACTTCATCTCCGCCACGAAAATTTGAACCGTCTTCCCTCGTCGTCGTCGTCGTTTCGTGACCGAAACCCGGTAGCCGCAATAATGTCTCGAAACACACACGTACACACGTACACACGCACACACACCTACACACACACACACACACACACCTACACACACGCAGAGAAAAAAACGGGTCGGGGGACGAACGGCCGAGAGATCCGATTCGGAGATCATCGATCATTCCGGAAACGCTTGCACGACGTAAACACGTGATCGGACACGATCCACACGATGTTTTGTCGATTATTTCCTCCTTCTATAATGCACCACGTATTACGATACCAGTACGTGTTTCACAGCGTTGTCTCAAACTAATTTGAGCGTTCGCCCCCGGCCTGCAGTCACCACCACACGTGTGATGTTATTATGATCGTGCACGCCGACTAATCAATCGTTTCGTTTTTCATCGTTCTTGTTTTTATCCGTCGACTTTTTTTTTTTTTTTTTCAACGTTTACGATAACATATATTATAACATTTATCATCATCGTCATTACTTATTATTATTATTATTATTATTATTATTAATATTATTATTATTATATGGGGAAAAAAAAAATCAAAAAACCAAAAAAAAAAAATTAGACGAAACTCGCGTTCACTATATGTATAGAGTCGTATTACCTATAAAAGACCTATCTATAAAAACGCCGATGAAAATATAATGCTGAGACTAACCAAATGATATCTGCTTGAATGGTTTCATAATCTCCGTTTTTACGACGTTTGTAATCAAATTATTTATTATTTCCATCGTTCTATTATTTATTATTACTCGTCGTAGAGCGTAATAGAATATGTTTTTTTTTCTTTTGATTAAAATAATAATGAAAAAGTGTTTAACAGTTTAACGTAAATTCATTTACCTGACGGTTATGATTAAAAACATCACTATTCAAGCACTGGTACACGCCTAAAGCAAAACGAAAATTTGTCGGGTCGTTTAAAACATTTATATTTATAAGATTCGTAAATTTAATTTAATTTAATTCGTTCAGTATATAATAATTATTATTATTCATATTCATATTATCATCATTATTATTATCATTATTATCATTAGTATTATTATTATTATTATTATTATTATTCATATTCTTACTATTATTATTATTATTATTATTATTATTATATTATTATTATTATTATTATTATTCATATTATTATTATTATTATTATTTTTCATATTCTTCTTATTATTATTATTTCATTTTCTTTTTCATATTCTTATTATTATTATTATTATTATTATTCTATTATTCATATTCTTATTATTATTATATTATTATTTATTATTATTATTATTATTATTATTATTATATTTATCAAGTTTTACATTTTTAATTGATAATCGCATTAGGTAAATGATAGAGAACGTAGAGATTCGTAGTCGAATTTTCCTTTCCAACAACAAAACATTCACGTATTTACACGCACGTGCGTACAATCGCGCGCAATAAATATAATATACCTAATATAATATATTATCCACCGACCGTAAATAGGTATATGACGTTAACGGCGTTTTAACTGAATAGTTGTTGATGTTGTTTATGTCGTTGTTTATATTATTATAATAATTCCGGGGTTTTTTGTTCTTTTGTTTTCATTTTCGTTTTTTGTCTTACATTATATCATATTATTATCGACTATTGTTTCTATAATTAATATCACTTGTGAAAAATCATTTGATTAACAATAACTGTATCGAATGTTAGTTGTATTGTCGAGTTCATCGCATATCTATCTATTTTAGTATTTTACCGTCGTCATTTTCAAATATACGTATTTTAGAAGTAGCCAATCGTTTTTTATTCGTCCCGTATTATTATTATTCGGACGACACAAACACGAGGTGTGCTCTGTGCCGGAGACACACGGCGGTGTCACGTCGACGGACTTGTGCTGTTTCGTCGATTCCAAAACACGTCGAACGCACGGCGAATCCGGACGTGTTTTCCAGTTAATGCGACCAACTAAATGTAAGTTTATCCTAATTTTTATTTCTCACCGTTATCGCCATCTATCGGTGTTGTAACGGTATCTCCCACGTTTCCGCCGTCGTACGTGATATCACGAGAACGTTTTAACCTGCCAGTACGCTATACACTGTGTTGTCAGATGGCTGCGCTTATTCGAATCACTCTAAAACTGCTCTCGGTTATTCGGGTTTTCACCGCAACAGGACAAAACGCAACAGAAATTCCAACACAAAGAACTGTGTGAAGTCTATGTATGAGCCAAGTGTGGAAAACACGTGGTGAAAGTGTTCCAAAAAAAAAAAGCGAATGTGACAATTTCGGCGGGAAAGTTTTTTAAATATTTTTATTTCAGTTGATATTTATTCTACGTTAAATAAACACGTAATTTGATAAAAATCTATTGTCAATGAGATTAATATTACTCCCAAACATATTGTATTGAACGATGTAACGTTTTTGAAGGATATTATTAGTTGAAAATATTCTTGTAAATTCATATGTACATTAATTGTTGTCGTTTATTATGATACTCATGGAGAAAAATAAGTTCTTCGAAAAGATAAGTGTGGTAGTCTACTCTATAAACTCTAAACGATTGCGTTACAGGATTTCGACATGTTAATAAGCAGACCAACTATTATATAACGCAATTCACGAATAATACAATAATACAATTTTCATATTAACGGTTCGAAAGATTGAAGTATAACATTATAAATCATATAATGTGTTTGAATCGTTGATTTAACAAAAACTAAAAACGATTTTATGCTTGTGTGTGTGTGTGTGGTTGCGTGCTGACATTGAAAATGGAGCTCACCGAGGAGAGTTTTTGACCATGTACTATTATCAGCACCCGTGTATAAGATATCATTTAGGTTAACCGTGGTGGCGAAAAGTAAAGAACAACATATTTTTTCAATTTCATTAATTTATTTTAACCAGTTTTTAAAGAAAATTTAAATTATTAAAAAAATATAACATAATTTTCCAATTAATTAAAAAGGAACAAAAATTATTTGTTTCGGGTTTATCGGAAAACACAAACTTTGGACATTCTGAACAATCGTTTACAACACGCTTAATTTTGTATCGTAGACGAGTATAATATTATACATGGCGACGTCACGCAGACTACCGTGCACAATGGTGTCGTTTTTGACGTTTTAAGACTTTAGAATAAAATTTTCATAATATACCTCGATGAAGCTGTCATAAAACTTACCGTTTTCCGTACAAACAAAGACTTCATCTAGGAAATTTTCGAACAAAATATTTTAAATTATAGTTTTGTATAGTGCATATTACGTTTCGGTTTGATATTCGATATTACGAACGGAGAACGTAACATCAACAAATGTGAATTAAAAAAACCACTACGAAACAATTTTCCCCAATCATTTTTTTCAAGTATACTGTAGAACATTAAGTCGCCTATTGACGTTGTTCTTTTATGTTTAATACATTTGATAATTTAGGAATAATTATTATAATTTATTTACCGAGATACAAATACGCATGCGTCCTAACCTGAAACGTTGAACCCGTAAACTAAAAAAAATGAGACCTACGATTTACTCGATAGGTCTCGATTTATAGAAGGCAATTACGTTAATGGCGATACATCGTAAAAACATTAATCTGCATTAATGGACTCACTTACCGTCAGTTGTTGTTTATATAAGTCGTGTTAAATAAACATTTTGTGTCAAGAGCAATTATTTACTATTAAATTTCTCTGCGGTTTTCGACGTTCTTAAACCTTCTAGAATATATGTTTAATCCATTAGTTATAGTATTTGTTGTTATTAGTTTTGTACACCGAAGATGTTTCAAACGTTGTTTTTTTTTTCATATAAAAATGAAATATTACTAATGCGATTACAGAAAATAACGTTAATTGAAACCTTACTCAAACAATTGTCAACGGTACATTTCAAATTAATGAAAACATTTTTACTTTACACCGTAGTCGTTAAAATGCATAACATTTTATAAAATATTTTAACGAGAAGATTTTTCTTAAAACTATTGTACAGGCTTAATGATTTTTTTGGAGTTTAGTATTTTGAAGAATTATAGGACTGTCATCAGTTCAATAAGTATTGTACCAGTTGTACTGGACATTTTAAAACAATGGTCTAAAACGTCATTTAATTTTAATAAAATAAAATAAAATAATACGATCAAGTCTATTCAGCTTTATGAACAACATCCGAACAATGAGTTTTCACATTATTTTTAACAATATTTTTGTTCGGTACTATTTCGTGTGCCATGTCGTGTAAAGCCACGTCGTTATTTTGATACATCCGACATTTTGGTTGAACGTTTCGAAAAAATTATGTTATAACAAATTTTTTACAACAAAAATCATTATTCGTATAAAAAAAAAAATGATGTAATTTGCAACTAAAATATTACAATGTTAACTGTTTAGAAAATGTAATCTATCAACTTGTTTCCTTGCTCAAAAGCCATTATTTGTATCTGTTCATACACAATACGAAGTTTGCCGACATTCTTGTATTGTTACCGTGTTTAAAACATATTATGAGCAATTATGTACATAATCTCAGTGCTGTTTAAGGGAAATAAAATGATTACATTTTTAATCGTTTTAAACATTTTTTTTTTTTTATAATAAAACTACGGGGAAAATGAATACATATTAATTGAAAACGTTTTGCTTTTTAAACCAAAATAAAAAATCCTAATCTATTCCTATTTCCTAGAATTTCTCTCTGTTATGATGAAAATTTCAATACTTGAAGCTTAATGATATGTCGTAATTCTTCATATCAATAAAATTCAACGAAGGCAGATGATACTTCATTTTCCTCCCGCCATCCAGTATCCTACGTGTGTGAGATCAAATACCAATTCCAAATATAGATTCGTCAAATTTTTTTTGTACATTCGTAATACAATGATAAAATGTTATATAATAAATAACTGGTATAGATTGCAAGTGTTAAATAATAGTATTCGGGGGGGTTTTTTTTTTTTAAATAATAACAAAAACAACGAAGTTCGGTTTCGTGCAAATCGGTCGTTCCGACAATTTTACGCGTCGAAAAAATCGATTCGGCTAATTATTTCGTATAAACGTTTCAAATTTAATTAACGTCGAAATCCTATTGTACTCACGTGTTATTTATTATTCAATAAATTTATTTATGTGTTTTTAAATACACGTTAATTATGTTAAAATATAAAATAATCAAATTGTTGAATTTTACCGCTGCATAACGAACGAAAATCTATGAGTGTAATGGCCAAAATAAATGGCCAACACCTAAAATATTCGCATTCAATTTTTGTGTGCCCGTCACGAGAAAAGGTGATAAATTGTCAGCGACATGTTACCGTGCACATTAATATTTGATTCGTCATGCCAATAACGATTGGATTTTAATCAAAATAATATCAGGATATCAGTTAAATATTTTTTTAATGAAAATACAAACACAGATTTTTATTGTTCTCGGACAACTGATAAATAAGTTTAAAACGTTCGAACACATCTCCTATTTTTTATTGTTCTAGTATTTTTTCTTCTTCTCGACAGAGAAGAAATAGTTTAAAATGTGATCGATGTAAATTTTTAATTTAAACGCTATTTTTAACATTTTTAAATTTCTGCAATAATAGTTAACAAAAATAATGATTTTCAATTAAAAATTAAAAGCTGAAACTTATTACAAAAAAAAAAAAAAATATGTTAACGTTTAAAAAATACCGATAACGACTGTAAGACAAACACAATATTTTATTGAAAGTTTCGAAAAAAAAAAATTTTTTAAATTTCTTTCAAATTTTTTCAACCAAAACTATTATTCGTATGCAAAAACGATGTAATTTGCAACTAAAGTACTAAAATGTTAGTTGTATAGAAAATATAATCCCATCCTTTTGTTGTTTTTTTGCTTAAAAGTCTATTATTCACATCTGCCCGTATACAATACGAAAATCGAAATTACGAAAAAGAAATACGAAAAAACGAAATCGATTTATTTGATTCACGAACGTTTATTGATTAATTACAACACATGCACAGAGTATATGAACAGAACAATTGTCGTAATGACGATTTGATAATGTACGCGGATAACGTTTCAACAGCGTGTCGGATTTAAAGGTTAGCAAATCGAAATAGATCATCGCAGTAATCTCCCGTAGACGGTAATTGTAGGTTAGTCGATTCTAAAAAAAAAAAAAAATATATATGTATTAATACTTATTAACGATACGCTACACTGTTTTCTTATTCGGCACATTGCGTGTGTGTACCCCGGGTCTTGTGGCCTAAGCCTACTGACCACATGCCTTATCTTAGCTCGGGGGAGCTGTTCAAGGGATGCGGTAGGGACGGAATCCAGCCAGTTAAGTCCAGATCCCGGGTCGTCGTACGGACCACCGGCACCGGGTTTCAGCCCGTACCCTTCCGAAGGAGCGCCGCGACTCCGAAACCGAGTGTCTCGTTGGTATCGGCCCTTCCCACCGGGTCCGGTGCGTTCTCGTTACCATCTAGCGCTGGTCCCACAACCACCACGTTTCAGCCGAGATTCAGCACCTCAACCTCGCGGGGGCACCGTGTCCGGAGCGGCAAGCCGGTCCGGCGTACAATGGGCCCCCCCCCCCCGCTCCCGTGGTATCGACTGGGTTTTATGTTGACGTCGGTCGGTCGACCCGGGACTTGCGTCCCTCTCACTATTCCGGCAACCACGCCTAACCTACCTAACCTTTCTTATTCGGCACAGTGATATTTTTTTTATACCAGGATATCGATTTAATAGATAAAAAATAGATTCAGACATATTATCGAACATACTGTACAGAATAAAAGAGCATCACGATACAACAGTATATATAACATTTCGAAAGATATTGTGTTCGACAGTATTTTTCAAGGCAACTATTTTGGATCATTTTTAGTTACAAAATGCATTATATAGTAACCGTAATCGTTTCATGTTGTTCGTGTATTCGTTATATTTTTGATATTCAATATTATACGTACCGAGAAAAACAATTTCTTTGAACAGATAATCGAAGTAATTTTGTGTAATCTCTAAACAATAACGTAACACGATTTAAACGTGTTCATACAGGAGCGAACGTAACAATCTAGTTTTTATCTCGTTCATGTAATTTATTTTGTTTATACATTTAATGGTTCGCGGCCGTATCCGTATTTCGTTAAAAATCGAATTTTAATAATACACCACGGTTAATCGGTCATGTCGTAAAGCTTACCATTTGTTTGCGTTATAATAATGGACCGGCCTGAACAAAGATCGAACAAAACGTTATAGATTACAATTTGAGTGCGTATTATGTTTACGTAAATTTTGAATATTACGAACGGTGAGAATAACATTAAGAATAGCTCAACGAATATGAATTCAGAAAACGCGAAGGACTCTTTTTACTGATAATGTTTCTCCGACATATTATACAACATAAGGTCATGTATGGTTGTCCTAAAATTATCTCACTATTCATTAAATTTAATCATTAAGGTATAACAGTGAATTATGATTTAATTACTAAGATTAAAATATGCATGCTGAATAGCTTCAGTGTTGGACGCGCCAACTAAAAAAAAGGAAACATTAAAAATACAATTCTATTTACCCTATTGGTAACTAGTTATAATAGGTTGATAAATAATGGCAACACATCGTGAAAATATTAATTTGTATTAATAGATTTACTATCATCAATTGTTGTTTATATAGGCCGTAATAAATAAACATACTCGTATTATGACAAAACCAGTCACTTACTAACGAATTTCCCTGACGTTTTCGACGTACATAATTCCGCTAGAAAGTATGTATAACCCATAAGTTTTATTATTTTTGAACATCAAAGATTTAAATATTTTTTTTTTTATAAAAATGAAATATTGTTAATACTAAAGTGATAACAGAATGTAATGTTAATGAAAACCTTACTCAAGCAATAATCAACAGTTTCTGTAAATTAATGAAGACATTTTTAGTTTACATTATATACTCTAAATTCGCGACATTACATAAAATACTTTATTAAACGCATTTTTAAAATAGTGAAAAATTGAAAAATATTTTTAGAGTTTAGTATTTTGAAGAATAATAGAAACATCATGAACTCAATAAGTATTGTGCAAGACTTATTAGATCATTTGAAATAATGATTTGAAACGTCATTTAAATTTAATTAAATAAAATATAATATATTGAAATCATACGATCAAGTAAACTAATGAAAAATATTAAAATTATGAGTTTTCACATTTTTTTTTTTTAAAACAATATTTTTGATCGGTACTACGGGGTGACCCAAAAAGATACATCCGATTTCAGTAAACAATAAATTTAAACCCATATTCTTTGGTGAATGAATCGCCAACTTTATTAAAGAGGGGAATCCCAAGTTTTTCTGGCTGATAGTTGGTAACGTTGAGGTGCACTTGAACAGAGCGTCGCGTTTTGATTAGTTATTGTCGAAACGCCGACCGAACAGTAGAAGGCGTTTTGTGTGCTGCGCTTCGAAAAGTGCGAGTCTGTCATCACCGTTCCGCGTAACTTCCGACAACAGTTTAACAACGAACCTCCGACAGCTCAATACTTTCGACGATATCATTAAACGTTTTGAGAAACCGATTGTTTGTGTGTAGGTAGGTCGTCAGGTCGACCAAGAACTTAAAATGAAAACGTTGAAAGCGTTCGCCAACGTTTCATAAGAAGTCTGCGGAAATCTGTTCGACGTGCAGCCACAGAGCTTGCTTTGCCACGGGAAACAGTTTGGCGTGTTTACTCAACAACAAGCTACCACAGCGATGGATCGGTCGCTGAGGCTCTCAAGACGCGACACTTTACCTTTGGCCGCCCCGTACTCCGGACCTTATAGATTGCGATTTCTTTTCCTTTGGGGGGTACACAAGAGACACTGTTTATGTTTCCCCCTTCCAAAAGATCTTTATGAACTGAAAAATCGCACTACATACAGACGCGCCATCAACTCGGTTACATTCGATATGTTTCAAAACGTTTATGAAGAATTCGACTATCACTAAGATGTGTGCCATACAGGTGGAGGGAATCACATCGAACATTTGTGAAAATTGTAACAATAACTTAATGTATTTTCTATCTTGAATAACCTGTTTCATTTAAAATAACTCAAGCTTAAAAATAAATATGGTTTTTTGAAATCGGATGTATCTTCTTGGGGTATCTTGTATAATGTGTTCCATGTCAGGCTTATTACGTGTAAGGCCAATGTTACGTATATATATATAAGTTATAAAATATATCTTATACGTTTTTAAGACTATATAAAAAATTTTTACCTGTATAAAGTGTTTTACACCAAACGGATGGTGAATAGAATACCAAATTTGTTGTCGTTGCTGAAATGATTTAATTCAAATAAAATATTTGTTGAAGATTCAATAACATCGTTTAATTACAATTATACGTGAAAACAAATTAAAATTTAAAAAGTAACATTAACACTTTTTCAGATTAAGTTTTGACTTATGGAATATTGTTTTAATATAATTCATGTAGAAATATTATAAAATAATGGCATTGTACATTTGCCTGAAATTAAAAGTATAAATATATTTTCTATACTTTTTCAAACTTCTAAAATAAGTTAACTTTAACTTGTCATTAATTAATATTCATTGGACTTGCCTAGTTGCGTTAGTTTTTTTATGATTTCACTAATGATGTCATTGTAATATAATTTAATAAATTCTAAAAAAAAAAATCGAAATTATACATTTAACAAAATTGACTGTTATACGACTTTAATTTTATATTGATACAAACGGTAAAAATTAAAAATAATTTACACTTGAATTTATCATAATAATCACTGTTGGAATTCATGTATTGTAATAAATATTAGAATTATTATTATTTTTTATAATTATTATTAAAGCGTATATGAAATATATATAGTTCGTAAAATATTTTTCATTATAATAACTGAAACAAGGTACTCGTACATTGTTTCAATTAAAATAATAAATTGAATATAATTTAAACTGTTTCACAATATTTAAAAATATTTTCGTATTTTAAGTATTCTTGTATTCAAGTAAAACAAATTATTTATAAATAATCTATTGTTCACACATATAGTATAACTATTTGTATAAACGAAATAAATATGAACATAATTCTTTTTAAGAATACCGCAAATCATAAAAAATAACTACCTAATTCAATATGTTCTTCAATAATTGTTTTTGCTAGTAAATATGAATGATAGTAATATATTAATACATATGTATCAACTAGTTTTGTGAGTTTGTAAAATTTTTGTACAGGATTATTTTATCTATAATATTACTCACTAAAGACCAAAAACAGATGTTGAGCATTCACATGGCCAGTGGTGTTTTCTAAACAATTAAAATATAAATAATCGATAATCGCGTTGAACATGGCGACGTTACTATTGTCAAATTATAACAATTCTTGAATTGCTCGGTCGTGAGAAAGATAGAATTTGTTGATTTTCGCTTGTGAAAAGAGATACGTAAGCCAAAAATCACATTACGTTTAGTCAATGAATATTGTTTGATACTTAATTTTGATCGCATACATTCATTTAAATAATTCTCAATTTCAATTGAATTTGCTTGATACCGAAAACACGGTTTTCGTGACAAACGTTTGTTGAAGCGTTCTTATCTTAACGTTTAGCTAAACATTTAATGAAAATCAAACCACCAACTAAAAAATTTAGTTCAAAAGTTGAGGTCACGGCAATGAACATAAATTGATTTCATTAATAATCGGAAATTACTTTTCAAATTATTTAACAGTATTGAGTTCCAAGAACAACACACCGATTCTTGCTTTTGAAACGAATAGGCTGTTTATAAGCACGTACACTATTCGATCGAATTATACGCAGTTAGACGGACAAAATGTAAAACGTTTTAATTCACCCCGTTTCAATTCAGTGTAATTAAATAACATGATTTTAACAATACTCAATAATAAATTAAAAATTAAATCATGCGATTAAACAAGACTTTCGCAATTTCAACATTTCGGGCGATTTGTATAAATAATGTTTTTGTCCTTTCGAAATAACGAGTATATTACGTACAGCTGTTGATGCTTACCAAATAAGCCTGTCAGATCACGGAAAGCTTCTAAACGATAAACGATTATATCACATAGATAAAAAATGTTTCATTTATGAGTGTATGATTTATTTAAATATAAATGATGAGAATCAAGGTCGTGGCAGGAACACATTTTCGGGGAGGGGGGGGGGGACGGGGTTTAAAACCGAATCATATATTTTCAACTATTAGATTTAAATACCAGATTATGTTGTGTACGATAAAATTGTGTCGAAGTGCTTAATAATTTAGTTTAATAAACTATTCAACTATTAAAAAGATTCGTGGTGGGGGGGGGGTTAATTAAACCCCCCTCCCCCCAAACACGGCCTTGATGAGAATAAACGAAGCATCGACTGTCGTTTAAATATATCAAATATATAATCTTACTCAGACAATCTGAAATTAAATCAAAATAGAATTTCATAAGAAATGACAGCACGCTATGATTATTGTCATATGATCATTGGTTTGAGTATTTTTCCCCGTTCTATTCATATGTGTAAAATGCATATAAATATTTTATTTAGTGATTATAAGGTTATGTAAAACTACACTTATATATTACTTACATTCTTTTTTAGAAAGTTCTGTAGAAAAAGAAAATAATCGGTTATTATTTAAAACAACGAATACATGCAATGGGTAATATAGTATGACCTAGACTATACATCTGTAATTGTAATCCGATACACGTCATGTTATATAAATACTGCAACTATAACTGACCTGCATTGGTATCGTTGACGATTATAATAATTGCAATAATTATTGCAACATGTCTAGCAAAAACAGTATACGTTGTGAACATGTTGCGACAAAATTATTTTACATCTATAGTGTAAGACAGCTAGAGAACAAATAATGAAAACTCAAGATTACAGTATTAATGATACTGTATTTCACTTAAAATTCCATTACACACATTTGTGCGTATACATACAAAGTTTGTCGATTAGCTGATATTCGACACTTGTATTTGAATTACAATATATGTATTATGTACATAAACTCTGTGCTTGACAATGGCAAATAATACAATTTTTTTTTTTTAATATTATACAATTGAGACCACCGAACACTGTAATACATATAATGAAAATTGTAATTTAATTTTTTTTTAAATATTAAAAAATGTAAAGAGTTCCGATTTCTAACAAATTTCCATTCTGATAATTTCCATCATCCATTATGATGAAATTTGCAATAATTCAATTTAAATAATGTGTTGTAGTATTACATCTCAATCATAATCAAGAGAGGCAGACACATAATTTTCATCTAACCTACCAGTTTCCTATAAGCGGGGTCAAATATTAAATTTCATTATTTTTATGAATAATCAAATTAATTTCGTTTATAAATTAATCGAATTATTTCAAAAATTTAATTATATACATTCATATAATAATATAAAGTTATATAATAAAAAACTGATGCAAATCCCAAGTAATCAGAATTTTTTTTATTTAATTTAAATCGTAACAAAAAAAAAAAAAAAATCTGGTTTTGTGTTTATCAAACGTTTAGACGATTTGATAAGTATTTTCAATTTCATTTCAAAATTAATTAAGATACTTTTTTGTAGGAACATTTTTAATTTTCCTTACAAAAAAAACTCATTCAATTCATGTGTTGTTTACAATGTTATTGTCAATTAATATATTTATTTCATTTTGAAAATGATATAGAAGATTAATTTTACCACTATTTTGATTCATTTATTTTCAAGGAATTAATTAAGATACCAAAAATATTAAATGTAACACGTAAACATTGGTTGCAAGTGAAATTATTATCTTTACCTTGTTTGCCCATCTAAAATTGTGATAAATTATCAATTGCAAGTTATCGCCAATATCAGATTTGATTTGTCGTACCATATAACTTAGTTACTTCTAAACTGGCTCATTTTAAATTTACACTAATTAATAGCAACGGCATACTAAATAATGCACAATATTAATAAATTTTTTAGAGATTTTTGACGAATTATAGAACTGTCATGAGCTCAATAAGTATTGTACATAATTAATTGGATTATGGAAAATAATATACTAAAATGTCATTTAATTTCAATGAAACTTATTTAATTAAAATTAAATGATATTTTAAAAAGATATATAACGAAATAATATGATCAAGTATATTCAATTTATGAAAAACATTAAAATAATAAGTTTTTTCTTTTTTTTAACAATTATTACGAACAATAATTTTGTTGAGCATTATTTTGTGTCTTATGTCATGTTTATGACATGCAAGGCCAAGAATATTTGTATGTAATATTATATGTTCTATAAGTTTTTAATAATATACTATGCTTACCTTTATATTTTTCTATACACCATAGTTTAGGTGAATAGATTAATAATTTATTCTTCATTGCTAAAATTCAAATAAAATACTTTTTTATTACTTAATGATGTTTAAAATTCGTATGAATATTATTTATTACATATTACTTATATTCAAATAGGTATACTTTTCTTCTATAGATACACAATCTATGTAATTAGAATTAACTTATCAAACGTTAAAATTAATTAAATTTTCAAAAGTTACATTAATAATTTTTCATGTTAAATTTTAACTTTCTAAATATTTTTTTAGAAAAGTTATATAATTATACAAAAAAATCATTGCATTTTTAATTGTTTTAAATTCTAACTAAATATTTATTTATGTATGCTTCTTTAAGTTTACACAATAATTTGATTTTAGGGTATAATTAATTAAAAATTAATAAACTTGCCCAGATGATTTAGTTTCAATATAATTTTATCAATGATTTCATAGTAGTAGGTATTAAAATAATCTAAAAATAAAAATTGTTATCACACTTTTAGACAAAACTGACTATTATAGGTAATAAAATCAATACTGATTCAATTGGTAGGTATGAAAAATTAATTGCTGATCTATTTATCATACAAAACGATAATGCATTCCTAATTTATTATTGTTATTATTAATATTGAAATGTATATAAAATGTAGCATCTAAAATATTTTGCATTAATATAAATGAAATAATTTACAATTTTTCTATTTAAATTGTTTCAGATTATTGATGAATATTTCATATTTTCCATTGAACATTTTAAATATTAATATATAAGCTCAACATTTTATAATTCCATGTAATTTATTTTATAAAGTCGATAATAATAATTTATTACAAACTTTTAAAATAGACTATTGTTCATTTTTATGTTATAAATAGTTATATTTAAGAATATCACCACAAAAACACATTGTCTAAATTCGTGTATAAAGGCTAAATTAAAAAACTTAATTATTTATGAGGTCTTTAAGCACTATAACGTTTTTATATCTTGAATAAATGTTAAGTAAATAGCACTTAAATCACACTACTTTCGTTTAATTAATTTAGTTACTTGGTGGGGATTTATTTAGCCAAGTATAAATCAAAAATCCAAAACTACTCTCTAGAAATACTTAAAGACCATACGTAACGATAATAAGATCAATATCTGATATATGATCCTATATATGATAGTTAACAATAAACTAGCGAAAAAAATATAACATATATTTATACAACATATTCCGTGTGGCGCCAGTAACCAGCTATATAAAGGACAATAATTACTAAAACTAGATCATATAATGAGAAGAGGAGAGGGAAAATACGTCAGAGCAGCTCTAGAATGGAAACTTCAGGAAAAGAGACTTCGTGAAAACCCAAAAAAGGTGGAACGATGTAGTTGAAGAGAACTTAAGTGGTATGTGAAAGGGTAAATGGAGAAAGATAATTTACGATAGGTGTATATGTCTCGATGCTGTATTGATGTCAACAACACTCATAAAGTCACAGAAGCTAGAAAAAAAGAAGTATACATTTCAATGTCTATACAAATAGCATTGACTCATAACCAATTCTTAATTTTTTATGGATTGTTATTGTTTTATATATATATTCCGTATATGTTGTTATAATTGGCCATTCTAATTAATAACGAAATACTCGCCAAGTAAATAAATTAATCAAAGAAATGTTTCTAAAATGTAATTTACTTAGAATTTATTCATTACATCTCAACTTTATAGAGCTTAGTACGTGGTAAATAATCAATGACATTTTGCTAAGCTTTTTTTACATGGAGTAAGTAAGACGAAGTGTTTTTGTTGTTATATGTAATACATGCTGTGAATGCGATAGGTAACATTTATAATTAGGGGCTGCATTGGTTCTAAAGTAATTGAAACTTAAATATCTTAATGTTTATATCAGTTCATGTTTCAGAGGTTTCGGTTTGAAAAAAAGAGTGCATCATTAAATTCGGCTGCATAATGTAGCTGAGGAAGTATGAAAGTACGTTCTAAGAACAAACTTAAAGTTGTCTTAAGGAAAACCCATTAAAAGAATCCTCTTGCAACGAATACGATTTCGCCAACTTCCTTAAAGCATAATATCTGCCGTATCTGTATTTTACTAACTGATAATGAATATGTAATATATAACAAATTACAAAACGCAATTTGTGTACACACGATAAAGTCGATCGGAGAGAAGACAAATACGACAGCAGATACAACTGCAGGTACCGAGAGGCCGGCACCGTCGGTTGTCGAATTCCCCCCAACCCCAATTGTTTATACGTTTTACGTAATGATTTCACTAATAACTTTATAGGACTGAATAGCTCTTTGCATAAGGATCGCCTGCACAGTAATTCTGATGTTTCGCCGTAAATATCATATTAATTGGTTCAGTAGATTATAAGTTATCGCGTGTCAATAGAAATATCGAAATTAACACGTTTTCAAACATAAACTCCGGTTTCGATGAAATAGTAACCATCTTACCGCGGTTTTATTTTTCACTTAGCTCGTTCCACGACTATGTCGCCGAACAATTAATAACAAAATATTCTTTAAAAATGCCACAGAACATGACAAATAATTACCGAATATCATACGTTTATCCATAGCTTGTTGTGCTGGTATATATTAAATATATATTAATAAATATACCAACTAGTTTTGGGAATTTGTAGAATTTCTGTACGGGATTAGTTTAACTAAATGTTAGTCACTGAAGACCAAAAACAGATGTTGAGCAGCTTTATGGCCATTCTTCTTATCTAAACAAATAAAATATAAAAACTCGATAGTCATATTTTACATGGCCTCATTATTAGTCATAAAATATAAGAAACCAAGAATTTGATAGTGAAAAGAGCATGCATTTTTTAATTTTAATTGGTGAATTAAATTGTTTAAATTGAAGGCCAAAAGCGCATTACGATTTAGTTTAAATAAAATATTTGATATTTAAGTTTGACGCAATCTTTCATTGAAGTAAATTAGTGACATAATTCTCAATTTCAGTTGAAATGTTTAAACACCGAAAATACAAGTTTTGTGCAATAGATTTGTTAAATTATTTTTATATGTTATTTACGTTTAACAAAATAATTAATGAAAACAGAACAGTAAAAAAAAAAAATTGAATTTGAATGGTCACGTCACATCATTGAAGTTGTTGAATTTATTTCAATAATGGTCGATCGAATAACATGCTTAATTTTGATTGATATTTAATTAAATATTTATTTAAGTGTTTTTACAGAGTTGATTTCACTGAACTACACTCAATTTTGTTTTTGAAATGAATAATTTGTATAAAAACACTTTCGACTGAATGTTCAGCATTATGAAGAAACAAATTTAACATGTAAATTTGTTGAAATAAATGTCAACAAAACATACTCGATGCTTATTCAAAGAAAATTAATTAAATAATATCATATAATCGTTACATAATAACGACTCGAATATTAAATCACGAAATAAAAAACGTTCCGGTATTAATATTTCGAGCAATTTGAATGTATAATATTTTTGTTCTTTCAGTGTAACAAATATATTAGTATAATTACCGAAACCGTGTTTTATAATATTGGCGCTCGTTTACGACGAAAATGTGCGCGTGCGGCCCATAAATATGAACGGAAAAAATACGATTGCATTTTTCCCCTCTTTTCGTCCACGTTATATACTTAGTGTGTTATCGTTCGATCAATTAATTTTTTTTTGAAGTTTAATCTCGAAAGTTTTATAAAAAATTAATATCACAATTACGTGATAAACGACAACCTTTTATTATAATATTTAGATTCATTAACACTTTAAAAATTACGACTAATACGTACCAGTAACAATACATACAAGACGTCGACTTAAGCCGTATCTAAAATAATTGTGTTTAACTTGTTCGCCCGTCAAAAAGTGATAATTAATTATCAATCGTGTATTATTGTGTACATCATATTCGATTCGTTATACCGTATGACTAAACTACTTTTTTTTCTCGGTATAATCAACGTTCTTTTTCAATTGCTTCGGCATTACCTCCAAGGATGTGCTATCGTTTATTCAAACGAATTGCACATAAACAAACGAAACAATGTAGAATGTTGATTCTCACCCCTGTCCCAAGTTGATATTCAGTAAATGAATATACATTCGTGTCATAACAATAAATTGTAAAAAAATAAAAACAATAGATCGTATTCTGTTTAGCCGGCCTGTATCCTGGACCCGTCGGCCCGTACGCACACTTCCCGGCACGCCGCCGGCC
The DNA here is from genome assembly GCA_019022885.1 of Schlechtendalia chinensis. Lineage (NCBI taxonomy): Eukaryota > Metazoa > Arthropoda > Insecta > Hemiptera > Aphididae > Schlechtendalia > Schlechtendalia chinensis. The sequence goes on along the minus strand of CM032345.1, from coordinate 987,784 downwards.
TGGAGTCTCTTAACGATAGTCATTTTGTTGAACTACTTCTGATCAAGCTTAATTTAATGTTACCTCAATTAAATCGGCCAACGTAGTAAGAAGCTTCTCGACGTACAAAATGTTATGCGCACTGTAATCGTTCGACGTAACTTTTGTAATTGTTGATTAAAATTTATGTTCAAATCAAGAATTTATCCTATAGCATTGGTTTATATAAATAAATAAGCATTGTTGTATACGCGATATTGCATAATATTGATTTTCTGTATTGGATTATGTTAGTCGTGTAATATGTATAGATAATTCCAAGGACAGTACCTACGTGGTACCACCACCGTGGTGGGCTACGAGTCAGTCGGTCGTTCGGTCTAAGTACGAGCACACATATTACAATTTGTGAGAGATCCTACTCTGGTAGCTTAAGCACCAGATCTTTTACTGTTAATTAGTATTCTTGGTCATTTAATAAACTACCTTTTTTTTTTATGTAAAAACTATCTTTTTTCATTTGCTACAACTTTTCCAACTATCGACGTGCTACGTCGGAGCACGAAGCCGTACCACTCTGGTGGTAACGTTGGTCCAAGGATACGTCGTTGGTAGCAACGTTGACCCGTGGGATACATCAGTATTGTAAATGATGGGTTTGTAATTTTTGCAAACAGAGTAAGCATCACATAAAAACCGATCGAGTTTAGCTGACGTTCGTGTCCGCATCCCTTAGTCACACGTCATAGCGATCGCATATTACGATACATATTTCTCTGCGGTCCGTGATGCCGATTTACAGAAAAGCGTTCGCCGTCCGTTTAATGCCGCACGGGACGACGAATATACGGCGGATCACGTAAACGAAAAAAGTTCGGCCAACGGGAAAAACGACAAAACCTGTATATTCCAGCGTTATGTTATGATTATTGAATTTTGTCGCAAATCAAATACACGCAAGCTTATACTTGATTAATTTGACTTACAAGTGTTTATTAATTACTAATAATTTATCGTATCAATCATCGTCATTTTATAAAGCATATTTTAAGATAAAACAACAATGTTTCATAATTTCATGCAAATTCAAATTGTAAATAGTATTGTTTTAAATAATGATGATTTGACAATGTACGTGAATGTTATAACAAAACTTTACTACAAATTTAACGATTGCAAATCAAACCAGTTTATCACAGTAATCTTCTGTAGACGGTAATATTAGGTAAGATGATTCTAAAAAAAAAAATTTGTATTTATTTCGAATGCTCTAATTTTTTAGTCGATTTATTGACATTAATTCTATGTTAGGATGTTAGTATACATGTAATTTGATAAAAATCTATCGCCCAATAAGATTGAAGACCAAAAATATCACAATACAACACGATTTAACATACTAGTATGATATTATATATCATGTAGTACATCATGATAGTATATATTATGATATACTAGAAAGATATTATATTTTTAAAGATTAAAGTAAAAAGCATTGAGTTACAAAACGCATTATATAATTCTGATCATATCATGTATCTCATATTTTCAT